>OX387375.1:6776735-7976735 GCA_947563715.1 Lycia hirtaria | reverse complement strand
ACAATGTAGAAAAAAACGAAATCCTAACACCGAAGTAGTCATTTTATTGTGTTTAATTTGAAGAGAAAGTACCCGGTGTACAATACATATACAAACAGTGAAAGTTTACGTGAAAATTCCGAAATTAAAATCTTCAGATATGAAGGTAGTGTTAAAAGTCTGCCTTCATTTGCTTTCACCCGAACTAAGCAAACTGCGGATTTCCAACTGGAAGCCTTAGGGTATACGTGAAGGTCTAGCCTTGACCTGTATCTGAGGTATCTTAAATCTGGAGTCGACGACGCGACGCAGAGAACCTAATATCCTGGCTACTGGCACAGAATATAATGTTAGTTACTACATGAGTGGAAGATATACGCGATAGTAAAGTAAAAGATATTTGTGTTTTGTCACGAATAGGTAACAATATAAATAGATAATAGGTTTTTATAAATTCGTCTTTAATACGTTTAAATTTACGAATTTATATACATAAAACATTACTATTTGAATGCAAATCCATACGAATTATAAGTCCACTTTTTAACAGACTTCGAAAAAGGATTCAATTCGTACCGTATATATTTTTTATGTATGTACACGAATTACTCCGTCATTCGAAAACCAAATTTTGTGTTTCCTGAATTGGTGTATAGAGAAAGCTCCCAATTTGGTCCCATAATTATTTTATATACATCGCTTTATTACTCTTTTTTAAACTATCACGGTCAAACCATACCATCCATCTGCATTTTTCAGTCGCTCGTGAACATGGTGCATCTAACTGTGCGGAAATATTGGGAGCTTAAAATTAACGCAAACCACGGTAAATATCCCGATAATATTATTTTATCGTTTAATAGTGTTTTATCGCTTTAATACTTTTTGAATAATCTCTAAAAATGAAAATATTTTATTGTATTCCTGAGTAATTGCGTCAGTCTAAGTGCGTCAGATTATATAATCGCAGAGTTAATAAGAGAATAAAGATAAAAATAAGATAAGAGAATATTTATCTTGGGTGAAAATTAAACCCACAACCTAGTGCTTAAAAGACAGACCTATTACCAACTGAGTCGTAAGAGCATTTGTCAACTTTCTAGCTTCGTCATTAGACCAGCCATGCGCTGGTCTAATACAATATTATTGTGTTGTCATCGAATTTACATACCATGCCAAATCTCAATATGATCCGATCAGTGAGTTTCCTAAATCTATTATATATATATCTATAATATCTATATATATAATATATCTATATATATAATATATCTATATATCCAAAATGTTGACCGTACAAATTAGCTTTATGAAAGTGTATTTTAATTTAGGGAATTGTCTTATCTATTTTATACGTTACAGAATTCAAGCCAAAGGTTACCTATCACAAAAGAGAGAGTATATTAGGTGCTTAGGATCCTCTCAATTTACGATCAAATTACTCCAACACCGGTACTCGAAACCTCGTTCCATCTCTACGTAACGTCGCATTTCTTCACGCAGCCACGATAGCACTACATTCTTGGCATTTTTGTATACATTTATCTATACCATACACAAGTACATATATGTTCAAAACACGTTAACCTCTACCTTTTTTTTTTTTTTGCTAACCTACGTTGCTACTCTCACGCGAAAAGCTCTCGAAAGCGGTCTGCTCAATAAATAGATATTTTTAATTTTATTTATGTTTTCGGTATTTTTTATATATTTTTATTTGATAGTTTTTTTTTGTCGTATTTCCCCGGTTTAAAAAAAATCTGGCAATTTAATTTTTTTTCGTGACAGAGGGTTTAAGATTCTGGATATACAAAAAAATCGCTGCCATCAGGTAACCCTTCAAAATCCACATGCATCTTTATGTCACTGTTTGGTATAGGCCTCTCTCATGGTATTGGTGTTGGTATCATCAGCATCAGTCTTGTGTTAATGCAATCCCGGTTTGACCTGCGTCGGCCCATCTCGTAGCTGGACAACCAGTGTTTCTCTTGCCTGGCCTCGGCCGCCACACATTCCCAACCTGTCTTCACTGCGCCTAGTAACAAAACCTTCCCAGCTTCACTCTTGGTTTCATTACAGTAATTCCGATGTCTCGAAATTTTGTTATGATCAGATTTGGATATTACGAACTCGGTCTTGGACTTCGATACCGAGTACAGACCTTCAACAATGCAACAAAATCGGACCCTACTAACAATATACAAATACACTTCTTTTTTTGTCAGCCCTGTTTATACAAACTGTCCCACTGCTGGGCGCGGGCCATCTTCTCACTATGAGAAGGGTTAGGCCGTTGTCTGCCACGCTGGCCAAGTGCGGGTTGGCAGACTTCACACATCTTCAAGATCATTGAGAACTCTCAGACATGTAGGTATCCTCATGATGTTTTCCTTCACCGTTTGAAATACACATTATTGTAATACATTTATACTTAATGTTTTGCCCTGTCAGAGTTAATGCGATATTACATTCCTTGCTCAGTAGGTTGACCTTGGGTCTGTCTCATTCCCGAGCACCTGTTCTTACTTCCATTTAGCTTCTACGCGGGCTTGTGGCTTGAATAGACGTTAGAGACGGTAGTGCGGTACTTTTTGTAAGGGGTGGTTAGAAGGGTGAGTTTTTGCTCGGCGCTTGCTAGCGCTTGTAAGATCCTCGACGAAATTTCAGGTACAAAAGATTATTTACATAACAAGTATCTATATTAAAAGAAACACTAAATACCCAACTGCAGAAAAGCAGTTTTTGCAGTTTAACTTAAAATTTTCATTCGCTTGACACGTTGTTGAGTGTACGTATTTTGCGAGAAAATATGCGTAAAATCGCCGTAAAAGATTATAATTGAGCTTTCTTTAGACCAATTCTAGTAAAATCACTTGTTTATTATGAGACAGTTCGTTGGCGGTTACGAAAAAAAATTATTTTTTATTTTTGCGAAAGTGGTATTATTATTATTACAAAAAAATGCCTATAAAACCCAGGGAGTGACGACGATTCTTATGAAACCTCGCACATAAAAATCGATCAAATCGTTTAGGTTGTAGGTGATAATAGAAACATACTTACATAGCCACATACATACATACAAAGATATACACCTCCATACATACATACACAAATCGAAAAACATGACTCTCCTTCTTACGCAGTCGGGTTAAAATATTGTTGATGAAGTATAGTTATACATATATCATCGATCTAAGTGTTGTTAACGAATAAAAAAGTTTCACACACTAATATTTATTAACGAAATCAGTTACACAGTACTATTTATATTGACGGACTTAATTTACTATTTTACTCAACAAGCGAAAAATGAGAATTATGATGAAAACAGGATGCGTGCTACAAATTTATAGACAGTTCAAAAATTACACACATCCGACGGGACTTGAACCCGCATATTCCGATCTGTACTTGGGAGAGCTTTTACCATTTTGTCCCACATGACACCTCCGTGGCCAAGATGGTAAAGGCTCCCAAGTACAGATCTGGACAAGCAGGTTCAAGTCCCGTCGGAGGTGTGTAATTTTTGAACTGTCTATAAATTTGTAGATGTGTGTGTGTGTGTAAAACACTCAAAAATATCGAATAGTATGCGTTTTATTTGTAATCATCTATAATTTTAGTTACCTACATCCTAATTTGACATATACGGGGGGTATAAATGCATACGCACACTTTGCGTGTTAGGTTTAATTTACAAATACATTACAAATTTTACAAAATTATAACTTAACAGTATTTTTTTTAATAACAATATTAATGTGTTCTATAGTAAAAACTATCATTATTTAAAAATAATTTTGCGTGAAAAGATACAGCGCAGCAGTTTTAATCGGGTTTTAGTTTTTTATGGTTAAGTTTGATTTGTTATTATTATTTAATTCAGATAATGTACGGTTCACCACTAAATTGCATTTAATGATTACATTACATACCCAATTTACGACTCATAATAATTATGTTTTTTTTTTTTTATAAAATAGGTGAAGCAAAAGGCAGACGGCTCGCCTGATGGTAAGCGATAACCGAAAAATGAAAAAATGAAAATGGAAAAAATGATGTGAAAATGGAACGACGAAAATTTGAAGCTCTATTGTCTGAATGAAATGGAAACAGTCTATAAAGTTATACAAAGCTTGTCAGATGATTACAAAGTTATTTATCGATGCAAACTACATTATGGATTCACTGTTCGCACAAAGCTATCTCATTCGAGTTAAAATTTCAAGCCAAGAATCCCTAAATACGTAACAGATCGACTTTTAGAAACTTTTCAAGAAGTCACGAACTCTCAAATAAAGTCCAAACACTTTTAATTTAAAGTTCGGGTCACAAACAACATCCTGTAAGTTTGACGTAAACTTTCTAGGAAATTCCTAATTAGTATCGCCTGTAAAAAGGTCAATAAAGACATAAAAATGTAATTAAATAAAACAATTGTTTAGTTACTTTTAAGCAGACTTTCTGATAGAAAAGGCAATTATTTTTAATATTTTTTTTTTACAATAGGTACGTCTCATATTGTTGTTGTTTTAACCAATTGTATCCTGCTATTGGGCAAATTCCTTCTTTGGGAATGCCCAAGTGTGTAATATCGTATGAAATGTCATACGATATTACACACGGATGGAACATGTAACGATATATATGAAAATAAAAATTACTTTGAAATTGAAATTTTAAATTTACTTTGACATTTTAATTTCACTGTTATTTTATTATTATATTCACATTTATTTATTTAGGTACTTAATTTTAATTTTTTTACAATACGAATATAAACATAAAAAAGAACATAAATATTGTAAAAAAAACTTAAAACTAGTGTGCCGCCGGCAGCGGGGCAGGGCTCAAGCTGTCGACGGTAAGGGCTACAAACTGAGGAATCTCCTGACAATGCGCGGCGTGTCTAGGATGACTGCCTTTTATATTCGACCCTTGATCCAACTATCAAGCGAGAGCCTCTTGAGATGTTATTATTATTATTGTTATTTTTTATTCATTTTACATTGAGTTTTGACACTTTTATTGACATTTATTTTAATATTCAATATCTCATTTATGACATTTAATTTCTTTTGTGCACTCTGATTATGACTATTGTTATTGGACTCGCGTAGCATTCACTTTTTTACCAAACATGTTTAGTAAAAGAGTGAATGGTGCATGTTTAGTTATCATTAGTGTAATGCGGTGCTAATTTGATTATTAAACAAATAAATGAAGTGTAGACATCTATGGATTTTCTATTGCGGCTAAAACCGTGGGATGCAACTAGTTAATAAAAATACTTGTTTTATCATGCGTGATATTCCGTGGTATAGTTTTACGTGTATCTGTTTATGGTCGCATTGTACATTCATAGCGTGTTTGCGTAGTTTTGTATCGGTATCACGATACGCGTATGAATGTAATGCCACATTTCGCGTTTCTAGACGCCGTAAGTTGCCGCGGCCGCGTTTTACTGCTAACCATCTCATTTTATTGTTCTGATAAAACGAAGCTTTCTCTACCTGGCTGTGGCTAAACATTGATTTGAATTAGTTTTTTTTTTATGCCACTGTATGGCGAGACAAACAAGTCACCTGAATTTAATTTTAACGCTGGCCCTTAACAGTGAGATGTCATCTAGATCTTCAGACTTTTCAGTGAACTGTTCAAAATCCCGTATGCATTGTCACAATGCACTGCCCCCGTCACTCTGAGATTATATGATGTTAATTCTTACTATGCCTCGAAATTTCTCTAGACACATTGTCCTTCAATCCGGAACGCAATAATATTTATTTTGGAGTAGTATAATACAATTTTACCAATAAAATATTAAAATAACATATTATGTATAGACGTAGACCAATTAAAGGAGAAGACAAATGTTATGACTATAGATCTACCGCTTAACTGAGTCTGTTCCTGGGGTATGGAAGCGGCACGGGAGGGTTCACATGTAATAGCAATGCTGACGCCCGACTGACGTGATATAACCCCTCAGGAACAGACTCAGTTAAGCGGTTTATCTATAACAACCTTGTTATAACTGACAAATATGCAAATTACTTTAGAGCTAAGCTCGGTCAGCATTTCAATGCTAAATGAATGAACCGTAATTAAGCTCTCGTCCTCATTAAGCACGATTTCAGATATTGCAATTTTATAAAGTCTAAATGTGATAAAAAAAGATTCGCAGGTCCTGGGTTCGAATCCCACGGCACGCACCTCTGTCTTTTCGAAGTTATGTGCGTATTGTTGATTGCCGGCAACTTCAAACGGTGAAGGAAAACATCGTGAGAAAACCTACATGTCTGAGAGTTCTCAATGATCTTGAAGATGTGTGAAGTCTGCCAACCCGCACTTGGCCAGCGTGGCAGACTATGGCCTAGCCCTTCTCATAATGAGAAGATAGCCCGCGTCCAGCAGTGGGATAGTTTATATAAACAGGGCTGACAAAAAAAAATTGATAACCTCCTCCCTCTTTGAAGTTGATTAAAAATCAAATGCTAAGCACCATACCCTTTACGGATCCCACTGAACTCACCGAAAACGGAGTATATTATATATTGTTTTCGATGGAATATCGGCTATGTCTATCAAATTAAATTTTATTATATATATATATATATTGGCAGAGCCTTTTAATTGTGAAGGGGTACTAAAAAACACACGCGTACATATACGAATTTATAATATTACGTAATTTCTTCCGTGGGTTTTCCAATTTCCCGATTCTATTTCAAGTTACCGAGTGACTTGTCAACATATTGATTTCCCAGCGTATCGTGAAAAGTCGTGCGCCTTTCCTATATTCCCTCGCGCGTACGAAAAATCGTCCCACTGAACCGGGAAAGCAGTAAACTTTAATTTAATTTAAAATGCTGTGCTCGAGTCTCGGTCATAGTGTAGACAGTAACAAAGTAAAATTAAATGGTTTTTCCCTTTGCTTAGTATATATGTATTCTTATTACCTCACCTCTTAAAAGAATGCTGATATATGTACATATGTACATGATGTGCTTTTTGGTGTAATTTTTTTAAATAATTCACTTTGACAAATAACAGGACGAAAAATTGGGGTGCCATAGAACTACATGTATTGTATGAAAGTGTATGACATCAGAGGTTCGTAGCTTTGCGTAGACCTGTTGTAGCTTGGCGTAGCAAATCTACAACTTTAGTGTACCTCTCGTAACCTAGCTTAACATTTTTAGGGTTCCGTAGTCAAATACGAACCCTTATAAAACCCTTGTACCCATCTTCAGATGAAAATAGTTTTTTTTTTATATGTAGTGAACACATGTTCTTAAAACTTCACTAAACTGTTAAGCACTATAATGGTCTATCTATATATCTCTATACCGGAACAGTAGCTTAGAATTGTACGGGGAAACGTACTTAGATACATAATATAATAAACTTCATCATCTCAGCCATAAGAAGTCCACTGTTGGACATAGGCCTCCCCCATGGATTTCCAAAAAGACCGATTGGAAGCGGCTTGCATCCAGCGTCTTCCCGCCACTTGTATGAGGTCGTCTGTCCATCTCGTGGCTGGTCTTCCTACGCTGCGCTTGCCGGTACGTGGTCTCCACTCGAGAACCTTTCGGCCCCATCGGCCATCAGTTCTGCGTGCTATTTGCCCTGCCCACTGCCACTTCAACTTGCTAATCCGCTGTGCTATATCGGTGACTTTTGTACGTCTACGTATCTCTTCATTTCTGATTCGATCTCGTAGAGAGACTCCGAGCATAGCCCTCTCCATAGCTCGTTGCGTGACCTTGAGCTTCCTTATAAGGCCCATAGTTAGGGACCACGTTTCAGTGCCGTATGTCATCACTGGTAACACACACTGGTTGTAAACTTTCGACTTGAGGGACTGGGGAATATTGGACGAGAAGACGCTTTTAAGTTTCCCGAACGCTGCCCAGCCGAGTTGGATACGACGATTGACCTCCCTCGTAAAGTTGGACCTGCCTAATCGGACCGTCTGTCCTAAGTAGACGTATTCGTCAACAACTTCAAGAGTGAAGTTCCCCACAGATATTGGGGTGGGCACTACATGGGCGTTCGACATAACCTTCGTTTTGTCCATGTTCATTTTGAGGCCCACCCGTTGGGAAACTCTATTGAGGTCTTCGAGCATCGTACTGAGCTCTTCCATCGACTTTGCCATGACTACTATATCGTCGGCAAACCGAAGATGAGTGATGTACTCGGCGTTAATATTAATGCCGAGCCCTTTCCATTCCAGAAGCTTATAGGCATCTTCCAAACCGGCGGTAAACAGTTTCGGAGAGACAACGTCTCCCTGCCTCACGCCTCTTTTCAATGAAATTGCCTCTGAGTTCTGGTCTTGTACTCGGACTGACATGGTGGCGTTGTTGTACAAGCACTTCAGCACTTCGACATACCGATAGTCAATACGGCATCGCTGGAGAGCCTCAAGCACCGCCCAGGTCTCGATCGAATCAAAGGCTTTCTCATAGTCCACAAACGCTAAGCAAAGGGGCAAGTTATACTCTTCGGTCTTCTGTATCACTTGCCGCAGCGTATGGATGTGGTCTATGGTACTATAGCCTTTTCGGAAACCGGCTTGTTCGGGAGGCTGGAAGTCATCAAACCTGCGTTCAAGACGATTCGTGATGACCCTTGAAAACAGCTTATAGACATGGCTCAGAAGCGAGATGGGTCTGTAGTTCTTCAGCAAAGTGTTGTCTCCTTTTTTGAAGAACAGCGCCACCACGCTTCTGTTCCATGCTTCTGGCGTTGTACCTTCAAGCACGACGGAATTGAAGAGCCTCTGAAGGACTTTCAGTACCGGTGTTCCACCCGCTTTCAGTAGCTCTGATGTAATTCCGTCGTCGCCCGGTGCCTTGTTGTTCTTGAGCTGTTTCAAGGCCATCCTAATCTCGTACAGGCTGATGTCCGGGATATCTTCGGTATAATGTCGAGTCAGTTTGGCTCTTGGATCTTTGCCCAAACTGCTAACAGGTTTTGCGACCGATGTGTATAACTGTCCATAGAACCTCTCGATTTCCCTCAAGACTTCTGCTTTAGTCGACGCTATACTGCCATCTTCCATCTTCAGCTTCGTCAACTGGCTCTGCCCAATAGACATGTCTCTTGCGAACACTTTGGAGCCTTTATTCCGCTCTATCGTCTCTTTAATACGATTAGTATTAAAGGTACGGATGTCGTGTCGCATAGACTTTGATATGAGTCTATTGAGCCGCCTATATAACTCGGCGTCACCGGAAGTTGCAATGAGCGTCGTTCAGCCATGAGGTCGAGGGTATGGCTCGAGAGCTTTTGCGGTCTATTTGTACGGTGGGGTTTATAAAACTTCGCGCCCACCGTACGGACAGTTTCCACAAACCTGTTATTGATCTCATCCACCGATGCGCAGCTCTCCAGGCACTCGAAGCGATTTGATAGTTCGAGCTGAAAGCTCTCGGGGTTTTGGATATGGGCGCGAGTGGGTCGGAGTGTAGACTTCATCATACGGGACCTCTCCAGTTTAACATTAATATTCAAAGTGCCTCGTACCATTCGGTGATCACTTCCGGTTTTAACCATGTTGATCACAGAGACATCATTGAATATTTGTTTCTTGGTGGTCAGGATGAAGTCTATCTCATTTCTCGTAGAACCATCGGGACTCAACCAGGTCCATTTCCTATGAGGTGGCTTCTGGAAGAAAGAGTTCATCATGAAGAGTCCCTCTTTCTCCAGAAAGTCGGCCAACCTCTGTCCCCTGGGGTTCCGTTGTCCATATCCAAATTGCCCCACTCTCAACTCACTTTCGCATTTCCTGCCCAGCTTCGCATTGAAGTCCCCCATAACAACATTAAAATGGGTCTCAGAAGTGTGTATGGCCCTGCTAATGTCCTCATACATCACCTCCACCTCATCATCCGAGTGTGCCGAGGTCGGCGCGTATACCTGGATGACCTTCAACGAATATCTCTTGGATACTCTGAGTATCAGGTACGCAACCCTGCTCGACACACTGTCGATGGCAAGAAAGTTGTTAACAAGGGACTTGTGGACGAGAAACCCGACACCACCTTGGTTTATATAATAAACTTGTTAAAACATAACTCTTTACGAACTTTATCGAGCGTTTCTAGCATTAAGACATAAATTCACAGGTTTTCGGAAGTGTAAGTTAGCGCTCTGCATCTCTTCCTGTGTCGCAACTCTGCCGGTTCATTTTTCTCTTGAATGGTTTATTTGTGCCACAGATAGTTAATGACGTGGAAAATGTAAAGCTTCTTTTAAAGTCTTGCTCGATGCATGTCTATAAATGTGAACAGAATTAAAGCTGGTCCTTAATATGTTACAATACAAAATTTAAAAGTCATATAAATACTAAACTTACGTCGTAATATTTATTTTTATTTTAGAGGATCAATGATTATAAATATGTACGATTAAAACATACAATAATAATAATAATAGTTTATTGGAGCTATTTTTTTTTACAAATTATACATTTCTATATGGTAGCAATTTAAAATATAAATTTTCAGATACAGACACAATAATATATCCAAACAATTAAATTAAATGAGAACAAAGTTAATATGCAGGAATTAGATTTAGTTGATTATTTTGTATAAGTGTTTTAACTGGACACTGGCCTCTGCACTAGGATTCTCTGTATTACAGAGACCAGGCACAGGACACAATACCTACCCTTTACGAATAACGCTCTCCCTCCTATGGTGTTGCCAACCTTTCGGTTTTAAGCAACGAAACGCCCTTTACAAAGAACAGACGTTTTTGTTTATTATTCACTCAAAATGTTGCCTGATGTCAAATTCTATAATCTATAAATTAATGATTAGTAAAAACTTTGAGTCTTATTGACGCACTATGTCAGTCAAGTCTTTCAATGATATTCATAGTTTTAACTGATGAAGGATATCATAATTAATCAAACAGTTATATTAACTAATCTATACATTATTGATTATTAACTACTTGATATACGAATTAAGAAGCAAGCGTAGGGCCTCAAGGCTGCTAATTGAAGACAATTTTAACAAATTGTTAGTCTATTTATATAGTAATAGACTAGTACGTCTTACTCAAAAGGTAAGTGAACGAACGAGTGGAAATGCCAAAGCGGTTAATGTCTCACGCTACTGTGCAACTTTCCTTACAATTTGCCAAGGTTCTTTCTAAACTGCCGAAAGAAAGTTACCTAAAAGTAAATACTAAGGCTTTTCCTTGAATCGTGCGCTTTCTAGGTATTGAAATTGTGAATTATTCCGATAAAGATTCGAATATTAACAGAGTAGCAGATCCAAAAGATTACATGTATAACGGTGCACAATGTAATACAAGTATGTAAATACTCAAAAATTAAGACGTATCTAATCTAACATCTTGCATGATTTTGATGGTTAAGGTCACCATCATCATCATCATCTCAGCCATAAGAAGTCCACTGCTGGACATAGGCCTCCCCCATGGATTTCCAAAAAGACCGATTGGAAGCGGCTTGCATCCAGCGTCTTCCCGCCACTTGTATGAGGTCATCTGTCCATCTCGTGGCTGGTCTTCCTACGCTGCGCTTGCCGGTACGTGGTCTCCACTCGAGAACCTTTCGGCCCCAGCGGCCATCAGTTCTACGTGCTATGTGCCCTGCCCACTGCCACTTCAACTTGCTAATCCGCTGGTTAAGGTAAAAGGAGGTAATATACATAGAAACACGATAACGTGTTTCTTTGTACATAAGTACATACTTATACTCGTATACTTACATACATACACCAGTTCGGTATTTTTTTTTATCGTGTAGCGAAATGATAGCACTTGGCCGCTAGCGGAAGATATCAACCTAATTTTCTTCTTTTGACCGACTTCCATAAAGAAAAGATGGTTCTCAATTCGACTGTATTTTTTTGTATGTTTGTTCAGTGATTACTCTGCCAATTATGAATTGTTTTTAATGATTCTTTTTTTTTTCTTTGATACGTAATACGAATACCTAAGAGGTGGTCTCATACAAATTTTATCAAAATCGGCTCATTACTTTGGTTAGTAACAAAGTAACATATAAAATCATCCAGCAAGTCACGGATACTTATCACCGTGTTACCGAACACATCATTTTTTTTTTTTTTTTTAATTTTTGTCATTATTATTACTAATTATATAAAACATGTATTTTAAAACAATAAAGTATATCTAACTTAAAAACTAATTAAATAAGCAAGAAGCTAGTCAAAAAAAAGCCCGCCCCGGATTGTTCCTGGCGCAAAGGGTCCCATGACACTAGAAGCGTTTCCACGCTGAATTGCCACGGAAATTCTTTGTACCAGAAACGAACCGGAACGAGTATCTCCACTCTTTTCAGCAATATTTTAATTAATAATATATTAATATTTTATAATATTCAACAATACAAGTAATTACTAGAATTTGGAGTTTAATTGACACAAGTACATCCTCTAAAGATGAAACACCAAGAAAACAAATTGCGTATTTTGAAGTCGTTTTTTTTCCAGATATTTAATTATAAATTATTTTATGTTTATTTCATTCGTTGTGGTATTAAACCCAAATGGCTGGCCTTGTGGCTCAATTGGTAGTATGTCTGCCTGATGTGCTGTAGGTCGTGGGTTCGATCCCCACCCAGGGCAAACATTTGTGTGATGAGCACGGATGTTTGTTCTGTGTCTGGGTGTTCCTATGTATCATTTGTATATATTTACAAAAAAAAAAGTATATATGTATTCTATCAGTCATCTAGTTACATAGTACAAGCTTTGCTTAGTTTGGGCTAGATGGTGTTGTGTGAAATGTCCACAAATATTTATTTATTATTTATTTAAATTGTTTCACTGTACATTTCCTGCTCAGTACTTTCATACTAGGACTAATTCCTAGCGTTTTATAAAACTGGGGTTTCTTTAATTAAGTCGCTATACCATTTCTAGGATGATTGTTTTCATTGTTCAAATAGTTTGGGTTTCTGTACCGGCTGAATAATAGAATTTAAATTGGATTTTAACGTTTTAATGGACTTTCAATTGTTTTACATATTTTAATTTGAATAAGTAATATTTTTTTGTTAATCAACCCTATTATTTCTAATTTGAGACAAATTAATTTAATATCTTGAATTTGATTGTCAGATCTTCATTTTGTTTCAATTGCGTCTTTTGTTTAACTAGTTATTCTGTATAAATTATAATGAAACCGGCTAACAACAGGCTTGATTGACTTGGTACACATAGACTTCCATATCCTTGTGCAAGCTAAAATGTTGTCATTACTTGGTATAAACGAACTTGTTTATTTCTATTATTATTTATCAATAATTATAGTTTAAAAAGCTGACAAAGCAGACTTGCAAAAACAAATTGTGTACAATTTGTTTACTTGGTGTTACATCTTTTGTACTTGTGCCAATTAAACTCTAAATTCTAGTAATTGTTTGTCATCATCATCATCATCATCTCAGTCATAAGAAGTCCACTGCTGGACATAGGCCTCCCCCATGGATTTCCAAAAAGAGCGATTGGAAGCGGCTTGCATCCAGCGTCTTCCCGCCACTTGTATGAGATCATCTGTCCATCTCGTGGCTGGTCTTCCTACGCTGCGCTTGCCGGTACGTGATCTCCACTCGAGAACCTTTCGGCCCCATCGGCCATCAGTTCTACGTGCTATGTGCCCTGCCCACTGCCACTTCAACTTGCTAATCCGCTGTGCTATATCGGTGACTTTTGTACGTCTACTCTCTCTCCGTCTCTCTACGTTTTGTACGTTGGAATTGTTTGTATTGTTGAAAATTATAAAATATTACATTGATGTCCTTGGTGACACAGTTAGGTCGCAAGTGTTGAATGTACATATACGGCCTTACCGAAAAACGTTACTTAACTTTAAACAATGCTTAACATATTTTGTCAACTTCTCGCTGACACGTATTATACTTGCGGAAAGAAGACAGATAATATAAGACGTTGGTTAAAGTTAAGTAACGTTTTTCGGCAAGGCATTTAATGTAAAGTGCGCCTACACTCGTAACTAGCTAACGGTGATAAGAATACGCGATTTGCTGTTCACTTTTCTACAGTCAAGCCTGGACTTTTAAATCATATTTCACCAGTTATTTTGTTATAAAAACTAAAGTCACCCAGAACACAAATGTTTGCCACCCAGGGCAAACATTTGTGTGATGAACACGGATGTTTGTTCTGTGTCTGGGTGTTTCTATGTATCATATGTATATATTTACAAAAAAAAGTATATATGAATTCTATCAGCCGTCTACTTCCATAGTACAAGCTTTTCTTAGTTTGGGCTAGATGGTGTTGTGTGAAATGTCCACAAATATTTATTTATTTATTTTAAAGTACTGAACCGATTTTTATAAAATTTATATGAAAAAGTATCATAAAAATCAACGCACAAGTGGCGGAGTAATCGGTGAACAAACACAAAAAACATACACACGAATCGATAAACTTCTTCTTTTTGGAAGTTTGTTAAAAATAGTGAAACTGCTACTCGTTTGATTTAGTGGTAGTGACATGGACATTCAATAATCTGACAGATTATGATAAAAGGATATTTATATATTTTAAAGTAGGTAGTACGAGTATACGATGCACATATTATATCTTCATACTTCAGGGTTCCGTTGAAAAGATCTCTTTGCGCTTAGCCACCAGCTGGTGCAGGAAGTAAATTTATATTATTATTTTTTATTTATCTTTATGTTTAAAGCATCGTGCATTACTAATTATTTACTATTCATAGTCTCCCATAATAAGTCCACTGATTGAAAGTTGCAAAAGTTATTTAATTAAGTAATATTTCTATACTGTCTATAAAGTAAGTAACTTATATCGTACTAGAAGAATACAAATCAGCCGTTCCCTTCGTCCAAAGGGCTCATTATCGCAGATAACCGACACTATGCCTGTCATATCCGGGCACGCCCGGAGTACCGCGGTTCGTCGACCGACTATCAGGGGCCCCTGACTGTAAGGGTCCCGGGTAAAAGGCCCCCGGGAAAGGGAACCGACCCAACTCGCGTGTCAAAGGGTGCTAATTCCACGACGGAATGTAGAAAAACTAGTCGTCTTCCACGGTTTTTACTGATTTTTGACAGGAACCGCAAGAAAACTAAATAAATTTACCTGCTGACCGGTTTGTGTTAGATGTTTGGTGTAGTAGTTTAAGTTTTTAAGGGACTTTAAGGTAGTTGGTGGACGAATATCTTAATTTCAACTCGCTCGGAAGCTATTCGGTTTAATATCGGATGCTTATGGGGACAAAAGAATTTGTTTACCTTTTTAAAATCTTAAATTAATACTTACATAAGATTCAAAAACGTGTTTATTTGTCTATAGTAATAGGACAACAAACATGTTTTCGAATCCTATTATATATGCTACAACACAACAATATACAGACTCAACTAACTAAACTACTACACAAAAAGCATATTTATTTATTTACAAAAACTGACAGAAACTTACAGTCTAAACCAAAACATATACATACATACGTACATATCGATTACCCCAGACCGATAAAGGTCTAAAGATAATCCAAATGCTCAAACCAACTACCAGTTGGCAGCGTACCCAGCATGCTAACCGCATTGCCACGTTGAATGGCAATGCTTATGCGTTGGGCCAGATACGCGCCAGCATATATGCTTGTGCAATATATTGTTCGGGTAGTTTGTTTTTTGTTCTTCTTTCATGTCAAGACAAAGGAACGGGTCAACGCACAAATATAATTGGAGTGCTCAAGACTCTTACTTCACACTGACTAATAAGAAGTTTGGAAATTGGAGGTACTTCAAGTCTGCTCAAACGTGCATGTCTTTCGGATGGTCTGAAATAGTCCAGGAAAAATTAAATTTGTGATAACATTAAATGCAACTAAGAAAATTGTTATTTAAATGGAAGTACAGGTGTTTTGAAATACATTTGTCATAATTTCGTAATAATCCTAACTAATATATATAAAAGCGAAATTTGTTACCTTTTCACGATCTAATGACTGAATCGTGATGTTTATCATTTGGAGACGAAGATAGGGTAGGATCATAGGTACCACCATCATCACTATTATTCATAAATACTCGCGTAAAACCGCGGGCCGCAGCTAGTTCGGAGGTATAATAATAATAAATAAATAAATATAAAAAAAATCTGATCATAATTCCAAATAATCTAGTTGTATTTAATGTGATCTACTCCATACAAACAGATTTATTTTGTCTAGATTAAAAATAGCATTCCTAGGATCGTGGCCGATGCTAAAAAAACTTGACGTCTACAGTTGGCCACGATGAAGCTATAAAAGTTACTTCATTTGAAGTTTTACGGGACATTCAAAAAGCCGCAAAAACCGCGGGACTATTCTGTAATATACGGAAATATGTCTACGGAATACTGGATGGTAGTTTGTATTAGTGGGGTGGAAAAGTTTCTACAATTAGGATAAGCCAGGAGGATAAGGTATTCCTTTTATTGCCTGGCGGAGGGGAGAATGCGCATGGTGAAAAGCTATTGAATGAAATGGAAACATTCGATAAATGTTAGAAGCATGAAAATTTGTCATTAATTTAAATATCTATTTCGACGCATAAATAAAAACTTCATTTCGATAGCGTGGAACACATTAAAAAAAACGTCGTGTATTTATAGTTGTTACCCGTGACTACACGTAAGAAAGAAAATGAAAAATCTCGCTCTCATCCTGCCTCTAGCTCGATTCCGCCCGATCCATAAAAAAATATAATTTTGATTCTTACTTAAATTGAATTTTCTTGATTGGAATTCTTTGCCGCCATTTCTGTTTCCTGAGACCTACAATCTTGGAATTTTCAAGGCTAGAGTGAATAGATATCTTCTAGATCGACGAGCTCCATCCTCGGCCACACCGTCGCTTAACATCAGACGAGTTGGTGGTCAATCGTAGATCTATCTTATATAAAAAAAAAAAAAAACTTACCTTGTTAAAAGACATCCGAATACCCAGTTTAATGTTACGTTAAATTGTACTGGGTAGAAAGCATGCATATTTTAATATTCTATCGAATATAGGAGCAGCAATATCTTTCAGCTCCATTTCGACAATTTTGCACAAGAGTTTTACAACCTTATTCCACTTGTCCCGTTCCCGCCACAGCAAGCAGAAAGTCGGCACAATATAATTAACTTCTCATTGAAATGCCTAAAATACGTACACAACGATTTCAATATACATTTCTGATGTGTAGATACTTCCTTCACCCGAGTGAAACTCCGTCTGTCATCTTATCTGTTTCCTGAGAACAGGTAATTGTAGCTTTGAAAATTCCAAGATTTTCTTGGAATTTTCAAAGCTACAGTGAACAGATGTCTTCTTGAACCGCGTGCTTTTTCATCGGCCGTCGCTTACTATACGGCGAGCTAGTGGTTAAATGTAGATTTATTTCGTAATATGTAAGCGGCCAAGTGCGTGTCGTGGCACGCACAAAGTAGGATTCCGTAGTCTCATATCATAATTTATGTTAACTTAAAATGGGGACATTATGATAGTTTAAATGAAATATGCACAAAATTTTCGTTTTTTACTTATCTGAGTACATTTTTAAGTTGATCGTCTATTACTCGTTAACTTGTATAGCATACTTAGCCGTGATAGTTTTTCTTTTAATTTTATCATATATACATTATACGGGGCCATTCATTTATTACGTAAGACAATTTTTGCCAGTTTTAGCCGATATTACACGCTTAAAAAAATTACTTCAAAGCTTGCTATGTCGCTAGTTTTCACCCCTAATATTTTTTAACCGACTGCGTAATCAAGACGGAGATACGTAATGTAAGAAGGAGGTTATTTTTTTGTGTACCTATCCAACGTTACCCCAGACAATGGGGTAGATGAGAAAAAATAATTAATTCCCTCTTTACGTAAACGGAGGGAGATACTTATCCCATTTTTTCCCCCAATTTTATTCTACAACTTTTTAAACGTAACTAATATGTACATATATACATGACAAATTTCAGGTTTCTACTAGTAATATTCTTTGAACAAAGCCGCGAATAGACAGATGGACACGACGAAAAAACGAAAAACTAGGGTTCATTGTTCACAAAGGAACCCTAAAAATTGAGGTATATAAAATGCAGTTCGCCTAATGATGTCAAGTCTCCATCCATTACGGCTGTAACGCGATCCTGCAGAGAGTGCACTCCACACGAGTGCTTCAAACCTTCTGCTAACGTATGTATAACGGCCAGGTTGTACCTCACACCTTCGTAGGTATCGTGTTACGGGACAGGTAGCTTATGATCAAAGTAGCGTTCTACTTTGGACGCTACTTCGATCGTTGCAGGAATCTGAAGTTGGGTGGGTTTATTTACCAAATACAATGCACCGGCAAGCGCAGCGGAGGAAGACCAGCCATGAGATGGACAGATGACCTCATACAAGTGGCGGGAAGATTGATGACGGTTCTGTTAGTTAGGTAGTTGAAAAATTAATATTGAAAATCCCAAATATTTAGCAAGAAATTATGTTTTCAGTATTTTTTTTACAATATTTTCATACTTATTAAAAAGTTGGTTACAGATTAAATTTTATTTTCTACTGTCGAACGAAAGAGGGTTGATAAGTAGGTAGGTAAGTGTTAAACTGTTAATTTTTTAAATTAGTATTTGTTTGTTTAATAAAAGACGTTTTGTATAATATAAACAATTTATCTACCAACTTATTAAAAATCTTTTGTTTATTATGATGGGATTTGAATGAAAGGATAAACAGAAACACCCCCGCAGGGCTCAGTCGGTAATATTTATTAACTTACTGTAATATGCATTATGATAGCTATTCGTTATTTTCCACAATATCCGTCCTTTTGTTACAATGAACCAATATTATCCAAATTAATTTTCACAAAAGTTGAATTCAAAAAGCAATTATAAAATCTTTTCACCACCTGTTACCATGTTAATATCTCGTCAAATTACAAGGCAACCAATGATACTCAAACATCAGACAAAATCACCCGCCAGCTCTATATACACCCTGAGGAAAAAATCTGACAGAGAAATCGCTCATTCAAAGAAAGGCGTCATATAAAATTAGCAGTACTACGTACAAGCTTTTCTAGATTCTATGTCTGTTGTACTCGTAGATCAGATAAATGTATTTATTGTAAGAATAAATATACTTATGTTATACGCATAATTCAACACAAAATACTTTTTTATCAAAGAACAAAGGTGCAAGTTATGTATACAAAGAGATTTGTGCATAACATCTATCAAATTAATCTCTTGTTAATATATGTATGTACTCGTACATATTTGTATTTAACTCTATTATAATCCGAATATAAACAAAATCGGTTGGGTATGTGGCTTTTTAGGGGTTGAGGTCACACTTTGACACTAACTACTGAGCAACATAGAATAACGATGTCTAGAGGACTTATGACAATTTGAAAACGTTACAAATTTAATATACCTATACACATATATGAATCAATTTAATCTGATCACGTTCACTTGGATTTTGTTGCTGTGGGATCTAACATTCAAAACATTTTTATTTTGCATTCATACAATAGCATGTATTGCATTATCAATATCGCAAGATATATTTACTTTCCAAAATAAATGTAAGTTAAAATGCGGTGGTAACATAAAAGCTGTTTCTCGGACAGTTACGTACTCAGCGTCACGCGTCTAATAAACGCTCGCCAGCTCCAACGTCGACCCAACTCTTTGTACAAATACCTAAAGGGTGGCTCTAGTAATTGGCTCCCAGCTTTCAAGTCATACCAGTACTTATTACCAGGACCTAAAGCTTATTTTACCACATTTCGCGCATATTTTGCGAGCAAAGCAAGCGGAAAAACCGTTTTGTCTAACTCACGCACAAAAACTTGTCTCTGGAAATTGAATTTGCGAAGTTGTTAGCGATTCCTCTTCCTAGTATTTGAAATAGGTTATATAGTGTGTTACTTTGATGAATGTTATTTTAAATATATTTATAACACACGCTTATGCGACAAATTTTAGTTCTCTCTCTTTCGCTCGTCATCATCATTTACAGCCTTATCTATTCAACTAGATGAAGACTTTATATCATATCTGCTTCACTGAACCTCAACCATGATCTATTAATTATTACTGCTCAAATTTGTTTTGCACTCGCTTATCTTGCTTTTTCAGCATTTAAAACAGCAAGATAAAAGTGGGAGCGATTATCAAAAAGTCGTCTAGCTCGTAATAGAGATTATGGTTCAGGCACTGTGTAATAAATCTCAGGTTCGACTCGTGATTGTGACAATATCATCTTAGGCGCGTCGCCCACACGAGCTGGAGTCGAGGCGCGGGCGTACAAGCGGCTCGCCGCTTCTACGTTTCCTTCAGGTTCAAATGGCAGTGCGCTCACATACTACAGGCGACGTGGAGTCGAGGCGCAGGCGGGGCGGGGGCGCGGCAGGGGCGCGGCAGGGGCGCGGCAGGGGTGCTGTGTGCGACCGCGCCGCGACTCCACCGCCATTTTGTCATTTTGTTTCGTGCGTAGACGTGTTTACATTGTAATGTCTGAAGGAAGCATAGCCGTCCGCGCCTCGACTCTTAACATAAACACCACGCCTCGTCTGTGCCGCGAGGCCGCTGCGACCGCGCCTCGACATAGCAGTGAGCGACGCGCCTTAAATATCTCAATTCCGAGATCTCGAACTATTATTTATCTTCAAATTTATTTATATCCCGTATTATTATCCCGAAATGATATTTTCTTCTTTTGTAAAACTCTTTTAAAATATCACCTTTTATTATTACACTATTCTTAAAAAACAACAATCGTCAAGACAGGTCTGAGGGTTTTCGGCGGCTTAATAACTCTTGACACTCAAGCTGGCCACTCAGTCTATACGAAGTTACTTACTACAGTTATACTATTCACTTGTTCACTCACTTCGCTTTATTGGCGTAATTTGTATTCGCTTCTCCCATAATATGTAATTATTAGCAATAAACCAATCACTTTCTATGCTCAGTATCTATGAGGCTTCGCTAAGGATCAATTTGCGTTCAATTAGTCTGTCTGCATTTGACGTCATAGGTCTTCATGTGACGCTATGTCGTTATTTCACGTCACGTGGTCTACGAATGGTAAATTTCGAAAAAAAAACTGAAAATCTGAATCATTTCCAAAGCAGACTTAGACAAACATTCGACAACTGCAAGATCAAGAACGAAAACGTCTAATGTAGTTTAATATACCTAGTCTTGCCATAAATATTGTCACGAAGAAAAAAAATATTTTTTTATTGCAAATAATATTTATTACTTTTACAGTGTGTTAGTTTAATACATAAATATAAAACAATTTAAAATATAAAAGCTTATTCGAAGTGGTCTCCATTGGCTGCAATACAGTCCTTTAAACGTTGAGGCCAGTTATCAATAGAAGCACGCACTCTTTCCATGGGAAAATTCTTCACTGCCAATCGTATGGATTGTTTTAGGGACTCCAAATTATCATGGCGTTTAGAGCAAGCCATACTCTCTAAAACTGACCATAAATCATAATCCAGCGGATTAAGATCAGGACTAGACGACGGCCAGTCTTCAGCTCTGATGAAATCCGAAACGTTCACTTCCAACCAAGACTGCGTGGACCGAGCTTTATGACCTGGCGCCGAGTCTTGTTGGAAGGACCATACTTGGTTATTGAACATGGTGTTGTTAAGGGGCTTAACTACCTTCTCAAGAATGGTATTTTGATACACTTGTGCCGATGTTTTGATACCTTTTTCACAAAAATATGGCTCAGTCACTCCTTCATAGCTAACACCCCACCAAACCATCACTGAAGTCGGATAATGCCCACGTTGCACTCTGTCGACTAATTGGGAAGCTTCCTTAGAGCTTTGAGCGTAAATACGGTCATTTTGTTTGTTATAATGTTGCTCAATTGTAAAGATTTTCTCATCCGTAAACAAAATTTTTCTGTGACCTCCCTTTGCGTACCGCTTCAGTAGTTGTTTCGATTTTACCACCCTATTCTTTTTTAAATTATCAGTTAAAAAATGATCAGTGCGTCTCTTATAGGCTGCAAGTCCTAAGTCATCTTTTAAAATACGCGACATGGTTCTGGGTGCTATCTTCATCTCCCGAGATAAAATCTTTTGCTTTCGGACAGGATTTCTTCGAATTCTTTCCCTTACTGCTTTGACCACCTTTTTCGTACGAACACTACGTGGACGGCCAGATCTTTTTCTGTCACAAACAGAGGAGGTCTCATTGTACCTATTAATAGCCCGGTACACAAACATTTGACTAATACCAAGCGTATGGAGAGTTTAAAAAATTGCATTTGGCTCCATACCAACTTTGTGTAATGCAATCACAGCGATTCGGTTCTCTTTATCACCCCACTCCATTTTAATATCGCAAAATATTGTACAATGTATTGGCGCCAAAATTAGAAAACCCAATGAACAATCGTATAAAAATGACAGATTCCAAATTCAAATGTAATATCTTTCTTATTTTTAACTGTAACAGTATTTATGGCCAGACTAAGTATAACTAATAATAATATAGTTTAAAAAATTCAAAAAAGCATCTTTAAACAACAGACACTGACCTGGACAAAGTAAATATATAATTATATATGAAATGTCCATTTGTGAAATGTCCACAAATATTTATTTATTTATTATTTATATATAAATGAAGCTGATACTTTTTGTTTGACTAATGAAATCATGAGACCTGTAAAGTTTAGTTTAGTTTTCTGTACCAAAGGGTACGAGACTGCGGAACCCTATTACCGAGGCTACGCTGACTGTCCGTCTGTCTGTATGTTAGTCCGTCAGTTCTATTTTTAAGCAGCTAGATAGGAAGTTGAAATGGTTATAGATAAGTCTAAAAATTGGTATGATTAATAGTGTTATGTCTGAAGAAGTCGCTTTTGTTGCCAATAAGACTGAATAGAAAATGTGTAAAATTATAAGTCTGAATAAGCTTAGAGATTCTCATTTGCTTATACATATAATATTGCACATAAATAATTATCTGTACAATACCTTAGTTCAAAAATACGTACCAACCGTACTCAATACTCCGTATATACTTAATAATAAATTCAAAATTACGAATATAATTTCAGTCTTATGAACAAAGTTTTTGAAATAGTTGCTCCATTGCCAGTAATCCTACAGCTTGGTAATATCCTCACGAGACACTGTTCCGTGTCAAATGGCTTTAATTCATCATAATTTTATCTCATAGAGAGCACTCTTCTGTAATCTCAGCTATTAACGGTGTTACAATAACGAATTTCTCTATGAAAAGGTCAATGTGGTATTAAGTCACATGTAGTGTTTCAAAAATAATTGTAGCTTACAACCTGGCCAAAAGCGTGTATGTTTCGGTACACACTTAGCGGTTTCTACTTTCCCATTGTCGAAAATTAACCTATTGGGCGAGCATTGTTTATGAAACCATTTTTCAGAGGTAACGATCACTTATAAGCTACATTTACAATACAAGCTTGAATGCTTTATATTAAACCTATGTTCCAAAAAAATTAAAGACAAATTCGTCCTGAGCTGTAAAGCCTCGATGACACTGGGCTAGTTTACGAGCTGCTAGTCGGCGAGTTTAAAAGCTGAGCGAGTAGGGAGTGTCGATGACACAATCAAAAGCAGATTGTAAAAAAGATCAATGACACGGAGCGAGTTTACAAGCTGCTCGCGAACTCGCTGGCTTGTAGCTTGTAAACTAGCCTAGTGTCATCGAGGCTTAAGTTGTAAAATTGTGAATTATTTTTGTAAATAGTGAATTTTATTGCATAAATGTGTTCATTAAGGCCTTTCTTATAATGTCAATTTTACCTATGATGCGATATTGATCGCATCATAGGTAAAAACAATCGCATCATTTACTATGATGCGATTGTTTTTATCACCAGTGAAATTAGGGTGCCAAATCTACTATATTGGATTTTCAGTAACACCATATAGTCCATATCACCCGAACCATAATAACTAATCGATGAACAAAATCGCATGTGTATTTTAATCGCTACGGTGGGACATAGAAACATGCATAGGCTGCAAAAAACTCTCGGCTTTGCCGTAGTCGGGTAAAAATTGAAAACGTTTGCTACCATCCGGACGCAGAAAGTTTTTAATCACGAAACAAAACAAGAAATAACCAATAAACCCACAGCATCAATATCATCCATCTTATATATATCTATATTTAAACCATTGAGCCTAGCACCTTCCGTGTGAAGTCTTTAATATAATATCTAGAGGGTATTACATTATTCATCATGGGTTCATTAAGCAGCGCCGTTTCGCCCAGTCATGGCAGATTTTACGTAACTAACGTCATTTGATATAATTTATTTTTGCAATCATTATTGACTTACTACAATGACACTATATTGGAGATTGTAATGGAACGGGGTATCTACGTAAAGAAGGAAATTTTGTGAAGCAAACTTCACAGAAATTCCAGGCCAGGTTAGTTATGTTTATTCCCGTCAGGTGGATAAATCCGCCCTTCAGTCTAACGCCTAACAGTCAAAATTCACTTGAATCTTGGCAGAACGATAACTTTGAGACCGACGTACAAGGAGAAGGTTGCTAAGCCCCTTCGTAGGGGGTTAGCCCTAAATAGACACTTTTTTCAGTGGTGGTAGGTGATGGTTATTATTATCAACCGACTTCCAAAAAGGAGGAGGCTATCAATTCGACTGTATTTTTTTTTACAAGAAATCTTTCCGAAATCAGCCATTTCTAAAGATGCTAAACATTGTCATAGCCAAACCCAGCCATTCAACTGTAGGACAGATTTGCCCATCCAACCACCAAGACATTAATTTTCTTCTTTATGTAAGGCTTTCGATTTATTTTAATTAAAGGACGACCTCTATACTTTTTCAAATAATATTCGTATTTACAGACAATTACTTTATCAAACAAGAACCCTTTTATCTTTCATTGAAACTGTCATTTTTTACAGATATTGTCCGAAAAAGATAATCTACTTCACAATTTGTCTTTTGATACCATTTTTCTTGCGAAAAATATGTATGAGCACTATGAACGATCAGTTATTTAGCTCCTATTTCTGGTAAATCCGAGTAATGCGGTGGTGGTTAAGTGTAGTCTGAGCTGAAGTAACGAGGCAGATATTCTGAGGAAAGTTCTTTGTACTACTGAAGAATTATTCGAGTTTGTGCAGTTTAAAGCGGCCGGCCGCGGTTCCGTAGTTTTGTCACGTTCCCGACACCTTGTTGAAATTTTAATGACAACCCGCTTTTTATTCAAACCTATGCTGAGAGCTTTTCTTCTGTATATTATACAATTCAATGTCGCTCAATGATATAAGGCATAGTCGGATCTGTTCCTAGAAATGTGATATTTTCTATCGCCTTAGCTTTGACTATGGAGATGAAAGAGTTTTCCAAACATTTAATTAACAAAGTGAACTAAAAAGTTCAAAATAAATGTATATACCTACATCATGTTATAATAAATATGTATGTACGTAGGTTCAAAATAAGTCTTTTGGTAACTCATTACCATTTATTATATGTGTAGGTTATGTCGAACGCCCATGTAGTGCCCACCCCAATATCTGTGGGGAACTTCACTCTTGAAGTTGTTGACGAATACGTCTACCTAGGACAAACGGTCCGATTAGGCAGGTCCAACTTTACGAGGGAGGTCAATCGTCGTATCCAACTCGGCTGGGCAGCGTTCGGGAAACTTAAAAGCGTCTTCTCGTCCAATATTCCCCAGTCCCTCAAGTCGAAAGTTTACAACCAGTGTGTGTTACCAGTGATGACATACGGCACTGAAACGTGGTCCCTAACTATGGGCCTTATAAGGAAACTCAAGGTCACGCAACGAGCTATGGAGAGGGCTATGCTCGGAGTCTCTCTACGAGATCGAATCAGAAATGAAGAGATACGTAGACGTACAAAAGTCACCGATATAGCACAGCGGATTAGCAAGTTGAAGTGGCAGTGGGCAGGACACATAGCACGTAGAACTGATGGCCGATGGGGCCGAAAGGTTCTCGAGTGGAGACCACGTACCGGCAAGCGCAGCGTAGGAAGACCAGCCACGAGATGGACAGATGATCTCATACAAGTGGCGGGAAGACGCTGGATGCAAGCCGCTTCCAATCGGTCATTTTGGAAATCCATGGAGGAGGCCTATGTCCAGCAGTGGACTTCTTATGGCTGAGATGATGATGATGATATGTGTATGTAGATAGATAAGTTCTAGGGATTTAAACATTTTTTTGCGAAGTTACTTATGGATAGTACCAGTGAAATAAAAGCTTCTAAAAATACAGGCTAACCTCTAGTCATTGATCGGTTGTACACGTATAGTAAAGCGGCTACCGGATTGCCGTCTCTAATGAACCGAGCTCGGGAGCTAATTGTGTGGAAACTGTTCAATCCGGCGCGTGGCAACGCCAGCTGCTTGTCTGCCATTACGCCGCTCATTTTATAAAGTAAAGCTTGGAGTTCTTAGTTTGAAATTGAATGATGAACTGCACCTTTCCACGTTTGCTTAAACAGCAACTTAACGAATTGCCTCGTATTACATATAACACTATTATTATTATTAACGGGATATTTACCGTGGTTCGCGTTCATTTTGAGCTCCCGATAATTCGGCACAGTTACATGCACCATGTTCACGGGCGACTCACCCGTAAACATGGTGCATGTAACTGTGCCGAAATATCGGGAGCTCAAAATTAACGCGAACCACGGTAAATATCCCGTTTGGTTTAATGAATGACAGTGATAGCTTAAAAAATTGCTCGTATTACGTGTACAATAAAGGGGCTTTGGTTGGAACATGAGAAAGAAATGTCATCGCTTTGTTTTACTTTTAATCGACTTAAAAAAAATAAAGTATTAATTTTATATGTATGTATGTAAAATTGTTAGATTTGCACGATTATCGCATATGCTAGTCTATATGGGCTTCTAAGTACGTATGCCAAAGTGTGTGTATGTTTGTCCACGTACTACGCGGAAACTAGAAGCGTTATTGCAATATTACTATTTTTATTGAATAAACTACCTCCCAGCTTAGGGAATAATATAAGTTTCATTAAAATCGATTCATTGGTTCTTAAGATATGGACTTTTCAATTTTAAGTCATGAAAATTTCAACAACGCAATTCAAACTACCGGACGGTTTTGAACGAAATTTGGTAGGTTAACTACTCATACTATGTAAAAGGATCTGACATACTTTATGGCCCAAAAAATAGGTGTTGCAATAGTAGTGTGTGTTTGAAAATGAAACGAACTCACACAGTGAAGTTTAGTGAATCATATTTTAAGTTTCAAGCGAAACCAATAAAAATGAATAAATAGAAGTTACTTGTCTAATATATTATGATTTTTTATAATGAAATACTTATTTAAATAAATAAATAAAAAATAAAAACATTTTAAAAATTAAATCGACTTCAAAACTGAAAAGGAAGAAATAACAACTGATAACTTAATACCGACAAATTAAATCAAAGTGAGCGTCTACATAAGTAGGTACGTACCCCAACTATATTTTCAAGGTCGGTGCCAGGCCCAACCAGGCCAGGCTATCACCAACTAAGTCCTAGACAAACACCGACCTTAAACATAGTTGGGGTACATACCTACTTATGTAGACGTGGTGTATGTACGTGCACCACATTTGTGGTCATTATTAAATGATCATTGGTAAGGTTTTTTTTTTCTATTCAACGTTTATCTAACTTTATTTGCAAACGCTAATCGGAGTAAAGATACATTACGCTAACCTGTTCCGTCTAATTTATTTTTCATCTCTATTTAAACTGTTTTTTATTTCCTCCACAAATCACGAAACAAATCCTAGCAATTAGCTTTAAAGCCTTAATGAAAGCTGAATAATTTACGTACTCGTCTCGGAACCTGTTTTTTTTTCCTCGAAGGGCCCCGTTACTTTACTTGTTTACTGTTATTACCATTGTAATGTATTTCTTGGGGCCCGACTTGTTCGTTTCTGATTCGCTTAATGTTTATTGCTTCGGATAAGAAATTAGGCTTTTTACTGGCATGTCGCTAATTCAAATAAAACCGGCCAAGTGCGAGTCGGACTCGCGCACGAAGGGTTCCGTACCATTATCTATAAAAACGGCAAAAATCACGTTTGTTGTATGGGAAAAAAAATAAAAAAAATAATAAATATAAATAAAATATTAATATAAAATTAAATATTAAATATATAAAAAAAAACAGAAATTTTATTTTAATTTAATGATTAATTTTTAAAGAAAATAATATAACTCAATATTCTGTGAATATTTTAAGCATCTACCTGTTGCCGTTATCAATATCGAGCAAAAACGAGCTAAAAAATCACGTTTATTGTATGGTAGCCCCCTTAAATATTAATTTTATTCTGTTTTTTAGTATTTGTTGTTATAGCGGCAACAGAAATACCATCATCTGTGAAAATTTCAACTTTCCAACTATCACGGTTCATGAGATACAGTCTGGTGACAGACGGACGGACGAACAGACAGCGGAGTCTCAGTAATAGGGTCTAAACTGCAAAAAACTACGCTCATGCATACTACGTTCATGCTTATGTTACTTTTAGTAACATAAGCATGAACTGAATTATTTGAAAAAGACGTACTTAAATGTATGACCTTTTGGTGAGATCCATTATTCATTAATCCATTATTATTTTATGTTAAAAATATAATATCACCTTTATTCATTACACCTTACATTATAAATGCAAAAAATAACATTATATTTTTAACCGACTTTCGAAAAGAAGAAGGTTCTTAATTCGACTGTACAAAACATATCCGCATCCCGGTTTTACTCTTGATCTAGAAAACTTTTCTTAATGGATACCTACACTTCGCATGGAAGGTATCCTCATCTACCATCGGTACATTATAGATCTACGATTGACCACCAACTCGCCTGATGTTAAGCGACGGTGTGGCCGAGGATGGAGCTCCGCCAATTATGAATTGTTTTTGATAATCTTTTTTTTTTGTTGGGTAGGTAATACCTCAAAGGTGGTCATATAAATTTTATGAAAATCGGTTCAGTGCTTTGTTTTTATAACAAAATAACTGAAAAATGTCATCCAAGTCATAGAATTGCGTGTTTTGAAGTCAGTTTTTTCAGTTTTTTAAACTAAAAATTATTATACCTACCTTTTCAAGAATAAAGATCTGATTACATTGAAAATTACTTTGTTTCTATTTTACCACTATTATAGTTTACTCTATCTTGATGGAGATTGGCAAAGCGGCAGACGACGGTAGGACGAAATCATGTAAAACTGCGAACGCAATTAAAGTAACATTTATATCTTGAAACAGCCCTCCGCGGTTTTCCACTCAGCCTAGTCAACTTTCTACTTCGAATTGTCAGATTTTTTATGCATTGCATTACATTACTTCTTAGGTGACAATCTGGGCTGCTGTCTATAGAACTCCATGGAAGAAACTTGTTTACTCTAGATTAGAAATTATATACCCACGCATCGATCTAACGTATGGTGATTTTTAAAGAGTGGGCATCGTGCTACCGATACCCGAACATCTGGAAAAGTTACGCAAATGCGGTAATAGGCAAGACGCGACGAAATTAAACAGATTGCGGTATTATATTGTTGGTGTCTTTACTAAGAATATGGCTTACTGGTATGATATTATCCTGTTTTATCTTATTTTCATAACCAAAACATAAACATCACAATCCCAACGGCTCCGCAAGTTGCCAAACACGCGAGCAACCGACCGCGCTCGTCTGACAGACTGACACACTATGCATAATGAAGCCTTGTAGTCAGATTTGCTTGAGTTAGCTGCTAGTTTGAAAACTATGCCCGTGAATAACCGAAATATACTGAGTTTGAGCTATAAACTCTAGCCAGTTTCGGGATACGTAACCCAAGTCGGCATCTTTGTTGTTACTGTTAATTTCTATGTTTGGTACAAACAATGACTGTTATTTTGAAAAATAATAGTGAAAACGTACTTTGACATGTGGGCATTGGAATACACACGCTTGTTACATAATAAAACTACTACAGTAATTTGTAGATTCACAATCTATGACTGAGCTTCTGCGAAATATTATCGAACCAATAACCTATAATATTATCGGCCACTAAATGGCGCTTTAGTAAACTTCTCAGCCTTTTGGGAGTAAATAATCAAAAATTGCCGACAACAAAAAGGAAAACATAAATTGTTGAACCAGTATAATACTGCTAAGATTTTGTTGATTGATGTTTGTAAAATACGGTCCATAAATGAGTAAAATCAACAAAAAATTATCGCTAGTTGATGCTCACTTCGCTCGCTCGGCCAATTAATTGTTAAATGCAAAGTTACATCAAAATCGTCCGAGCCTTTTATGATTTTTTTCCGTACAGTTGATAAAGTTGCCCTAAAACTTATAATTTCAAAATTGTATTGCAAAATATACATTTCTTAGTTTATCACCCCGATAAAGCGTAATTGACGGCCCAATCGGCGGACTTGCTTTATTTAACTACCTATTAATTGTTTCTGCAAGTATCGGCTTCTACTCAACCCTATTAGAATAGACAATCATTCACTCACACCGTCTATTAAAATCCCGCTGAGAGATTTTCCAACCATCCGTCATAACATTGATTCTCTAATCCATTTTTTATGCGTTGGTAAGTTTTACCGAACCTCCGGTTAAATGCTTCAAGTCGCCACTTCAGCTATTATTCTCCAATTATACCAATACAAGCCGGGCGAGGCGATTGTTCCGACCCTTTCATTTCACACGCTGTCACCGACACGCGAACGCTCCGCTCGCTGGAAAAGCGACTATCTTACATTACAACCATAATCAACAGGCCTCGTGGCTCAGTGGTAGTACGACTGCCCCCTGAGCTGTAGGTCGTGGGTTCGATCCCCACCCAGGGCAAACATATGTGTGAAGAGTGTTTTTCTATGTATCATAACTATATATTTACAAAAAAATATGTATAATAGTATATATACACAAAACCGTCAATGCTGGAAATGTCGGGGGAAGGCCTTTGCCCAGCAGTGGGACACTACAGGTTAACAGCAACAACAACAACAGTATATATACATAATATATAAGCCATCTAGTCCCCATAGTACAAGCTCTGCTTAGTTTGAGCTAGATGGTGTAGTGTGAAATGTTCAACAATATTTATATTTATTTATTTTATTATAATAACGGCTACTAGTATCTTTGTGGTCAAAACTGCTAAGTGCAAACTATCTTTCCGGTGGACAGCGCTGGAACGAGCTTTGTGAACTATTTATCAGAAAATGACGATTTTTTGTAAAATACGGTCTCTAAATATTTTAAAAAATTTTCAATCTCGATCAAGCCATATCGAGCTTGAAGAGAATTCAAGTAAAAACATCATGTTAATTTTTCACGTCGAGTCTATAAAATAAAGCCAAACGAGCATCATTTCATTAAGCCCGCTCTGAAAGATACGATAACCACAGGCTTCTTGTAGCTTGAAGTAAAATCGTATGTCTTCATAATCTCGCGTGCTCCTCGATTCCCTTCACCGGCCCGACGTCCCCCCGAGATCTCCTGGGGGCCATATACTGTAATTGGCGTGGTTTACGGCCCCTTCTGACGCCAAGCTGGAGGGGGGATAGGGGGCCATAGAATTTTTCGTATATTGTCATTGAAAATTTTCTCGAGGGTAGGGTTTGTTCGGGTTTCATTAATTGAATATTTTGTAGGGCTTGGTTTATCACGTAATAACAGCTTAAGTCACTTTTTCATTACAATATGGTGCTGTTTCACATAAATTGCTTTTGTCTCTGGTATCTCTGGTATCCGAGCGACATATAGCCAGAAATGGAATAGAGCGATTACTATTGACAGGTCATGTAGTCAAGTCGCAGGGACTCTTTATAATTATGGCTTTTTATTGAAGTGCTTGAGAAAGAAAGCAATATTTTCGAGCTTATGTATGGAAGTACATATGTGACTAGGCATATATATTTCCATATTACCTCCTTTAGCATAACTTTATCGATTTTAATGCGTAAAGTTGTAGAATCGCTGGCCCATCTTCTCTTAGACTAAAATTGATGTCTGAGAAGTACAGTGCCTATCCGTCACACAGTTTAACTGGCTGTTGTTTATCATTTTGATATTGTATATAAATGAAATGAAATATACAGATCGGTTTATTGGTTTTGTAACTAATTATACTTGTTCTAGCAACGAATATTGCTTTCATGAAAGGTGTTTAGTTTGACTCTTATAACCGACTTCCAAAAAGAAGGAGGTTATCAATTCGGTCTGTATGTTTTTGTATGTTTGTTCACCAATTACTCCGTCATTCGTGAATCAATTTTTGTGTTTCTTGAATCGACATATATAGAAAGCTCCCAAGTTGGTTCCATAATTATTTTATAGACATTGCTTTATTACTTTTTGAATAATATCTAAAAATGAAAATGTTCATTGTATTCCTGAGTGAAGTGCGTCAGATTATAGAATCGCAGAGGTCCACCGACACGTTTTTCTTTGCAAAAGTGTCAAATATTTATGATTATCGTATAAACATCTGCACATTTTATAATATTCGAAGACGAAGACGAGTTTTTAGAGATAAAAGCCCGTATGTGATAAAAGTTTCTATAGTGTGCTTGTCACTAGTAAATCTAAAGCCACTGTGAAGTACGGATACTACACAGCAATATTCGCTGCGGTTTTATTCCGCTGCAGTCAGTACCTACATCTATTTTATTCAATAGCACAACACAACTGTTTTTGACAGACAAAAAAAAAACGATTTACTGACTGAGTGAATAGAGCTGAATATTACGAATTAAAAATCCGAATTTACATATGAATGCTCTATCTCCAACTAAATTTGAATTTGCAGAGGGTTCAAATTTCTTTGACTTTACAGTTTGATCAATAACTAAAAACAAGGGATTTTCTTGCTTGTGGAACTCACTGCAAGAAGTTTATGCATATTCGATTGCATATCTGAGCAAAAGCCATGACCCTGTGAAACATTTTCCTGCAAAACCCACCAACCCTCCATATTTTTACAGCACCTCTCTAAAACATTGGCAGGATCTTGCTTATCTCTGGCTTATTACGGATGTCGATTTGTGGTTCTGGTCGTGGTGCAAAATCGATTCTCTTCCTACTCACAACAATTCACTGCGTTCCATGCGTGCGATTATATTGACACGTATTTATTCGCTCACAATTTTGAATGTGTACTCTGTACATGTCTTAGTAACATTTTAAACTTGAACAAAAGAAAAATGGTTTGTACGTATTAATTTAATATAAATTTATAACAATTACGAATATGAACACTAGTCACTTAAAATAATAATAAAATTAATCGAATAACCGATCCCGAGCCGCTTCTAGCGCAAAAGTGCCCATAACGCTTTTATAACTTTTTTTAAATGTAGTAATAGGTTTGCGCTTGACCGTCAACTCGCCTGATTTTAAGCAACGTTGTGGTCTACGATGGAGCACGCTTACCTAGAAGAAATCAATTCACTCGCGATTTAAAGACACCCAGATTATATAAAAAAATATATCTTTATTTGTTTTTCAAAAACTCTCATTTATGAACATATTTAATTGAAATAAGAATGCCAACAAGTATTTAAAATACCTAATTTATTAGATCTTCTATACGATATTCGTACGCGGTGGTTATAAGTTAGCAACTCGTTAAGTTCTCTTGAAGAGGAATCGTTGGATACAATGACATCTCGCTTTCTACGTCATAATCTGTTAATCGGGCGAAAGGGTAAACTAAAATTTTACACTCAAAGCTTTCTGTTTCGTAAACAAAAAGCGACGGTAGCGTCACTCTTCAGCTCCAAGAATAAATTGGTTGTACTCTGCGAGGAAACCACTCTTGCTTTATACTCAAGTGCTTTAACTTTTGCTAAATCGGATTTCGCGGAATTCCTTACGGTGTGAGATTGTGGTAGAAACGATCTTTTAAATAGGTGGCTAATGACTTTAGACGTTGGGTTTGTATGTAAAATGAAGTAAATATGTGGAACCAACTTACAGATGCGAATGTAACTTAATTTTAAATTGAAATTGAACTTAGTTTTAATACTTATAAAATTTTAAATAACAATGATACGGACTTTCTAAAAAGTAAAACATTGAGAATATTAAATTGGACTTAGATAGGTACTACAAGATTACACACTATGTTTGAATCTGTGTAATATATTAGAAATGATGGACTGGCTAGAAAATCTCAAACACGATTATTAATATTCCAACGACGTATGAATCTTGTTAAAATTGTTAAATGGGGATGGTGCGGATCTCAGCGTATAAAGTGCGGACGTAATTAAAAACATAAATAAAGTATAAAGTGCGACATTGTGCGTCGTGTGATGTGGCCGTGTTAGCTGCGCGGCATGTCGCGTGATGTTGCGCGGCGGCGCGTGCGCGTGGCTCGGCACGCCGTGCACGCGCAAGAACGGCGCCGTCTGCACGTGTCGCGTTCACACCGCACTACTGCAGGTAAACTTACACACACATTTTTTTACATTAAATAGACCTACATTAATATCTCCCTCTAATACCCATTAACCCGCTAATACCCTGTCCTTTCCATCAAACCCTCTAACCCCGATCAAATGTGGCGTCAAAAAGCCACATCATATTTCCATGGTCTTCGATGGTCTGCCTAAGCCGTTAATACCTAAGGGAAAATAGGCGTGATTTAATGTATGTATAATTGGGAAATATGTGGACATCTCAGCCGGTACTAAGTGATGGAGTGGTCGAGGTTAGAGCTCGTCGATATAGAAAGATCTATTCACTCTGGCCTTGAAAATTCCAAGATTATAATTCTCAGGAAACAGAGCAAGTGGCAAATAATTCCATTCCTGTGCAGAACGCATCAAAAACGTAGACAGAAATCGTTGCATACGGATTTTTGACATTTTAGTAAGAAATTAATGCCAATGTGCAGACACATACTATATGAGACACAACATCACACATGACAATACAATAATAGGTATTTGAATTGGCTGAGGTGGTGATGAAGCCATGAATTAGGTACCAGTCCTTTTGAGATTGGTTTGAACCCATGTGACTTGCTCTCGTTACACGCGTTGACGAGGTCAAAGATTGGATGATAAATCGAAACGGAGATGCTGAAGCAAAAAAACCGATTCACTCGTGATTTAAATACACCCAGATTAAATCTAACGGGAAAGACCCACTCAGTAAACGTATTCCACATTTTAGCAATCCGTGTGATAACAATATAATGGTAGACTTTGACGTTCCACGTGTTTACGATAGAATAATTTTCTTGAACGATTCCTATATAAATCTAAACTGAAAGTATAAATCTGTACAATCTCGAGTAAGTCTCTGCGGCCCATCGATTCGTAAAATAATATTTCTCGCGTTCTTCAGCTCCAATAAAGCTTATTTTGAGAAATTGCTTTCAGATCTAAGTAAACGCGACGCGGTACAATGACACTAATGTTCTGTTTGTTATGTTCAATATAGAGAACGGGCGCTAAACAGTGTGTTGAAATTAGTAAAATATTAGCGAGTATTTTGTTAAATCAGTTGCTTAATAAATTAAGAATATTTTTTAAGGTTGGCTGGTAAGTTGCAGACAATCAAACCTCTATCAATTAAACTCGCTCACAGCCAGACCAGATACGTTATACAGTTTAAATATAAATACATACGATAAAATCTGCCGGCTCGACCGGACACTTTATACTTTATCGTACGGCGAAAAACATAAGAACTACACGAGAAATGAGAGTAATATAAGAGTAGTGCTGAGTAAGCTAACTTGCGCTTTGTTACGTCGTAGCAAAAGTCGCTATTTAATTATATTTGTGTTTGTTGAGTACGTCTTCTCAATCTGTACTATTAAGTATTCTGTCTCAGCTTAGTTGACGTTAAATGACGGTGTGTGCTTACTATTTCCTAGATATGCCTGGTTTGAATCTATACTACAACATTTTTGTGAAGTAACTTAAGCTGTCAAACCACTATTAAACGCCACAGATCACTTTAACATTAGGTGAGCAGCAGCTGCTGAAGAAAGTTAAAAAAATAATAAAGGATTTATCGGGTATTTATTACTAAATGCTAAATCTTAAAATTAGATTTAGCACTTCGGAAAAGATAAATTAATGAAATGATTATCAGAAGATAATAAAATTTACATATTCATTAATAAAGGACACCTGTAATCTATACTATAGTGTATGAATCAACTATGACTACGTAAACTGGAAAGTATTTAAAATGTCTGGTTTTAAATTTTGTAACATATATGCGATAAATCCATTAAAAGTTAATGATTTCTTAAGTTTTCACGATTATTATTCATTGATATTAAACAACTGGGTTCGATCCCCACCCAGGTCAAACATTTGTATGATGACCATATAGATGTTTGTTCTGTGTCTGGGTGTTTATATGTATTTACAAAAAAAAAAAAAAGAGTTTAAGTATTCTATCAGCCGTCTAGTTTCCATAAGTACAAGCTTTGTTTAGTTTGGACTAGATGGTGTTGTGTGAAATGTCCACCAATATTTATATTTATTTTATTTAACCGGATTTATCGCGTATATTTAACATAACTTTATGACCTGACGTTTCGAACACTTTGCACATAAAATTATACCATAAGGAACGTTGATCAATCAATCAATCAATAATCAATTGACACCACATAAAGTAATAAGACAATAAACACATTAATAAAATGGCACAAAAGGCGGTCTTATCGCTAAAAGCGATCTCTTCCAGACAACCTCTTCTTCTTGGCCGATGAGATGTTATAAGTTGAATTTGGCTTACCGAATCCCGCTAACCGACAAAAATATAAAAAACAACGTCGTAACTTTATCTACGCTATCTCATCTCGCGAGACAAGGTCGTAATAGCTAATCTAAGTTGATATGTTAGAGATACATCACCAGGGTAAGGATGGGACTTTGCCACACTTCACAGCGATCATAAATTTTACCACTACACTTACCTACTAAACCCACAAAACATAACCATGATTTCCCCCACTTTTAGTTGTCTATCCCCTCTAAATCCCAATGGACCTTTCCCTGAATGGCGGCGTTTCGGCTCTAGCACCCGAAAATCTGTTCTTATCGTGAATCTCTCCTAATTTGAAGTTAAACTCTCCATTCGCGTGGAAAAGGGTCTTCACATTATCAGATTTAAAAGTTCTGCCTTCGTAACGTAGGTAAATGTCATTAGACACAAAACTAGAAAATATACTTTTTGGGTTACATTTTGACATATTTCCTTGACTGTAGTAGCTAACTTTAAAAATTTATTTATCAGCCCTTCATAATTAGTCGAATGAAATACAAAATCTGAAAAGGCCACCACTTACACCACCACCACTTACTTACTTTCATTTACGCATTATTATATTTAAGATACGTGTTATTATATTTTACCTAAGTTAATTTTTGTATTTAAATAGTTCTTTATATGTACAAATTGTTTTGACAAATAAAGTTATTATTATTATTATACAATTTTTTAATTCTTGGATATTTTTTTTAAATTTGAGAAATTAAATTTGACGTTTGACCACATCAAGATTGCAAGGTCTTACAATTTAATCTTGACCCACAATCGAGATATCTTAGTAAGACAATTTTATAGATTTTTATAGATACAGGCTGAAACTTTCATATAACCTGATAGGATTTATTTAGTTTCTCAGCCTGCATATTTCAGCATTTCGCAGGTGAAAAATTTTTCGTTCTGTTTTAGACCATAATATTATCTCTTGTACATTAATTACCCAACAGCAAGCTGACAGTGATAGCAAGACAGATTTTAATTTTATTCATTTACTCAGTCTGGATTGCCCGAATACTTGCAGAGTATTCGGGCAATCCAGACTGAGTAAAATATCTAACTAACCGTAGTATTTTCACAGTGTGGCGTGGCCAATGTTTCTTTTTTATCTATATCTACGTCATAGCTCCGGGTGGCCGACACAGCAATCCGTTTCCATTCCTGCGCTAACTGAAAACTAGTTGTTTTCATTCGTTCAAGGAAATTGGATCACTTTCCAGGAGCGATGTTTACTTTTACGTATTTTTATAATGAAAGTTAAGTTGGCTAATTTTAACGAGCATACATTCGAGCGCGACGTGTATACAAGATGAATTGTGAAAACGACAAACTAATAAATTTGCTATTCGCGTATCGTATGTTATTATGTATCGTGAGTGTCAAAATTTCACCCGCTATCCATCGAGCATCCATTAAACTATTTGAACATGATGCATGCGTCTTATATCTAATACCGTGCGCACAGGTTCTACTATTCGCAAAAATGTTAAATTTTGAAGTATTGGTAATCTAACCAACCGAAAAAAACTGGTTTTGACGATAGCTTATGTAATACCTACCTACTGGATAGTTTATTATGAGTAGATGATCAACTGTTAAACGTACCTAGCCTGGAATTAGGTCAACTAAACTCTTTATTGGTAGTGTAATATAGTTAAAATTGTTGAATAACTTTATTCTTGCTATAATTATGAAATTCATGGCTAAACTTTGTCAGTATACCCTACGAGTAGTATGAACATATATTCGTGTTTAAATAATGCGAATAAATACAACGCTATCTGGACGTCTAATATTTGCCCATTTGATAGAGCGTGGATAAACAGCGAGCGGTGCACAAATATCGATATAGAAACAGGAAGTAATGCTGTCATTCCGTCGGGCGCAGCAGGGTGCGGCCGCCTGTGCTAGTGATGGTAATGCGGTTGAAGATGCAATTATTTACCTGCTATTTTTACTACAGACAAATAAATCAAGGAGTTGAATTATAAATAGCTTACGTTTTGATTACATTACCTCATCACAATAAACGACTAAACCGATTTCTCTGTCTTTCAATTTAAAAAAAAGTAGATAAAAATCGATCCACCCGACGCCACTGACAGACATATACACATCGAACATTGTAAACCGATAAGAATCTATCTATAGAGAGGTTATAACTACTTATTGAATATTAAGATAAAGTATGGCAAATCTCATTCCTTAGCACATTTGAGGATAAGACACATCCTCTTCCTCCATATCCTTAAGGCCTTTTAGTATCTTAGTGTTGCACTTTCTATGTAAACACACAGTATGATTTTGTCAGTGTTGACAAGTCACGACACATTTATTACAGCGTTGCACGACGTGCTGTGACTAAAAACGAGTCGGACAATTACCTTACTTGCTTGCCACGGGGAAACCTATCTACGTATAATACGTCATTGTTATAAACACCAATTTTTTTGATAATAGTCAAAATATAGAAATGGACATACAATCAACAAGTAATTATTTAGTAGGCGTATGCATTTCCATATCAAAACGGGTAGGCAAAACTATACCAGTGTGAAAACATTCAATCACATAAAATACCCTTCCCAATAAACTTCTTTACACTCACGTTTAATCCTATAAATACATAGCTATATTTTTTTACTTTTGGTATAACCGTAACATAGAGTCCCTTTTAACCTCCAAATGCCACCAATAGGGAGGCGCCCCGCCGCGTCAGAATTACTCGTACTATCGAATGACGCTCGATACGTTATTCGATAGTAATTCTGGCGCGGCGGGCGAATAGAAACACGAGTGGAGATGAATTGGCCGATCGATTACACCCGTAAATGTCTCGATATATGCCGCACTAATCCAACGACCTCTTATTAGGTTATTTTTTACGGATATTTTATGGTCGCGTTTCTTTTTATTATCTTTCGACGCATTAGCGACGAGCAAAACATTGTTAGTTTTCTTTGGCTACTTACGGTTTGTGCATTTTACCTTTACGGGAGAATTTATGTATATAACAGAGAGTCAAACAGGAGTTTGTAGTGTATTTTTTTACATCAGAGGGGAGTTGTAACGTCGAACAATAAAAATGTCTCGTATTGTTAAAATTTGAGCAGCAACAATCGGGATAAAGTCTTGGGAGGCATAAAACGTGCTGACCGTAAAACATCCGTGTGCGCCCTGGAGTGACATTTTAAAGCCCTACCTTTTGTAAAGATGGTGGATTTCTGTCGTCAACTACGCCCTGGCTGGGAAACATAATTTTCATAGAAATTAGGCTTAAGCTAAGCTACTTTTTCGTATGCTGCGCGTTTTGTCCAATTGCTGAAAAAGAGGGTTTTTTATATGATGTAAGAAATCCAACATACAGTGATAAACTATTATGCTATCGATAGCTTCTGACTTATTCTACGAAATGGACCCAATTTTTCAACACATCGACTCAAGACAAACCTACTGAATATCTGAATAAGCAACGATGGAGTCGATAAATCACGGTCGCTTGTCCTAACAGCTCGTAAATTAGGGCGATATCTGACGGATTTCGGCTAAGGTTCGACCACCTTGTTCTCACCATCTCACAGATGGATTTGCTGAACGTAACCGGTAGGCCTTATAAAAGAAAAAGTTCTGCCATTGGCAACATTTCTGTATTTTTTTCTTAATTCGCTCATTGTGTGCTAAATTTTATTAATTTTATTTTTATTGAAGTTGATAAGGCGCGTTACCACACAATAATAATATTATGTCAGTGTCTGTGTACATTAATATTATGAAGAAGGATTACGAACATTTCGTGGGTGGGGAGAAAGAAAGGGATTTCATGTCACTGTCATATTTTTATTGAAATTGATTACTTGATAAATTACTAAGTACTTAGTTACTTGTAACATTTCAAACATTAAAACAATTGACTGGCCTTGTGGCTCAGTTGGTAGTGTGTTTACGTCTACCTGCTGAACTGAAAGGTCGTGGGTTCAATCCCCACCCAGGGCAAACATTTGTGTGATGAGCATGGATGTTTGTTCTGTGTCTGGGTGTTTCTATGTATCATATGTATATATTTACAAAAAAAAAAGTATATATGTATTCTATCAGCCATCTAGTTTCTTAGTACAAGCTTTGCTTAGTTTGGGCTAGATGGTGTTGTGTGAAATGTCCTCATTTTTTTTTTTTTTTTTTTTTTTTTAATTTTAACGTACAATAAATCCAGTCCGTACCAGTACCTAAGTAAGGTAAAATTCGTTATCCCATTTTGAACAGCCTACAGTTAATTTGTTAATTTTTATGTAGTAAAATTATATACAAGTATAAATTGTTATAACATCAGGCGAGTTGGTGGTCAACCGTAAATATACATTAAAAAAATGTTATGGCGAATGTAGACATATTATGACGAATCGGACAGAAATACTATTGCTTATTTCTTTATTTCAGTTTAAACATATAACTAACAGACATGGTCCAATACATTATACGTTACAGGTTACAGCTAAGATAGGCTAAGAGTATAGGGATAAACCTACCCATCCCATCGAAAAATATGTCCAAATCAGGGTGTTGAGCGAGTAGATCATTAATAAGACATATGCGGCATAGTATAGCAGAAAAAGATTGCATTGTTAGTCATGTTAAGTAAGTCATGTCAACGAGCTCCATCCTCGGACACACCGTCGCTTAACATCAGGCGAGTTGGTGGTCAATCGTAGATCTATAGTGTATAAAAAAAAAGTTACTTTGAACTAGCAGATATTATCTATCCTGTCTAGACCACCCACATACATAGTTTTCACTACGCGTCTAGCCAGTGTTCCCAAATTAGTGCATTTTGTGAATTGTCCGGCCGTTATACTATAAATACAATTCCTATTCTGCTCCTAGTCCCTAAGCGTGATTGAAATTATATTGTATGCTGTACAAATTGTGCGAGTCGAAGAAAATAAAAATTGGACAAGTGCGTGTCAGACTTTTCCACCGAAGGTTCCGTACAAACTAGTAGATAAAAGGGGCAAATTATATAATTTTTATATTTTCCTTCATAAACCGAAAAATATACATCGTAAAAATATTTAAAAACCTGTTTTTACTTGTGCTAATGAAGCTCTTTCATATGATACCCCACATGATACGGTTAATTCACATTAAAATTAGGACCCTCCTTCCTTGCATAAAGACCCTATTTTTTTGTGATTAAATAAAAAAAATACAGTTTTCGGATTTTTTCTTTATGTGGACTATATGACAATGCTTTTTGCCAAGTTTTACAGTTATAGGTCAACGGGAAGTACCCCATATTTTCATCAAAGATGAAAGTATGATAAGTGCCTGAATAGTAATAAATTACAGTTTAAAAAACTAAAAAACACGCTAAAAATTATTGTAGTCAAAGTTCATTACAAGACTTTTCTAACAAATCCAAACACAGCGATGATACGATGTTCCATCATGAAGTTCTAGTTTATATTTTGCGGCTCCATCATCAGATCAGTTCGACAATACCATATTATTGTATTGTCATCAGAACTACATACAGCTGCCAATTTTCATGATGCTACGATCCTTGGAAGATGGTTAAATTAGTTACCTTAGATTTCATTACTTAGTTACATACAGGTCGACCTAATAAAAGCGTGTTAAAAATGAGTCCGTATTTAACGGTTTATACATAATAGTCAAAATACCTACCGCATTTCGGTGACGAGTAGTATGGCTATCAATAATAACTGTCTGGTTGGTCAAAAAACTTTTTGATATTTGTAGTTGGCTTTTGATATTTTTTTTAAAGTCGAATGAGAATGAAAAGTGAATGAAATTGAAAATAAATAAAACAAGCATTTCTGTTCATTGTTCCAATCGCGTTAGAAATAATTATGTATTTATTTTTCATATTTGGATAATGTTTCAACACAAAAATCAGTTTTCTCCATTCGTATAGATAAATGCGCGCTCAACAATCCTTTTTATCGGATATTAAATTAATTCTACTAGAATAAACCTTTTATTTCACAGACCAAATTTAGAAGCTCTAACTCTTAGTTAAAAAGCTAAACAAAAAATGTTGAGTTTTTTAGCGAAACCTTTATCGTTTTTCTTTTTTAGCCTTTTAACACTTCGCCGCGCGAAAGTCTCTGTAAAACCTGCTAAAAGAATTTTGCTGTAAACCGGACAATCTACGAAGCCTACGAAGGTAATCGGATAGTGATGTACTTACTTACTATGAAGTGGTAAAAGCATTCAATAAGTAATTTAATGCTTTCTGAATGTAAAATGTTTCGAGCTAAATAATTGATTATTATGATTTGTGATACCGAATGCAATTGAAGTTTCGGGAAATTAACGGAACTTTTCTGCGCATGCCACAGCAAGAGTTACAAGAATTTTATAAAAAAAAAATTAAGTTGACTTTACTTTTGCAAGAATATATTGCGTGTTTAACTATCATAACAAGCTTTTTCATTAGTACTAATAGTACTAGCGGAGAGAAAAAAAAGTTTGCTGGCTATTGCAAGATTTTTTGCAAATTCAAAATTTCTCAAGCTTTGAGTAATTCGTTCTAACATGCAGACAAATAACTTGGGTTACACTACGACAAGATTAATAACGAACGTGATTGAAAGTTGAAACTGCGCTGTTATTTCTATGTTATGGATATGTATGAAGTCACGGTTTTCCAGGTGTAAAAAGCTATCAACGCTTTCATTTACATTTATTGTAAGCTTGGTCGTATTTTAACAGCTATTTGCAGCTTCATTTTGCAGCTTTCATCGCAAGCAGGCCAAGGCTAAGCTTTAAAAGCTGATGCTTGTTCAGCATGGCCTTAATCAACGGCAACGCGGCAAATATAGTCGCCCTGTTTTTGGCTCTTTGCACCTGTTTTTCTAGTTAAGTTGTCGGTGTTTTCTTTCTAAATTGAGGAAAGTTTTAAAAATATTTTTATGCTTGGTATGTTTTGGGGTAAATATTGATTTTATTTCGTAGAAAACAAAATAATAGGACATTGCAAATTTTGGGAACTTCTAAAGTTCGATAAATACATTGTTAGTGTTTTAAATTTAATTTTAATAGAATCAGATTACATAAAATTCTATGTAATTACTACGATTATAATTATTTTCACTTCTTGTCCCATCCTTATGTCGCTTACGCGTTCCGTGCTAGTTAGCCGACCTCCTTTCTCCACCTCAGAAAATTCAGTGTTTCGGCCTTTTTGGTTCGGCCAGACTCAGCGGAACTCATCTGTAATCTAGGATGGCAGGATTACGGCTGTGGGTTACGGTCAGTGATTTGAAACATGGGAAGTCTTAAAAGGGCACATAATACGCACGATGAAACCCTAAAATTTATCGCGAAATCTTTAGGAGAGTATGTTAGATTTTTTTTTACTATTTTATTATTATTTACATATTACTTAGTTTAGGGAGTACTTAATAATTAAAAATATTGACTTTTACAGATATTCACAAAAAATAAAATGTCTAAAAATAAAAAAGGCCTAAACAAATTTAGGAGTAGGGAATATGCATTACTTATTTTTGTTTGGTCATAAAAAAAGCTAACCACAAATAGATCAATTCCTCAAAAACAAAATTAAAATACCTTCAAAATAAGAAAGTTACAAGCATATTTAATTTCATGTTAGACAGGAGAGCACACGATCGCGAACGATCATGTTCAAGTTCGTACAAATTGAATACAAACTGTTGTTTCGCGAGAGAGGGACAGATATATCCATCCCCGAAAACTTTAAATGTTTATAATTATCTCGGAAGTTTATTGACCGATTAAAACTATTATTCCTATATAATAAAAATCATGCATATTCCCTGTCTGTTGCATATAGGCTATATTTCATCGTCGTTATCGTAAACAACGGTTTGCTTAAAATAATTGACGAGACACCTGCTATCCAGTTTCGCCTGTATATAAAAACTGAGATCTTAAAATTATGTAAATTATATTTCGAGAAATGATCCATAAATTGTTTCAGAATTACTTAGTATACGTTAGTGTTTTATTAGGTACATCTTTGTATTTATCCTACACTTTTGATATCTCTATATAAAGTGAAAACTAACCAAAACTAGCAACAAATTCAGTACGCTTTGACGGCAGCTTCCACCTGCGTCTAAGTCTAGACAAACTACATCGTTTCACTCGCAGTTTGCTTCAAAAGAATCGAGTGTTACCCTTTGACTTCAATTCCATTAGCTAGGAGAGACGGTGAGGTGCCGCGCCTTGTTGTTTTATGGCGAATGTTGTAGATATTTTTCTGACGTTTATCGAAATGTGAGCGCTCTTTATGACATGTTTGCAATAAATTCTTTGCAATTGAAAGAAAATCGATAATAATGATACATTTCACGAAACAAGGGTTTGGTTTTTATCAAACAAAATGTGTACTTACTTTGGTAAAAGTGTTACCCTTCCTGGTTTATCGAGCATTGTTGTTTGGATTCTGTTTCTTTTATTTTTCGTGTAGGCTGTGACTAGATTTTGTTGTTGTTATTAACCTGTACAGTGGAACCTGTACTATCCCACTGCTAGGCCGACTTTTCCATTGTTGTGAGTTGGTATACCAATGTTTGTCAAAGGTTTTAAATTCATCGCGCCATCTCTTACGGGACCTGAGAAGTGGCTGCGCCAAACTACGACTCCAATATATCTTTTTAGATAGTATCAGAGCTTTTTAGACGTAAATCACACGTACTTTATTCCCAAAATTATTTTTAGACTTAATTATGTTCTCAGGGTTTGTGCAATTGTTCTATTATTGTAGTACTGATTTAGGCCTCTTTAGTGGCACTATACGATTCATATAGGTAACTATATTCTTAATTTGACATTGAGAGTAATAGAACTTCGAACATCTGTCACATTGTTGCCCTCGTTGACATCGCACGCTTTGTGTATGTGTCAGTCTGATTTATGACACGGTTTATTGTGACAGTTGGGTGACGTAAAACCTGTCAACATCGCTCACTCGAAAGAAATTGTCAAGCCTCGTTAGCATTCCGCTAATTGGACTGACAAGGTGGGCTCTGAAAACGGGGAGTCTCATTTACGAACGGTAAAAAGTGATTCCACGTTTTAAATAGACCTGACAGCTTTTTACGAAGCTATCTTTAATGGTGAAAAGTTTGAGCGGTAGCGTTTGGCCTTTTGTTATATTTTTTCCGTGAATTTTAAGCGGCTTGGATGCAGTCTGACATGATGTTTTAACAGCATATATTTTTATTTCCTATAATTCATTGTCACTGTCATTAAGTTTTTGTATGTATTTTACGAAGGTTCACTTTTTTTGTATGTATTTTATTAATGACCGTGAATATATGTCCTTCAGCGTTTCCTAGTTTTCACTTCGAATGTGTTTGTTTTTGTATGTTGGTTCATCGATTACGCCGCCAATTATGAATTGGCTTTGATGATTCTTTTTTTGTTTGATAGTACATGCTTCAGAGATAGTCCCATAAATTTTTATCAAAATCGGTTCAGTATTTTGGTTTTTATAATAAAATAACTGGAGAAATGTCATTGAAATAATCAAATTGCGTATTTTGAAGTCGGTTTTTTCAGTTTTTTTTAACTATAAATATTTTTATTCGCTTAATCAATGCGATTTAGTTTCCGTTTAACAATATCGTTCTTTTTGTCTGCAGGAATTCGCGACTCTCACGAAGGAGCTCAACCAGGCGCGGGAACACCTCCTCGAGAGAGAGGAGGAGATATCCGAACTCAAGGCGGAGAGGAACAACACCAGGGTGAGCATGATATTGAAATACTTGCCAATAGCATATGCACAAGACGTACGGTGTCAGTATAAAAGAAATCAGAAAAATAAGCTTTCTATCATAGCTTAAAATAGGACTCTACAAAATTTGGAAGGTGTGCACGGATGGTAAAAATCCCATGGACGGGAGACATTCTAGAGATAGATAAATAACTATTAATTTATGTCTATGTCCATTTAAGAGAGAGGCCTATGGCTAGATTTTAACTGTTGATCTTATCACTTGAGCGATATCTACCAGGCAACCATGCACGGATAGGAAAGACGGTACAGATACATCTACAAGGATATTTACAAGAATATCTCCGAGGAATCCACTAAGTCACATTAAATCCACACGATTCTGCAAAAGTCTAACAGAAACCGAAAACTATCGAGTAAAGAAAGCCTAACTTGCGTTGCGACTGCGTAACTTCGCAGATGTTTATTTCCTTCAAAACCTAATATCGATCGCTTTGTTTTTTTTATATTTAACTATTTATACATAAAGTAATACAATTTGTTATAAAATCATCTGAAAACCTAGATAAGGTTTGTCTATATGACCTGTTCTCGTAGTATTAAATTGGCAATTTAATTTACAAACAATACAAATTGACCAAATGTTGTGCGCGATCACGTAATAAGACAGCTGATGTAGGTATGATTAGGTAGGTAATAAGTGCGCATTGCCAGGAACTGTAGGTATATAAAGTAATATAAGTAGGTAGTTGTTTACTTGCAACCTACTCCAGCCGTTGCCGTGAGCGTGCACACTTTTCAATGGAAGCTCCACCTTATGGATTTTTTTTTATGTTCTTATAAGTTATTTTATTTTTCAATTCAATTTGTACTTTATTAATTAGGTTTGGTACAATATACTCGGACTTTCTTTCACCATAACTGTTTTTGAATCTTGCTACAACTAGTACCACTACTACTAGTTCTAGTACGCTTGCTTACTCTTTTTACAGACTTCAAAAAGAAGGTAAACAATTTGGCTGTATTTTTATTATTATTTGTTATCGTGTAACTCTCTCATGTGTAACCCGATTTGAAAGAAACATTTTTTGTTGAAATGGATATACTTTCAGATTGGTCCCATAGAAATTTGATCAAAATCTGTTTAATAGTTTGCTTAAAGTAAAATTGTGCATTTCGAAGTCGGTTGTTTAATTTTTTAAAACTTTAATAATAATTATTCTGCGCATTAAGTTGCGGGTGTAACTTCGAAGTTAATAACTTGAAAAAAAAATAAAAAAAATAGAACCATAGTATGTTATAGTTCCAATCATATAAAAAAAACCACTGAAATCTTACAATATTTACAGGTTAAGAACAGTTTTCCTGATGTAGATAGATAGATAAACTAAACAATAAATTCTTTATACTTTAACAACATGACAATTTCACAAGAAAAAAAGTTTATATTTAACATTTCGGTGAGTGTGCGTCTGATTTGCATGACCTCATTCCCCCATGACCATTTTTCTATCGGATAGCAAGATGCACGAAAAAGCGACATCGTTACATGGTTGATATTCCGAAAACCCGTACGTAACGCTTTGGCGCTACTTTCATTGTGAGTACCGCCAAAATGTGGAATGCGCTTCCTAAATGGGTTTTTCCGAATAGATATAATCTACGTGTCTTCAAATCGCGAGTGAATAGGTTTCGTCCAGACAAGCGCGCTCCTTAGTAGACCGTAACTGTCTCTTAACACCAGGTGAGTTGACGGTCAAGCGCAAGCCTATTTTCGAATTAAAAAAAAACTAGTAAAACAATAGGTGACCAACCTTAAAAACCTTTATGTACGGATAAATACGCAATGATCTGGCGAAGATTGCGGTCTCAACGGTTCTCTTAACTGTAACCGTACTATTATCGTAGACGTTTGTACTAATCTAAATGAAATTAAGATACATACTAAAATCTGTTCAACATCAACACTGGACCGCGTTTTTTTTTTTATTTTTTAAATTTTTATTTTCTGCTCCACAAACACCGTGGTCCGTGACCTTTGTCATGATTATTAATAAATTAATTATTGATGAAAAACGGTGATGATTATGATGATGATAAGTAGCTTATGTCCGTCTCCAGGTCCAAGGCTATCTCTATACTAATTTGCATAACGATCGGTTCAGCTGTTTGAGCGTGTAAAGGTAACAAAATTAGCTTTTATAATATCACTATGAAATTGTGTCAAATATATTTCAAAACACCAGTACATTCATTTAAATAACAATATACTTAGTTGTCTTTTATGTTGTCACAAATCTTATTTTTACTAGACTAGAAGTAGCCTTCGATGGTGAGCATGAATGCTCGGGGTCTATACACAATCCTTATTTTTTAATGCAGAATTGTCCATTTTTCTATGAAATCGGGCACTAGAGAGTCCTGATGTGTTAAAAACGTCACTTACAGTGATAAATTTGTATGTTCCAGTTGTTATTAGAGCACCTAGAATGTCTGGTGTCACGGCACGAGCGCTCCCTCCGCATGACGGTGGTGAAGCGGCAGGCAGCGGCGCAGTCGGGCGTCTCCTCCGAGGTGGAGGTACTCAAGGCGCTGAAGAGTCTCTTCGAACACCACAAAGCGCTCGACGAGAAGGTAACACAAGGCATAATTATTTTACGTGTTAACCAAAAACTATTTTACATGATTGATATACCTACATAGATTTTAGTCTATTAATACCATGTTGCAAACACACCGGTCGCGGTAGATCTTTGAAGACCATGGTTTAATGGTAGTAGGTTAAGTAACATAAAAACTATAATACTGAGTCTAGTATTGCGCTGTGAAAATTATCCTAGTCCAAAATCATATCCATCCCTGCAAATGCTCTTTATTTGTCTGTTTATTTGTTTTTAAGTGGCAGATAATACTCTAAGCTTTCACCATATTTTGTTATGAAAATTTGTGGGAAATTTAGTTAAATTTTCTCTATTTCCAGGTCAGGGAGCGGTTACGAGTCGCGTTAGAAAGGAATACAGCATTAGAAGAAGAATTAGCTTTAACCAAAGAAGAAGTAAGTATACGAATTCGTGCTACCAATATCTAAGTTAACCCGTGCACAACTGAGAAAACTTAAGTGATATCGGGCGAACATCATTGCTCGTGGTTGCTAGGGCGGAAAGGTTCACGAGCGGCAGTACCGTACCGAGAGACGCCGGGCAGGCTACCAACAGTACCAACACGGTGGACTGACGGCCTGCTGAAGGACGCAGATAAGTATTGAATACGGATGGCACAAAACAAGGTCGTTTTGGATGAAGACCTATGTCCAGCAGCACCTTATCGGCCGGTAGGATGCCTGTTAAGTGCAAGTACTCTGTTTGGATCAGTGCGTGCGCCTTAAGAGCGAAAATTCTCTACAATACAATACAATACAAAAACACTTTATTGACACCATAATAAAAATAACATTAGATACACGATTAGGGCGTTAGAAAGGTACAAAAGGCGGCCTTATTCATTCTCTAGTTCATTCTATTCTGGACAGACGATTGAATTATGAATTTAAATAATTCTCTGCTCATGGTTTTGGTGTGAATAAGTACTTGTTATTCCATGAGATCACCAGTACTAGATATCCTAGCTATGAGTGTGATCTGTTAATAAAAGATTTTAAAAAATGTGGAATTTTCAGTTACAGCAAGTGAAATCGGCCGGCGGCACGGACGGCGACAAACCCAAAGAGAACGGCACCGTACAAACCGGATCGCCGGAACAGAACGGAGAACAACCACCTAAGGTATATCACTTATAATAAATGGCACGTGATACTGGCTAAATACACCAGTAATTTAGAGCCAATAACAAAAATGTGTATGTATAGTCTGTGGTTGTCGAAAAAAATCTCACGAGCGTAAACGCTGCTTAAATCGTACACTTATATACGTAGCGAGACATTTTATTTGTCTCTTTTGAAGACTGGATATAACGTACAGCCAAATACTAAGTGTATGTTATTTTATAGTCTCTTCAAAATATTCGCCAGACAGTGCAGCTGACGCATTTTGATTTAAAAAAGACAGGACATGAGCTCTGTGGATGGTGGTAATCTTCATCAATCCAATGTCATTGAATCTTACAACAATCCGAGGAGATGGTCTAAGAAAATGTGGGACTTTTTTTCGTAAAGTTTGTGTTCCTCTGGCAGTCTTTAGAATTCAGACAACAATAATAGTGGGCAAAATACCAATGAGAGTTATTAATTTAAAAAATAATTGCTCTCATTGGTTGCTAGCCCGACATTGTTGTTTATATTACTAGACATGTAAGGAAACATAATCTTTAAATAACACTTAATAAGTATTCGATGACAAATTCTTCTATACGCACAAACTAAAGGTATAACGGTTGCACCACTACAAATATAAGTTATAATAGATGTACAAAAATATCTGGTGTAAAGTATAAGCTACGTACACACTATACAAGTAAATCACACTAACGATAATCCCTAGTGTTTTAAATCCCTAGTTGCTTTAATGAATGGTGTATGTGTTAAATAGGGATGTGAAATAGCTGAACTAACGTAACTATTTTATAACGAACCAGACTGTTAGTCAAAGGTCTTCGCTTCCATTCTTCACGTTCTATTCATAGAAGGACCAGTCACGCATTCAAATCATTAAACTTTCGAGACTTTCTTGGAGTCTATGCCCATCCTTCTGATACCCGATGCGTGAAGGCCTTTGCCCATATCAATTGTATTAAACCTTAAAGAAAATATATTTTACTAAATATTATTCTTAGTTCAGTTATTAAACATATTTTTTCAGATTTTTCTAGGCTAAAAATGGCTTTACTTAATAATTAAACTTAAAGTGTAAATATTAATTCTCAAATATTTGGAGTTTTATTTAGGGTTACCAATTTTTGTGCAAGAGTATTAGGGTGGAAGAAATAACTGATATTTTTTTTAAGATTTCAATTTTTTTACGGAGCTCTTCGCACAATTCTACAATTTTATGACAGCTATGAAGGCTCCGTATGCTTCACTACCTTTAGAAAAAAAAAATATAAATTTTCTCATAACTTATTTATAGTATTCTAAGTGGTAATTAAATAAATCATATTTAAAGTATCTTATTTTGATAAACATTTAACAGTATTGACGTGCGTAAAGCAAGATTATACGGTCATTAACAATAAGGTTGACAAACCCTATATTTAACAAAGATCGCCAAATGATTTTAACCTTTTTAATAAATACCTGAATATTCTAGAGCTCAGCTTTTTGGGACAGCATATGTTCAAAAACTGCCCACCTCATTAAATAAAGCCACGTTTTAGCAAACTTTAGTGTTTTTCAGTTCACTTAATTGTTTTTGTTTGACGTCGCGACAGGAGCAAAGTAACATAAACGGCGAATCTGAATCCAGCCGGAAACTGACAGATCTGCACAATACTGTCGCCAAACAGGTTAGACTCAAGTAGCTCTATCTACCGTTGCAATGCGTATATCTACTGCATACTTATATACATATATTGCGGTATAAGCCTCAGTATCTATAAACAGCCAGTTATGTATTGTTATCTCGCAATTAGACATCTGTCACATTGATACCTGTCACTTAATATTAAAAAAATAGATGCTTCTATCTATAAACATTTCACAATCATTCTCGAAATTATATATCGTTTTCTATCAATGGTGGAAGGTGACGGTTTGATTTAACCTATATTCTTAAAATATTTTTTTCTGCAATATGTAACTGGCAACACAGACCCCGAAAAAATAAGGTCTGACTGCATTGCACGATTCTTCATTTATGGCATCCAAAATGTATCCAAAGTAAATAAATTACATAATTGTATATTCAGTATAACACCAGTATAATGATTTTATATATCAAACTACAAGTGTATATAGTATAGCTTAATCATGAATATAACCTTGCTTGTAAACCACGTAAGTATAAAAAGTTGTAATAAGTAAAGTAATAAAGTAAGTTAGAAGCATGTCGCATAAAGCATTATAGCACTAAAACTTAACCTCATACATAGCATAGGAAAACATTCACTAACACTACTACTGGGTAGAGGATATACAAAGATCTGACAAGAGCATATATCTGAGATATTTCATATCGTGCTACATGTAAGTTACTTGCTTAAAGTTATAAAATAATATGGCGTGTAACCAACCATAGCCCGTCGTTTCGACTGAAAACTTATGAGGCATCGTCCTAATTCCTAATACAACGCGACTACGCGGTCATGGCGCGAGTAACTCGTACTAGGACGATGGCCGAGAGCGCTTATCTACGAAACGACTTCTTATTGGCCGCAAGCACACTGTGTTGCAACTAACTTAGGACTAGTAAAACTGCTTTAGAACCGTTCCATTTTGTGTTATAATTTTAATTTTGTATGTGTACATGCCACGAAATATAATGTATTTATTATTGGTTTAACAAAGCTGTTTTTTGTAAGTTTTCTACTCGGTGCTAACACTCACACTAAACACATCATTGTATCATGGTAGATGGACACTAATATATTATTATCTCCAAAAAGGTAAGAAGGTTAATATTAGTTAAGTGTATGTTAAGTATATTAAGTGCCCACTGCCCTTACATTGCTAATTTATTTCCATAATTATGTTTTTACATAATAAGAGAAAAACTTTCCTCATGTATTTTTTCCCTTTCCATACTTTTATAATTCCTTGAAATTATTTTCTGCATAATTATTTAAAAACCAAATTATTATATTAACTTTTATTTTTCTTACCTATCTCCGTTTACTCGTGTGGGTAGGTATTTATTTATGTTTATATCAACACGCCAAGTATCTACATAAAATATATCGTGGGCCTATAAATGTATTACCACCGTTTCGTTACTCATTTACCTGTTGTCCATATATTTATATAGTGTATTATGATTTCAGTCAGCAGAACTAAGTTCGTGGCAGCGCCGTGTCGCGGAACTAAACAATAAAATGTCAGAACTGGAGGAGAGGCTCGCGAAGGGAGAGAAGGAGCTCGCCAAGAAGCAGGAGGAGTGTGCCAAACTGCAGCGAGATCTCAGGGAGAACGTCGCGCAGAAGGAAGACCAGGTGAACAAAACAATATACCATAGAATCTTACATTTTATTTGTTTTTTTTTGCAAGGTTATCTATTTCCTAAGAGCTACAATCTTCAAGGCTAGAGTGAATAGATAACTTCCAGATCGACGAGCTCCATCCTCGGCCACACCGTCGAACAACATCAGGCGAGTTGGTGGTCAGTCGTAGATCTATCTAACATAAAAAAGATGATGGGCAAAGAAATATAGGAGCCGGTTGTTTGGACTATGGTTGCGGTTTCCGTGATTACCGCGCGTTATTACCTTGACAAACTCTGTCGGATGTTATCGAAACTATAGTTATGGTTAGTTGTATGTACAATCACACAAGCAAACGTGTGCGGGAAGGTTATCTATAGTGTAAAACGAGGTTGGGACTGTTTTTGCAAAGTTATTGGTGAACATTCTTTGTTTATTTGGAGTACCGTTGTAGTGTGAAGTGTTATTACTTTCGCGCAAATAACTACAAGTGTAGCAATGTCATACTGTTTGCTCGAAATGAACGCCGCAAGTTTTGTCGATAAGTGATAGAAATATGAGTTGGTGGTATGTACATAAAACATGAGCGCAAAGGTACTTGCAGACTAAGACAGACCATCAATTCTAAGCATAATTATTATAAGTGATAAATATAACGTTTAAATAACTGTATTTACAGGAGGAGCGCATAGCAACATTAGAGAAACGGTACCTGAACGCGCAGCGCGAGTCCACCTCGCTGCACGACCTCAACGAGAAGCTCGAACAGGAGCTTCAACACAAGCAAGCGCAGCTCAAGGTAAAATGATGTCTTATTTTCTATAGTGGCGATTATTCTGCACTCACATCGCGTTCTGGGTTTCTTGTGCTTTTGCCCACCACAATCTACCTAATCCAATGCTGTTCCTTGAAATACCAAAGCGTACGACTTAGACCGGTAGTACAATGGTTTTGTTGTACCCAACGAAGAAATTTTGAATTTATATTTATTTGAAATTATGACAGCTTAGGGGTCAATTTATTACAAATTTTAGGGTATGGATTCAATACAATTATTCTATATACAATAATTAATACATCCAATTTTTTTTATTTTTGTTATGTTTTATGTATTTTTGCTGTTTTGTCCTTCCACAAATAAATATATATCTTTGTATATGTATAAAAGATGAAAACGGTGACTTGTGAGCTTTGTTAGTCAGTTCTTGTTCCAAATTTGGTATGTATTAATAGTATGTTTTCCATTATATATCCACCGTATCCACCAAACTGTCATTTAAACACAAATAGGCTTGCTGTTTAAATTACTACCCCTATCTCGCGACTAAGAAAGCTTGTTTCTCGTATTTCAAAGAGCTGTTTAAGGTAAAATATTTAAAGGGTGGACGAAATCAAAAGAATATCCTGAGCGGGATGTAATGCGAGTCTGTCACCTCACCTTCGAACTAGCCCAGAAAATGTTCATAAGCCACACAAAAAAACTACATATTTTAATGCCTGTATTTTCTGTTCTTTCTATTTATTTATTCAATTTAGACGTAGATAACCATAGATACTGATAATATTTTTACATTAAAATTAGAGGTTGAGTAAATATGATATGTATATATATTTTTTGTGTATTTAACTCATTAACAAACTAAAGAAAGTAATACGTAAGCTTTGTGATTATTAACCTCTGTCGCCTGATTATGGGGATGAAAGATAAAACATGTGTGCGTCACTCATACATAGTTTTCCTCAAATTTTGCTAATTTAACATACCATTGTGTTTTACTTTGAACATCTGCATTCACATTCTCTATGGCATACATTCATAAGAAAACATACAACTACATATTCACTGTGACACGGCTTATAATGAACGTGGCGTATTTTAAAGAAAGAGTACTGAACAGATATAAAGGCCACCTAATTGCCAGTGGTTACCCCCATCTATTGTCAACTAAAGATTAGCCAGTTTCGTTTATTTTGTAAGATAGGTAAAGAAACACAAACTCTAGGATTTAGTGGGTTTTTATTGTATTTTAAGGCAAAGAGTAGGGTTTCGCTGTTTCATTTACACGCAAAACTTTTTTTATCGACTTTATTTAGATACAAAATTATTGAAATTACTTTTAATATTTTTTTCTTTTTAGCTTCATAAGTACACTATTACAATGTATTAACAATAGCTGATACTTTATATCTGTTATTTTGACCGAAATAAACGTGGAAACGTGGAAATTTTGTCGTTTCCACGTTTATTTGGTAACAAACACCGCGGGTTGCGGGTAGATCATTATAAGCCGTGTCTCGATTCCACCACCCCACACAAGCCCGCGCGCACATGTAAATACCATGGTTCGCAGCTTCAAGAGGAGAAGACCGCTGCCATAGAGGAGAAACTGGAGCTCTCCTCCCAGAAGCTGGCCCAGATGTCCTCGTTACCAGAGATGGAGGAGCAGCTCAAAGCCAGGATCGAGGCGCTTAGTCAGGTGAGGACTCGTCTCTCTAGGAATATTATCTAATAAAAACATCGATAACTAGCCGCCGTTGAAGTATGTATATTTAATTATAGTTCTATCGTGGCAAAAAAGAGGATCTAACGTCTCGTAGTATATAACTAGTATGATATTCTACAGTCTCGACGGGACAAAATAATGAAATAAGGACAGCAGAGCCTTCAATGCCACATCATTACTTCTCTAGCTGAACAAAGTCTACTGCATTACACTTTTGTCTCTAACTACAACATTTTTATTTTTAACATGTGAAATTTTAATCTACAATTTTAATTACAAATAGTAAGTTCTTTAAAATACGCCGTTTGTATTTATTAATTATACTACAATTTCTTTATATGGACATACATATATACATACATGAATTCCAGCTTATACTCTCTTACGGGGTAAGCAGAATATCAAGGATAACATTGAGGTCTTTGCCGTAACAATTGATGATATTTGGAGAGCTACAAAATATTCGAAATATTGGCTTCAAGCAGTGCCAGGTAATCAGCCCATAGCGTACATTTAAACGCCAATTTATCTCTAAATTCCGTAACTGACTGGCGCATTCTATGTTTTTCTTTTCACCCAGTCCAGCATGGAAGGGATTATTTATATGTTGTATTATATAATTGTTATCTTAGATTTTTATGTTTGTGAACGTACAAGTAATATGGATAAAGGACTAGTGGTATGTTTTGTAAACTTACAGATGTAACTAACAAGTAGTAACTAACCAAGTTTTGTCGATAACTCATGCTTAAAGCTTCTCATGTTACTATATAGAACCTATCATGAGTATAGATTGATTCACAATCTTTTGTTGACTCATTGATTTTTACATACGTACATTAATTTCTAATTGTTTTTTTTTTTTCAAACTGAGTTTGAAACCCATTGGAATGAAACAAATTTTAACGGATTTATCGCTTATATTTTACATAGTTTTATGACCTGACATAATTTCATGATGATGAGTAACAAACGCAAAACCTTAGAAAGCAAGGGCGTCTCCAGCCCATGGCCCAGGGGGGGAGGGGGGGGGGGGGGGCAAGTTAATATTATGGAGGATGAGAAAAATATTATTGAAATATTAATTGTAGGTACAGGTACCATTGCACGGCCTTAGGACTTTGATTGCTTTGCAGTTGGCTACGGGGGGGGGGGGGGTGCCCCCCTTGACCCCCCCCCCCCCCCCCCCTTGGCGACGCCCTTGTTAGAAAGTATTATGAGTTTAAACCCGTTTTTAATTTACACTAAACATTTTGAATACAGCCTGACAGAGCTTATTTAAAAGTAAGCTGGGTGTTGTTATAATCATAAATAATTTAATGTCTACTTTATAAACTTCATGTTGATATTCAATATTCTTTAGTGTTTTACACATTGAAGTGTCTACAAATTTTATAGACAGAAATTACACACATCCGACGGGAATTGAATCCGCTCGATTCTTCCAGGAACAGACCAGCATAATACGGGTTCAAGTTCTGCCGGATATGTGTAATTTTTGAACAGTCTATAAAATTAATGTTAGTATTTGGAGTATGGTCAATCAAGCGTTATTTTGATATACATTATTATTATAATTATTGAGTATCTGTGGGGTATTTGTGGAATATGTATAATTTAATTGAGATTGGTTCAAATAGACCAGTTTAGATTTTTTCGCTAGGTCAATTAGTAGTGTAATTTTAAAGAAGCAGGTAAATATTCTAAACATACCTATAGACTTCTTTAGGGCATAACCAGGTTATATGGGACTCTACACTAAAATCCCACTAGACTTGACGAAAGTAATATGTATCTCCAGCGAAACTTACCGGGCTAGTCTCTAAAACAATTCTATTTTAATATTACTGTTACTTTTGTCTCTTACTTTATATAATTACGACACGTAGTTATAACTCGTTACTGACGCATACAGTATTTTTGATAATGTAAAATTATTGACTGCATTTACTTACAAAAAACCTGCTATGCAAAAACTAGAGAAAAGATTTACAAACACTTAGCATAAAAAAAATTCTACAACCGTGAATGAATAGATTTCTTCTAGGTAGGCGCGGCGTTGAGCTCCTTTTACGCTTCAAAGGCAGTCAGAACTGCTAGCTCTACAAGTGATCCAAATCTTGAGGCTGGCTTGTTCATTCCAGGCGCAGGAACGGCACGGCTCCGCAGAAGACCGCATCCAGAGGCTCGAAGCCAGCGTGGAGGAGAAGAACGCTGAATTGATGCGGCTCAACCAGCGGCTGCGTATGAACGAGGAGCACAACACCAGGCTGTCCGCGACTGTAGACAAACTGCTCTCCGAGTCTAATGACAGGTATGATAATGTTCATTCAATCTTTACACTTATCGCTTCATTCATTCAACATTTAAATATTTTGAAGAGTCCATAATGCCTCATATAGCTTAATTCTGGTTACCTATCTATAATCCGAATTGTAAAACATCGAATATCATTACCCCGAAAACGATTTTTATTTTTACAAAAGACACTATAAAAAATTCCAAAGCTAATTTGCGTCTGATATCCGAATCTTTGAAATAAGAAAGTTTATGTATATCTCTATCTCTATATATATATAAATTAATTGCTGTTCGTTTGTCTCGCTAAAACTCGAGAACAGCTGGGCCGATTTAGCTGGTTTTGGTTTTGAAATGTTTATCGTAGTTCAGGGAAGGTTTAAACGTTGAGAAAATATCGGGTCCACTCATTGATAGGTGATACGAAGTACGCCGGGTCATCTAGTATGTAATAAAAAGAAACCTAACGAACCTAACCTAATAATTGATATACATATTTGATAACTGATAACCATAATTACTTCATTACAAAACTATACTCTATTCGACCATATTTGGTAAAAATACTTTTGTATGGGAATCGTACCACCTTAATCCTCTCTCGTATTTTTAGGTTACAAGTTCACCTTAAAGAGCGCATGCACGCATTGGACGAAAAGAACGCCCTCACACAGGAGTTGGAGAAGACGAGGAAGTACGCGGATGAACTGCTCCAGGAGAAGCAGGAGATATTGAAGGAGCTGGCCAAGTGGCGGATGGAGACTGAACAGGTACATACATATATATTTCTTTAAAAACCTCACTCTGCAATTCTGCATCTTTGAACGTCACCGGTTATATATAAACATATAACAAAGATTTTACTGTACAATTCATTAGTTCGTAGCATTCTAGAGTTCTCTAGCGTTGTATGGAGCCCATTTTATGCGGTGCACTCTCAACGCATTGAAAGCATTCAACGAGGTTTCACCAGATCTCTGGCATTTTCATGTCCAGGGATTTCACACAGAAGTCCGTATTCCAATCGATTGTCTTTCTTTAAAATAAATAATCTGCGCAATAGGAGGAAAATCCGTGACCTTTCTTTTCTTTACAAAGTTGTTCACAGCCTTATTGACTGTCCCTAAATATTGATGCAGTTTTCCCAATCAGAACCATGTAACTACCCGCGTCACAGAATCTCAAAGATTCTCCATGTTAAATACTCTAAAACTAACTTATCATATAATATCTCCTCTGCCAAGACTATGTCGTATATACAATGAAATTAATGTTTTGCTAAACGATCTCGATATATTTCACGACAAATTTAACGCATTCAAGTTTAAGTTATTTTTTTTTTTTTACTGAACGCAATAGATTAATTTTAACTTTCTAATTGTAATCTGGGTGTTTTTTATTTTAAAGAGTGACTAATACCTGTTTCAGTTTGCAAGACGTATGTAACGATACCGCTAGTGATATGTTTGTCCAAAACATAGACAACGATTATTACCTCGGCCTGCTTTTTAACAGACTTCGAAAAAGGAGGAGGTTATCAATTCGTAGCGTATATTTTTACTATTCTCGAGTAAATATGTTCTAGGCAAGGTGAACTCCATCGCTCGCTGTCGCGGCGCTCAAATTCAGGCGAGTTGGCAGTAAAGCTCAAATCTGTCGACTATAAAACAAGACTATGCTGTGTACTTACTAATTATTTCCATGGACAGCCTGCGCCTGCCGATTGAAGTCGTTTTTTTTTAACCACAATAAATTTTTATATTCAGTTAAAGCGACAAATGCTGGAGCAAGAAATCGCTTTCAACATCCAACAGACTGATGCGCTGACGAGGTCCCTTTCGCCTGGAGCCCCTCAACAGCCGCCGCCTTCGCTCTTTCAAGCCAAGGTAAGCCACAAATAAGATTGGCTTATTTTAGGATTGTGTTCAGGATTTCAATAAAAATATAAGAAAGAAGTAAAAAGCGGGAGAAGAACGCGGCGCTAGTGACGCGATATCATTTTGTACCCATCGCCGTGGAGACCATGGCCAGCTGGGGTGCTGAAGCCAAAAGCTTGGTTTTGGAGTTGGGGCAGCGGATAAGGGAGACTTGTGGTGACCCCCGCTCCGGATTTTATCTGATGCAAAGGTTGCCCATCGCCATTCAACGAGGTAATGCGGCGAGTGTCATGGGCACCTTTGCGTCGGATACAGTCAGGGGTGGGCTGTTTGATTGACTATGTAAACTTTATTATATGTAAACTGACGACATTTATTATGAGATTTATTATTACAACTAATTAAAATATATAACATATTTTACCTAAGCCACAGAAACATTAGTATTATTATTATTATTACATACAGAACGGAGAATGGACACACCGTCTCCCGCCAATCTCGGATTCTTCATCCGCTCGCCGCACTCGCTATGTTGTTTGTCGGAGTTTTGCAGAGTTTGGCGGCGCGGTTGTCAGTCGAGACAACGACTTCGAGCACTCAAATCCCAATACGTCACGAGCGGCAAGGAGTGTCCGACATGTGCCCGAGCTAGATTAATATTTCCATATTAAATTATTTCGTAGTATTTTTTGGAAGACCAGCCACAAGGTGGACAGATGACGTCATACAAGTGTGAGGAAGACGCTGGATGCAGACCGACCGCTTCCAACGTCTTTTTGGAAATCTTTTTGGGGAGGCCTTTGTCCAGCAGTGAACTTCTTGTGGCTGAGATGATGACAATTATGATGATGAAAATATTTCGATAATCACTAGTGTTTTGTTCCAGTTGGACGGCTCGTGGGAGAAGCTACAACAAGCACATGCGCTAGCTAATGTGCAGCAGTTCGACGTCTCCAGCGATGCCGAGGTGGGGCATTATTTATTTAAACTTTACAATACAGTGAATATTGAACAAATATATAAATCTTAATACTTTAACAATTTCGTTACTAGACATATGTATATTAATACATTAACGAGTTGTTGACCCAATGCAATTCACCATAAAATACACTGAATTTATAAAAAAAACAATCAAAAATGTTCACTATGTCAATTAAAAATGAGCCCAGGGCCGAAGGGTTCACCATTTGTAATATACTCGTTGTCGCAAGAGTTCCTATTCTCATTTTCGGCTTTCTTATCAGAATCTCAAAAACTCAAAAACAGAGATAGTTGTAAGCCCTATTTTTTAAAGTATAAAATTCTTACACTTCCGTGTTTATACATTTTAGAAACGGCCCTTTTTGTAAAAACAAACCGGGAGCGATTCCCCACACTATCTGATACTACTGTAAGAAATAGGCGCGACCAAGACAAACGGCACGTACATGAAGGAAAGACAGCACTGATGCAAAATAGCATCGTATGTATGGGTCCTAAAATCTACAATAAGATTCCTAAGTCAATAAAAGACCAGAATAGTAATTTATTTAGAAAAAAGTTGAAGGCATTGTTTTTGCAGAAGTGTTATTATTCTATCAATGATTTTTTAAATGACAAATTTTAATTTTATTTGACATTATGTGTATCTTTTATTGCTTCTGCTTTGTCATACGTCATATGTCATATGTCACAAATAATAATAATTATTATTTTTAAATTTTTCGCATGTGCATGATGCTGTCTACCTGACATTTGTACGCCTAATCGGCACAACATGATTTTAAGCGACTAAATTTAGTGTAACATCTTTTATGCACTTGTTGTATAAAATTCTCGTGTTGTATGCAAATAAATTATCTTTATCTCTTTATCTCGTCAATGCATGTGCCTAATGTAAAATCACGTTTCGTCTGTATATTCTCAAACTCCAATTATTATTATTATTTTTTTATTGCGAATAGGTCCACGTTTGACCACCAACTCGCCTGTTGGAAAGCGACGATGAACAAAGAGGATATTTTTCGGACGGATGGTGAGCACACTAACTTTTAGGCTGGGGTCACTTAGCTCAGAGAGCTGTGCGCATCCTGCCAACCTTACAGAAAGAAATGGACAGGAGAAATTTAATCTTACTCGCTTAAGGGAAAAGCAGGGGGAGTAGCAAATATGAACACCTTCTTTGTTCACAGAATGATGAATCTGATGGTCCTGAAGGCGGGCACACGGACGCGGCCGCGCTGGCGCTGATGCTTCAAGAGCAGCTCGACGCCATCAACACGGAGATCCGGCTCATCCAGGAGGAGAAGCAGTCCACCGAGGCCAGGGCCGAGGAGCTCGAGTCCAGGGTACCTACTTGGAATGTAACTACACTAACCTATCAAATATTACGAGTATATCATTGCACAGCACATGTTTAACACGATCATCGCTCGCTTTCATTGCTGTCTAGTGCCGTTCCGCGTGTAATAGGCTTGTTTCCACTAATAACAAATTGCTTGGTTTCTAATTATAAATGAAGACACGTAAATAAGAAAGAAAACAGTCTATTTCTCATAAAAGTTAAAGATTATAAATATTTTTAGAAAATAAATTCGGCATTGGGCAAATTGGGCATTAAGTAACGTGACAGCGAACACCAATCAAAAAGTGTTACGTCACGCCACGCAATTTGTTGTTGACGTTTTCCTACAACAGAGCAGGTTACTATGGTTACTCCGTATTGTTTTGACACTTGACACAGATGTAAACAGTTTGATTTCGCATGGATTTTGCAAACTGTGACGTCATTCAAGACGCCATGGACACTATTCATCGTTTTCAAGGGAAATCTAAATTGTTTTTTAAAATATAAAATACGTAATGTAAATATTACTTTTTCTTTAAAATATAGCTTTTTTGGGATAAATAGATATTAAACTATAAAATTAACCAAGTTTTCAAATTTAGTCAACTAGCCTATTACATTTTCATCGACTTTTTTGTGTTAGTGCTGGACAGATTGTAGCTTTTTCACATGCCAGCTTGAACGCGTGTGCGCGTGTCGAGACTTAATATGACATTTTAAATAGCTGGTGTGGATGCAACCGATGATGTTTCGATAGCGCAACTTTGATGTCAATTTTTTTTGTATAATACACTTGCACCTTAGACAGATCCAAGTGTATACATATATACATAATAATAATTTTGTTATTATTATGTAATGCTAACAAGCTTCCAGGTCACATGTTGCTACAATATATGTTAAATTTTTTTGGGGTCATAATTTAATATTTTTTATAAACCACGTAGAACTGGCGATGTACCCGGAACTGAGGAGAAAATCAGTTAATCAAAACCGATCCGTAACTGAACCTTGTGCGAAGCATTTCCTTTCGGCTGCTATGATTTTTTTATTTAATAACGAGCGAAGGACGTTTCATCACGTTTTATCTGGCTATGACTGGCCTTGTAGCTCAGTTGGTAGTATGTCTGCCTGCAGAGCTGTAGGTCTTGGGTTCAATCCCCCCACCCAGGGCAAACATTTGTGTGATGAGCATGGATGTTTGTTCTGTGTCTGGGTGTTTCTATGTATCATATGTAAGTATATATTTACAAACAAGAAAAGTATATTATGTATTCTATCAGCCATCTAGTTTCATAGTACAAGCTCTGCTTAGTTTGGGATAGATGGTGTTGTGTGAAATGTCCACAAATATTTATTTATTTATCACGTTTCATCAAATGAGTCAATTGTATGACATAAAAATGACTGAATCTAATAAAATATGGCGGCCGACGGGAAACGGTTCACGTATGGTTCAGTTATGGAGCGGTCTAGAATAACTGAATTGCCCCCCTGTTCTTTGGTTTGACATAAAACTGATTTTAATTTTGAAAAAGATAAGCAAATCTGAGTACTCGTTACCATAAACTTCAATTTGTTTAACTCGGCCCATACCTTTAAATCACAAGAAAAAGTAACATATCCCTACTTATCTATGTTTAGATACACCGTCGCTTACCATTAAGCGACATTATCAAACTTAGATCAATTTCGTATAAAAAAATGTGGTATTCCACAGGTGGGCAGCTACGAACACATGAACGTGCTCTCCCGACGCGGAGAGTCCCCGCCGCTCGCCGCATCGCCCTCGCGGCCGCATCTCGCGCCCATACACAAGTACCATACGGTATGTACTTACATAAACACAGGCACACATCTTATTACTTATTGTACACAATGTATTATTTAAAACTAAATACATATAACAGACGTAATTTGAAAAGTAATAAGCTCTTATTGTTTGCCAATATGCCATTTTCTGCATTATTGTACATTTTTAACGAAAAACATTACACGGCTTTTAGAATAATGTGGTAGACTCAATTGGACATCTACCAGTAAAAAATCCTCCATGCCAGCCATAGTAATATTATTGTCGCCTTTTATTAGTGGCTGGCATGTAACGCAACTAATTCAAAATCAAACTATGCAAAATAATTTTTTTTTTTTTTTTTTATGAAATGCTTTTCGATGCATAATTGTAAATATCAACACATAGGTAATTTTACTGGACTTGAAATACTTTTAGTGCTTTTAAGTTACTTAATTCTAACATAAAATAAAAGAAACAAACACTTCATAATAAATATTATGAATCGGCAAACATTGGTATAGTATACGTACATTTTGTAAAACGATAAACAAATTTAAACAATTTTGATTGGATACAAAAACCGATCGCCTGCGATTTCAACTTTGATAAGAGCTTCCAAAAGCCGACTTCCAAAAAGAAGGAGATTATCAATTCGAGTGTTTTTTTTTTTAATATTTGTTACCTCATATCTTTCGACTGGGTGAACCGATTTTGATGATTCTTTTTTTATTTGAAAGCTGGTGCTTCCCGTGTGGTCCAATTTCAATTTGGTCCAGTTCAGACAATGGCATCCATTAGAAGTCGGTTGTTACAGTTTTTTAAACTATAATTATTTATTATATTTTTTATCTACTAATTACAATGGACGATAGCCTTAACCAGATTTACGATTAAAATTGTTCACTGATCTCAATGCGGTCGGTCATGTTACAATATTTATTGTGAAGTAAGGTGAACACAGATTAAAGACTGCGGGCAGTTCGTCGCGTCTCTAATGCGCTTTCACCTTTACTGTATAATATACACATAAACAATATAAGTATACAGTGTATATTGTTTATGTGTATATTACAGTGTATATTGTTTATAGAAAATAGAGTAAAACCTCCTATGATATTACGTTATCAATCATCCATCAAATTGTAACCCATATACCATAAAGCGTGCCTACCTACTAACTGTGTGTGTGTGTGTGTGGTGGTCAGGCGCCCGCGTCGATGTCCCCGGCGCATGCGCACTACCGCCCGCCGCCGTCTGAGAGCCTGTCGACCAGCCAGGTCGGTCCACACGCACGGACACTGTCAGCTTTTATTGTATACTGTTCTAGTTAGATTTCACTCCAAAACCTATAAGAAACAGATCTTTATTATTTATTATGAACGCAAAAGTAAGTGTAAATGTAATTGAGATAAAGAGGCAATTAATTCTACCCCTTGTTTTTTAGGGTTTTTCTGAGGTGCTTTTGACCTCATTCCTCCGTCGTAGTATGTCTACCACCGAATTTTATCAGAAATATTGTTTTGAATAGCTGAAAATACGATACAGTCCCATCCTATATTAGTATTATCACATCTTAAATTCATATACAGGTTCTTTCACTCATTCGATTGTTAGTACAATTCCACCCGAAGGATTATATCGCTTTAAGCGATAAAGTCATATTCATATTCATATATTAATATGAATATGAATATGATAAAGTCGCCTGTTGTTTCACTATTATCTGTATCCTTTCTCACTAATTTGTCTTTTATCTAAGTTGAATGCAATAAAGAATATCTGTCTATACTTACTCTCCACTTTTTGTAAATAAAGTTTAATTAATTGCCTCTTTATATTTTTATTAGGCTGTGCATAACTGAAGGTAAAAATGTATTGTGCACCTACTTACATAATGGAGTGGATTCTAAACTGAGCAATTGTCCCAATTTGTACTATTGCACTGGAAATGTGTGTTCAGTTACTTTTATATATGTATCGAACCAGTTGCACCGATGAATGGCTTTCTATGTGTACTCCGATCCAAATAAGAATAAGGCTAGCTAACCTAGCGAATACTAGTAATTACAGTCGGGTCGGTTTTGCTACATTAAAGTAATACCTTGACTATGTCCTTGTACTTTTTTCCTACAAAATCATTAAAATTGATGGTATCTATTAGATGAGTACATACGTACGTAAATTATACGTATTTGAAATTAACCAAGTAAGTCCCTTCATTTGATATCCAACACGGCACACAATTTTTTTCATTAACTTCTAATATATATATTAAAAATAATATTAGAGGGCGCCAATTGGATTTAGAGTGGACGACACTCTAAATCCAATTGGCGTAAAAAAACATAAATCTGTCGTATATCTCATTAATCGGTTACGGTTCAGCAATCATGCACTGGTTACATTTCAGTTGAGTACCCGGCTTTAGATAACAAATAGGGACAGTTTATTAGGTATTTACTATATAGAGTCTCTTTACTTATATGTATGTAGTTCTATTGTGGCAAAAAGAGGAACTAACGTCTCGAAGTAGCACTGCTATGATATTATGTGATCTCGACTGAACAAAATTATGAAATAAGAACAGCAGCGCTCTCAGTGGCGCATTAGTTCTCTAGCTGAACATACTCTAGTATGCTATAACTTTGTCATGATTGTAAGTGACGTACATAATGTACAAGTAAAATAATGTATTATAAATATCTACCTTGCTCGCACTCTCGTATTGACATTGCTTTATATTCTAAGTATTTTGTAGAAAAAAGTAATTTAAAAAAATTAATCCGTTTTTAAAACTATCTAATTAACTGAAAAGGGAGAAATAACACGAAAAAATAAATCAAAACTGGGCGTCTACCTAAGTAGGTACGTACACCAACTATTTTTGAGATCGGTGTCAGGCCCTAACCTAGTTATCAACTAAGTCCTATACAGACACCGACCTCCAAAATAGTTGGTTTACGTATCTACTTAGGTAGACGACAAGTTTTGATTTTTCCGTGTTATTAATAAATTTCTCCTTTTTCAGTTAACTAGATTGTTTTGGAAGTTGGTTTAATTTCCATAAGTTACTTTTATTTATTCATTTTGAATAGTATTTACTCGTTTTGTTTGAAACTAAAAATGGTATTCACAAAACTTCACTGGGTAAGTTCGTTTAATTTTCAAATACACTTCACTACTATTGTAACGCCTAATTTTTGCGTTTAAAGTATGCCAGATTCTTTTACATAGTATGAGTGATAAACCTATCGAATTTCAAATCCGTTTAAATCCGCCCAGTAGTTTGTAGAGCGTCGTTGAAACACTCATATTTTAACATTTAAAAAGTCCATATCTTGAAAACCACTGAACTGTGTTTGATAAAACTTACAGTGACTCCTAACTTGAGAAATAATTTATTCAATAAAATAATTTTTGAATTACTATTTCTATTTTTTGCATAATACGTGGACATACATACAAATATACAAACACACATGTTTAGAAGCTGGTATATACTAACATATACAAAAACTGTGCAGTTCTGACAATATTACATGCATACAGGTCGAATTGATAGCTTTCTTTATTAAAGTCGGTTAAAATTTAAAAAATTGTTCGGATTTTGATTGTATTTTAATACCCTAGCCACGAAATATTCGCTCGGGCGATTCGTATTGTTCAAGAGAGATATTTTGTTACATATTTGTGGTCAGCAGTCTTTGACATCCATTATATGTGTTTCAATGACAAATCATAAATGTATGAGCGAATGTTTTTGACCTGGGCATATGTCATTGTTGCTGAGCACTGCACTGCTTTCTAAGCTTCACACAGGAAGAATATGGGTTGTTTGTAATCAAAACTCCACCAGTGTGATTCAACGCTAGGTAAACACATCAGAGCTATTATAGCACCTAAGCTTTTTGTAATTAAATTATATTCTTAATTCACATGTACCTATATCACGCTAAAAATGTGTTTTATATATACATGTTGAATTTACTAAAGCATAAGACTATTGCTATTTAAAATTTATCTATTAGATGTTCGTTTGGTCATAGAGAAATTGATAAGCCACAGTGACCGAAGTGGCCGTAGACAAACTACGAAAAAGAATAAAACCACTTTTCCTAGATGTGAGGACGATATTTTGTTCAAGCTAATATCTTTCCTAGTTACTACTACTACATGTAGATCTCAAAATGATTTGTGTTATTTTGGTGACTCTCTCTATAAAGGATATAGTATCCTTTTACGAGGTAGGTGGGCCAAAAGACAAAAATTACATTAACTGTAACCTGCACTTGTAACGCACGAAACTTATAGACAGATACATTGTATTTACCGTGTCGATTTCTCAGATGCAACTATGCGAAGAGGGCAGCGCTCCTCACGGCCCGGCGGGCGAGGGGGCGGAGTCTCCGCTAACGGCGCGCTCGTTGCGCTTGGAGCGGGCCGCGCGCGCGTTACACGCAGAACGCGACCGTCTACATCACTATCAGCAGCCTTACGACTCGTAAGTATATTTTTTTAGAACAGCGTATTCTACCGATGTGTATGACTGACTGGTAAACGATAGTTGTCGTCGGTCGGGGACAATTGCAGCACTAGTGGCTGGTTTTGCTAACACGGAGGTGTTACGATAGCTTTCTAACATTACACCTACTTTTTTTTAATTTAGATTCTTTCTACTACCACTACTTTCTTACAGATGAATGTATTAAAAATTACTGTTTTTGTATTATTTCCACGCCGCTCAGGACTTCAATGATGTCGGGCAGCCTGGCTCGGATTCCAATACACAGGTGTCCTCCTAGAACTAATTTAACACCTAATCTAGCACATATGCATAAGCCCTTTTCGTCGGAAAGAAATCTAACGAGCATTAAGCCTACACAGAAGCCTTATTTGTCGGAAATTAATCTAGCGAACGTGTGGTGTGATTGTCCAGATACTTTGTTCAACTATGCGCCGCATAGATTGTGTTTCAAGTCGAATTTGTACAGTATTGTTGATAATTATCTGTTTCATCATCCGAGCTTAGTTAAATCTGCGAGTTATATTTGAAATTTAAATGTCTACTGAAGTAAAGGCTAAAAAATGTGAGTTATTGAACTTCGCATTCAATATTAGCATCTGCTACAGTAATTGTTGTAACTGCCAATTGTACCATTGTATATGAAAAATTAATGTTTCATGATATATTTTGAGAATATAAAACATGTATTTGTATTAATTTATTTATTTTGTTTGGAATTTATAATCAAATCAAATAATAAAAAGATAAATAATTGCGGTAAAGTACGAGTTTCACTAACACACCGAGGCTTCCGTACTCATATACATGACACATGAAAATGAACACTGACACTGAAGCTCTCAGATTACTCAACAAAATGTGCTTTATATCTAAGAATACTATTTTGTACTTCACTTATTTACTATACAGTAGGAATACCCTGAAATGGTAGGCGGTCACATACCAAGTTCAAATAAGTGTTACAGACTTATTTTCTTTATCCAAAGAGACCCCACCACCACACCACCCTTAACACCAGCGTTTACTCTATTTGTAGTTATGTCATATGGCATCAATTGTCAACAAGCGGTCACTTGTAATTTTTCGCTTCTTTTTTGTGGAATCAACAAGGAGATTATATCTCACACAATGATTTCCCATTTTCTCAAAAATTATTTACGCAAGCTTTTTTCACTCTTGACCAGTTTTTAGTATTTGTATATTTACATTACATCAAAGGAAGTCTGTTCTTGCCAATTTTGAGATTTGTATCTATTACCGTTCAAATGATACAGCCGTTTAAGTGTACACATACATACATACAGACAGACAGATACCGTAACCTCACGAATAGGCTCCTGCATCCTTAGTACGGAAGCTTAAAAATGATTTAGTTATTTGTGTGAACATTTTATTTAGATTATATCTATTCTATCAATAAAATGGAATTACTAATTTTTCTGTTTTTGTATTTAATTTAGAACATCTAAAGAGTTTATATCTAGAACTGGTATGTTTGTTTTCTATTCCTTAGTGTGGTTCCTTGTAGTGAGTAGCGTTAATGAGCTAAAAGCTAATTTTAGTAATTCCATTTTAGATGACAGCTAGGTCCATATTCCTTTAGTTCACGAAAGATTCATAATAACAAATAGATATATCTGTATTCTTTATTTTTTCTTTACGATTATTGTTTGCCTTAAGGTTAAGCTTGGAACGCGCAGCTATCTCTCACGTGCATAATAACATTTATAAAATCACCGAGATCATTTAATTTATACAGACACAGTTTTAATCAAATATCATTTATTATAGCGAAGGAGCTTAAAATAAAAACATGTATTTTGGAACTACTGTACCAATATAAAACATCGAACAATTTTTTTACTTATTTCCATAGACAAAATCATCTTTCATTTTTATGATATCTTCACTAAGTGATTATATGTGTTTCAAAAAAGTTGTAATGCGTGAGAGAAATAACTGCGCGCTCAGAGCACAGTCTAAAAGCAAGATCTTTAGTAGATTTCTTAACCCAGTTGTTTTATAATACAGCTCAAGCCAAGAATCCCTCGGTGCAACAATGACAACTACGACGTGGGGCGGAGGTGCATCGCCCGGGCTACCGCGGGGTGTGGCCGCTGCCGCTTCAGCTGTCTCCATAGCTTCCATGCACCAGCAGAAGAAGAGAGGCATCAAGAGTTCGCTCGGACGGTTCTTTAGTAAGAAAGAGAAGGCTGGGATGCCGGTGAGTGTACTTTGTACAATAGAATACTTTGTTACTTTAATCAGTTCAGTTGAAACACATTAATAACATTTGTGTTATTTTTATCCAAATAGTAATCGGTCTGAGCGATACAATAAAATTAGATGTCCATGTCATAGAAGATTTGAATGACATCTTTCTCTATTTCGAAGTCTACCAATTCATTATATACAGTGTTAGTATTGTATATGTAACGGACACAATATGTATGACCATAGAAACATTTTCTTCATCAGCTATGTAAGTATGTCTTGTTCTAGATTTAAATTGTATTCTTTTAAGTATTTTATATTTTCTCTAACTATAAAAGAAAACTGAAGTCAATAAATTACCTCGGTATGCGCACATACGTAAGCAATAACATGAGCGTGAAAGGGTATATCGACGACCGAAAAAAGTATAAATGAATTGAATGAATGATGCTATGAGTGAAAAGGAAGTGAATCCAAATATGTAAAATAATAGACACGAATAGAGGAATAGTACATACTGTACCGATCGCACTTTAGTGGGATTAGGGTAGGGGGATTATATTTTACGATAAGATATAACGGTATAAACATAACAAACACCTCTGTGCCGTCATAAAAGCCTTGCGGTTGAAATATAGGTGGTTTTTAACCGACGATAAAACGGAGGAGGTTCTCAAGTCGACGCGTATATATATATATATATATATATATATATATGTATGTTTTATTTTTTTTGTTTGACCACGCATAACTTTTTACAGAGTAGTTCGATTTAGTTCGATTTTGATAATTATTTTTTTACTGGAGAGGGGTATACATCAAAATTGGTCCCATATAAATTTGGAAAAAATAACCAACCCAAGGGTAGGAAAACAGGGGATGATTGATTGTTCACTCACTGATTGTAATGTATGAGCACGCATAACTTTTTACAGAGCAGTTAGATTTTGATAATTCTTTTTTTATTAGATAGGGTATACCTCGAAGTTGGTTCCATATAAATTTGGAAAAAAAACCTACCCTAAGGGTGGGAAAATAGGGGTGATTTATTGTTCACTCGCAGATTTTAATGCCGAGTTGTGTATTATAAGGTAGTAGCTATTTTAAAAGTAATTACAAACAAAAATTAAATATGTAGTAATTAGTAGACTAAAGCTACAAAAAATTATAAAATAAAAACTTTTTACAAAAAAATTTAACCTCCGAAAAAACTGAAAAGCATAAAATAATAAAAAAAAATATTTAACTTTAATAACTAAGTCCTTAAAGTAATGTAAGTATATCTAAGTAATTTTGAGGCGGCGCCAATAATTACCTAAAATTTAAAGAAATAACCAAATCAAATTAACAATGATATCTCCAGCAATAAACATTGTCATTCCAAAAAATGCGCACTCTGCACGACCACTCGCAACGCAACGTATCACGCTGGCACCGACTCAAAATTACTTAGATATACTTACATTACTTTAAGGACTTAGTTATTATAGTTAAATAAAAAATGTTTATTATTTTATGCTTTTAAGTTTTTTCGGAGATAAAATTTTTTTGTTAAAAGTTTTTATGTACCATCAGATGCAGCAAGGCCAAGCGTCGCGATCGCTGTCGTCAACATCCTCGCTCGGCCTATCCTCGCTGGCGGACGACGGGTCGCAACAAGACAACAACCCTCTACAAGAGTACGCTAGAACTAAAACCAAGTCAGTGTGTTAATATACTAACATAACCTACAAATACAACCAAATACAAATATGTACGCAAAAACCAAACCAAATACGAAACATATAAATAAAATCTAATCTTTCTATATTAAAAAAAACCTAACATATATGTAACTGACATCAAAATCATTGCTTTTAATGGAGTGCACAATAATTATGTTATATTCTGTTTAATTTTTATTCTAGTCAACTTACCTACATGAATTTGTGTTTTGCTAATTAATGTTAAATTGGTACGATTATCATAAAAAGTTATTTGATCAATTATGCTCGAAAAGACTATAGTTTTAATATGAAATAATTGTGATTTGCTTTGATATTAGTCCTAATTGGCGGTAAATCACATTTTTGGAAGAAAAAAGAAAGTGGAGATTAATAGCATAAATGTCAATTAAATATTTATCCATAATTTTCTTAAAAAGTTATTTGAATAAAATTTTCTATTAATCTTCTGTTTTCTTCAACAAAAATTATTTACCGCCAATAAAGACCCATATTAAAGCTAAGTTCATTGCAAAATTATATTCTTTTCGACCATAATTGTAAAAAATACTTTTGTATGGGTATCGTACCAGCTTAATTTATTTATTTACTTATAATAATCAGATCTGAAGTAATAATGAACCGTTCCCTTTCATTCTGTCACATAACACGTCTGCGTGAAGTGTTTATAAAGTTACCGCGAATAAATTCTCTGAGTAAGAGTATTAGTATCGTAGTTCGACCATTAGTCCATCTAGCTCGCGAAAACCCATATTTTTGAAGACATAAAAATACTGAATGAATTTATAAAAAAATCGTCGTTTGTAAAAGTAGAAAATATCACAAATATTCGACAAAAATTTCAATTTGATCCAAGTAAAATTTCTTACATAAAAATCATTTTTGCTTTAATCATTTCTACAAATAATTTTTATGTATGAAAATTAACTTGGATCAAATGTAATTTTTGTCGAATATTTGTGATATTGTAATCTAGTTATACAAACGACGATTTCTTTATAAGTGTATTCAGTCATCAAAAATGTGGGAATGCGTGATCGAGACGGATGATTCGGACTACGGACTCTGAATCTAACGTTAGTATGTGTTGGTCCAGTTCCGTGGTGCCCCGCGAGCGAGACTACCGGCACGAGTTGCTCGGCGAGGCGATGCGCGCGGGCACTCCGTTCGCGCTATGGAACGGTCCCACCGTGGTCGCGTGGCTGGAGCTCTGGGTTGGCATGCCGGCGTGGTACGTGGCCGCGTGTCGAGCCAACGTCAAGAGCGGCGCCATCATGTCGGCGCTCTCCGACCAGGAGATACAGCGCGAGATCGGTGAGACCACACACGTATTTTTTTCTCTACGTTTTTAACAGACCGATATAAAAGTGGAAGTAAAAAGTCTGATTCAGAGGCGCATTACGCGAGCGGAAAAGATAGCTATAAAGGTAAACAATGAAACCAGTTTTTATTATTATTTAATAGTCAAAGATTTTGCATTTTTTTTTTAATTCTGATATAAAACCAATATTTAAAAAAAAAAATGCATGTTTTTCTTAAACGAACGCCATTTCCCCTGCTTACCCTACGTGACAAAAAATTTGATTTTCAAAAGCTAGCCACATGTTATCTATAAGCATGTTAGATAACTTCAGCATTCATATCTCGTACGATTTTTATTTTTACGGCTTAACGTCTAGAGCACGGCGATATATTTGTACCATGGCGTTAAAAAAACATCCAGATAATTAAAATCATTCCTGGGGAGAGTCCATTCAAGGGTAAAATGTGCATCTCTAGCTTTTACCACACGTCGGACACTCCATACAATCGCGCGCTAATCAGTGACACATACGTAAGTTGACGTCTGTATATAACACACAGCATGTATGAAGTTATGATCGTCGTCTGATTGCCGCTCGCACATGATGTCAATTGGAATTCGAACGTTTGAACCCCGCAAAGCTTGTCTGGACTGACACCCGCGTCGCAAACTTCGGCAAACAGGGCGACATCGGGGAGCGGGTAAGGAACCCGAGATTGGCGGGAAGCGGAGTGTCCGATCTGAATGTAATACTTTTAAAGTCTTCTATGCCTTTATATTAAATGTAACGTTCTATCCAGGTATAAGCAACCCCCTCCACCGACTGAAGCTCCGGCTGGCTATCCAGGAGATGGTATCGTTAACGTCGCCGTCGGCGCCGCGCGGCACCGCCTGCGCCGCGCTCGCCTTCGGAGACATGAATCACGAGTGGATAGGCAATGTTTGGCTACCCTCATTAGGTAACTTGACTAATTGTCTACCTTCATACTTGTTGTGTCTTGTCTAGTTTCTGTTTTAGCCACAGACATAGGTTTTAGCCGATTTCAAAAAAGGAGGTTTACGAAACTGTTGAATTATGTTTATTATCGCATAACTGTAATTTACAAACCGTTTTGAAAACATACTTTTTATTTGAAAGGAAATATATTCAGATTGCTGGTCTTATAATTAATTTGTGTTGAATTGTTATCTTGACCTAGTAGTTTGCTTTAAAACAATATAACTGGGGAAAAAACTAGCTCCAACATAATAAATATTTTGCACAGGAGCCTATTCAGTAGAACGTTTTCAGTTTTTGAAATCACAATACTCGTTAAAAACTTGTTGAACAACTATAGTAATTTTACAAACATTTAGGTACTAAAGAGATAGACGTAGACATACTTTTATTTGTGACAAAAACAACCACAACATATAAACACTAAAAATGAACAGAAACTAGTCGTTTTTGTCGCAAACCGGTTCCAACTCAGCATTAGCTGATTAAATTAACTAGCGCTGGTCTTTCGTTAGGTGGGACCGACAGGTGACGTCACTCACAAAGCTTCATTTGCCGTAATGGTCCTTGGGTGCGTTTTTCAGGCTTACCCCAATATAGGACGACGTTTATGGAATGTCTGGTGGACGCAAGGATGTTGGAACACCTCACGAAGCGGGACCTCAGGACGCAGCTTAAAATGGTCGATAGTTTTCACAGGTTAGCACAACCAACTTAATATTAACAACTTTTATTAATTTATAAGCCATATAAGTTTACGGCAGCCTAGTTGGCAAACTGTCTTACTTGCAATCCGCAGGATCTTGTTTCAAACCCCAAGGCACGCATCCCCCTCTCTATTAAGAGAATCGTTGTCGCGCGATGTACAACAGGAGAAAACTGTTTTCTACCCCTAAATATTATCCGATTTCGATAATTCCTTTTAGGGTTCCGTAGTAATATCATATGGTTGGAACTATTAATGGCTATGCCTCTACGGTTTGCTTTTTTCATAATTTACACTTTTAATTTTTAAACTTTGGAACCATAATGAAATTTGATAAAAAAAGCAAACCAAAAAAACAAGTGTATTTATGTTTTAAAACAGTTCAAAAATGAATCATCGAAGTCGGTTAACGTTTACGTGTAGAAAACAGTTTTATATATGTAGGTGTCTGAGTACGCACAACAACAGTTCTCATAATTGTATCGCGATCGCAGAACGTCGTTACATTTCGGCGTGGCGTGTCTGAAGCGCGTGGGGTACAGCGTGCGCGCGCTCGAGGAGCGGCGGCGCGCGGCCGAGCTGGGCGCTCGCGACGTGCTCGTCTGGACCAACGAGCGGCTGCAGCGCTGGCTCGCCTCTATCGGACTCAAGGTATCATCTTCGTTCTCTGTTTTATACACAACTATATGCGTCCCTAAACGATTTCAGCCTTATTCTATAAATAAAATAATCACAGATTGGACTAGAAAACAATTATTACTTTATTACTGAAGAAAGTTATTAGTCTTCTCAAAGATAAAAGATCAAAGGCTAGGCCTACACATCGTGTATTCGTGTGTGACATTGACAACTTGATGTCACCCGATTTGTGATGAGAAACTGTGATGGCGATGATGATAAAAAAATTATCATCGTCGTCATCATACAATTTTCCTTTTCCAGATCCTGAAGAATCTGTGCTAAATTTCATAAAGATTACTTCAGCCGTTTAGCCGTGACAGAGAGAGAGACAGACGACAGATAGTTACTTTGGCTTTAATAATATTAGTATCATTAATACAGCAGGATAGGCTTTGAAATTCATGTAAAGACGGAATAATATTTGAATTAGTAATATCATATTTTTAAATACAAACTACGGGTCACTCACGTCTGTTTTGAGCCGAAATATCCGACTATAGTTTCAACCGCATTCGGCGACCCGTAGTTTTTATTTAAAAATGTGTGAAAACCACCTTAATTTCCGTAGTAAAGTAATATCATACATTTTGCGCTGTAGAAAAAAATGCGAATACGTAAAAACCTAATTTTACGAAAAACCTCTAATCAAGTATTTAGTAAAGTAAATGTTACCTCTAAATACCCTCCAGTATGCAGTAAATATTACATTAAACTATTCAATTTATCATAATAAGTATGCTATACTATTTAAATAATATAATATTTGATTTTTTTAAATAACGATTACTTTATACCTCAGATAATAAATAATTGGATTAGAATTGATTGCTGAATGGAATATGTGCCTATTGGATAATGTTTAGGGATAGAAACAAATTCTAACCAATGGTTTTGTTTCATGTTGTGATGCGCGAGAGATATAGCTACGCACGTTGAGCCTATTCTTAACAATGGTCGCTATGTTTATGCTAATAAAAGATATTTGCTAATAAGTGTTGTTGTGAACAGGAATACGCTAATAACTTAAGCGAGAGTGGCGTGCACGGCGCATTGGTCGCGTTAGACGAGACGTTTGACTCCAACTCCATGGCGCTAGCGCTGCAGATACCCACGCAGAACACACAGGTAACAATTCTTTAGTAATATAGGTATCTGACCTTCTTGGTCTTCGGAAAGACCTCTTTACCTTATTTAAACTTTCGAGGAAAACTCCGAAGATCATTTTCGACTACATTCCTGCGTCAAAGTTCCACTACCATACAAAGAAAAAACCGTCAAGTTTTTGGCTGCGTCCTTTTACGGAACAACTATATGTAAAACATCATTCCCATCAAGTTTCTCGCCGACCTTCGACAGAACTTTAAAAATGGCGTCCGCAATAATTTGTTCCAGGCTCGTCAGATCCTAGAGATGGAGTTCAGCAACCTCCTCTCCCAAGGCACAGAGCGAGCGAGGCGAGAACATGCGGCTACCTCCTGACATCGCACCATCAATTAACCTGCACCCCTGCCCTCGCCTGCGGGATTACCCGGCCCGACCGAGTGGCCTGCGGATTACCCGGTCTGATCGGATGACCTGTAAGACTACCTGGTCTGATCGGGACAGCTAGCCTGTAGGACGATGGAACAAGTGAATGAACAGCTACTAATGCGGGACGGAATGAGTGAAATGAATGGTTATATGTATCTTCCTGTTTGGTAGAATTATGTGGACGCGCGGAAGTGCAAAATCATTTATAGAAAAAAAAGTTGTTTTGTTATATTTTTATTACATGCCATCCTCAGTCATTTTATGTCATTGATATTGAATACATGCGAGAGAATGCGAAACTTGGAGGAGATTATTATTTTTTACAGATTTCATAATAAAATATTCCTAATGTATTCGCGTGTCCACTAAATGTCTCGATGCTAAATGTCTAAATGTTTCGTAAACAAAGCGAAACCAGCTGCAATGGGTTAGTGAATGTATAGTCATGTTTATCTTTATAGATTTATTTATTTTTAGTTTATTGGTACAAAATTTTGTTTAAACGGCTGCTATCTTGGTGTCGTTTTATGTTGGAATATTTAAAAATGTGTCTACATTGCAACATTAAAATATTATAATGTTTTTTTTTTTTTTTTAGTATGAAGTGTGTTCTACATACAATTCATACCTAGGGATAACACGGTTTTTCACCACAAGGATATACATAGATCGCCCTCAATGTAAACATGTTAATACTGCTAATCCTCCAACTCTCTCCAATGTGGACACATTATAAACTGATTTTCGTTATTCGAAACATTATAATAAATTTATGATGCGGTATTGTATATCTCGTTTTATACTCTTTTTTCAAACGTTACTTTTCTTACTGAAACGTTATGAAATGGATAATGGTAATGTAACAGTTATGCAACATTATGTCTCGAATAAGTTGAATCAGGCTTGATAATGTTTTGTGCTGGTTTCTATAGTGGGAATTTTGAAAACAAATGGTTATGAATTGTGCGCGGCACGGTTTGAATTTAACAACGTTTTTAGACTGAATTTTATGGTATACTATATAGCTTCTGAGTTTAGGACACTTATTACCATGAAAAAAATGTAATGTTATCTGACAGTTAAAGGAAATGTCAAACTCAAATATCAAAAGAAAATCAGACTAAAGATAAAAAAGTCATTTTCTAAATCTCGAACTACCGTCACTTTTAGCTTGAGAATGTTGTTGTTCCGTTTAAACATGTAAAAAAAAAACGTTGTTGATAGTAAACTTTTTCATTACCTACCTGTGTATATTGAATATTAACGTATATGAATAATGCTTCATAATGTAAGTTCAAAGTGCTCTGACGGTAGATTATGTACTTAAACATGTAACCTGGTATTACTATGAAAATAATAATTATTTATGAGTACATCGTGCTTTTGGATCATTTAAGGGAAAGCTAAAAACATCGACGCTATATCCTCTTTTTGTTACATTTACGAATGAAATAATTTTTATATTTAAAAGCACGATGAAGTCGGAACGAATTGTTTTACTCTGATGCCAAATGTTAGTTACAAACTAATAATTTAGGTTATGTGACGAAATCTATAAATATTTCTTATCACCTTAACTGGCAGTGACTTTTTACATTAATTACCTTCATAATCATGGTGCTCCCACACATTAAACTATACGATGTTATGTAACATTGTCAGGTAACAATATGTCATTGCATACATTTTAGTAAAATGTTACAACGTTATCGTTATATAATATTATATGACTTCTGCGTGCGTCATACATAACTTAAAAGTATTTTTTCATTTTAAATATGTATTTATTTGTTTCGAAGAAATATTTGTAGATTTCGCCACTGAGAGAATTAGAGTTACTATATAACGAGAGAACGTAATTTCCCACTCGATATTTCAACGCATGACCTCTATTTCCACATAATACGAATGCCTAAAGGATATATTTCGCCTGGCAACACTGAACTAGCTAGTTTTCATAACTCTGTATTGCCAGTCGGAAATCTCGTCCTGTCTACCAAGTGCCTCAACGAGGTATGTATATATAGCTTTTAATAGATAAATTTATGCCTCTCCGTTATTTAGTTCGTCATAACTAATGTACTGACTGATTTTGCTTTATTCGACTTTCTTGAGAGCGCACGAAACTAGTCTTTATGTACAGTTGCCGCAGATCGTTTTGTAATCGTGTATTTTATTATGAATACTGCCGTGTTTAATTTAAAATTGGCAAACCGAAATGTTCAGTGGATGTTGACCTCTATCTAGTGTGCATCTAGCTAGAAGGCAGTCAAGTTATATTGGAGCTACGATCAGTTGATTTCTACTCCCAGAATAGCTGATTTAACCGAGACGTAGTTAGGTATATTTTTGTTAAGCATATACAAGATGTTTTTATTGATCGGTTAACTATCAAAGCGAGAACAGTCCTAAATCTGTATAGTCAGAACCACTATTCTTGTCTTATACTGAATACACAATGCATTGACCATCACCATGGTCACCAGGACCGTTCTTTCATTATAAAACAAGTGTGGTGAATCAGACTAAAGGTATTACAACGGCCGTGCTATGTGAGCTGTTGATCTTTAGCGTGAGTAATTTGTGAGCTTTGATCGGCTGTTGATTGACAGTTTTTAATTAATCGGAGTCAACTCTTAGGAAAGACAGGTCATTCAACCAGCCTTTACTCATATGATGCTACATGTTTAAAACTGGCTTTAAACTCTATTCTTACGGTGTACCTTTAGGCATCCATTTGTCGATGATGTTTAATAAAATAATTAATGAACAATAATTTCATTTCACTCATCATATTGAGGTGACATGGTACTTTTATATTATAATGCTCCCTAAGAACCTACCACAGTTAAATTCAAAATCTGTTGTGCATATCGCAGTGTTGTCATATACTTATACCAATCTGCGTATTCAACCTATTAGAAAAGATTACTAGATTTATAGAAATTTTGCGCTTGCAAAATTTTCTTGCAACTGCTGCAAGTTTTCGGAAGTATTATTTCATACAAATTCTTATTTAAAGGTATTTCCAACGCCGTATTTGACACATGTAAATACAGTCAACATTTTATATTAATAATATGATCCTGAAAAAAGAAGAAGTAAGTATTGTATTTTACAACAAAGGAAAATAGCGTTGTAGACAATATTATAGCTAACACGAAGACACCTGTAAGGGATTCAGAACTCATTCGGATTTGGAACTATATCTCCGTCTGGCTGGAGAGATTTGAATTTGTTTTTTTTTGTTTTTTTTGTTTGAAAGGGTATTTTCGTCCCAGGTGGTCCCATAGAAATTTTATCAAAATCGATTTAGTATTTTGGTTTTCATAACAAAATAACTGGGAGAATATGTCATCCCAGTAAATGAATGGCGTATTTTGAAGTTTTTTTTTTTAGTTTTTTAAACGATTACTTGTTAACGTAAAACTGATTTTTATTTATAAATATGAAACTTGGATCAAAATGAAATTGTTGTCGAAAATTTGTGATGTTGTTTTCTAGTGTTTGGTCGACGATTTTTTATAAATTCATTCGGTGATTTTATGTCTTCAAAAATGATGACAGGCGCGAGCTAGCCGGGCGATGATACTGATCTACAGACTCATGCCTAGCTAGCGTGTTCATCATAGGAATGCCTATAATATGTGTATAGAATTAATTATTTTTTTACACCCTTTGAGTTAAAAGCCAGTTTAAAACTAGCCGCATCGTGTGCGCCGGGCTTTGTAGTTTGTTTCGCCATGGACTTATGATATGCGAAGTTTCCCTGTTGTAGCCAATTGTTGAACAAAATTTACAACTTTGTATGTTCCATTACGTTTATATTAGCGAATGATGAAGTTTGTTGCATATCACACGCATGTAAACAAAATAATATAATCCTGACTTATGTAAATGCGAGTGTGTGTATCTGTTACTTTGTCACTCTGAAATCGTTTAAAGTTTTTGAGTGTTTGAAATGGATTTTTAATCATTTAACGCCGTGGAGCGCAGTTAGTTATATATAAAAAAATCACGATTGTATAGCTAAAAAGTTTTATTTTATATTTAGTTTCATGAAATCGTTAGCCAATATTATATTGTAAATATGTTTTCTATATAGCGTTTCTATCGCGTAGTTTTAATATTAGCAATATTTAGCTAGGATGTGTTCAAACTATTAGATGGATATTTTTTATTTTATTTATTAACTAGGAACTTATTATTTATTAAGTTATTAATGCTGTATTTAATGAATAATTGGTTATGGACAAATAATACCTCAATAATCATGTCTGGTTGTTTGGAATCACAATTTGTAAGAAGGCCGCCGTGGTGACGGTTAGCGCCGACTGTGTATAGAGAATAACAGTATTATAATGTTAGGAGTACAAGTGTGGCCACGAGTGGCCACATCCTCTGTCAGTAGATCGGTTTATCGTTTTTTTTTTTTTTTTAAATAAAATTCGTTGAAGTTCATTCGAAGCAGTGGCTATGTTGAATATAAACTATATATCATATTCTATCTATTACGAAGTGCATAACCTGTGATCGCAACGTTCATCGAAATTATTTGAACATTTGTAATGTATCGTCGCAATCCATGAAACTTTCTCATTTAGTTTCGTAATGTATAAGCTACACTATGTATGTGCTATATAGATTTTTAACGCCGGCTAGTCAGCGACCGCGTCTTACCATTCGAAATGAAATCGTATTTGATAGAAAATAAGAATTAATATCGAGACCTCCCGTCTCAATATCATTGGTACACATCATTCGTTTCATTATTCAAATATATATTATATAAATATAGAGCTACTACGTAAAGTTTTATAAAGAGCAAGTATGGTGATGAGGTTATTTAGTTACTTGTTAGTATAGCTTTTCGATGTAGCTATGATTTTATATAAATGGGAGAGTCGCGTAGAAGTTTCCCTTGACCGCCGTGCGGCCTGTATATTCTATAGTCAAGCAGGCAAACCTGCGGGCGTCGCCTAGCTAGAGTACTAGCGATCCAGGCGACCTCTAACGTTTGCCTACCACCTCTAGATAGATAGATAGAAGCCATTCGTCCGAACCATACCCTGTACAGAATCGAGCCTGTTCCATGTAACCCCATTCGCGGGAAGCATACTCTGTACCGAAAATATCTTTCAAGGTAATAGTTTTTTTTTTTTATTCGCGAGTCTAAGGTGTAATAACCTAAAATACCAGCAGTTTAAAAAAAAACTAGTTATCCGTAAATATAACCTCCACAAGTGCCAAGATATCGGAACGGACACTAAATGAACAATAATAGAATAATTTTTGTATCACATTCCATCGCAGTGTAAACGAGAACAAAAATATTTTTCCACAAAGTCCCAGTGGCTGCTAACCAAAGAGTAAAGTTACCTTCAAGTTAAGGGTTAATGTATAATAATGATGTTCCCACACAGCGAGTTATACAATGTTATACGACATCTAAAAGTATGATAATATGATTTCCACATAATATTGCGCATTAGCTGGATGCAACAAATGCTACAGATAATAATTGTGTTATATAACGTAATGTAACTAGTGTGTGGGATCACTAATAGATTAGAAATTCGAATGTATATAATTTCGCATATGTATCGCATAGCTTGTTATAGAAGAGGCGTGTAGCGTCCTTTGTAACCGACTACGCAACATTCCAGCTTTTCATGTTTATAGCTTCGCCCCTCGACATGTCATTTAGCTACAACATGACGGGCACGGTTGTATGTCCGAGTCAAAATTGTTAACTAGACACTGATTATTTTGACCAATGTTATCTGACTACTGTGTAACCTTTGTAAAAATATTTATCAGATGTGCGATGACGACATACGTTATGCATAATGATAAGAAGTAAATACAATTTACACGATATTGTTATTCGTTTTATTTTGCATTCATTTATCCAATTTGAATGTTTGAACCATATACACATGGCATATACATATATTTACTAGAAATTATCATACATATGTATTTTAATTCGATGTGGAAAAATATTAAATATCAGTAGTTCAGTTCTGAAACTTCTTAATAATTATTCCCACCCAAGTTCTGAAACTTCTGAATAGTTATTCCCACCCAACGATTTTTGATGATGGGTTTACCACGGAGTAACTATTTATACGAGTGATTCTTTCATTCAACATTCCCTTCACAGCTGATGAAAATCAATAAAAATGTGCTCATGATTATCTCCTCTTGACACGCACATAAGCGTTGGGCGCTGCATCACGTTGAATAGAATGAATAGGGAATTGTGTATGATTTATTTTTAGTTTGCCCCCCATTTTTAAAAAATGTAGCCAACTGCAAAGCAACCAAAGTCCTAAGGCCGTACAATTGTACCTGTACCTACAATTCATATTTACTTGCCCCCCCTGGGCCATGGGCTGGCGACGCCCTTGCAAATAGATCCATTCCATAAAAACTAAATTAAAATATTACCTTCAAAAATAAGTGAGTTATAAATATTTAAATTTCATGTTAGACAGGAGAGCACATGATAGCGAATGATGACGTCATGGTTCGTATTCGCCGTACAAATTCAATACAAACTGTTTCGCGAGAGATAAACAGCATCCTTCCCCGAAAATTTTATATGTTTATATCTCGAAAGTTTATTGACAGACTGAAATATTTTTTAATGTATTACATTTTAGCATGTTATTAATTAAAACTATTATTCCTATAAAATAAAATTCATGTATATTCCCTATTGTTTGCAACGCCGCGCCGTACTGATGATTCAAGTTTCAACCCTTTCACGAGATTATAACTGGATCTGTCCAGCGCCGCATGTACGCATAATATATATACATATATAGCTTGAGGGTTTCTGCCACAAAGGGGCCCCACTATAAATAGGCACAATTGGTTAGAAAATTAGGTAGACGGAAAACAGAACTTAATTTTCTACCAATGTGCTGAAATGTTACACATAGCCTTACTATATTATATTCAAAGAAGTAGTACTGACAGTTAAAGGGCTTTACCAAAAACGTCACTCAAAAAGCAATGCTCAACTTTTTGTTGATACGTAATGACACTTGCGGAAAGAAGACAGAATTTGAGACGTTGATCAAAGTAACTTTTTTTTCGGTATGTTGTCTTCTTAGTGTTGCCGATTCGGAGTGTACACCCACTTTTTCCGGGTTTCGGGAAACCGTGAACGTTTGACCTAATTGTCTCTTCTAGGGTTTTCCATAGGTGTTGATTACACATTCAAACTGAATTCACTTTTGACAAGTATTATGAATAATAAATTCACTATTCATTCATTCTAAATACATAAATATTCTTAAAAAGCCGCGGGATAATTTAATATGAACAAACATTTTGTTTTCTCTCTCTCTCTTTCTATAAATTTTAGTTGTTCATCTACTGAAGAATGTTGATGTTGAATGTGACTGTCCAAGTGAGGGATAATGTTTATTGAATAAAGTAGTGGCTAATTGTAACTAAAATAACAATATTTAACATGAGGGTTGCGCGGAAAGGATGTAATTTAAAATATCTATACTGGTTGAAGACATGTTGGTAGCACAACCTAAATAAGATTATTCATATTTATATTTATATAGTGTCGGGAAAACGATGGTTTCTTAATACCTTGGCAGTAGCGGCTTGGTAGCGAGCGGCCACTGCTTTCTGTGGCAGGCAGCTATTGCCGTTTCGCATCGCATTCTGTGTAGACGTCGGCGTCGGTTCGGAACTCGAAACATCCAAGATAACTATTGGTATAAGTGTTCTAACCATGAATAAGCTGTCTCGGTTTAATGGTTAGAGTTTAGTTATTAAGTACTAATAAAAATAAGAAAAAAAAACTAACGAAAATAATAGGAAATCACATCTGTGACTTCTTTTTATTACCTATCTTACTTAACTGTCTACAAATCTTTTTCTTCAACTCCTTTTGTCGTTTCAACTTCCTCCATTCTTCTAACTCTTGTTGTTGCTTGTGTTTCTTCAACCTCTCCCCTGTAGCTTCCTTTTGAGTTTCCTTCTTTTTTTGGAAATTGGTTTTTAACATCTTCATTACACTAGTCACCTTTTGTTCATAAGGACTTTTGATGACAGCTACTCTGTTCTTTGAGTGATCGTACTTAGGTTTGCCTGATTTAGTTGTAGTCATTTCTTTAGGCTTGAACTTGTATGGCAGGCCTTTCTGAAGTTGTTTGGGAATTACTAAAGGCTTGAATACTTTAGTAGCTCTATTTATGTCTGTATACATAGAGTCTTTGTTAGCCTCCTTCTTGATGTTCTTCTCACGTTTCAGCTGTCCTTTAGTCTTCATTCCTTGCCACGCGTTCTTTTCACTCAATGGTAGTAGAAGATTAACTACTGGGGCGTAGTATTTCGTGACGTCAACTTTAAACCATGTCCGACAGAAAATAATATCGCTCATTAGAATTTTATCTTCAAAAGTCGCGCGGAAACCACCCTCTGGCTTATTCAAAGCTTTTTTAATCTGCCCTCTGATTCCAGATACTGTTTTAATTCTTGCACCTTCAAATTTCGCTACTTCTAGTGTAGTTGTGAACATATCTTTGATGAAAGCAGTCTTCTTGTAAATCTTCAAAGGAGTTCCAACAAGTTTTAGTTTTTTCACAATTTGGGTTGATTTGTTGATTTCATTGACGCTACCGGTTGCAGCTATTCTAAAGCCTATTTGTTTAACTTCATTTGGGTTATTATTGACAGTCTGCAGAGCTAGAAAGCCAGTGTTTTGAGGTGTTATAGGTCCATAGAAGTGCATATTACAAGTAACATGTTGTGGAGTGTATTTTAAGTACCTACATTTGAAGTCATCTTCAATTTTAGAATAGATTGGTAAAGTCTGAAACCTTCTCCATCCTAAAGATATAATCAGTGGATCATTGGTTTTCAATATCTTTTTGTACCACCTGTGTTTCTTCACTTTACATGAGACAAATCCTATGTTTTGTTCAGCCATGTTAAGAGCTCCTATAAGTATTGGATAACTAGAATCAAAGTTGGTTACAAATTCAGATGGCATATTTTTGAACAACATTCTAACATACAATCCAGGTCTAAAACCTTCAACCTCTATCCTCAAACCCTGATCTAAGTTCTCAAAAACAGATTTATTTAATTCAGATTGCTTTAGGGCTTCAGCTTTTAAGTTTTCATAATATGAGTGGTCTCCTTTTATTCTATGGTCATCTGGATTATCATATTCAGAGTCAAACTTTGCTTTTAGCTTCATTTTCTTTTCGAGAATATCTGATTTTGTAGACTCAGGTTTACGTTTTGATCCTGCATGTTCTGACTTTTGGGTTTCTTCTGCTTTGTGTGTTTCTCCTGTCTCCAAGTCTTTAAAATCACCATACAACTCTTCATCATCACCATCACTCGCATCATCTAACTTTAGCAGTTCTGATGCATCTTCATCTGCTGATCTTTTGCCAGTGACAAAACTATTGATCAAGTATTGCTTGTTGGTTTCGCTAGTCCAATCCCTAATATTAGGCTTATCCAGGGAATAGAAGAAGGAGCATTCATCAAGATCAAGCCTTTCTTTCTCCTTGTGTCTTTTTTTTTGTGTATCTGTAACTTTTTTGAATAAACCTCCAATTTCTTCATCACCTTCATTTTCTGATTCTTCTTTCTGATCTTTAATTTTATTTCCAATCTCAAATTCTCCATAAACTAACCTCATGATGTTTTTTGAAGTCTTTTGTCTTTCAAAGTAAGCTTCAGTAGCTTTTTCTCCAAGTTTTTCTTTCCATTTTGTGCTGAAATCTTCATTTTTAGATTCATCAGAAGATTCATTATTCTCGCCTTCATTTTCTATTGTATTTATACCACTTGTATTACCCTCTGTTTCAGCATCACCTTCTAAATCAGAATTGTTATCCCATGGAAGCTTTTTATTCTTATCTTTATCATTTTCTTCTATCCCACTATCATTTTCCGACTCGCTTTCATCTTCTTCTTCTGAATCTGAACTGTCATTAATATCACTGTTTTTGTTCTGTTGCAGATATTCATCATCTTTCACCATGTCAGGGTATATGACTGCTCCACCACTGAACAGTTTGAAGCCTGACTCCTGCATTTGCTCATCAACAGTCTCTGTAGTCTCAACAACATTTTTCAATAGAGCTTTCTTTTCATTTGTTTCTTCATCCTCTTTTTTATGTGAATGAGATCCATGAAGGTCAATGTATACTGCATCTTTATCATATACAATGCCACCAACTCCCGCAAATGGTGCATATATTTGTCGCTCTCTTTCCATAAGGTGCCTCTTCTTTTCACTGCTAGGTAGTGGGCAGGGGTCAGGAAGGTATGAGAGTTCACTGATCTTCATATCACCAACTCCTGTAATGAATGATTGAAATTTGTTGTAAAATTATGGTTATTAAATAATTAAGTCAAAACATAAAATAACAAATACAGTATTTTTATATAATAGATTTTCCATAATTCATCCAGAATTATTATGGAAAAACTATCATGCAAAATGGAATTTAACAAATCAGGGCTATTGAGATGAAATGGTTATGACTTAGAGAACTAGTTTATTGACTGATGCTCCCACACAGTAAGTGTGGTACTTGTGTGTGGGAGTATCAGAATTAGATAACAGCACCTGCAAATTTAGTCTCATTATATAAAAAATGTTGAGGCAGATGATGACTCTCCACCCAAAAAAAGGCTTCCATACTGGCACTATTGGCACTGGAAAAGCAACATTGACGTAGGTGGCTAAGGGTGTTGAGAGGTGTGCTGCACGTTTAATAAGAGCTACTATTTATTCACATATTTATTTATATATCTTAAATCTAAGTTTTTACAATATTCCTACAAAAAAAACATTATAAAAACTTATGCCAGGGAAACATTGGGGTACACTACTCACTGATAGCTCATGAAAAATCCTCCTTTTATTATTATTATTATAACTCAATTTTTTTAGGTCTACTTAAAACTAGGGTGCCACCGGCAACAGGGCAGGGTTCAAGCTGCCAGTGGTGAGGGCTATAGACTGAGGAACCTCCGGGCAATATGTGCCATCTAGGATGACTACCTTTTGTATCCGACCCTTGACCCAATCATCTAATGAGAGGCTCTTGAAATGTTGATCGAGGCTTTTTGCTATGATACCATTCACCGAAACAAAATAAAAACACATCATTTACTGGCAAAAGTTGCTGAGACTATGCTCTTAATTTCATGGTAGTGGTTTTGGTGGTAGTGGTATACCCCAAAAGCGAACTGTAAGACTTAAAAAGATTCTTACCTGCAATATGAATGGCAGAGTCTTTCATTAATGGCACTCCTCTGACATATCCATACAGCACCACATCTCTATTGACCTTAGCATCCTTCCGAATCACCTCCTGATTGGTGATATCTTCTAATCGGTCTGCGAGTATATATGCATGGGTCATCCTCCATGATAATGGCCTAAACTTCATTACAGATATAAATCGAGCTAGATTTTTTATTTCATTTCGCAAATATTCACCATGCACTATACCGGACAGGTAAAATAATTTAGCTCCAGGGTAAACCTCAGTCCAGAATCTGTGTTTTAATGTTTTCTTAGTTGTTTTCAAAGTTTTAGCATTCTTTATCATGTCCAAATGTGTTAGGACGCCCATGATTTTGGGCATGCCGTGTACTTGGCAGATGTTGAGGAACTCGAATATCTCCATTTCAAAACCAAAACTCGCATCACAGAGTAGCAGTACGAGATCTGCACATTTTGCTATGTCTATCATTGAATTGATGTCGTTGTTGCATTCTACTAACGTTATTCGTCGTTTTTTAGATGTAACTATAGTGATAGGGCCGTTAGTGTTCGTCACGTTGGTTTTTATAAAACTTTTGATCAGATTGTTGATGAGGGTTGTTTTCCCAACTTGTGGCGGGCCAACTATCGCCACCACTATAGGAGGTGGTTCTAAGGGAGTTTTATCCACTTGTGGTATATGTTGTTTCTTTGAGATAACATCTTCACGTCGCCGGAACTGTCTTTCAGCTCGAACAGCAGAATTAATAGCAAAAGCCTTAGGATTTCTTTGTCGAGCACTTAGGTTAGACTGATCCACTTGATTCTTCTTTTTCTTTTTCTCTGCCTTTCGACCAGCATGTTTGGCACGATGGACTTTTTTCTTATCAAATGCAGAATCATCTGCCATGGATTAAGTTATAAAAACAATTATTTTTATGCGTTTTAACAACAAAATAACCTCACATGGACATCACGCAACTCCAATTTTTGCACATTTTTGTAACATGTAGATTTGACGTTGACATTTCCTTTTTGGCTGGCATTTCTTCATTTTTATGTTTTTTTACTATATAGTAAGCATTAACTTAGAAGCTCATTTGCTATTTTTCTCTTATTACTAAAAATTTGAATCAAACTAGCTTTAGTTAGCAATAACCGTTTTTAGCTATTAAATTGTGATACCTGTGGCTACAATGCATCACTTTGATTATAGCAAATAAAATTCTGTTTGCTTTGTATCTTTATTATTTTTTTCATTTTCTTCTACTTGTTGCTTCGAGCATAGCTTTCATGTCATATTCATTTCATTTTCCTTGTATTTCATTATCTGTGGTGGAGTCACGAAAAAAAACATTGTAGGAGTCAAGTCAATGTCAATTGTCATTGTCAATCAGAAGCCGTTCTAATTCTAAGTTATTCGAAGCGAAGTTATGCGAACTTGCTGAAATTCACAAAAATCGAAACAAAAAAATATTCAAGATAAGCAGATCAGTTTCGTATTTCTGGGCAAAAAAGCCTTTATTCGGATGATGAAAGCAAAAACATAACTAATGGTAGCTTGCGAGCAGACAGCCCCTACTAGAGTGTAAGCATGACTTCTTCAGAACTGGACAGTCGCAACATTGCGCTATCGATGTGAGTAAAATTGACGCATTTCTCCTAATTATAGAAAGAACACGTATTTGGCTGAATTACTAACGATGGTGCTTCTCGTCTTGTTTGTTTTGTGCTCCACTCGCGTTCTTTCGCGTAAGTAAACAGTCACAGAACTGGTTCTTGCTGACAGGTCATTGATCTTGATGTAACAGATTTCTGCACTCCAGAACATACAGATTTATTAAAAACAGTTTTGTTTACATATTCTAGTTTGATCCTTCCTTGTTTGTAAAATACATTTGAATGCAAGTATTACATATTAAACTTATATATTTGATATTTTGTTGTTGCATTGCTGATTGCGAGAACTCAACATTAACTCCTGAAATAAGCTCAAATGAGTGGGAGGGTACAATATAATACAAAAACACTTTATTGACACCATAATAAAAATAACATTAAGTAGGTACATAATTAGAGCGTTACAGGGACTTATTATTTCTGTAGAAAATGTTGTATAGTGAAAATAATTATCTTTGTGATCCTGATAGAACTGATGCATTTGTGTCTTGATAGACAAACTCATCTTTTAGGCTATTACTGTAGGTATATAATAAATTCAGCATATTTAATATGTACACTTTTAATTAAAAAAAATGTTAATGTCATGGCTGTCAGTCTGTTCTTTTGCTTAGCTCAAAGACTTATGTAGTCTAAAAAAGCTGCAAATTGTATGTATATGCATAACAAAAATTGATAATATTTTTAGAGTATCTTTCTTACACTTAAATTGAGTCTTTTTTTTCATTTTTTATTTTTGTTTGTTGTTACAATTTTGTAAAAAAATATTCTAATTCAGACATCATTTTGTAAATACTAAGCCTTAAATTGATAGCAACCAAGTCTATTGTTGAATAAAGAAGCTCTATTTCTGTTCATTCTTAAACACACTACTAGAGTTAAACACTTATACACTACTAGAGTTAAATATGGCCATATACATTCATAAAGGTATTGGGCCTTTGTTCACATAGACAAAAACAAAAAATGACCCAGCAGTATTGTGCAATGTAGTTTTTTTTTCATTTATCTAAAGCTCTTGATATACACTTCCTTGTGTATATACTATCAGAGTCAGATTCTAGTGTGTCATTTTGATTTTAAGTATATTTGTCTTAGTTTGTATGCTATATTCATAATTATATTGTATGGCTATTTATATGGGTTTGCTGTCAGTAAAAAATAAACTCTTCAAATATTGTAGGAGAAAATCTGTGGAGAACCTTGTGATATCAAGTCAGGATGCCATCGGGCAGAGCATCAGCCAAGCGCTCACATTCTCTGGAGTCATCACACACCATGGAAACCAGATCTTACAAGAGAACAGGTCAGTTGCATTTTTTTTACTTATTTAATATTTTACACACTGATGGTTGTGCTTGATATTGAGATATTGAGATGACATTTCTCATTGAAATGCAAAAAATCAGTACACAGCGATATTGGTCCACATTCTTGATGCATACTGCACAGTGTAAACCTCAAAACTACAATCTTGGAATTTTCAAGGCTAGAGTAAATATTGAAGAACATTTTCATGCAACACCATCTAGCCCCAAACTAAACAAAGCTTGCAGCTTTAGAAACCAGATAGAATACAATATTTGTATTTACAATATATATATATATATGTTTATATATATATATTGTATGTATTTATTCTGTCAGCTACCGCTATGGGTATTGCACGCACAACGATTTCTTTATCGTTCTGAACTTCAAAAATTAAAAGAGTAAGAAAAAACCTAACCATAGAGGCTTGGCCATTAATAGTTTTAACCTTAATATGGTTTTATTCTCGTATTATAAAAAAAGAACTATCAAAATTGGTTAACATTTCTGTAGGAGTAGAAAACGGGTTTCTCTTGTTATATGAAATCCCCGTAATTTGCTGCTAAAAGATCCCACGATTCAGTCAATCATACGCGCGCGCGACTATCTCGCACATAAATATATTTATACATAGACCAAAGATGAATGAATACAAGATGGGCGAAAATTGTTTTCTCAATTATAAAGTAAAGTTTGTTTTTGGCCCCGGGTGACAGTGGATCTCTTGTATAGAATCGGCTGCCCATTATTTACCAGTACCACTTTAATCAAAGTTTAGATAATTTCCACACAAACTTGATGAAAACAATTTATGCTTGCTTCACTCGCGTATTTCACATTATAACGAACCTATTAGCTTACCTTAAGACATTCACGTGATTAAAATTAACAAAGATGTTAATGTGTTCAGATATGAATATGAAGATGGATTTTTTACTCCATTTACTTACATTGGTAAGTAAATAGAGTAACAAATCCATATTCTTAAAGTTATTGATTTATTCTTCAATTTGATTATTTTTTAATTTGATTATGCGACTAAACTTGTGAACTAAACGGTTCATGGGTTGGAAAGGTTTATAAACCAAAACGGAAGTAAACGTTTCACATTCTGTATGTTTTTCGTTATGCTAATATAAATTCGTTATATAAAATAGGGTTTTTTTTCTCGATAATATTTCGAGTGCTATTTTTCCATCTTCGCAATATTTTGAACAGTTTTTAAATTACGATATGAGACAAATTGTCTTAGGGGTTTTAAAGTAATACAATGCAAGAAAGAAGCTAAAACCACAACTGTCCTACAGTTACTTTCAAAGTTTTTTAAGTAACTCATTGAAATTAAACAATTTTAATGGATTTATCGCGTACATTTTTTATTTTATTTTGATCAAGTCTTGGCACTAAATCTTTTTTCTCATTCCCCAAACGAAGCTAGAATGCATATCCCGCTAGCATATTATCTGATGAAACTCTTTATATTCGTGCTCGCGCGTGGGTCAAACTCTATTATAACAATGGGATTCTGAAAAAAAAACTATTCCTGTGCCAGTATGTATGTACCTACAAAAATATTATAGAACACTTCTTTCAAATTTCAAAAATATCTTATGGCAGTTAATTTCACAATAATATTTCTTTAAAAAATGCTTCTGTGCACGAAAGAACTGCGAGATCCAAGTAAAGGCTTAAACACATATCTCAAATATGCAATGAACAAATCATCATAATAATTCAATGCTAAAACAACAAAGAATTTATCAGCTTACAAAAGTTTAGCAGTTTTCGCGTATTCAATATCAAGTAGAATACGCGTGCGCACGAACTACTGGAACCATGTAAATGAATGATAAAATTATAGATTAGCTCTTATCGTGTTATCTAGCTTTACGGGAAATCATTCATTTGATAGTGCTTAATGGAAATGGAAGTGGATTACAGAGTGCATTTTTCCCAACTTGGGTCCATGGAAACAGTCTCTTTTGAAAGGTAATCAATTAAGTTTTGAATGTGATCTGCTTGGGTAACTTTGAATTTATCGTGTGGTTAAATGGTCTCTTTAATGCCACTATCTTCTCTATATATTTCATCATATTGTTGTGATACAGAAAATGTTTAAAATGTTAATGTAAAATGTAAATTGTAATTTGACAAAAATATTTTCGATGTTAAATTGTGGCCTGATTCTAAATAGTGAACGTTTTAATGTTCTTTGTCCAGTTGTTGCGCATGAGACGTTTCGTCAGTGAGGCGAACAAAGCACTTGCTTAAATTAGGTTATGAAATATTTGTGACGAAGGGTATTTAAAGTTGCAATTAGTCTTTATTTTTTATTATTACCCGACTGCGCAAGAAAGAGGGGTTTGTTTGTATGTATGAGGGTATGAATGTATGTTTCTATATTACTTCCTACAGACTAAACGGCTTGACCGATTTTGTGTCATTAGATTCGTCTTAACTCCATAAGAGTCATTGGCTAATTTTTTTTGAATAATAATAACATAACTCTCTTAAAAATATGAAATGCTATTTGTCGTAACCTCCAGCGAACTTTTTCGTAATAAATAAGTGTTTTTACAAAAACTATTGTAAATAATATTCATTTAAATAAATTATACAGTAATTTGGCGCATACTTTCTTACAAAAACGTACACTCAAAAGCATATCAATCGTAACGCAAACGTAAGTTACAGTATACTAAAACCTCTCTTATGCAGTCGGGTATTTTGTTATTCTTTAAATATAGATAATTTTTAGGGTTTCGTACCCAAAGGGTAAAACGGTAAAACGACAGTGATACACACAGGATAAAACGAGAGTAACATACACAGTTAAGAGAGTGTGAGAGTGAGAGGGCTATGCTCGGGATCTCTGCGAGATAAACTCGGGAATGAAGAGCTATATACGTACGAAACTCACCGACATAGCACAGCAGATTAGCAAATTGAGGCAAATTAATTATTTTTAAATACATAATATTTATTATTACTTATAATATATTTTGTAATAATAATTTTCGTGATTAAGTACGCGCTAAGGCGCTTTAAAATGTTAATGATGAGTCTCAGAATAATAAATGTAAAATCACTTAATTGTTCTGAACGAAACGTTCGTTGGACTTTACAAAAATAATTAGAGTAAAAAAAACTGAAGCAACCGACTTCTCATGGGTGTCATTATCAGAACTGGACCAAATTAAAATGGAACCACACGGGAAACACCAGCTTTCAAATAAAAAATAATCATCAAAATCGGTTCACCCAGTCGAAAGTTATGAGGTAACAAACATAAAAAAATACAGTCGAATTGATAACCTCTTTCGTTTTGGAAGTCGGTTGAAAAGGTTTTTTTTTGGTCTACGACACTCGGGACGTGAACGTGAATCTAACAACACATCACACATCAAAATCAGCAAAGTTTAGGCTGTATGAGGTAATATAGAAATATACCTATATGAATGAATATACATTAATTCATTCGAAAAACATAGCCTTCATTCTTGTGCAGTGCGAAAAAAATTTGTGGCTCAAGTAAAAATGTGCTCAAAATGGAATAATCCCAAGCCGCTGTTTATTTATCAGTGACCTTAATAATGAAGGGTGCAATGCTCAAACTGCAACTATGTATACCATTATATATCTAACTTACGTATACCAATGTCACGGACACGATAATACAATGCTATAAACCGGACTCAATTATGTTATTTAACGTGAGAAAAGGAAGTTGAATTCTAGTAGACAATGGATCTCCTTCGTACTAGTGTTTGAGAATTATCATAGGAGCAAAATCAATTGTAATTATGATAATTTCTCTGTAATTTAAAAATTTACTTATCAGTTTGAGAGTAGTATACTCGTGCGTTATTGTAACTACGTAGGTACGAATGAATTTAGTTATTCTTTATGGTACGCGCCACGGAGACCTTGAAATCATCATTGTCTTGTCCTTTTCCACTAGGTGGGGTCGGCACAGCACGTTTTCTTTCGCCACTTCACTCTATCAGATGTCATTTTTATACTCACACCTTTCGCACGCATACTATCATCTTACACACACAGCCAACCACACTTTCTTAGATCTGATTCTCCCAGCCCTGCCGCTTACCATCATGTTTAGGGCCCTCTTGGATACATGGCTATCCTCCCTTCTCATCACATGTTCATACCAAGACAGTATTTCAGTCCTTAATTTTTCGGTGACCACGGAGACCTTGAAATCCTGTAAAACAAAAGCAGGCACGGGGAAGCTATAACGGCTATTTAGTTTACTGAGAAATTTTAATCAAATTAATTCTGGATTTCGGTTGGTATGATCACATATCATATAACATATCATATAATTCATTACCTAAATAAACAAATGTAAACTTTTGTTGGACATTATTAATATATAACATTAAATTAGGTTAAAACAATAACTTAGGTTTTCATTTACGACAGCTGCCCCTACTCCCTAACTTCTCGAAACTTTTAGAAGTATTTACTAGACGAACTTCGCCCACTGGACTGGTTGTAATGTAATCGCTCTCAAATTATTTTTATTCATATTTAGTTATTACGGTTTTGACGCTCTGTTTTTTAAATACGCGTGAGCCCATAGAACTGAAATAAGTGGCGTTACATTTAATGGATTTCGTAAAGTGCGCCCTTGAAATATACAGGATTAGTCTGAAGTGCATATCTGAAGTACACGTGGGATTTCAAATTGCCGTGTCAATAAGGCTTCTCCAACACAAATCACAATTTTCGTATAGGAGAAGCATATCCAATCCTATCTACCCTAAGGTTGCCTGGAAGAAATCGCTCTATGTGATAAGGCCGCCTTTGTACTGTCGTTTAAGTTTATTGTTTATTTTAAGTTTTTACTGTATGGATGTACAATAAAGTTATATTCTATTCTATCAAAATTCTTGGAGGTTAGTGCTCTTCATCCGCTGGGCCAGAAACTTGTTGAAATTACATGCATTGGATCATGTTAGTTAAGTGAATTGAAGCGAGAATTTACTGCAAGTTATAAAACTACCGCGACGCGTCAGCTGAGTTAGAGTGAAAGGACGGAATACGATACGAGTGAAAATTACGACGTTCAAAATGACTCATTACGATTTCATTACTTCTACTCAGTGCATTTTGAATCATCAAAATGACTTCATTTTTAGAGACATGCGTAAATATTTTGAATTTCCAATGTTTTATTTTTATTTTCATACAGGTATTATAGAATGAAACAAATACAACATTTACTTTGCGATAATGGTGAGGTGGAAATTGTATAGATCTACGTTAGTGTAGAGTCCTTTTTGCGTTATGTATTTTCATATTAAAAAAACTGTATTTCCTATTTGATTTCAATAATCAACAATTTACTTAAATAATTTTTTAAAATATAATTGGAAGTCGGCTGTCTCACTCGCACGTGTTAACGTTTTTGAAGATACGGAACTTTGAGCGATTCGTCACACAACAATCGCCAGAAAACGACATAACAAATGTTCGACAACAACCTCATTTTAATGAATAAATAAATAGAAAAGTCAGGTACGACGAGACCTCAAACTCAGAACCTATTTATTAAAAAAAAAACACTGATTTAATATCAAATATTTTTTAAGGGTAACCAACTTAGTACACAGAATTGTACCTAAAAATATTTAGACCGTCTGAAATACCACTGTATGGCACTGTTTAAATTTTTTCCATAATCATTATTTCATCTTCAATTCCTCAGAATTCAGATGTGCTCGGAGGCAAGGCGGGAGTTCTTCTTCTTCTACTTCTAACTTCTACATTGATATTTAAAATAAATAATAAATAAATATTGGAGGACATTTCACACAACGCCATCTAGCCCAAATTAAGCAAAGCTTGTACTATGGAAACTAGATGGTTGATAGAATACATACATACTTTTTTTAAAATCAAAATACCTTTTCATTCACAAAGTTTTGCACTTATAATGTTGATATGAGTAGTCGGTTGATAAACTTTCGTCTAACAGTAGGTTACGACAAATTCGCCTTAAGTAGCAAACAAAGCTCTGACGTCTATCATGGAGTAATCAAGGTCGCTCATGAGGAAACTTCACTATTTCAACTGAATTTGATAGTTCGCTAAAGCGTAATGTCGTTAACCTCTGACCTAGTATCTCGTTAGGTGGAAATAATTTGTATTTACTGTAACAGGAGTATGTAAGGGATCTTTATCATATTTAACATCTTTATAATATTAACGGATACCATGTAGTTAATTTCTGAGAATTTACTAGGTTTTTTTTTTTAAATAAAAACTACGGGTCACTCACGTCTGTTTTGAGCCGAAATATCCGACTATAGTTTCAACCGCATTCGGCGGTCTTTTTCAAAGGAGCAGCACACACGTCACTCTCGGTCGGTGACGCGCCTTGCACTCAACTAGTTTTTTTTTGTTAATCTTCTGCCATTTCTTTTCTTTTTTATTTATTTATTCGTCGATAGGCTTGCGCTTGACCGTCAACTCACCTGGTGCTAAGTGACAGTTACGGTCTACGATGGAGCGCGCTTGCCTAGAAAAAACCTATTCACTCGCGATTTGAAGACACTTAGATTATATCTATTCTGAAAGATCCATTCAGGAAGTGCATTCCACATTTTGGCGGTACGCACAATGAAAGTGGAGCCAAAGCGTTTCTTACGTGTTTTTGGAATATCAACCATGTAACGATGTCGCTTTTTCGTGCTTCTTACTGTCCGATAGAAAAATGAGATCATGCAAAGCAGACGCACACTCACCGAAATGTATGCTATAAAAAACCGATAAACTTGCAACGATGCTCCAGACTTTGGAGTTTAGTCCGAACAAGGGAATCGTCACAAATGAGCCTCTTAGCACGCCTCTCAATGGTCTCTAACGCCTCGAGCTGATACTTAGCAGATCCGTCCCAAAGGTGCGAACAGTACTCCATGCACGACCAAACTTGTGCCTGATATAGTATAAGCAACTGTTCCGGCGTGAAGTACCGACGCACCTTCGAAAGGATACCCAGCTTTTTGGCAGCTAATTGAGCTTTTGACTCAATATAGGAGCCAAAGTTAAGAGTGAACGTCAAAGTAACGCCTAAGAGCTCGAGGTGATCCTTAATCGGTATCGAAACATCTCGGAAAGTAGGAGCCAGCTGGAATTAGCTTCTTTTAGCAGAGAATAGACACGCCTGTTTCAGCAGCATTGAATTTGACTAGGTTGGCATCGCCCCACTCGGAGACTGCCTTAAGAGCCAAGTTCAAGCGCTCAATCCGTGCCTCTCTCTGAGCCTGGATTTCAGGTACACCGGCTCGCGCGTCAGATACGTAACTTTCTACAACGGTGCTGTCGTCTGCGTATCCAAAAATACCGGGTTTCAGCAGACCATTAATATGCAGCAAGAAAAACTGACACCTGGGGAGCACCAGCATTTTCTACACACCCATACATATATATGTACATACTACAAATTGAGCTGTGAGGCCAGATATGATTAAACAACTTATTTTCTTCTCCAGTGTTTCAGCTACTCAACATTATATTTCATTATCCATTCTGCCTTTTTTGCCCTAGGTTGCTTAGTTTAACCGATATTGCAAATATTTTTAGTAAACTTGACGTCCAATGCAGTCAACATGACTAATACGTAAGTAATCAAAAATAAAACTCCAGGAACCTTGAATGATTTCCTTTGTAATCACAGCCTTTGTTATGAAATCGCTGCTATATTTTGCCAAACGAAAGATCAACCACAAAAATGCTATAAACTGTACCTACCTAACGTAAACATATATTTAGCGTTCCGTGCCTCAGAAGGAAAAATCGGAACCTTGATAGGATCACTTCGTTGTCCGTCCTTCTTATGTGTCTGTCCGTCTGTCTAGACTGTTTTCCCCAATAACGCGTTGAGATAGTGTTGAAATTTATCTAAAATCATCCGTCTGTCTGTTTGTCACACTTGAAAGGAGCTAAAGTAATTGTCCGATTGCGTTTTTTTTTTAATTAGAAGTTTTGGGATAATTTAAGAGCTCGGTAATTTAAGGCCTTAATCAGAATATTTGACATCCTACGAAAAATATAAAAAATGTTACGCTATTTTGATGAAACTTTGCAAATAGTTATAATTAATATTGTTCTATCAAATAGTGATACTTAATTATCTGGCAAAATCATTAATGGTAGGCTTCCAGGCTCCCAAATCCTTAGAAATAAATACGATATAAGAAGTTATTTTCGTAGTGCAACTGTTATGCATGGTATGTTGTCCATTGTAAGCTTTCGCTAGAAAGTATTTGAAGTCCCACTGTTGAATTTATTTTTACGTACTGATCGATGTTCTCCATCCTCGGCCATATTATCTCTTACCATCAGGCGAGTTGGTGTTCAAAAAAAAAAACAAGTCTGAAAAAGTATGAATTATCTTCGATCACAGCGTCGTTGGCCATTAGGCGAGATAGATAGATAAAATCTTTATTGAACACCATTGAACAAATACAATATTACAGACAACTTACCAAACTAGTGTGACAACAGGCGGCCTTATCGCTAAAAGTGATCTCCTCCAGGCAACCGTGTAATGGAGATTATTTTATAGAATAAATAAAGCGTGTGTGCAATGGCAGCTAGAGACACTGGGTATAGCTATAATATAATCATACCTAACAATACAATAAAATCAAATAAAATAAAATAGTAATATAAACTAATAATTATAATACAATAAATACAAATATTTTATACATATATAGAATATCTGAAAAAGTACCTACATAAATAAGAAATTAAAAATAGCACAGAAGCGACGTATTTTAGGGTAAGGCCTTAGAAAGGCAAAATAAATTTACTTGATTTTTGAGCACAGTGAGCGACTGAGCACGTTTGACAGACACTGGCAATGCGTTCCACAGCTGAACTGCCTGGAATGCGAAAGAATTTCTATAAAAGGTTACGCGTTGTGCTCAGGGAGTTATTAAGAGAAGGTTATCCTTTAATCCAAGGAGAAGGGAATGAGAAGAGGACCAGTAAGTGTTAATGTTCTTCATGATTCAATGGCGAGATTGTCATCAAACATATTATAGACTTATTCCACATAAAAAATGTCCCTCCTTAAATATCGGCCATATCTAAAGAATTAAGATATGTATTGTAATGTTTAAAAGTACATACATACATGTTTGTACTTCGTATTTGTAGTTAGTTTTGAGTTGTTTATCTCTTTTTCGTGGTCGGTGATAGTAAATGAGTAATGGTACGTGATATCTTGATTTATTGGTTTATTACTGCTCCCTGTTATCTTACATGCATCATTTTACTATTAATGGCAATCGTTTTATTCGTACATAATTATAGTTTAAAAGCTGAAAAACAAAACAGACTACAAAATACGCATTACGCAATTCGTTGACTTAGATGAGATTTTTCCAGTTATTTTGTTTAAGTTTCGAAATACTGCACCAATTTCATTTATTATTTGTAAAATTTTGATAAAAATTATATCAATGATTACCTACCAAAGAAAAAAAGAATTAACAAAATCAATTTACAATTGGTGAAGTAATCGGTGAACAAACATACAAAAAAAAAAATATGCAGTCGAATTGAGAACCTCCTTCTTTTGGAAGTCGGTTAAAAAGGAAAGAACTGACTTCTACTTCCTAAACATTGTCATATTTCCATTGATTTTATTTTTGTGGGATTGGAACTGTGAATGGTTGTTAGAATTGTGATTTCACGTTCCGTTATCGAAATCTGAATCCAAACGTTTCATCTTCTATCCAAATATAAAATTATTACTTAAAGTCGATTTACGTACACTAAGATGTCGCTGAACACATATTTAGAGATATATCAGTAACTCTGAAAGCAAGTTTGTGTCTTGTTTTTCGCCAAATTTATGCGGCTAAATGGCTGAACAGATCTTAATAAAATGATTTAGAAAAATGATAACGTATAGGTGGGGAAAGAAGTCTATGTACCGTCATATTCTAAGTGCATCAAGCACTTACCATTCTTAGGTTGTCGTCAATTGTTTTATGCGATAAGGCCGCCATTATATGGCGATTTTTTTTGTCTATGCATGCTAGAAATATGTAAACCTTTTGGAAGTAGGCTAAGCTTTACTATTTATTTTGATATTGACATAATTATCTTAACGATGGCCAAAATTGGTAAGGCCTACCCTGGATTACAAAGTAAACTGACTGACGCTACTAGTACGAGGGTGATACAGGGTTCTGGATAAATAACGTGCCGTTTATCCGCACTCTCACACTTTATTTCACACACACACAACACACACGTAAACTTTGCGGTAACACTGTACCTGCCCTACTTTACTAATTACGCTATACACTTAGGCACACGTACTTATCGCGTTCTTTACTAGATCATTTCGATATCGCTTCGATGAATCGCCAAAATGAGTCTGGCTGACAATCGACTTTATATTTCTATTTTTAGGGTTCCGTACCTCAATAGGAAAAAACGGAACCCTTATAGGATCACTTTGTTGTCCGTCTGTCCGTCTGTCCGGGTGTCAAGACCTTTATCTCGGGAACGCGTGAAGGTATCGAGTTGAAATTAAAACCATATACGCAGATCCATAGTATCTTGCTGTAGAAAGAAAAATAAAATTTCTCAGTTTTCGTAAAAAAAAGTTACAGCCGAATATGTCGTAAAAAATGCACATTTCGATACTCACAGAGGAATCAAAACCTATGGGGTACTTCCCGTTGACCTAGAACTCTGAAATTTGGCAAGAAGCATTGTGTTAGAGTTATTATTATTATTCGAGGTAGGGTGGGAGGCCACGAGCCTCCCTGTCACTGCGACCCTCGCGGATCTATTGTAACTTCCCTCCTAAGGGTTACAGCACCTCTCCCAATCCCAGATGTGACATGAATCTCACTAGGGACTTTGGGGCGGAGGCCTTCACATCCTCAGGGTAGAGGATAGGTCCTCCTAGGAGCTGGCTCCTCTGGTGGTGGAGCGCCACACACTCGCAGAGGACATGAATGGGTGATTCATCCTCTTCGAGGCAAAACCTACACTCAGGGTTCTCACCCAGCCCCATTCTGTGCAGGTGCTTATTCATTTTACAATGTCCCGTTAGGGTGCGAACAAGAACCCTTATTTGGCCCTTGCTTAAAAGAAGCGCTTCCTCAGAGAACTTTTTGCTGAATCCTGTGAGAAGCGCTTTGGAGTGAACCATTCCCGGGCTTTGGCTCCACAGTGCTAAGCACTGTTTCTTCTCCCAAGATTTGATGCTACTCCTTATTGTGGAGTCGGAGATGCCACAGGCGGGCTCTGGTCCCAGCAAAGCACCTTCCGACCCACATCTTGCCAACTCATCAGCGGCTTCATTGCCCCTGATGCCACAGTGTCCAGGTACCCAGCCTAGTGTGACCTTGTTGGTCTCACCCAGGCAGTTTAGCACTTGCACACACTCCTGCACCAGCTTGGAGTTAACTTCATCCGCAACTAGAGCCTTTAGAGCTGCCTGGCTATCGGAGAATATATGTATAGTTTTCTTTGAGTAGGCTCTTTCCATGCTCTTATATGCACAGCCTAGGATGGCAAAGATTTCTGCCTGAAACACAGTGACATGGCATCCCAAGTGGGCATAAGCTCCCATCTTAGGGACGCCACCACAGAATCCGGCCCCAGCCTGTCCATCCTTCTTGGATCCATCAGTGAACCAAACAATATCCCCAGGAAGTACCGTGTCGGGACCTCCACTATCCCACTCACTTCTCTGGGGTACTGCTACCTGGAACCTCCTAAAGAGGTTGTACGCCTTTAGCATACTGTCGCTTGGCATTGCCATTATTGGTTCACTCAAGAAGCTATCGTGCAGGTTCCTCATGAGTGCAGACCGCCATGTCGCACGTCCGCCCACTCTAGCTCTCTGTATAGCCATTCTACCCTCCATCTGCACCTGCACATGTAGTGGAGGTATGTTGAGAATAGCTTCTAGAGCCAGTGTGGGCGTCGATGAGAGGCCGCCTGTGATTGAGAGGCACGCCAGCCTCTGAAGACTATTGAGGGCATTTATGCAGGTAGACTGTTCGGTCTTTTTCTGCCAAATGGCACATCCATACGTCAGTATTGGACGCACAACTGCTTCGTAGAGCCACTTGACAGTCTTGGGCTTAGGGCCCCAATTTAGGCCGACTAGCCTCCTGCAGGCCCCCATGGCTATTTTTGCCTTTTTAATGACATTTCCAATGTGTTTGTTCCAAAGGAGCTTACTATCTAAAGTTACTCCTAAGTATTTCACCTCATTGGAAAAGTTCACCGTTTTTCCCAGCAAAGTCGGAGGCCTCAAAGAGTTTAGCCTCCGTTTTCTAGTGAACGGTACTAATACAGTTTTGCCAGCGTTAACTGACAGCTGATGCTTGTCGCACCAACTTTCTATGATTCTCAGAGCCTGTTGCATGAGATTTGAGATGACGTCGGGGCATTTCCCCACAACCATCACCACCAAGTCATCCGCATAGCCATGAGTATCATACCCCGCATATCATTGTGTTAGAGTACTCATATAGGAAAAAATCCGGAAACTGGACATTTTTAATTTAATTACAAAAAAATAGTGTCTCTATGCAAGGAATGAGGGCCCATATTTTAAAGTGAATGAACCGTATCATGTGGGGTATCATATGAAAGAGCCTCATTAGCATAAGCTAAAACTGGTTTTTAACACATTCTTCGCCCCTTGTATAAAAAAAATATAAAAAAATAAAAAGAAAAAATATATGATTTTCCCCTTTTATTTAGTTTGTACGGAACCCTCGGTGGGTGAGTCTGACTCGCACTTGTCCGGTTTTATTATATTTATATCGGGCTCGAGGGCTTCTAGGTTAATCTAAAAGTGTAAGCAATTATAAACGTGTAACTTGTGTGATGAGCATGGATGTTTGTTCTGTGGCTGGGTGTTTCTATGTATCATATGTAGAAAGAAGTATATGATCATATGTATATATTTACAACAAAAAATGTATGTATGTATTCTATCAGCCATCTAATTCCATAGTACAAGCTTTGCTTAGTTTGGGCTGGATGGTGTTGTGTGAAATGTCCCCAAATATTTATTTATTATTATTTATATAGCAACTAAGCGCATGCCTATCAATGATGAAACCATATAAAAATTGTTCAAGTACCAGAGTTTGCCCCCAACTCTACAATGATCTCAGAAGAAGCAATTTACAGAATAGAGCGTAGTTACTGTGGTGGTGAACAATGTAGAATGATTGCCGTAAAATAAAGCATAACCGGTATGGCGGGGTCACACTATCTAAAGACATTGTTAGATGCTTGCTGGCTCGGTGCCATTATTTAAGCGTATTTTTTTTTGTTGTTGATTTCAGGAGAGTGTCCCGTTCACCGTCGCCATCTCTTCGCATCACAGACACAAGCGCCACCACCGCCAATAACACAGAAACCGTTGAAAATGACAAGGTAACACGAACGCTATTTTCGATGTCATAAAACTTGCTCTTATCTAATAATATCTGAAAATGTTAATTTTATTTAAGATCTAAAGCGAAGGACTCACGTTCAATATTTATCACGATCCGTCTTAAAATCCTGCGAACCATATTATTATTTGATTTGAGAATACTTCCCTCTATAAGCTCTGTAAGCGCTTGCTTGGTGCGTCTAAGTCAAATAGCCGAAAATATCGACAACATCAAAAAGTTCATCCGCATACCATTGATAATTAAATACGCGTACTAAATAATGTTTCAAATCCTTTTTACTATATTGGTGTGAAATATGTATTGAGTTACCATCTACGGTATTTCCGTGAGCATACAACTTAGGGTTCCTCAAAACGATAAGGCCAGCAAATAATCGTCAAACCGCTGATGTTATAGATATCCATAGACGATGATAGATTACCATTACGCAGGCCGTGCTCTGTCTGTATGGTTAAGAAAAATGTATTTGTTTCGATAATAATCGTTGGGGTAGTCGCTTTTTAGCTGCTGATCAAACAAAACGAAATATATCTAAAATTACCACGTCCTGCTGAGATTCGAAAAATCCTTACATTAATCATCCCCACACCTTACAAAGTATGAAAGTACGAGATGTAGCGAATGCGAGAACTGGAGTGACAGATAAGAAGTAGAACAGGCTTCCGACCTGCGTTGGAAGATAGGACTTAATTAATAAAAAAAAAAAATTAAAAAAAACACCTTACAAAGCAAACACAGCCCCCATATCTTGTCCCTAGGAGTACTGAACATATAATATGGCTGTGCTTTGACATGTCGGGCAGTGATCAGTTGTAACTTAATATTTTAAATATATTATCTTTTTATCAACATATACTGTACCACTCCTAATCGAAGATCTCCCCCATTTCCCTTCATAAATCGTGGTCCATCGCTGCCTCCTACCAGTCTGTCATCCTTTCTGGAATACGTCAAGATCTTGACGCTAGGCCTTCCAGCGCAACGCCTTCCATCAGGAATCCATTGTGTGACGATGTAGGCCCATTTATCGGGATGCATCCTCGCGCCGTGGCCCACCCAATCCCATGTGATTTTTGGCCGGTTTTAGGCCGACAGACAACAAATTTCATTTGTACACCTAAGTATTTTTGAAGCAATCATATTTATAGTAGTAAACCCTAAAATGCTTATTATATATTTGGAATGGTTCTCTCGTGAATCACTTGTGCCGCTCCGGTGAACGCGCCCAAGGTTTGTGAGCTCGTTAACTGAGCGACGATAACTGGACCAATTTGAGTCTAGTTAAAACTTCGAGATATTAGTAATTGATAATTACACACAGTACCGTTTCTGAATAAATACCTACATTTTACCTTACCTACTCATATCTACTTTATCCTTGTCATGAACGCTGTGACACACACAAAGGCATTTACATTTGAGTAAACAGAAATCAAACCAAGACCATGTGTATATTTATTGTCCACTTGCTCTGCTTCTGACCCACAGATTACTTATGTTAAATAATGATAATTCAAATGCAATACCTTTTTATTTTGTATGAAGTATACAAAATATAACACCTTATTAACTGTTACCCGCGATTTCACCTGCGTGATGGTGATGATGATGATAATGATAAAGAAATGAGGCCTATGTCTAATATGTTACCTTCCAAATTCCCATATGATCAGTTCAGCCGTGAAAAGTAACAAACAGAATGTCGAAGTTAATTTTGTTTTTGTAATATTAGGCATTACCTCGCCAATGGATCGTCGACCTATAGCATCGGTCAATCGTAGAATGGAGCAGTAGACGTTGCTAATAGATAGACTGTTTCGTTTGCGTCTCCGTCATAGTAGGTACGTGTTATAAGTACTACTGACCGACAACACATCCTCTTTTGAGTATATTTTTAACCGACTTCCAAAAAGAAGGAGGTTCTCAATTCGATCGTATGTTTTTCTTTGTATGTTTGTTACGCGACTACTCTGTCAATTATGAATTGTGATTGATGATGATTCTTTTGTTATTTGGTAGATAATATCCCATATATACTTTATCAAAATCGGTTATATACGAGAGAGGGTTAGAGCGGATTAGAGGGTAAGACTTAATATTGGCTTTCAGTGACAGGAGTTCAACCTATCACCTACATAAACCCCAATTTCCTTCTCATGGTCCATTCACTGGTCCTATAAAAAATCTTATCAAAATCGGTTCAGTACTTTGGTTTTTATAACTTAATTACTGAAAAAATGTAGTCCAAGTAAACGAATTATTAAGTCGCAAACGTATTTTGAAGTCGGTTTTTTCAGTTTTTGAAAGTCCCTTAACTGACTTTTACAGTATGTATGGATAAGAAGCAGCTGGTACGTTATATATTTTTCTTTTTCTATTAGTCCAGCATGAATGAGCATTCTCTATCAATGATTGATTTAAGTTTTATTGACCAGTATTATTCGAAACTCACTACACCAAGAGATCGATGTTGATTATTATTTATCGATCAACTATCGATGGATTACTGTGGTGACACCTTTATTTGGATATGTCAGTCATTGTTGCTAGTACATCGTCATAATACAATAGATGTATGTTTTGGTTAGTTAATAACATTGTGTATTAACTCGGCGCACGCGCTAGAACTCCGTGTCCGGTGTATAATCGCAGCGAAGGTCGTTGCATGCTTTGTTATAATTATACATAGCAACCATTTCGGTTTGAATTAATTTTATGAAACAAATATGTGAGTGTATTCTGGCAATTAAGAGATTTATTTCTCAAGTTCTTTGTAAATATTTAGGTTCGTAGCGATGATAGGTTAGTTGTTGGTTGATTAGCGGGTTCTAATTATTCTAACCAGTACATATCATTAAATATCCATATATCTACACTTAGTGGCAATAAAAATATGAGTATGACCGTCGCTTAACATCAGGAGAGTTGGTGCTCAATCGTAGATCTATCTTGCAATTTTTTTTTATTAGCCTCAAACTAAGCAGAGCTTGTAGTATGGTAACCAGATGGCTTATAGACTACATATATAAATATATACAGTCTTTATAAACACTATTTATTGTAAATACATACAACATAAACTCTTTTTTGGGTTCTGCAGTAAACAAGGAACCCTTATAGTTTTGCCATGTCCATCTGTTTGTCCGTCTGTACGGACAGACGGCTTTGCTCCTAGACTAGAAAATGGTAATTTAGCATGGATATGCATATTAGTTATACCGAGAATGTCGTAGAATAAAATCTTGTTTTTTTTTGTGTACCTACCTCCTCTACTCTTAAAGTTTTTCTTTTTATCTAGGTACCTCGCTAGGGATCGCTTTTAGCGATAAGGCCGCCCGTTGTTACACTTGTGAAAAATTATTTCTTTTTTATACTTGCTTTTGTTAATTTTTATGGTGTGTCAATAAAGAGTTTATCTATCTATCTACCTTATCGTGTGGGGTACTGTTGGATGAACTTGGATGAGTAATCAAAAAACATTGGGTGTGTGCGAAAACCATTTTTCAATTGAGGGAGCCGTTTGCGAAATATTAAGCTTTGAAGTGACAATTTTTGTTACAGTTGTCGTCGTCGTCACTTTTTAGGGTTCCGTACCTCAAAAGAAAAAAAACGGAACCCTTATAGGATCACTTTGTTGTCCGTCTGTCTGTCTGACTGTCCGTCCGTCCGGGTGTTAAGACTTTTATCTCGGGAACGCGTACTTCCTGGGGTACTTCCTGTTGGCCTTGAACTTATTAACATATAGTAAAAAATCCGAAAACTGGTCATTTTTGATTTAATCACAAAAAAAATGTGTCTTTATGCGAGGAATGAAGGTCAAAATTTTAAAGTGAATTAACCATATGATGTGGGGTATCATATGAAAGAGCTTCATTAGTATAAGCTAAAACAGATTTTCAAATATTTTTGCGATGTATATTTTTCGGTTTATGAAGGAAAATATAAAAAAAAATATATGATTTTTCTACTAGTTTGTACGGAATCCTCGGTGGGCGAGTCCGACTCGCACTTGTCCGGTTTTATTTTAAAATACATACATAAGGATACATTTAAACACCCACCCAGACACAGAACAAACATCAGTGCCCTGCAAAAATGCAAAAATGTTTACCCTAGGTGATGGGGATCGCACCTACGATTTACAGCTCAGAAGGCAAACGTACTAAAGCCATAATTCTTTATCTTCTTATTTTCTTATGTGCCCTGCCCACTGCCACTTCAACTTGCTAATCCGCCGTGCTATATCGGTGACTCCTGTACGTCTACGTATCTCGTCATTTCATTTCTCTATTCAGTGTTATTTTTCTTTTCTTTAAATATGATATTACATAAGTGATTTCTATAGGATTTCTGTTCTGGAAATCTTATAGAGTCTGTGTTGTTACAGAACAATGAATTACTGGCAGGCAACGCCGCGGGCGACAACGTGTCTATATCAAGCTCAGAGCTGCCAAGCTTTACACCCAGACCTGATATACCTAAGGTAGGATCGGATTCTTTCGATTATTTTATAATTCAATTCAAATGCCAAGCAGTTGCTTGTTAGCATTACCTTGTTCTAAATTGAAAGAAATACTCTATGTACATATATCCAATAAAATTTATTGACAATTGATATTCAACATGTTATATCTCAGGGCGAGCGCAAGGGATCAAATTTTTTATCGCTCGAAAGTTATCGCATACGGATATGACTTTGTTTCGGACGATATTCAAGAATTCGTTTGCTCTCAGTCATTCACATCACTCGCTAATGTAACGAATAGTCTGAACCATTCGATTTAAATTACATATATGTATTAACAAAAACTTCTACGAAAATATTGTTGGTATCGTTCGGAAGTCAAGCAAATTCGCACGTGAATTCCTTTCGAACGATTCAAAAATCGCACTCCTGGACCTTGCCATTCTGGGTTTTTAACTTATTCAAGACTCATCCAAAATCCGGGACATTATACTGTTATAGCAAATTTACGCTAAACATTATGTGAGTGATCTGTCATTCGGTTATATAGAATATATTTTTGACAGTCAGGTGAAAACTGGGAAAACAGAACTTTGACTCCCAAAATCTTAGTTTCAGACACAAATCTCGACAAAATCAAATGATGGCAGCGTGGCAGGTGCCGCACGAGTCAAGAAGAAGAGTTGGTACAATTCTCTGTACCCCACCTACAAGAGCAAGTCCGACGACTTCAAGCGACTGTTTAAGGACTTACCGGATGACGAACGGCTTATTGTTGGTATGCAATTAGCTAGGGAGGTCCAGTTCCGGTTTACGCTGAGCTCTTCGGGGAACACGTTATCTGTACTGGAATGGAGTTATATTGTTCGCCTCGACCTCTAGGTCATGTTAGGATGTGCACAAGAGAAGTTGAGTTAGTGGTATTCCTTAAAGAAATCAAGTTAGGGTAGTGGGAAAAAAAGCTAGTATAGGTCACGCGCATTAAAGCACGTCCGAGGATTTTAAACCATCTCAATTGAATGAAAAGACCTATGTCCAGCACTGGGCTAAAGTAGGCTGTTGTTGATTTATAAGGATGTGCCGGTCAACAAGCGGCTTATTGTTGATAATTCAAGAGAGACATCAAAAGTAGGGTGTTCGCACTGTTCGCTAAAGAGGTAAAAAATTTCAACTTTCCTGAACTCAATCCTTCCCGGAAAATTACAGAGATAACAACAACTGCGATAACAATGAGAACTTGTTTTTTGTTAGAATTAGAATAAGTTGACGCACATATTAACAATGACTTCCAGGGGAACTTCTTCATTGAACGGCCGCGGAAGACAGAAGAGCATGGAATATTCTCCACCAACTAGTGTTTTAAATGAATTGTATTCTATATTATAATTTGTTTTATTTATTTCAGACTACTCATGTGCTCTACAAAAGGACATCCTAGCCCACGGGAGGCTCTATGCGTCGCAAAACTACCTCTGTTTTTATGCAAATATCTTCGGCTGGGAGACCAACATGACGTTGCGATGGAAAGAAGTTACAGCAATAACGAAAGAGAAAACCGCACTCGTAAGAATAACTTTTTTTAACCGACTCTCAAAAAGGAATTCAACCCAATGCTTCGGAATCTTTTTTTTATGTGTTTCTTTTTTTTGTTTAACCCGATTAATCGCAGACACCTGGACCGATTTGAAAAAATATTTTTGTTTGAAATGGTATTCTCAGGTGGTCCCATTAAATTATATCAAAATCGGTTCAGTATTTTCGTTTTTTTTAAATCTAAATCACTGGAAAATATGTCATCAAACAAATTCCAAAATGAAGTTAACGAATCACCTTTATCTGTTGTCAGATAACAAAGAACAATACGAAATGAGCACAAAAATAAGCTAAACATGTAATTAAAATACTTTTTAAAACTCTGAGCCCCTGTGCAGAGGCTGCCTGCATGCGAACGAGACGGTGGGGCATGTGCTATTCTATTTGAACACCAGTGAAGAAACAAGATTACAATTAGGTCTCTTTGAAAAATCCGGAACAACTATGCAATAGAATATCTGACGCAATACACGTGGAACAACTATGATAGCAAGCCAAGGCCGAGTTCCATTATTTTAGGGTTCTCGGTTGGTTTGAGTAGGCTGACGGGGGGAAATACAGAATACACCCCAAGCGACACGTGCAGAACTTATCGCCCCCACTTCAAATTAGAATTAGACTTTGTAAAACCATTATTTTTTCCGCAGGTAATACCAAACGCGATCCTAGTATGCACAGAAGGAGAGAAGAACTTCCTCACGTCATTCTCGGGCCGGGATAAAGCCTACCTCATGCTGTTCCGAGTATGGCAGAACGCGCTCATGGACCAACCTATGTCCAGCCAGGAGATATGGCAGTGGGTGAGAACAGATATTTACTTATACAAGGCTTTGTTTTGAATTCTATTGAGTGACAGAACCGTACTGATAAAACCGCTGGCCTTAAACACGTGGAGTATGGAGGGTACCCTCCTAGTGAAGTGTAGGATTTCTCAATTCCGTGTAGTTCGCTAATTCGCCTGGTATTAAGCGACAGTCGCGGTCTACGATGTAGCGCGCTTGCCTAGAAAGAACATATTTACCCGTGATTTGAAGACACCCAAAAAGACCCATTCTGTTTAGATGGCAAATAATAGAAAATAACGTCTAGATTGAATATGTTAAAAATTCCAAGAGTAAACAATTTCTACGGAAGAAGAACGCTAGGATTTATTGTTCCTGCCCTTTTGAATAGCTTACCTTATGAGGTTAAAAATACGACTAATGATAAAAATTATAAACGTATATACAAAAAATATTTTTACAGTCGCTTAAAACAAAATAACTAATATCTTCTAAACTATCTTATTTTTATTTATTTTCAAACCGTTGTTAAAACATCAACCTGTATCAGTGCTGTTTACGCTAGCCAGCAAAACCGGTCGGGCGGATGGTGCAACTCGTATACAACTTCATTTGACTTTTTAAATAATTATGTGGGTAGATTGATTTGTTATTGTTTCGTTATTGATTATGTGTTTATTGCAGTGAATCAGCACCTACACAAACCATATGTGGTTTTCACGTGCTAAATATGTGTATTTAATTTTAAACTTTGTAATTATGATAATAAAAAAATAAAATAAAAAAAAACCTTTAATAATTTAATAAAACACGACAGCAGCGCCCTCCAAAGGGCGCTGCTGTCGTGTGTTTGATTTGCCACATTAGTTCTCTTTCCGAACACTCTAAAATCACGGAATAGTTAATCCGTAATAAACCTGTTGTAGAAAATAATGCCTTAACACTTACGTTAGTGATATTTTTATGGTCGACGTGCTGGGCATTTGACCACGACTCTCATGATTTTAAGCAACTGTGTGGTCGAAATTAGCGAGCATATAACATGAAACGGAAAGTGGTTTGTATTGAATTGTACTGTCAATAAGCTACTGGTGTGAACAGGAGTCGGTTCATGAAATACATTTGTATTATTTGAATCTGATATGTGTAAACTTATCGATGTTATGTTGAGCTACGTAGCCAGTCAGCGTCCATGAGGCGTCTAGTTAATACGATACAAAAAATGCTTATTAACACCACAATAATACAACATAAGTACATGAAAAGGCATTACGCTACAACCAGTACCTTACGCATTTTTTTCATACAACTGATATGATTTGGTTCGTTGAATTATTATAAATGGCAAAACTTTTGTTCTTTGCTAAAAAAAAAAAAAACCTTGAAATTCTAATTAAGTCGAACCAAGCTTTTTCTTTTTGTTGACGGGGAGTAAATGTTTATGGGATACTCAACTACATTTGGGGTACGGTTGAGTTATGTGGGGTTGCACCCACTGACACCCCCCTTGGTGGTCAGCCTCTGCGTTTTGATGCCGATGCCTCCCTGACTTCTGTCTGAGGCAACTCCCGAAATCCTATTTTTGAAGTGAAAACTTATTTAGCGTTGTGCACTTTTGGGATGGGTAAAAATGTTAAACTCGCGTCAGCACACGTGACCTGATCGAAAATTCGTAAAATGGTGCAGGACGCTTGCGCGAGTGTGCGTGTGTGAGTGAAAACTTCTTTAGCGGCGTTGTGCACTTTTGGGATGGGTAAAAAATGTTAAACTCGCGTCAGGACACGTGAGCTGATGTAAACTTCGTAAGACGGCGCAGGGCGCTTGCGCGAGTTTGCGTGTGTGTTTGTACTACAGCCTGCTACGCGCATCCACGGATGGTGACTGCTGCTGGCTCGACCGTCTGTATAGTTGTAAAATTCGTGTATATATTAATTATGTATATCGTGTACCTATACATTAATGAAATATACGGGAAATTAAGTATTTAACCACATAAATGATAGAACTTTTATACTGATAAATAAAGCAATTCGTGCGAAATTATTCCCTAACCATTCCAAAATATTCAAAAATGCACAACGTTAATGTTCAAGTTTTCACTTCTGCCGGCACTCCCGGAGTGCAACCCGTTGTTTTTTTTTTCTTTTTCATTCTTCTCCAACGATACAGGCCTCACTATATCGTTGTCTTCTCTAGGGTCGTGTAAGTGGGTTGTCAGACCCCCAAGACTGACTACCAACGAGCCCAAGGCCTCTTTTGTCGTTTGTAACAGGTAGAGGGTACCTAGTCACCTACCTCGTGCTGTGCTTAGTTACTGTTACAGACATAGAACAAAACTAGTTATTATACATTTTATTTAAGTGGCAACAGAAATCGTTGTTCGATAGATCCTAAAGAAACAGTATTTTGAATATCAACGAGTTCCAGTTCGAGTGTCCATTATAAAGTATATGTTGACACATTTTTCACACGTTTCTAAAATATGCGCATTATCGCCATGCGAAGCCCACAATCTGATACATATTTATCTATTCTGGAAAAACCCGCACACTATAAAAACAGTAGAAAATATACTTTTTACTATGAAAACTAACGTGGTTGTTACACATTTTTATAAACAAACGGTTTACTCACAGTATCGGACAAGACGTCCTTCGGGAGTGATGTCTGCGCTGCTTCTTTTGAAAAAGACCGCCGTATGCGATTGAAACTATAGTCGGAGATTTTGGGTCAAAAATAGGAGTAAAAGAAAAGAAATAAAAAACAAAAATATACTGCCTTCTAATGTACATGGTTTAGGAAGTTGCAGAATTATTTTCACCGCTGACGCTTTTTTCATGATGTTGGGTCTAGGAATTTCCGTCTAATTAAGGAAGTATTAGAGTGTAGAAGAATAGAATGTATACTCCATATGTATATATAGGGAATTAATTATATATATGTATACATACATATTATTCAGATTAACATATTTAGATAATTTTCTCCCCTCTCTATTACTGCACGCCCCGTCATATTACTTTCGTTTCACTCCTCTCCATCCTAAGGTTGCCTGGAAGAGATCGCTATTAGCGATAAGGCCGCCAGTTGTTACACTAGATTTTAAATATCTTATCTTGATTGTAAGTTTCTAAGGTGTGTACAATAAAGAGTTTATCTATCTATCTATTAAGGAAGTATTCAGATATAAGTTTTTACCGATGCGATATCTAAGTTGTGTCGGCCTGTATAAGATTCGATTAGAATCGGCGCGAACAGAACCTTGTGCGTCTCTTGTTTTCATTCATGTCATCATCATCATCTCAGCCACAAGAAGTTCTCTGCTGCACATAGGCCTCCCCTATGAATTTCCAAAAAGATTGGTTGGTATCGACTTGCATCCAGTGTTCATTTCTGCCATTTGTATGAGGTCTTCCATCCAACTCGTGGCCGGTCCTTGCCAGTGCGTAATCTCCACTCGAAAACTTGTCGACCCCATTGGCCTTCAGTTCTACGTACTATATGCCTATTGCCATTTCAACTTTGTAATCCGCTATACCTCATACAAGTGGCGGGAAGACGCTGTATGCAAGCCGCTTCCATTCGGTCTTTTTGGAAATTCATGGGGGAGGCCTATGTCCAGTAGTGGACTTCTTGTGGCTGAGATGATGATGATGAATTCGCTATGCTATGTCGATGACTTTCGTACGCCTACGCATCTCTTCATTTCTGATTCGATCTCGCTGAGAGGCCCCGAGCATAGCCCTCTCCATAGCTCGTTGCGTGACTGAGTTTCCTTATAAGGCTTATACATATCTTCATTTGGGTAAATCCGTATTCCCGGGTATTCAGGGAATACGGGATTAAAGAATACGAGGTGAAAAGAGCTAGACTAGATGACATTTTGTCTTTTTTAACCGACTTCCAAAAAGGAGGAGGTTCTCATTTCATCGGAACCTATTTTAACACTATTGTTGTGTTATTAGATTCGTTTTTACTTCCAGAGTGTCATAGGCTATTTTTTTTGTAATAATAATACATCTCTTGCAAAAATTAAAAAAATGCGTTTTTCGTAATCTTCAACGAACTATTTCGTAATAAACAAGTGATTTTACTAGAATTATTCTAAAGAATGTGCATTTATAATCTTTTACAGCGATTTTACGCATACTTTCTCCGAAAAACCGTACACTCAACAGCGTATCAAGCATAAAGAAATCGTATAGATAACCAGTATTTATCCACGCTGATACGTCAGTTGTCAATGTCAGTCCATATTTTATTTCCTCTGAGAGGTGGATAAAATGATGGAAATACTATTTGCCTACCTTCCATGCTAGCCCCGCTGGTGGTACTTGCCAACCATCTTCTCTATTAAAGTTCGGGTATTTCTTAATTTTAATAGCCTCGCGTAACATTATTGGTACATAACGTGTCTCTGTAGCCAAGATACCACGTCCATACTCTTACACCGATTGTTAATGTTTAAACAAATATTCGTTTATGTATGTAGATGTCAGATCAAGGCCAGATTTCTGATCTCTGTATCCAGTTTAGCGGGGCTCTGTCACGGGGGCCACTATTTATTCAATCCTCTACAGACGTTGCAGCAAGTATTAGTTTTTTCTGTTTAAAATTGTAGATAGTATTTTAAATTATTTGCGAGTTCTAGTATTTTAAATTATTTGCGACATGAAAGTGATTGTAGTGTTCTTGTAATATAAAGGTATTGTCAAAAATGAATTGCTAATCGGGATAGATTATAGTGAAAGGTAGAAAATTTAGTGAGGATAAAAAAGAAGATATAAATACTACAAAACATAAAATATATTACTAGATCACAGAACAATATTACTGTACTAGATGCAACTTACTGTTTTACCCTTGTTGTTTCCCTTGTGAGTGTCGAAATATGCGTTTTTTGCGACATATTCGGCTGTAACGTTTTTTTAAATAAAAACTGAGAAGTTTTTTTCTCTGCAGCATGAGACTATGGATCTGCGTAAATATCTGGTTTTAATTTCAATTCGATACCTTCACTCGTTCCCGAGATACAGGTCTTGACAGACGGACAACAAAGTGATCCTATAAGGGTTCCGTTTTTTCATTTTGAGGTACGGAACCCTAAAAATTTACTTACTATATTTTTTATAGTAAAAATAATATTTGACCATATGTTGTAAATTTTATGGTTTCACATCGTCAATGAAAATAGCAGATGAGCGGTTTCAAGCGTCTTGTGTCTCAAGCGTAATTTTTAATAGTATGAAAATCTAGTTCTTTTTATTTTCCATTTTTAATTGACTTGAAGAAGAAGGGGGTTCTCAATTCGATTGTATCATTTATAAAACTACTTACTGATAATATATTTGTAACTTTAGCAATTTTTGTTTTTCAAACATAACTGCCCCCTCTTTTTGGGTCGAAGAATAAAAATACTCGCTATAGCCTTTAAAAGGTTAAATAATACTCAGACGTTTTCGTTTTATATGTGTGCAGGTACACAGCTGCTACGGCGAAGAGCTCGGCTTCAACTCTGATGATGAAGAATACTCCAAGGACAACGTAGACGACGTCTCGTTGCCCATCGACATACCAGAGGTAAGCAAACCCAAGTTTCTTCCTGGGCCCTTATTGCGTATGACCATCGGCCGCGCTCACGTACGTGACGTGCGTGCATTGACAATGAAAATTAGCCTTTAAGTTTAAGAAGCCAAAGTCTAATTTTCATTGTAGACGCACAACGTCAAATTCACGTTATACGGCCGATGGTTATACGGAATAAGGGCCCAGCTGCAGCGTCGTGTGGCGAGGCGCCCTCTTCGCTCGAATATGGTTGAGGAGAGTGATGGTTGGCACATACTTCAATGAACAGGTGCTTCTTGCGGGAGCTGGAACTGTTCAGTGCATGTGTGATTAAAAGAAAAGTAAAACGCGTTCTTTCAATTAGAAAACTGGTATCTACCCCTAAACAATGTCAGAGTTATATGCTTCTTTTTTTAACAGTCTTCAAAAAAGGATAAGGTTATCAATTCAGTTGTATTTTTAGGGTTCCGTACCTCAAAAGGAAAAAACGGAACCCTTATAGGATTACTTTGTTGTCCTTCTGTCTTTCTATCTGTCTGTCTATACGTCTGTGCGTCCGTCCGGGTGTCAAGACCTTTATCTCGGGAACGCGTGCAGGTATCGTGTTGAAATTAAAACCATATACGCAGATCCATAGTCTCTCTGCAAAAAGAAAAATCAAATTTCTCAGTTTTCGTAAAAAACGTTACAGCCGAATATGTCGTAAAAAATGCATATTTCGACACTCAAGGGAATCAAAACCTATGGGGTACTTCCCGTTGACCTAATTTGGCAAGAAGCATTGTGTTATAGTAAAAATATAGGAAAAAAATGCGAAAACTGGACATTTTTTATTTAATCACAAAAAATAGTGTCTTCATGCAAGGAATGACGGTCCAAATTTTAAAGTGAATTAACCTTATTATGTGGGGTATCATATGTGGGGAAAGAGCTTCATTAGCATAAGTTAAAACAGGAAATTGGATACGTACGTAATCTATGCATTTCTGCTCCACATGACACCCTAAATTGTCAGCCACTTTAAAAAACTATCTGGAATATCCACAGAAAAGAGAAGGCAAGGAATATCTAATGTCTATCTCCATTCTAAGAATACATCTGCTTGAACCAAGATTCACAGAAAACAATAAACACATTCCAACATCAAGAATGAGAATACCTTGAAACTGTCATTTCAATACGATAAGATAAAATAACAGATTGTACACAGATCACACACATTTCGCTCAGACACAGAACATTTCTTTATCTTAAAAATCGTGATGAAAATTAACATCAATATCTATTGTTTTAATTTTATTTACTTCCTAATCATAAAATAAAAATAACGTAGGTGTGTTATCGAGTGTAGGTAAAACGTAACATAGATACCAAACGATAAACGTCGAACTTAGATAAAAAATATACGAAAGCGCATTTAGGTTAGGTGTTTGGCAAAATGGGCAGATATACAAAGAGGAGTTCTAAGAGACAAGTGAGTGTAGTTTTTCTTTTTAATGTGGTCTGAAAGTGTGATTTTCGCTATTCGTGATGGTGAAGGGAGTGTTAGTTTCAAGGTAAGTTTTTATGTGAGTCGAATAAACAATTTAATGGTGAATCAGTCTGTGAGCCACTTACGAAATGCGATTAGGTAAAAGCTACTTGAAAACCTGTAGATTGTTAGATTGTAAGGATAATGTGAATGCGTGTGTAAATAAATAGATAATAAATAAACTCTACTACGCTTTTATGTTTTTAATAAAGAAAAATACTGAAAAAATAAACGAAATGAAGTTATATTTAGCGATTTATTGCCTAGCGTTCGATCGCGTATTCGCTTGATATTAAAAGATATTCTCTATAATGAAGTATTTGCATGAAAAGCCGATTCGGGCGCAATTTACAGACACTTTTACAGATATAATTTAATTATATCTGTAACAGAGGAGTCTCAAACCCTCGTATTTGTAGAGAGGGAAGTCCACAGTGAAATCCCTCCATTTGAAAGAGTAGAATAGAAAATGCGAGTGAGATCGCTACAGATGGATATTTAGTGACATTTTTCATCGCGTTGCTTGTCATCAGGATCTGGTAGACTCCACGTGCATGGAGGCGGGTGGCGGCGAGCCGAGAGAGGAGCACCGCAGCCCGAGGTCCGCATCACAAGGCCGAGACTCTTCACCACCCCTAGGTTGGTATATACGCACAGAACCATTGTAGTGATGCGCGAGAGAGATAGCTGGGCGCGTTGAGCAAATCCTTGAGAATCCCGACTCGTCGAAGTACGATACAAGCGTGGTTAAAAAGCTTGTTGTTACATCCCATGCGATGTTTGAATAAATGGCCAGGTGCGTATTATGCCACTGGTAAGTAGGGTTCTGTTGTTGCACATCATAATTATGTGAAGTTAATTAAAATGGGTTCAACTATTAGATAATATGAACATACGAGTTAACTTATGTTAGTTTAAATGAAATTTGCACAAAATTTTCATTTCGTACTTTTCTATGTACTTACATTTTTTATCTTACCGACCGACTATTACTCGTTAACTTGTAAAATCTACTTAGCCGTGATAGTTTTCTTTTTAATATCATCATATATGCTACTACTATGATTTTTTTCATATATCCAAAGCCAACCGTTTAGCCGGTAGAGAGGGGGACACTTGTAAACATTATCATTTCAAAGCTTATTATTTCGCATCCCTAAATTGAAAAATGATTTTTGCACACTCCCAATGTTTCTTAATTTCCTATCCAAAAATACACGATGAGGTAGAATAGAAAAAAATAATTCATCCCACCATATGTCTCCCCCACATAAAAATGTTTTTTAAGATTATATTCTACTACTTTATCGGTGTAATTAAAGTTCATGCCAAATTATAGCTTTCTAGTACTAAAAGAATTTAAGAGAAAACTTTCAAAAAAAAAATAATTGATTATTGATTATTTATTTATAATTTCCAATATATGTGCAAAGTTTTTATCGATGTATCTTTTACATTACTACAATTTATGTGCAAGTATAGGCAGGGTAAGTTTGTGTAAAAAAGCGGATTCATGAGATAGAGAATATAATAGCGCTTCGCTTTTATTCTCTATCTCATGTAATAAGCGCTTGATTGAAATATGATGGGGGTTTTCCACGATATGTGTGACCTGCGAGATCTATTACTGCTAAGCTTTGATATAGTATCAACGGGATGGAGCGTCTGTCTTCAAAAACGTCCGAGCTCAATGAGATCTAATTAGACCAATTTTTTTTTTTTTTTAGAAATTATTAGATTTTCGAATTTATCGAAATTATTTAATTTCGATTTTCAAAATAATTCGAAGGGGCAAAATAGACGTCTAGACTTCTCAATCTAAATTAAGCTTTAGCACGGCGACATAGACGGCCTTACCGAAAACGTTACTTAACTTTAACCATAGTCTTAAATTCTTTGTCTACTTTCCGCAAGTATCATTACGTGTCAGACGTTGAAAAATTTTGATTGGAAGATGTTTTACTATCGATGCAGAAACCTAAACAGCAAATTTTAACATTTTTGTCTGTCTGTCTGTCTGTCTGTCTGTCTGTACGGTGTGTCCGATAAACGCCGAAACTACTGGACGGATTTGGACGAATTTGGCAGTATTACTATTTATACTATGTAGAAGGATCTGGCATACTTTTTATCCCACAAAAAAATTACAGTTTCTGTGGGATACACTAAACAATAACATAATCGATCACCACGCGGGTGAAACCGCGGGGCGCAGTTCGTATCAAAATATTTAAGTTCGTCATTGTTGGTATACGAGTATCGATCAACCCAGGACACTATATTCGTGAATTTTGTTTTAGACTTTACGTCCACGTGATGGAAAGTCATTGCTGTTAAGTAAGTCCTTTCCAACGTAAACTACAAAGTCGCTCAATATTAGGTGAGTTGACGGTCAAGCGCAAGCCAAGCAAGATTCAATAAAAAAGTATGGTCTGTCTGAACATCCCTAGATCGGAAAAGATTAAACTAAATCGGAGGTGATACACTCGATGATCGACTCCGGTGAATATTTACTAAAACATTCTTTGAAACAGTAAAGATAAAACGTTTTAATTTTCGGGAAACCCCTAATGGATTCTAGGTGAAGATCGGACGCCGGGGCCCTGATTCTGACTTACTCGATATATTAATCCTGGTCAGTTACTAACTGTCTTTGTGTCTTTTTCAATCCTTCTACTCCCCGCTACCTAAAAGAACTCTTCTGCTTTTGGCATTCTTCTCACCCCTTACCCTTAAGATCTAATGACAACTTCATTCTTAAGACTCTCCTAATGCACAATGTACGAGTTTCTATGGTAAATCATTTGCATTCCAAGCAGTCCAATTGTGGAATTTGTTGCCTGTCTCAATTAGACAAGCTCCGTCACTCGCTGTCTTTAAAAGCACTAGTGGAGAAATTTTATTTGACGCAGTTATCACCTCACTGATTCTGTTTTTCATTGCGATTTTCATTGTTTATTTTTATCTTATTAAATATAACAAATGTATGTATGTATATTTATTAGTTTATTATATATATTTAATTTAATTTATGTATTAGGATGTAACTTGTATTAGTACGTATGTATTGTAATTGTATAGTTGTATACATATTTTTTTTCTCTCTACGATTCTCTTTGTTAGTTACCCCACCATCTATTTATTATTATCATTTTTCCATCCCAAGGTTGCCTGGAAGAGATCGCTATTAGCGATAAGGCCGCCTGTTGTTTCACTAGCATTTAAGCCCTTTTCACTGTGTAATTTGTGTTTTAGTTAAGGTGTGAACAATAAAGAGTTTATCTATCTATCTATCTAACTGATATAGTCTCGATCATGTCAAAATTAACCTCCAAGAAGGCAAAAAAGGCCTTGAATTAAAACAGTCCTTCTATTGTTCTTAAGATAAATAGAACGATGTATTCAGTAAGTTGAAGCGCGGAATCCAGTCCACAGTCCACTTAATATATCATTTGAGCTTCACATGATAGCTGCTTAGAAAAAAGTTAATTATTAATACACGATCAATTAATATTAAATTGTGTTAAGTAGATATTAAAGCATTCGTTATTATAAATGTAGCAAAGAGATATTTTTATCCATCTTGCTATTAAAGATATTATTTTTTTTTTTTTTTGATAATACATTTTTTTCTTTTTTTTGGATTTGTGTGTTTATATAAATAACAACAATAATTTAAAATAATATTGGCCTAAAATATATTATCTATAAATACTTCTTCGATGGTCGGGTAAAAAGTGTTGTAATGTGGATATCGTTATTACTAACGTTTCTAAACTCTGAAATGAGTGAGTCAATGCAAAAAGCTGCCAAGGTGGTGTGCGAGAGGTGGATAGAAGAATTGGATTTGGTGGAGCTAGTTATAAGTGAAACTGATATTGTGGAGGGTTGTGAGATCGCCCAGCCAGCCGATATTAGTAAGTGTGAAAAGCGCCAACGCAGACCCAGACCTAAAACTCTATATTCGTAATGGATACTCGGGAACTGTAAACATTTACTCCGCCCGCTACCCTACTTACATCTTCCGCGAAGACTAATGCGTGGGTAAGGTTTGGGAACTCCGCTCCAGAGCTCTTTAAAAAAACTGAATTATATTTGTGGACTTTTTCACCACCACTCAGGCAGATATTAACAATTATGTGTCTACCAACGCGCCCTCACTCTCTTGTGTTACAGGCTATATGACTTCCCAAAAAATGTAAACAATAAATTTGCTTAATTATATTGTATTTGGTAGAGTAATAATAGTTATTTGTTATGCAAGGCTGCAAAGTTGGTTTTTGGGGCGAGTACTTGTATTGAAACCTGAGCAAGCGAAGGATTCTTTTATAATAATTAAAAATTAATTAATAACTTTGCTGCCGAGTGAAACACAAAATTTTCACCTCGCTACAGCGAGGAAAACGCTAGTCCAGTGCTGTCACCTGTGGCTGGTCAGTGCGATTATTCAAAGAAATGAGGTTGGCGCACTGGCATGAAATAAGTATTTAATGCATTTTCAGTGTACTTGCGGTATAGAAAAGTATGGAATAGAAAGGTTCGAATTTTAAAAACTCTTTCCACGCTAGCGGACAAAATGCACTTTTCCCCTCAGATTTCTAATGACAAACAGAATCTTTCCGAGCTTGTGAGGTGAAGATAAAATTGTTCTATTTCTAAACTGTGTTCCGATTACAAAATCGCATCTCTAGCTCGTGTAACACGCCATGAGACTTTGGTAATTTTTCAACCATGGGTTCGTATTTGATGGGTGTTTTTGTTATGTACAGTAAGTAACGGTGATGGTGCGTACAGAGAGGAGGCTGACACACTCCCTACAGACATGTCCGACAGCAGTGACAGCGAACCTGACAACAAGCACAAGTATGTACCTAACTACAACGCATTTATTTATATTTATTAGGTAACTATCTTGAAAATTACATTAGGGCAAATTTCACTGTTCCAGTCTCTGGGATAGAGTTTCCCAACGGGTGGGCCTCAAAATGAACATGGACAAAACGAAGGTTATGTCGAACGCCCATGTAGTGCCCACCCCAATATCTGTGGGTAACTCCACTCTTGAAGTTGTTGACGAATATGTCTACCTAGGGCAAACAGTCCGATTAGGCAGGTCCAACTTTGCGAGAGAGGTCAATCGTCGTATCCAACTCGGCTGGGCAGCGTTCGGGAAACTTAAAAGCGTCTTCTCGTCCAATATACCCCAGTCCCTCAAGTCGAAAGTTTACGACCAGTGTGTGTTACCAGTGATGACTTACGGCACTGAGACGTGGTCCCTAACTATGGGCCTTATAAGGAAGCTCAAGGTCACGCAACGAGCTATGGAGAGGGCTATGCTCGGAGTCACTCTACGAGATCGAATAAGGAATAAAGAGATACGTAGACGTACTAAAGTCACCGATATAGCACAGAGGATTAGCAAGTTGAAGTGGCAGTGGGCAGGCCACATAGCACGTAGAACTGATGGCCGATGGGGCCGAAAGGTTCTCGAGTGGAGACCACGCACCGGCAAGCGCAGCGTAGGAAGACCAGCCACGAGATGGGCAGATGACCTCATACAAGTGGCAGGAAGTCGCTGGATGCAAGCCGCTTCCAATCGGTCTTTTTGGAAATCCATAGGGGAGGCCTATGTCCAGCAGTGGACTTTTTATGGCTGAGATGATAATGATGATGATGAGTCTCTGGGATATTAATACAATATATATGTTCATATTCTTTGTTGGTAATTTCAAATAAAATTACATGTCATTACGCAATAACATGCTTCAAATAATAAAAAAAAACTTTCTATAGTGCTTACGCACTAAATTCACCGACATAGCACAGCGGATTAGCGAGTTGAAGTGGCAATAGGCAAGGCACATAGTACGTAGAGCTGATGACCGATTGGGTCGAAAAGTACTTGAGTGGAGACCACGCAAGCGCAGGAAGACCAGCCACGAGACGGATAGAAGACTTCATAAAAGGCAGGAAAACGTTGGATGCAAACCAACCGTTCTTTTCGGAAATCCATAGGGGAGGCTTAGCCTAGGAGTGCGGTGGACTTCTTGTAGATGAGATGATGATGATGATGATGATAGTAAATACTTTCCTTAATTGGGTAAACAGTGCGATAATCGTTGAATCATGCTCTCGTTAGAAAGTTTTTTTTTGTTTCATGATTGCAGTGTTATTAACACTGCAAATAATCACGCGAAGGAAGATTTGTAATAGACTAACGAAAAAACTGAAAATCAATATCCCTGAAAAAAATAACCAAAAGCTAAACACGATTCTTCTGAACTTCTGACTTAAAAGTGAAAAATAAAAATATCTACAAAGATACTTTGTAAACAACGAATGAGACTGTTTTATAATACTTATTAAAAACTACTATGTATGATCACAAGTTTTCTATAAATAGCGATAAATGTATAAAAAATTGATGTTAAATTGGTCGATTATGGAATTTGCAACGGAGCTTTACCTACATATATGACAGTCTGGACATGTTTTTTTAAATAAAAACTACGGGTCACTCATGTCTGTTTTGAGCCGAAATATCCGACTATAGTTTCAACCGCATTCGGCGGTCTTTTTCAAAGGAGCAGCACACACGTCACTCTCGGTCGGCGACGCGCCTTGCACTGCGACGTGCCGCTCGTGCCGCACGTGAAAAAATGTGTGAAAACCACGTTAATTTCCATAGTAAAAAGTCTGGACATGCTTTTGCCTAGTTATTCTCGTTGTTGTTTTTTTTTTTTACCTTTTTTACTCTCATTTGCTTACCAAGTTTTAATATTCGCAACGTTTTTAAAATTCGGTAATATTTCTTAAATTCCTCTAATTTATTTACATTTCTTAATATCTCCAGCGGCGGTGAATGCGAGAAATGCACCAACCCTCATGACGGCAAGCTGATCATCCAGCAACAGTTCGCCTTTAACATAGACCAGATGTTTACCATGATCTTCACCAACTCCAAGTTCAACCTGGAACTGCTGGCAGCCAGGAGCACTAGTGACTACGTTCAGGTACGTGCTACATCCTCGATAAAGGCCGATTTTAACAGTTCGCATACTAAATACGACCTAATGAAACTCATACCACAAGAAAAAATCAGGATAAACAATCTGAATAAGGCGTAACTGAAAATCTTAAAACCATGTCTTAAAAATCTTCGAACATGATTTAATCTGAGTACGAGATTTGATCCGAGCAACTGTGGCTAATGGATGTCACTTAAAAAAAGAACAGTTCTTGAATTGAACTAGACTAGGTATTAGGACAGAAGAACACGCCTCAGCGGACGAAGTTAGGACCGAATCTAAAAACGTCAGGGAACAATTATGCCAGCGACCCAAAGCTGTGCTCTGTTATTTTAAGGAGCTTGGCTGGTTTGAGTAGGCTGGCGGGGGGAAATACACCCCAAGCAAGACGTCGGTGCAGGTCTTATCGCCCCCACTTGAAATTAGAATTAGAATTTAGACTAGGTATTTATCATAACTTTCACCAGCTCCAGGTAGAATCTCCCATTTATAGATCCACTTTCTTCCTGTTTTTTTTTTGTTGATACATAATTACTGAAAAAAAATACTGTTATGTTCCTTGATTCATTTTTCTTTTGTTTTTTTTATACCTAGGATAAGGTCTAGCATAGACTATGCTGACCTGAACTAGAAGAAACCTGTTTACTGTAGATTTTATTCATTAATATGCTTGCGCTGGACCGCTAACTGACTTGGTGTTGAGCGATGGTGCTTTCCACGTCGAAGAGTAATCGCGAGTGATCGTAATTTAAAGATACTCAGATTATATATATTGGAAAAACCCACTAAGGTCACGCGTAAGTAGATTTTGAAGATACCGAATTTACTTACTTGTTTGGTATTTATATTTATCAATGCAATGTGTAACTGAGCTACAATATCAGGAACTTATTTATCTCGCAACTAGTTACGGTGGAACCACTTGGTCTACAAAATGATAGTTTTTTATAGTCCGTTAGCTTATATGGACTTAGTGCATACAAGGTTCCTGTGGTCCGATCATTCGGACAAAGCACTTGGACCAAGCGAAATTAACAACTGCTGTTTTTTTTTAAAACAGTGATTAATCCTTGTTTACAGTCGCCGTGGCAAGCTCAGAACGGTCTCAAGTGTCGTCAGATAAGCTACACGCTAGGTCTCACTTCGGGACCGATCGGACCTAAAGAGGTTCACATCACGGAGACACAGGTAAGATGTTCGTTGTCCGACAGTAGTCCGACTGTGTGAGTTGCGACACCGCATAAAATTTGTAGCACAGGGGCCCTAAATATCTAATAAAAAAACGCCGTTTGTGCCCATAGACAGGGAAGTGTGAGGGGCGCAACCCATGACAACTCCAAACCTAAATTAAAACAAACCGCGTGGTAAATTAAGACATTTCTATTCGCTCGCTGTGGCCTCATTGACAGGTGTAGGTAGTTTGCACGGTGCTCTAGCTTCTGCGTCAACGCTTACTCTACCTAGACCTAGACGCTAGACACCACACATTCTCTCTCCACGGGGGTTCTGTGCGTCGATATCGCGGTGCGACGCCCATTACACTCCCACTCTAGTTTGACGATAATATAATCTAACCTAACTCGTTACGCGCAACGCCACTGTGATATGCCACTGTTGCGGCACTATCGCGGACTTTGTTTGAATGCATTGAGTAAATTTTATGTATTAAAGTAGTAAAAATGACATAGGATTTTAATATCAATGTGATAAAAGGAGTCTCTATTGATACTTCAATATCTGTATCTGTGTTTGTTATTGGCCATAGAGCTATATATTTTTTTAGATTTGTTGCAAAAAAAATTAGTGAATGCTTTAAAATGCTTATAGAAGTGAAATTCAAGTTATAGATAGGTACATGCAATTCGTCATGTGCTGCCACAAATGAAGAAGATTCTTCCATAGTAGTCCGTTAAATCCTCATTCCGTTAGGTTGAAGCTGAGTTAGAGTCGCGTAAAATGAGTCGCGCATTTCGGTTCGACCCAAATTCTGCTGGGGCGCCAGACAAATGCAGTTTTTGTTGTACGGGGTGTTTGTGTCGTGCGTGCAATGGACGTATCCAATATTATGCATTTACGAAGAATGTTCAAGTGATAATGCCAGAGAAAGAAAAAGAAGCTGGGTACTCCCTCGCCACGAACGCAATACGGTTGATATAATACGCTTGAGCCGGCATTTTGCGTCGCAATGTGGCACAAACAGGATTTTTGTATAAAATCGAATGCAGCTCAAATTACGTGACTTACAACTCAAAACATTGCGCTGGTTTGGCCTCAGCCTTAATGTTGCGGCAGCCACTCCCAAGTATATAAACATGAAACAACTCAAAGGACGCGCGTGTATGTTGCAAAAAACCATACACGTGTGTTTAATTGTATCTATCTATAATAGGTAATGAACAAATGCTCGAAGCCGGGTGCGCTGTACTCTATAGACTGCACGACCGACAACGCAGGCATTCCGTACGCGGACTACTTCTCAGTGTGCGTCCACTACTGCCTGCAGCGGATCACGCACTCTACCACCATGCTCTCCTTCTACGGACAGGTCAAGTACAAGAAGACCATGTGGCCCATAGCTAAAAGTTAGTACTTACCCTAATAAATAAATAATATACGAACTAAATATTAATCGCTACGATTTGTCCATGACAAATGTCAAAGGCAATAGATAACTTACCTTCCTTCGAGCATAGATTATGTTTGGAGTCATAGCGTACATCGTTGATCCGTCAAAGCAGGTTATATCCTCGTTCTGCTCCGGGCGCGTCCGCCTGACGCATGACAAGTGGCGGAGTGAACACACTAGCAAACCTCTCGGTGAAAATAGCGTTAATTTCACGAATAAAACGTTTACAAGTCCAATAAAATCATGTAAAAACAACTCCCGAAAACACAATAAATAATCTCATTCTACATGTAAGCATTTTTTTAAATAGCTTTAAGTAAAATAGAAACGACTTAATTGTGGATGCGATGAAAGCGCGTTAGGCAAAGATCTGTGACCTCCCCGCACTGCCCGCTGCCCACTTGGTATATACCGGCCGTCGATAGTGATGGGACGCGTTCAATATTAGAGTCGTATGTACTATTCATCTATGGGAGTCCAGTTCTCTGGGAGAACAAAAAAGAAAACAAGGAAGACCAATGCGAAGATGGAACGAAGACGTGTTGAAAGTAGCCGGGACGCTCTGGTCGAGAACGGCCAGAATCAGGCAGCAATGGAAGCAAATGGAGGAGGCTTTTACCGAAGCAAATGTTACTAACAACGAACTAATATAAGTATTAAGAATATATACAACTAACATACTAACCAAATTACAGACAGTGAATGTCTAAGGCATGTTTAAATTGTTCAACCATAGACAAAGTTCACATACGAATTATTGAATTAGTGTTAAAACTTTATAAAACACACGTCGGAGAGTTTTGGCGGGAACGTCTTAGTAACGTGTTGTTGCTTTGTTTTATTTTCCTAAACTAGTGTTATTTTGAACATTAATGCTATAAAAATGGTGGTGTTTTATTCATTAAGTGTTCGATAAAGTGCGTGAGTGTGGTCAAGTGAAATAAAGTAGTGAAACTTGTGATTTTACGTTGTCGGTGAAACTCCACAGAAGCTTCTAGTAAAGTCGCCATCACTTTACTGAGGCAAGACTTAAATTTGAAAATGACTGTTTACGTGAATTAGACTGTGACTAGAACACTATTATTACTTGTATTATTCAAGAAACTTGAAAATATATCAATACTTAACACTGGCAAATCGCTAATCGCGGGGTCCAATACAAAAAAGAAGAAACACACGTTCGTGATGTCGAAGATTTAAATATTTTATAGTACCTAAGACTGCGTTGTGTAAAATTGACCTAATACAAATTGTGTTTTTTTTTTAAATAGTTAGTAGGTTTCTCGGTAGGTAATAATCCATCTAAAGATAAATATATTTCATGTAAAATCTTAAAAATAATTTTACATCTCACATACTTATGTTCTGTGCCCGCAGCGTTCCTAGAGAAGAACTCAACAAGTGGTCTCGAGGAGTACTGCCGCCTGCTCGAGTCCAAGTTGAACGCGGAAGCGGAGACTACCGTTCCCGCCGCTAGGAAGTCGAGGCGGCATCGGCGACTCACTGGTCAGTTACTTATACCTTAGCCTCCGAGTATATTTTTGATAGTCTTGAAGACTGTCAAAAATTTATATAAATGTAAATGTGTAAATGGAATGTTTTTATTTTTTCTTGAAAAAAAAACGGTACCTGAAATTCGATACTTCATCGTCTCCTTTTCTTAAAGTGTGTTAAAAACTAGTAAAGGTTTTGTGTACTTAGTCTGTCTTTGATTATTATTTCCTGTTTTTTATTGTTTTCTGATGAATTATAAACCTTTCGATATAACTAAACGTCTTATATACTAACGGGCTAGAAGCCAAGACAGTCCTAATGATATTTCATGCATTATGGGGTATTTTGTTATTTTTTTAAATTATACTATTGATACTCATCGTTGTCTCAGCCACAAGAGGTCTACTGCTGGATATAGGTCTCTTCCTATGGATTTTCAAAAATCGTCTTCCTGCCACTCGTACGAGGTCGTCTGTCCACCTTGTGGTTGGTCTTCTTGGTACATAATACATGGGGAAGGCCTATGTGGACTTCTGAGATGAAGATGATGATGATGATGATGACTCGAGACGAGAATTTTTGGGTGGCTAATTTCAAATAAATCATTAATAACACGCTCCTGGCTCCACCTATGCAAAAATGTACATAGTACCTGCCACCATGCCTTCTGGCTCCACCTATGCATTCGATGTCCCGGACCCATTATCCCCCCCCCCACGTCCACGATCGCAAAAACGAGCTTATCCTTCTTTTTTGTGGAAACACACTAAATTTAGAATATTCTTCATGAATCAAGCCAATGTATTTTCCATCGACAGCGTCCTCGCAAGAGCCGGTGAGCTCGCCGACACCGACCGTGTCGTACCCCGCTCCGCGCGCAGCCACCGCCCGCGCCTCCCCCTCCACCCCGCGCTGGCTTATCGCCATAGTACTCGTGCTGCTGGCCATCAACGCACTGCTTTACTGGAGGCTGTGCTACACAGAGAGAGGAGCCGATTTGAACGATCTGCAGAACAGGTACGGGACATTATCGTTCTTACCGAAAAACGTTACTCGACTTTGAACAATGGCCGAAATATTCAGTAAATATTTCGCTGGTCCGAAAAATTGCGTAAATAAACGTGCCCCCAGATCATGTGCATGATTGTGAATATTTAAAACAACATTTGTTCTATTGCACCCACTTTAGTTGCATTATAATATCATTTATTCAGCAAAATATTGCATACGTGTGTGGCGCACGTTTTTACAATCACTTACCGGAGTGTATCAGGAGTGCATCTCCCACTAACATATTTAAAATGAAATTAAAATCTTCGCTCCAAAGCAAGGCTTATTATAGCGCTGAAGAGTTCTTTAAGGACAAATTCGTGTACCTTTTGTACACAATTTTAACTAATAATTATTTGTTTTTTTTATAGTTATCATTGGTTAAAAGCATCTGACTTGTAAATGACATATATTTATCAATAAATTATTTGTATTTGCAAAAATAAATTAACGCATATTAATGTAATAACCGCGCCTCACTAGGTCATTGTGCTAAACATTGAATTCTCCGACACGTAGGTTGAGTTCCATCCAGACCGCGCAGACGGCCGAGTGGTCCAGGTTGCTCGAGAGACACAGCGCGAGGCAGAGAGACCAGCTCGCGCGGTGGCGGCAGGCGCTGCACACTACCGTTCAACACCTCGCGCAGGTATTTATACTCTATAGTCTGTGTACGTGTAGTTCTATCCTGGCAATAATTATAGTTTAAAAACTACAAATACAAATACATTTGTTTCGATCAAATTATATTTATTATTTAATAATGTTATTTATATAATACTTAAAAAAACGACTTTAAAATACGCAATTCGTTTACTTGGATGACATTTTTAGGGTTCCGTACCTCAAAAGGAAAAAAACGGAACCCTTATAGGATCACTTTGTTGTCCGTCTGTCCGTTGTTTATCTCGGGAATGAGTGAAACTATCGAGTTGAAATTAAAACCATATACGCAAATCCATAATATCTTGCTGCAGAAAGAAAAATAAAATTTCTCAGTTTTCGTAAAAAAAAGTTATAACCGATTATGTCGTAAAAAACGCACATTTCGACACTCACAAGGGAATCAAAACCTATGGGGTACTTCCCGTTGACCTAGACCTATGAAATTTGGCAAGAAGCATTGTGTTAGAGTACACATATAGGAAAAATCCGAAAACTGTTTTTTATTTTTTATTTAATCACAAAAAAATTGTGTCTCTATGCAAGGAATGAGGGCCCAAATTGTAAAGTGAATTAACCGTATCATGTGGGGTATCATATGAAAGAGCTTCATTAGTATAAGCTAAAACAGGTTTTTAAATATTTTTATTATGTATATTTTTCGGTTTATGAAAGAAAATATAAAAAAAATATATGATTTCCCCCTTTTATTTAGTTTGTACGGAACCCTCGGTGGGCGAGTCTGACTCGCACTTGTCCGGTTTTATTTTCAGTTATTTTGTTATAAAAACCAAAGTTCTGAACCAATTTTGACAGAATGTATATGGGACCATGTCTAAGGTATTACCTACCAAATAAAAAAAGAATCAAAAACAATTCACAATTAACGGAGTAATCGGTGAACAAACATACAAAAAAAAAAACAAAAGGTCGAACTGAGAACCTCCTTCTTTTCGGAAATCTGTTAAAAATAGGAACTAACGTCTTGAAGTATATACTACTATTGTATTCTGTGGTCTCGGCTGAACAAAATAATTAAATAAGGACAGCAGCGCCCTCAATGCCAATGTTTATATATCAGGGGTTTTTGGGTTTTCTAATATTACTTGTTTTGCTATATAAATATCTTTCCAGACTGAGCAAGCCCTGACGAAGCTGCTAGAGACGATAAAGCCGTCGCTGGAGAGCGCGCAACGTGAAGCCGAGGCACACACACGCGGGGACGAGCTATGAGCTGCCGCTCTAACGATAAGTAGATTAAATGAAACATGCATTTGAATAATTCACCATAAGCTAAAGGGCCCACGAGACGATCAGACAGAGAAATTCTTAGTATTTGATTAGAACCAAAACTTTGAATTGGTTTCTTCTAGGTAAGCGCGCTCCATCTTAGACCACAATGTCCCTTAAAATCAGGCGAGTTGGCGGTCAAGCGCAAACCTATTACTACTTTAAAATAAACAACATTATACTGGAATGAAATTAATTCAAAACAAATTGTGAAATCGTCTAAATTCTTGTCTAAAATCTGAAAAGTTTATATGTAGTCCTATATATGGCCTGGGTCCTCAATGACCATTGACCATGTTACGTTTAGACGTTAAAATTGCTATAATTAGCATTGATAAGTTACCTTATAAATGTTTCCACGTTAATTTTTACGCTTTATGTTGCTCATGGTCTTAGGGTGAGACTAGTCGGAGTTTATCCTGAAATAAGTTGGCCACAGACGGACAGTTGATCAAAAACTACCATACTAGTAGAACATTAGCACGCAACAAACTTCGTGTAACGCTAGTTTGTTGCTCCCCTCAGGATAAGAATTTCCTGATGAATTAAAATATTGACGCACTTGCCAAACTGATATTTTGGAAACGAAAAATCGATGTGAGCGACAGCGCCATCTGTTCAAATAAAATTTTAAGATTTACGATTGTTGATCGTCTATGGGACCCATAAATATGCCATTATCTTTGGATTTTATTGGCTAATTTTACAGAACCATGGTAAAATATTCAAATGCAAATTTATTGATATTTTAAAATATATTTATCATAATTATCTGATACGAGGTTTTCATATGAGAATATTTAATTAATGTTATTTATTGTATTTAATATTTTAAGAATTATCCCATTCTACCTTATCTGGTACAATAAGATGACCAACAAAATGAAACTAAGTGATTATTAAACCTTCCCTATAATTATTGTAGTGTAATGTATTTAGACCCTATTCATTTGCATTATATATTGTATTAATTGGCACTTTGAAACATAAGAACAAATCATGTTGACTACAAGTTAAAAGAATCTAGACCCACGGCAACTTTTAGCCAACTTCGAGAGCAGAATGGTTGGCATTTTAGTTACATATTCAATGTCATAAACATTTATAAATTATTATATGAACTGTGTAATTAAGAAGCAAAGTTAAATTTACAAATCATTGTGCCAGACATTATTTAAGCGAGGCGCTCAAGAAATTTGCACTAACTTGTAAAGCTACTTTAGATACTTGGAACTAAACCTTTTCTTTTTTTTAAAGTGCCATAACTGTTTACAAATTGTATTGAAATCTCAGCAATTGAAAACCTCACAGATCCCCACTGTGATAAAAACAACAAAATAATTGTATTCCTATAGCAAATGTAATGACGTAATCGCTTAGCGTTGCCGTTGCCCTTCCCAGTTATGTTTAGTGTATAATATTATGGCTTTATTTTTAGTCTGGCAATTTTTAAAGTTTTTTTTTTATTATGATTTTGTATTAATTTATGTAATTTTGATGTATATTAAATCAATTAATTAACAAAAATAAGTCTACCAAGTTCATGCTAAAATCATAACTTGAGTTGAAGTGACTTTGCACTTAGTATATTTTTTATTTTAGATATTTCTGAAGTTTTAAAATTCAGATGACTAAAATCAAAACAAAATAGTCACACTTTAATGCGTGTATTTACAATAATTTACATTACTCATGCTTTATTTTTACGTTGAGATCGTACTTAGGCGGCGAATTGCTTAGTTATACATATTTTAATAGACTAAGAGATTATGCATTATGAAATAAGCTTTTACGCTGCCAATGCACTTTTTCATCGGCAGACGAATAAAAACTTTGCATGTATAAAATTACATGAGTAAGAGAGATGGAAAACATAATTGTTAGAGTTAGAGCGAGAGGTTTACCATCCGCCAGCTTATGATCAGTTTGCGTTCGTTTTATAGATGAACTATAAATAATAAATAAATAAATATTTATGGACATTTCACACAACACCATCTAGCACAAAAACCAAGCAAAGCTTGTACTATGGAACTAGATGGCTGATAGAATACATATATACGTTTTTTTTGTAAATATATACATATGATACATAGAAACACCCAGACACAGAACAAACATGCATGTTCGTCACACAAATGTTTGCCCTGGGTGGGGATCGAACCCACGACCTACGGCACAGCAGGCAGACATACTACCAACTGAGCCACAACGTGGGCTAGCAATCATTTTACGTTTTATTAAGGTTGCTTTAGGTTTTCTGTGATACCATATTGGGTTTTAGAGTTTTATGTTCATGATGATTCGTATATAATTATACATGTCTTAAATCATTGTCCACGAGACATACTAGTCTAGTAAAAATAAGATTTGTGGCAACATAAAAGACAACTAAGAATATTGTTATTTAAATGAATGTTCTGGTGATTTGAAATACATTTGACACAATTTCATAATGATATTATTAAATCGAAGTTTGATACCTTTACACGCTCAAACGGCTGAACCGATCGTTATGAAATTTAGTATAAAGATAACTGTGAACCTGGAGACGGACATACGTTACTTATGATCATCATAATCATCACCGTTTTTCATAACTATACGGCCGTTTTTCATGAAACCGCGCAATGCAGCTAGTTTATAAATCGGGGATTATTGTGAATTAATGTTTTTTAGGTATTTTCCTATTATGATTTGAAAGAATCCCTCAAAGTGCATTTAATGTGATCAGCTCCATACAAACCGATTTATTTTTACTAGACTATACGCTCAGCTCGAAACAGAAAACTACTAATCAAAAAGTTGCTAGTTTAGTTAGTTTAGCTAATACAAATATAAAAATCACCTTATTAAATAGGTGTAAAACATATTTTCGGTGATGTGTGACTATTACATGTTTTAGTATAAAATTTGCAGCGTCTTACCAAAAATCACTTAGCTCTTGGTGTAAGGTTCCATTTTGCATTTTCGCGCGTAGTTTAGATTTCTTACGTGAGTAGACAATCGCCAAATGTTGTATTTTTAATAATAAATTATTATATTAATTGTAGTGTCTAGCAAGATATGTGGCACATCAGAAAACGGTACATTTGCCATAAAAAATTGTTTTACTTGTTTTGCCAGTCTAATGAGGTCGAAGATAACGTGCCTAATGGCATATTTTGGATCTGGTGGTAACTATGAAATAATGAAGCCTACTACCATTTGTGAAACTAAGTTTTCTCTCAGATGTGCCGTATTCTTGGCAGGTACTGTAGCTATTTATGGGTATATTAGATGTAATAATACAATTATATATATCTACAAGTGTTTGCGCTAATTTCAATAAGATTTTATATAGAAAATGAATTATTATAAATTAATATATAATTGTATCATAGTATTGTTAATAAAATGTTAAAAGAGTATTAATAAGATAAATGAATTTAAATGTACTTTATGATTATTTTAGTATAATGTAATTACAAATAGGTACAGTTGTAGAAGTGTGATCTCTATATGTATAAAGTTAAAACATTCAGTTTTGTGGTCCTTTTAGTTTTCTAAAATGTTATTCGTGTTTCTTTATACTAATTTTGTAATTGTATTGTAATTCTATGTGTCAATTACTTTAAATAGTGTTGGATTACGATGTATGTATCTTTGAACATTATAAAAAATAATTATGTATTGTGGAAAAAAAGTGAAACTTGACCAAATTTATTGTTGTTTTAAGTAATATTATTAAATGAATCAACAGAATAAATCAGTTTCTAAGTCTCCCTAGGCTCGAATAAGATTTCGAATGGTGTTTTTCAGTTGAAAGTTTCATAACAGAAAAGGGAAATCGGAAATCACTTACATATTGCAGTTGTTGTTAGCCTGTAGTGTCCCACTGGTGGACAACAGCTTCCCCCCGAACTTTCCACTGAGCTTTCCAGTGTTAAGGAGACATTAACGTACTTCAATATTTTGATTAGAGTGTATTTCTCTATTCTATCTTCAAACAGTAGGGAATATCATTAGGGGATTGGTTGCTTGGTAAGGCGACATGGGGCTCAGTTCTTATATCGCTCGAAAGTTATCGCATACGGATTAGGGATTGCAACCCGGTATCATTCGTCGTCAACCCGGCCGGGTTGGCGGGTTAATGTGTTAGCGATGAAACCGTTAAAGTATTTTATGAAAATTTGCTATATAAGAATGGAAAGGGACAATGATTCAAGGTTACGAATTAATATTTATTTCAAACTAGCAAATCAACAATAATCAGTCTCACTCAAAGTTTCAAAATCTCTGATTTAATACAGAATTGATTACCTTTACATATGGACGGAATAGTAACATTAGTATTAGTAATTATTTATTTTTATAAGTTTAAGCAAGCAGGTCTTTCTCTTTATAGATAGATAAACTTTGGTAGCTTTAGTATTTGGCGCGTCAGAATGGCAACGTGGCAGCTCGCAGCGGTTGTCATGCGAAATTTCTATGATTTCCCGCGCCGCGGTTTTCATACCTACCGGGCCCGGCCGGTGGGTGTCTTAAAAGGCACCGGGCCCGGCCGGGCCCGGTTTGCAATCTCTAATACGGATATGACTTTGTTTCGGACGATATTCAAGAATTCGTTTGATCTCAATCATTCACATCACTCGCTAATGTAACGAATGGTCTCAACTATTCGAATTTTAATATTAACAAAAACGTCTACGAAAATATTGGTCGGAAGTAAGCAAATTCTCACGTGAATTCCTTTCGAACGATATAAAAATTGCACACATGTGCGACACTCACGCACATCTGGTTCACTTTTGTTTTTATTCAAAGATAGACTTGCGCTTGATTAACAAACTGGTCTAATGTTAAGCGACGTCACAGCATATGACGGAGTGCGCTTACCTAGAACTAGATTCACTCAAGATTTAACAACATCTAAATTATATCTGTCGGAAACGACCCATTTAAATTAAAAACATTTTAGGAGTAGATTATTTATCTACTCCTAAAATGTGGAATATGAAGCACAATTTTTTTTTTTTTTATTTCTAACTAACTGAATGAAATTTGGAATTTTGTCAAGTTTTCCTATTCCCATTGGATACGTAATAAATCATTCATCCTTAAAGCAACTGCATTCCATTCAAAATATATAATTTTAATGATCTGATGTTGTCTAAATACATTTGTATTGTAACATGTAAAAAAAGAGAAAACTATCCTAGAATCCTATTAGAAAATAGAGCTTGTTAGGGTTGAAAGTGAAGGGTATCCTTGTCTTGTTATTTCTTAAAAATAAATTGTCAGGCCAAACGTTTGACACACAGCTAAATTGGTATAATAATGTGGTTGAAAGTGGTTAACACGCTTAGCTTATAATGGGGACGTGTTAGAAAGAAGCTAATCTGTTCTGCCGTTTCTTAAAATAAAGACAGAAACTCAAACTAGAGAAAAAGGCAGACCGAACGCATAAAACTACAAAATGAGGCAATTTTTTGTAGAGGATATGTCGTAAATTGATCACGTTTATTGACAACAGACGTCGTTTACTGTCTAAAAATCTGTATAATATCCATTTAAGTAGTTAACTCTACAAGTTAACTACGTAAACAGGTGTTATACTGAATTATATACCCAATTTGTTACCTAGCCTGGTAGCATTATATATTTTTTTAACATTAGTTTTATCTGAATATGATTTCGTAATCTTTTTTTGCAAAACTGTGTCCGGCTGCTTTTTTTCAATTTGAACACAATAAATAATGTCGTCTTTTTCTCGTAGAAATAGAAATATCGAGCTTGGCACACAGTAATCAAGATATTACGCGTATTCATCAATTAGATCAAGTGTATTTTTGATGAAAAATGTAAAGCAACCTTTTGATGAAAAATCTAAGCGTCAAAACCCACTGAATTTGCGCATCAAATGTTTGGCAAGGATACATCGTGTCTTGTAATCTGCATTTTGTAAAGGATAACTTGTCAGTATGTTCAAGGAGTTTGCACAAATACGATGTAGGTAAAACTGATGCAATACATTACTGTAAGGTAGACTATTACCAGTATTGAATTAAATATTTTAATGAATTTTTGTATTTTTATTCTATATACTTCCTTTACAGATAAACATGTTTTGTAAACTTCACATATATTTTCGAAGCGATTGACCTGGCAAAACGCTAGGCGTAAAAAAAATTAAAACGGCGTAGTTTTCAGTGTTATGACTTAATAACGAGGTAGAGTACATAGAAACCGAGTTATAATGGGTTTTTAGCGCCGTGTGTTATACTCTACTTTTCACTATGATTGCGAGAAAATAAAATAATCCAATACAATAATTCAAAGTTTATTTTATTAAAAATTAAATGTACAATTCTGCATATTTAACGAGATGTTTGCAAAGAGAATGTAAATATACTCCAAAGAGATCGCCGTTTTTAGTTCCATTTTCAAAAATGTGATGTTCTTTTTATGAAACAGTACAGTTCGTTTATGTAGGCTCTTTGGTAACAGATAAAAATACTTTTTCCCCTAGACCAAATTTGCTATTTTTTCCTCGCTCTAGTACGCTACAATGACGGACTTTTTGCAAGCAAAAGATGTGAAATGAAAATACGTTTGTTGTATGAGGGCCCCATGAATTTTATATAAAACATACGTTCATGTCGTTATTGTATGTATCGATTCATTTAGTCACCACACCAGGTACCTTTAGTACCTCCTAAACCACAACACTACAAACCAGAGGCTATGGTATTATAACATTGACGAGGTGGTTGCAACAGGAAGTGTAAAATTGCGTGGTATTTGGTTAACTAATTGATTCCTTTCTTTTACATTACAATCTGAATAACAAATCATAATCTCGATGCTATATATAATAATGAATCATAATATGTAATTACACAGATAGCATATCAACGCCAGGTAGGTATGACTTCTGAAGATAGATACTAAATGATAATATTTCGATAAAAATACACGCGTTCCTGCATGATCAAAAATTACAAACAACAGCTGGAAGAGGTGAATTGAGGGACCTTCTGTATTTATTGAAGTGTAAAAAATAGTGTTAGAAAGTGCGTGAACAGAAATAAATTGGTGAGTTATTACTCACTCGATTTATTACTTTGTAAAAGTATTTAAAATAAGTGACAAATAGATTAAAATTGCAATATCAATTGCTTTTACTTGTATAATGCATAGATATATAAGATATATATTTAAACAATATTATTTAAAGGTGCCTACTACCTACTTATCGTCTTTTTGCTTCAACAACGTGGTAAATCCGACTTTTTTTTTAAATATATTAAAATTCGCCGAATTCGGTTTTATTTATCAAATTAAAAAACGTGGTATTTTTTACGCGTTTTTTGCGGAGAGTTTTGTTTCAAGATAACACACTGTCGTAGCAAAGATGCGTTATGTAAAAGTGAAATACAAGTTACTGACTGACTAACACGAAACCTCAAAATTAACATTTGCTAGGTGACACATGCATGATATATACAAAGGGCCAAGAAAATATTTTATGAAAGGGGTTTATTAGGAGGGTAAAAGATTCTACGAAAGTCATGATGTCTTTTGATGTAAGGAGCTTGAAATACGATTTTCTGGTTAGATAAATGTGTGCCTACCTTTGTGGTACCTACGGTTGCATTATTTTTGCGACAGGGATTTTATAAACTACTGTAGAAATCTGGTAGCCTGGTCGTAGTGGCCCGACTAAGTCGAGGCAGGATCCATTTTCCTAGAATATTTGGCTAAGCCATTTTTATGTACCTAAGTACATGCAAAGCAGTTATCTAATCTTTTTTTATAAGTGAAAACATGATAATACCGTAAATCATAATAAATGTAGGCACACCTATTATGTACCTATACAATCCACATTTTTGACGTTATTTAATATTTGAATATTGAGTTGTGCCTTGTTGTTTATTGTACTTAATTATTATGGAAGCTACCTGAGTGCATTACGTCCACACACAATCTATAGGTAGATGCTATGTTCTTTAGGTACGAACATTGTGGTATCCCCCATTGTGGTACACCCCATAGTAGTTGTGAATTCAGCATTGTGAGGGCGTACTACAAGCGTTTAAGCAGTCTTATTCAATATTACCTAAGACTTGTCTCGCTCTTTCTACAGTTGAGAGAGCAAAACAAAGGTAAATTAATATTGCAATAAGATTGTGGTAACCCTCCAGCCCCCGTATTAAGAACTCATTCGTATCCGGAATCGATTCGGAATCTATGTCTCCGTCTCTGTCATTCTGTATGAATATTACAGAGACGTAGATATAAAATCCAAATGAGTTCTTAATTCCCCTACTGTCGCATACGTCGTACTTTATAAAACGTACCTAAGTTGATTCCGAAAAAGTATCATATGTCAATTTCCGATATACAGTATTTAGGTACTAATTACTTATGCAATTTTATAGTACGTACGCAATACTTCAGTTGCTTAGTTATGAAAACCTAAAAGATATAGAGGAAGATGCATCGCTCACTAGAAAGTGGAAGGCGAAGTCGCGGCGGGGCGGCGGCGTTGTGGCGGCATCGTGCCCTTGCCTCTTCGAAAGATATCTCTATACATGCGAGACGCCGTAGGCGAATATATTTGTTTTCATCATAGGCGCATTCCGATTCGTTCAATAATGTTGTCAGAAAAATAAAGACGGCGGAGTCGCGACGCAGGCACATGCGGACTCTACCGCGCCTGCGCAGCAGTGGTCCCATTTTCGAAGTTGATGAACATAATAACGAAGGTTCTAAATTCGTTGAAATTTTTTGAAACTTTTTATCAAATTTTAGGTAATCATATGCTAATTTGCGGTTAATTTTGTCACAATAGTACTGACACGGCTCAAAAATACAATGGATATTAAATAACTTACGAGAGGAAGAATTTTTGATAATGACCAGGATATTATAAGTCGTGCCTCGCAGTTTTATCCGCGTAGTGATGTAAAACGATGGTGGTGATGATAAAGTATAGCCTATGTCATTCTCAATGTTCTCAGCTATCTCTGGGGCAAATTTGATAATCGCGGCTCAGCTGATCCGTGAGTAAGAACAAACGGACAGACTTACTTTCACTCTTATTACGAATACCCACATACTTAATTTGTTAAGTTATTAGGTATATTTTATTTGTATATTATTATTATTCGCTCCAGTGCATAGTGGCGATGGTGAACAGTTACCGAGAAGAAGGGAGCCACGCTGACGACATGTCGGACAGCGCCAGCGAAACAGACGATAAAAATAAGTATGTTCTTAGCAAACACTTAATTACTTACGTTTTAAAATTATTTATTTATTTGCATGAAATAGATGTACGATTGACCATAACTCGCCTGATGAATAGCGATGGAGTGGCCGAGGATGAAGGTCGGCGATCTAGGAGGTAGATTCACTCCAGCCTTGAAAATTCCAAGATCTGTACTTAGCTATCATGAACCAGGGAAAGATATTCAGAGCTTACTTACCCATCTATACATACTGTTAGCACAGAATACTTATTTGGTCATACAGGAGCCGTACCACTAATATGAGTTCAAGCAATCTTACTTATTTCAATGTTACTTTAGACTCTTGTCTCGCTCTTTCTACAGTTGAGAGAACAAGACAAAGGTCAAAGTAATATTGAATACAATTGAATTATTTTATTGTTATATTATTATTGAATTATAAATTTTAATATTATTATTATTATCGAAGACTCAGAATTAATGTTGTACTGTACACTGTTTATTGAATTTATTTGACATGTAACTATGGAGTTATTAATAAATATTTGTATTTGTAATATTGAAATAAGATTGCTATTAATATTGTGTACTGATAGGCTGGTAGCCTCCCAGCCACCCAGATAAAGACAATAGCTATTCTTGCTATGATGCAAAAACACGCAAGTCAGCCTGCATAAACGTGAAAGGCCTTACCGAAAAACGTTACTTAACTTTAACCATCGTCTTAAATTATCTGCCTTCTTTCCGCAAGTGTCATTACGTGTAAGCGAGCGACAAAATATGTTAAGCATTGCTTAAAGTTAAGTAACTTTTTCAGTAAGGACGTAAGTTTCTAGTATTAACTTAACTTTTATTAACATACACAGACGTCAAGCTCCTCTGACCTCTTACATCAGATATAAATACTTATATAATTTTAATATTTTATAACAGATGAAAGAGAAATGCTATAACATAAGTAGGTACCTACCTAGTCTCCAATAGGGCTTCAGTAGGGCGTATATAAGGGGGGGGGTCCAGGGGGTCTGGACCCCCTCCACCCCCCCCCATGGCATTGGCCGAAAAGAAAAATTAAGTGCTGTCAAAATTTCGGAATAAGTATCGCAGATGGCACGCATGTTACAAAATATATATAAAAACCTGATGTGCGGTAATGTGTGTGCATAACTACAGCTTAGCTAAAGAGATGCAGTATGACCCATGTTCGTCTTTCGACCGCGCATACTACAAACGCGTATATGAAATGGAAACTATATATTTTTACCCGATTGCGTAAGAAGGAGGGTAATTTTTTCGAGTGTATGTATGTATGTTTCTATATGACAGCATGAACGGCTTGACGGATTTTGATGTGCGAGGTTGATGTGTCATTTCAGTCGTCTTCGTTTCCAAAGTGTCGAAGATCTTCGTTCGTAAAACTAGAAAATAACATCGCTAAATATCAGGCGAGTTGGAGATCAGTCGTAGATCTATCTTACGTAAAAATATCACAAATATTCCATGAAAAATTCAATTCGATCTAAGCCAATTTTACATAAATAAAATATTTTTGCGTTAATAATTTCGAAAATATCGAACAAGACTCTTAAAGTGCCGTGCTTAAATTTGAAATCAATGAATTCAAATGCTTATATTTATATTTTTTGATAGCGTAAGTCAGTCTTACTCATCCAGTCGGATATTTTTTTTTTTTAAACATTTTTATACTTGTTTGGTTCATCTGGGCTATTTTCTAACACGATCAATGAATTATTTTATTTCCAAGATTTAATTTTAAAAACCTTAAAAATTTTCGCGCTCGCTTCGCTCGCGCATTATTAGGTACTATTTTGTCATGAAAATACTGCGGGCTCACTAGTACGAGAAATATATCATATTACTATAAAAACACTACTAAAATGTTCGCGCTCGCTTCGCTCGCGTATGCTTATTCTATGTTTTTGTTTACTTGAGTCATGCAAATGCTGAGCGCTCGTTAAAACGGGTGAAGTCATAGGGTACATCTAGTTTAATATGAAATAATATTGTTCCGACGTTACTTTTACACTTTATTTACAGTTATACGTTTGTCCGTAATTTAATTTTCGTGTATTTAAATGTTTATAACTTATAATTATATAAAGATTATAATTATATAAACATTGACGTTTAGAAACTAGTACTCGTCTGCGTATAGTCTGCGCAAATAAAGAGGCAAATAGTATATTTTTATAAATTTTTGTACCCGCGGACCCCCCACCCCCACCCCCCCCCCCCCCCCCCCCCCCATGAGAAAGCTATAGCTACGCCCATGCTAGTCTTTTAAGTATTCACGTTAAAAACTCAAATGAATTGTAGTTAATACTAAGAACACGTAATATTTCTTACTCTACAGAATAGATTGGATTTCCACTTGAACTAGAAGTTGACCAGCCTTACAGAGCACATTATTTTCCCAGCGGCAGCAGTGGTAGAGGTGAACAATGCACCAACCCTCACGACGGAAGACTGTTGTTGCAACAAGAATTTGCGTTGAGCATCGACGAGTTGTTTACGATGTTATTCACCAACTGTAAGTTCTATTTGGAGCTACGGAAGGTCAGGAACGTCACTGATTATGTAGAGGTAGGTATATTTTTATTTATTCATGGATAGGCTTGCATTTGGTTTGGCCGCAAACTCGGCGATGTGCGACGCTGTGGTCCACGATGGAGCGCACTTGCCCAGAAGAAACTTATTCACTCGTGTTTTTAATACATCCACTCAGTTACCAATACACCAAGAATACTCACTGATATTGTAAAGTCTAAGCCACTATACATACACCCGTCATTATTTATTTCTATATAATTTATTCCTCCTTCTTCTATTCTATCTCCTATCTGACAGCTAGCAGCACGAAAAGCACTACATCGCATGATCGTGGACATTGCAAAAACGAATTAATCTCTTTGGTTTCTTTCTCTTTGGTCTTTTATTGTATGAACTTTTGAGGCCCAGAGTAGGTTGGAGGCGCAGTCTCGCTCGCACGCGACACCTTTTTAAAAAGAGGACTTGATCAACTGTTCCTAGCTAAGCTTCATCAAAATCGATTGAGTCGTTTTTAATGCTATTGATAATAAAAAATATTTTATCAACAGCATTTTCAAATCACTTTCAATTTCAACACGATTCAAAGAATAATAGTACTCTTTGCTATGAATATAATCGTAGACATGAGATCGTAGGTACCTATTTTTTTTTTAAATATTCCACGTTTGATTATTTACCTATTAAGGTTCAAATAACACATCTTTTTTTTTCAAAGTATATAAAAAAAATAACAGATGTGTAATTGTTCTTTGTAACGGAGCTCTAAGAGAGATTTCTTTTTACTCGACTACACAAGGTAGTAAATTATAATAGATAACTATTTGCAGTGGTAATTGTGTGTGTTGTTTGTATAGTCAATTCTATGTAATATTTTATTATAAGTTTATGCTTAATATGTGTATATATTTATAGTCGGTTTTTAACCGATGACAGACAAAGGGGGATTTTTTTAGGCATACATTAATTACTATTACTATATATGTAATAAATGTCTGTTTTTAGGGTTCCGTACCTCAAAAGGAAAAAACGGAACCCTTATAGGATCACTTTGTTGTCCGTTTGTCCGTCTGTCTGTCCGTCTGTCCGTCCGTCTGGGTGTCAAGACCTTTATCTCAGGAATGCGTAAATAAGGTATCGAGTTGAAATTAAAACCATATACGCAGATCCATAGTATCTTGCTGCAGAAAGAAAAATAAAATTTCTCAGTTTTCGTGAAAAAAAGATACAGCCGAATAATATGTCGTAAAAAACGTACATTTCGACAATCACAGAGGAATCAAAACCTATGGGGTACTTCCCGTTGACCTAGAACCCTGAAATTTGGCAAGAAGCATTGTGTTAGAGTACACAAACAAATAGGAAAAAATCCGAAAACTGGACATTTTTAATTTAATCACAAAAAAATTGTGTCTCTATGCAAGGAATGAGGGCCCAAATTTTAAAGTGAATTAACCGTATCATGTGGGGTATCATATGAAAGAGCCTCATTAGCATAAGCTAAAACAGGTTTTTAACACATGCTGGGATTCTCGGGTATTCCTTTAAGCATTTTATTACGCTCATCGACCATCCGAACACCCAGTATATTTATAATGCTGTTTTTTGCATCATCATCATTGCAATTAATAGACTTCAAAAAAGGAAGAGGTTATCAATTACGTTTTTAGGATTCCGTACCTCAATAGGAAAAAACGGTACCCTTATAGGATCACTTTGTTGTCCGTCTGTCTGTCTGTCTGTCCGTCTGTCCGGGTGTCAAGACCTTTATCTCGGAAACGCGTGAAGGTATCGAGTTGAAATTAAAACCATATACTTACGCAGATTTATAGTCTCTTGCTGCAGAAAGAAAAATAAAATTTCTCAGTTTTCGTAAAAAAGTTACAGCCGAATATGTCGTAAAAAACGCACATTTCGACACCCACAAGGGAATCAAAACCTATAGGGTACTTCCCGTTGACCTAGAACTATGAAATTTGGCAAGGAGCCATTGTGTTAGAGTAGCACATATAGGAAAAAATCCGAATACTGGACATTTTTAATTTAATCACAAAAAAATGTGTCTTTATGCAAGGAATGAAGGTCCAAATTTTAAATTGAATTAACCGTATCATGTGGGGTATCATAAGAAAGAACTTCATTAGCATAAAACAAGTTTTTAAATATTCTTACGATGTATATTTTTCAGTTTATGAATGAATATATAAAAAAATATGTGATTTCCCCCGTTTATTTAGTTTGTACGGAACCCTCGGTGGGCGAGTCTGACTCGCACTTGTCCGGTTTTATTTTTAATGTTTGTTACTTCACAATTCCTTGATTTATAAACAGATTTAAAAAAAAGGAAAGTTTTACTTTCAGATTAGGCCTACATAAGTTTTATCAAAATTGGATGAGAAGTTTATTTTTAAAAACAATATAACTGGATAATCAATTATGAAAGACTATCTGCGTCCCCCGGTTTCACCCGCATAATAATAAAAAGCTGTGATGATGATGAAAATGCGTCTATGTCCGTCTCCAAGTCCATAACTCTATCTTAATATTAATTTCATAACGCTTAAGTCAATAAGTCAATAGTTTATTGCATTCATTATAGGTTACATGGAGATGTTACAGTACATGTTTGTTTTTAGTAATACAATGACCCTGGTAGGGTGTAGCAACTGGTACGGAGCGGAACAGTTTATTCGATAAAAAAATTATCATTAAGAAACTCGTCTAAGGTATAGTAACACTTATTAATTAATATAGTTTTGAGGGTCTGGGCAAACTCCTGTTCATTTTCAATTTCTTGTAATTGTTGTGGCAACTTATTATGTATTTTAATGGCCATAACATGTGGGCCAGAGCTATGCATTATTAATTTGGACGTTGGTAATATTAGGTTATTTTTGTATTGTGATCTTAATTGATATTCTCTTTTCTGGTCTAGTTTTGTAAAAAGCTGAGGATGTTTATTTATAAATTTACAGTTTTCTAGGATGTATGTACCTACACATGTAATTGTTAGGATTTTTAATTTGATGAAAAGTTTCCGGTGGAAATTTAGTGAATGAAAAACTTATGTCAGGTAATTTTATATTGGAAATGATACGAATGCATTTTTTTTGTAATATAAATAGATCTTTTGCATCTACACTGTGTCCCCAGAGTATTATTCCATATTGAATCCATGAAAATGCGTACGCGAAATAAGCTGTAGTGGCTGTATCCTGGTCAGTTGCTCGCCGGAGTTCTCTGAGGGCGTATGTGAAGCTCGACAGCTTAGCTTTAAGTTTTTTAATATGATTTTTCCAATTTAGGTGCTTGTCAATGTCTAAACCTAGAAGCGTAGCTGTGTCGACGCATTCTAATTTTTTATTTTTGTATGAGAAGTGAATGTCAAGAGGCGCTTTTTGATATGGTCTAAATTGTATTAAAGCAGTTTTTGATAAATTTATGTCAAGGTTATGTGCCGTCATCCAGCTGGTCACGTTATTGAAAATGTCGTTTAGTTTATCATGAATATTAACATTATTCTTGCAAGATGTCAAAATAGATATATCGTCCGCGAAGAGTACACAGGATTCGTCAATTTGTTTCGGCAAATCGTTAATATATATTAAAAATATAATACATGCAACAACACTCCCTTGAGGGATCGACTGGTTAATTTCTATGAGTGCTGATCGGATTATATTTATCATTCCGGTTTTTGGGTCGAAGTTTTCAATTTCTACACATTGAGCGCGATTTTCGAGGAATGATCTAAACCACTTGTGTGTAACGCCCCTTATACCTACGTCATATAGTATCAATAGTATGTCGTATTTTACTTTATCATAGGCTTTTGACATGTCCAGTAAAATGCCGATTGCATATTTTTTATCGTTTAATGTGTTTAATATTTCATGAATTAATTTATACACTGCCAGAACAGTCGAGCGGTTTTTCCTAAATAGAAAGCTTAATTAGAAAAATCTGCTTGGCATTTATGCCACTTTATTGTCACATTATACACATGTCACACGTTACATTATAATCACGTGAGTTCACTTACATGTACACATTTAATAAATTTTGAACATTATTTACAACAAAATTACGTAGTACAAAGTTTTTTTTTACTCTATTTTTTTTCTTCTATTAGGCTCTTGACACAACTCGCATAGATAATATTCTTCTCTGTATTCATCCAAACCTTTTTCGTGTAAATGGTACTAAAAATTCAAAACACTGCTAAGAGAAAGTAAATTGTACATTTTTATTTACATTTTACGTAAATATACAAAATGTCTAAGTTATTTTAATATAATATTTAGTGTTTCTTTAAGCTAAGATAGCAACCTCCTTGAATCGAACTATTTTTCTTCATTTTGTAAAGGTATTATACAAAGAGGTTGGAAATATTTTGTATTGAAAATGTAGAGCTCCGTCGTGTTCGAATTTTGAAATTACTTTCCACACTAGGGAGCGAAATGAACTTTTCCACGCCAATATTAGCGTTGGAAACCTAACTTTACGAGCTAGTAAAATGAAAAAAATATTCCCGTATGGCGCGACTCGCAAATGTTCCATTTCAAAAAAGTAATGTGATGCAGTATTTATATTTTACAATTATTATTGGAAGCTTTTTAAATGAAATGGTATTTACCAAAAATAGTTAAAAGCAGTCATACGGACGGATCGGTCAGTCGTTGGATAAGTGACCGTAAGTGGCATTTCTTTCTGAGCGCCTGACCACTGGGTCGGATGACACGTTCGATTGTTTGATCTCAAAAACAGCAATCATCAAGCCAGGTCAGAAGCCTTTCGGCGGCTTAATAACTCTGACATTAGGGCTGGCCACTCAGTCTATACGAACTTACTTTATCTACAAACTTCTAACCCGAAAACTGTTTTAAACAAAGTTTGTTTTAACAAAATGAGTACAATCGAAAACTTGTTATCGATATTTTTCCCTGTCCCATCTCTAATTTTGTTACTATTTTATCCATCCCTACTACCTATCTGTGTTATGTACGCGAAACACCCTCCCGACCCCCTAAACATGCGATAGAGACGCCTGCAGCTCACGCGTTTTGTAGGTATTTTTTGTTGAAATTCGTGTTTTCGTTCTATCGAATCCCTCCCTCTAGATCACAATTATATCTTTTGATTTTGATATCAATCGATTGACAATAATCTATGTTTCTCATGTTTACTTTTTACAAAAAACGTCTTATAAAATAACATCTTAATTTGGACGTATTTTTGGGCAAAAAATCCTTAACTTTAGGTGTCTGTATCTGCAAAAGTATAATTAAATTTGATAAAAACAAATTTGACCGACATAGCAAATTTCAACACCAATTACATATAAATAATCGGCCAAGTGCGACTCGGACTCGCGCACGAAGGGTTCCGTACTATCATCTATAATACTACAAAGTTTAGTTCTGTTTATAAAATAACGAGAAATCAACGAAATTCCAAGTAGTAAATTGCAAACTTATAGGTAGGTTTTCGATACACATCCGGGCAACATGACGACGCTCGCGCGAATACGCGCGGCTATGGCTCGCTCCGTGATGTTACCTCCCCCGCTACCCCGCTAAACCGGCGCTCGCACCGCGTTTAGATGCACGGATTATTTTCATTTTGTGAGTTTTTATGTATTAGATTAGGTATTTATTTTTATAGTTAATATATTTCTAAATATTTACTTACAAATATTCAAGTTTCTACCTTTTAATTGAGATCGAGTAAAAATTGCTTAAAAATTACGTTTGTTGTATGGGAGCCCCCCTTTAATATTTACTTTATTGTTATTTAATTATTTATTTTGAAAGGTAATATACAAGTAAATATTCTGTGAAAATTTGAAGCGTCTACCTGTTACCGTTTTTAATATTGAGCAAAAAAATACGAAAAAAACACGTTTATTGTATGGGGACCCCCCTTAATATAATTTTTTTTTTAATTTTTAGTATTTGTTGTTATAGCGGCAACGGAAATACATCATTTGTGAAAATTTCAGCTTTCTAGCTATCACGGTTTATGAGATACAGCCTGGAGACAGACAGACAGACAGACAGACAGACAGACAGACAGACAGCGAAGTCTTAGTAATAGGGTCCCGTTTTTACCCTTTGGGTACGGAACCCTAAAAACCAACGAGATTGAATAACATTTAGGGGGAGGAATTTGAATACCCTTTTTGTGTGTGTATGGGAAAAAATTTGGCTTCTCTCCTCTTAAACGAATATTTATCTTATATTTATATTACGTGGCCAAGTGCGTGTCGTGCCACACGCAAAATAGAGTTCCGTAGTTGCACATCATAAGTTATGTTAAAATGGGGTTACTATGAACATACGAGTTACGTTGGTTTAAATGGCACAAAATGTTTTTTTTATTTATTCTATAAGTAAATATATCGACATATATATATATTAATCATTATCTTATCTTTATAAGTTTTAGTTTTTTTTTTATAGCCGTGATAGTTTTCCTTTAAATTTCATCATATATGCTACTAACATGATTTTTTATATCTCCAAATTCAACCTTATAGTCGGTAGAGGGAGCTAAAGCTTAATATTTCGCAAACGGATCCCTAAACTGAAAAATGGTTTCGCACTACGCCTATGTTTTTTTTAATGCAAAATAGATCCTGATGTTAAGCGACGATGTAGGCGAAGATGGAGCTCGGCCTAACCGTCGCATTGATTACCTATTCAAAAATAATGTATACCCACTATCCTCACACCAGATGGACAGATGACCAGCCACGAGATGGACAGATGACCTCATACAAGTGGCGGGAAGACGCTGGATACAAGCCGCTTCCAATCGGTGTACGGAAAATACCCCAAATACTTATTTTTCTAAATTTTATTCTACAACTTTTTCGGCATAACTAATAGGCATATTCATGCAAAATAACAGCTTTCTAGTACTAAGCTTTTGAGCAAAGCCGCGGTCAGACAGACAGACGGACGTAGCGAAACTATGCGGATTGTTTATTACGGAACCCTAAAAATGTCGCGAGTGCTGAGCGAGACAGCGGTGCGACACCTTACTCTACCATAAAATGCGTTATACGTTGCGCATTGCCGGAGTGGATTTATATACATGTATTACTATTATTATTTATATATTTTCAGCTGTATCAGTGGCAGAAACAAGAGGACGGCGCTAAGTGTAGAAAGATGAAGTTCACACTGGGGCTCACGGGAATGCCCTTAGGGCCCAAGGAGTCGCACGTCACTGAGACGCAAGTATGTATGCGTTTTATAAGAGCCGTTCGAGACGACAAAATACCTGCATGACTCTGGTTTGTCTCGGAATCGTCGAATTTTAACTCTCTTATTTATTGCCTATAACGATCAAAAATACTTGTTTTGATTGTTTGATCCCTCAAAAATATAAAGTTCACAAATGATCATTGGCTTTCTTTGGTCGAGCAATTAAGTTCATGTCAGAGTCAGTAAGTTGATAACGGAAAGCTGAAGATTGGGCTGAATGACGTTCAATTGGAGAGGGCAAACTAGCTAGGACTAGAGTAGGATGATGTTGATGATTACAACATCTATTAACGATTAACTATATTTCCCAGACTATGAATGCATGTTCGAAGCCCGGCGTGCTATACTCTATTGACAGCATAAACGACAATGCTAACGTGCCGTATGCTGACTACTTCTCCGTGTGCGTTCACTTCTGCTTGCAACGTGTCAGCCGGTCTTCCACGATGTTGTCTCTATACGCACATATTAAGTATAAGAAGAGTACTGTGTTTAAAGGTGAGTGAGTACGGTTAGGTGCTTACTAGATAGTCAGATATTAAGAGGTCCAGAAGAAGGCCGTAATATTCACGAAAGTCAATTCAGTACGACACAGAATATTGTGGGCCCGTCTCGAACACAATGGACCGAACCGATGACCTGGTGATCACGGGAATTCAGTCGAATGCAGATAGTAGTAGATAGTAGCTTATAGGCCTCGTGACACCAAGCAGTGGGCATCTTTCGATTGACAAAAATACAAGGGACTAGGACTAGGTACTAGATACTACCTCTAACTCTTCCTAACCTACTAACTCTTCGAGCTCAGAATCAACAGATCCTGAAGATGCCTATGTGAAATTATTATTGCTAAAATAATGCTCAAAAAAACAAAAAATTTACAACGGCTTATACTTTCACTACGAAAATCACTACGGAAATCAGTTTTATACAATTCAGGTTCGCCAGTAGGTCATATAATTATGTTATAGTTGTATACTTATTTAAATTGTTATGCCCACAGGGTTCATAGAGAAAAACACAATGGCTGGTCTGTCCGACTACTGCCAGCTTCTGGAGTCAAAACTAAATGCAGAAATAGCATCCAGGACTGCGATTCCTGTCGGCAACAGAGGGCGAGGACGTCGCAGAGTTCCTGGTCAGTTAGCTTTTCATGACTTGTCCATACAAATGAAGAAAACAGATTTCTACTATATAAATAAACAGTTTGTTTGTTACAATTATTTCACACAAACTAGGTTTGGCAGTTAGATGAACCACTTTAAAATTCTGTAATTGGGTACAAAGTGAGGGTGGCACTACATCAAGGCCGTAGCCAGGAATTCATTTCGGGGGAGGGGGGGAGGGGTTCAGCAATGGACCATGTGGGGGGACTCATAGCGGTGGATAACAAATTTTTGGGTAGTAATAGTGTTTTTTAACGAGCGCTCAGCGTTTGCATGGCCAAGTAAATAAAAACATAGGTAATAAATACCGACCGACCGAACCGACTGCAAATTTTTTTGTAATGTTTTTAATAGTAATATTCTTTATTTCTCGTACTAGTAAGCCCACAGTACGTCTATGTTAAATTAGTAAAATTGCGCGAGCGAAGAGAGCGCGAAAATTTAAAAGGTTTTATTAATTAAATCTTGGAAGTAATTTGATTCATTGATCTTGTTAGCGTGTCCTAGGTTTTTGTGGCTCAGATAAACCATACAAATATCTGTGTTTAAAGAAAAATTCAATAATCGACTGGATAAGAACGACTTTTACGCTATCGAAAATTATAAATACAACCATTGAAAAGTACAAACATACCTACAAGATATGCGATACTTTCTTGGCAGTCGGAAAATAAGTTTTGCTTAGGGATGATTTTTTTGTGAATTATTAGATTGTATTAGCAAGTTCACCGTACTTTAATAATTAATACAAACAAATAAGTATATATATTACAAGAAAAACAAAATACCCGACTGCAGAAAACCAGTTTTTGCAGTGTAATTTACGATTTTGTTACGCTTAATATGTTGTAGAGTCGCAGAACCGCTGTAAAAACTATAAATGCGCATTATTTCGAATAATTCTAGTTTAGGCTTTCCGTTTAGGCTTGTAGGCGATAATATAGAAACATACCCACATACATTCACTCGAAAAACATAACCCTTCTTCTTACGCGGTTGGGTAATAATAGGAAATAATCAGGCCCGAGCGAAGTGAGCGCGAAAATTTTTAAAACTTTTTTTCAAATTTTAGTAGTGTTTTTATGGTAATATGCTTTATTTCTCATATTAGTGAGTATTTCTATGATAAAGTAGTAAAAATGCGCGAATATCTAGAAGGTTTTTAAAATTAAATCTTGGAAATAATTTGATTCGTTGATATTGGTAGCGTGTCCTAGGTTTTTGTGGCCCAGATGAACCAAACAAGTATTTGTGTTAAGAGAAAAATTATATACCCGAAAGGAATAAGAACGACTTTTACGTTATCAAAAATTATAAATACAACCATTTGAATCCATTGATTGCAAATTTATTATTCCTAATTAAAAAACATATGACTTATAGAAAATTACAAATATACGTTTTTATGAGAAAGTATACGCAAAACCGCTGTATAAAACTATAGATGTGCATTATTTAGAATAATGTTAGTGAAATCACTTATTTATTACGAAAAGCTCGTTGGAGTTCTAACAAATCTAACGACACCTCGAACATCATCATCGGTCAAGTCAGTCTGTAGAGTCGAGGCCGAACCACAAGCGTTCAAGTAGTCTATTAAATTTTCTTTTGACTTTTGTCTCGCTCTTTCTACAATTGAAAGAGCTAGACAAAAGTCAAAGTAGGTAATATTGAAGTAGTATTGTTATTAAGATTGTGGTAACCCTCCTGATACTTGATAATTTTTAGAGAAGTAAATAGACTTTAATTATTTTATTGTGTATTCCATAGCGTCGTCACCTCAAAAGCCAGTATCCCGTCCCAAGCCGCAGCACGCGCCTGGGTCCAACCCCGCGCCTCACCTCTGGCTGCTCGCTATCGTGCTCGTGTTGTTCGCCGCTAATGCGGTGCTCTTCTATAAACTTCATTATGAACAGAGAACAGATGGCTCACGAATATATGACTTGCAACACAGGTATTTAATTTTGAAGTGAAAACTTCTTAGGCGTGCTGAACACTTTCATTTGTGGGTATTGAATGAAACTACCCTGTCACGCTCGGCTATGTAACGCTTATTCGGGTAAAGTCGGTTCGAGACGAGTAAGGGAGCGAAAGAGAAATATACTCAACGCTTCTTGATAAAATTGACACTTCTGTCGTGTGATCTTAAGCAGATACATTTTTTCATCACATTTTCTTAAATTGGTTGGTTTTGCAGATTTTTTAATACCTAGTGTCCTCAATTTAAAATTTGCAACGACAATATATTATTACATTCACAATTAACGACAGACAGTCGCTCTAGATACCTACATACATTAAATTGTCATTTCATAACGTAGTTCGTAGTTAATCGCATGGCGAAATAAGCGGTAGGTACTTGTATTTTTTTATCGAGACTTTATTAAAGTACGAAGCCCATGATTAAAACATCGCCTACATTCGGTAACTCCCACAGTTCTATACAGCTAATTATACCGGTAATTTTCATTGGTTACGTAGAACTGTTAAAAAAATAGGTAGGTACTTCTATTATTATGGTAGAACTATTGCTATCGCCTTTGTGCAAGTACGCATTGGCGGCAAGCCATAGAATATTTCCAAATATTTCCCACACTTACGCCAAGTCGTGTGGTAGCCAGTAATTATTTATAAAGTTACAAACAATAAATATATTATTATAGAATTAGATAATTACAATGAATTTGTCTTTTTTTTTATCTAGGATTAAATTAAAATAAATTTGAATCATCAGGATAATGTAAAAAAAACGTAAAAAATACGAGTATAACAATAATATTTTTTTTAATGGCAAGCGCCTTTATTAACTACAACACAACAATATACAGACTCAACTAACTAAACTATTACACAAAAAGCACATCGATCACCCCAGACCGATAAAGGTCTAAAGATAATCCAAATGTTCAAACCCAATACCACAATCACAGAATTCGCCCTATTACATTAATAATTAAAAATAATGGGATGTTGACTCGACGATCATTGTCCCGATAGTCGTTTCGGTGAACGGTGTCTTAGCGAAGAGCCTCGACCAACATCTCAAGAGGCTCTCGCTCGATGGTTGGGTCAAGGGTCAGATACAGAAGGCAGTCATCCTGGACACGGCACGTATTGTCAGGAGGTTCCTCTCTCTCTGTAGCCCCTACCACCGGCAGCTTGAGCCCCACCCCGCTGCCGGCGGCACCCTAGTTTTAAGTTTTTTACAATATTTATGTTTATTTTTCATAAGTTTATATTTGTGTTGTAAAAAAATTAGAATTAAGATTGTAAATAAATAAATGACATTAAAAATAACGATAATAACCGCAGGGGTGGCTTTGTGGCGAGCCGTCGGTGAGTGGCGACACCGCGTATCCTGGTGTTTCCCTTGTGCTAAATGAGACCCCTGATCCCAGCTTGCCGGCTGTGTGGTGGAAACCGCAAGAGCTAAGAACCTAAGCTCCAGTGTGGAAGTGTTTAAGGGCATAACGTCGCTAGTAGCGTTTAGTGAGCGCGCAGCACACTTCTCGATACCCTTAAACATCGATTTTGCTTCTCCAGCGCCAATAAGCAGCGCCTCTATGGGGGGCCCCATTTAGTGGGTGGCGAGTCATCACCTGCCTAGGTATTTTTTGTGTTTTATTTTATCACCCTGAATGAAATAAAGTATATACATAGTATTGCTCTAGCTAAGGTACCTATAATATCTAAAACAACAAGGGCGCAGTTATAGAAGCTCGCACAGGGCGTAGAAAATAAGGCTATTTATGGCACTGTATTTTGTCTACTCCACAGGTTAACTTCCGTCCAGTCGGCAGAGACGACGGAATGGTTGAGGTTGCTGGAGCGGCATGCTACACAACATAGAGACCAGCTTGTGCTTTGGAGAGAGGCAGTGCAGACTACTGTCATACGACTTGCGCAGGTATTCATTTTTACATCATTTATTACAGTACTAACTTTTGTTTAGTGAAAAAATAGTCTTAATTTGTTTTCTTTTCGTATTTAATTATGGTGAAATAACAGACTTCAAAATGGGCAATTTTGTTCTAAAGAACCGATTTTGATGAAATTTCACCGTCAGTAAGTTACAAACAAAAAACATTTTTTTTCAAATCAGTTTATAAATGGAGTTGTGAGGTTAAAACATTAAAAAAATACAGCCGAATTGTTGACCACCTTCTTTTTGAAGTCGGTAAAATTAAATAATGTTATAAGTAAGAAATAATCTTCTACTTCTATCTTATCCTCTAATCTCTTCTAACCCTCTACCTTCGATCTAACCACGGTCCAATGTAGCGTCTAATCTAATGCCCTAATCTCATGCTCTGCCTACCCCGTAACGGAAAAAGGCGTGATTTTATTATGATAATGATATAAACCATTATAACTTATATGCAAAAAATAAATTCAGTACATATCGATCGCTGCTTATATGTAAAAATATTTTATCTTGATTTCCAGGCAGAGCAGGACCTGAATAAACTGCTAGACGCTATAAAGCCTTCGCTGGAGAGCGCGCAACACGAAGCAAAAACACACATAGATAAATAGCGGCGAACTCTATGAAGATGAACCGCCAGAAAAGAAACAAAACTCGTGAATTGTAACACCAATTCAACCGTTGAACTAGTATTACTTTTGGTAGGTTGATTTTGTTCCTGAAGCTCGAAGATAGTTGAGTTGTAAACAATAATAATATTGATGAAATTTAATTCATTAGATAAATAATGATGAAATAAGCTATAAATGATTTACACTCTACCGGAAATTTAGTCTTATAGCGATAAATTTTTGTCATATATTTACATATTCTGTGACTGGATAGATGACTCTGGTGTATTGCAAACTTTGATGCAGTTTTTTTTATAGTGATCATGATGATCATTAAAATGTTTGTCCGTCATTTGTAATGAACTTCATTGTCATTCACAGAATTTCTCTCTTCCAAACGTCGTGTCTTGTAATCTGCATTTTATAAAAGAGACTATTACCAGTATTGAATTAAATATTTTAATGAATTTTTGTGTTTTTATTCTATATCTTCCTGTACAAAAAAAACATGTTTGTAAACTTCACATATACATATTTGCGTAGCGATTGCTCTGGCAAAACGTTAGGCGTACAAAAATTAAAAAGTGCGTAGTTTTCAGTGTTATGCTTTATATTATTATATTTATCTCTTACTATATCTACTGAACAGCCAAAGTAAAAAAATCTTTGAAAAAATACGTTTGTTGTATGAGGGCCCCCTGAATTTTATATCTATAAAACATACGTTCATGACGTTATTATAGGTATGTAACGATTTATTTAGTCACCACACTAGTAAAGGTGCCTCTTAAACCACAGCACTGCAAAGGCTATGGTATTATAACATTGACGAGGTGGTTGCAACAGGAAGTCTAAAATTGCGTGGTATTGGGTAACTAATAGATTCCTAACTTTTACATGACAATCTGAATAACAAATCATAATCTCGATGCATAACAACCATTTTTATATATAAATAATAATGAATCATATGTAATTACACAGATAGCATATCAACGCCAGGTAGGTATGGCTTGGATCTGAAGATAGATACTAAATGATAATATTTCGATAAAAATACACGCGTGCCTGCATGATCAGAAATTACAAACAACAGCTGGAAGAGGTGAATTGCTACCTTTTGTATTTATTGAAGTGTAAAAAATTATGTTTGAAAGTGCGTGAACAGAAATACAACGAAATAAATTGGTGAGTTAGTACTCACTCGATTTATTACTTTGTAAAAGTATTTAAAATAAGTGACAAATAGATTAAAGTTGCAATATCAATTGCTTTTACTTGTATAATGCATAGATATATAAGATATATATATTTATATACAATATTATATAAAGGTGCATACTACCTACTTATCGCCTTTTTGCTTCAACAACGTGGTAAATCCGACATATTTTTTTTAAATATATTAAAGTTCGCCGAATTCGGTTTTATTTATCAAAAAAAAAACGTGTTTTTACGCCTTTTTTGCGGAGTTTTGTTTCAAGATAACACACTGTCGAAGCAAAGATGCGATAAGTAAAAGTGAAATACAATTTACTGACTGACTAAGACGGAACCTCAAAATTAACATTTGCTAGGTGACACATGCATGATATACAAAGGGCCAAGAAAATATTTTTTGAAAGGGGTTTATTAGGAGGGTAAAAGATTCTACGAAAGTCATGATGTCTTTTGATGTAAGGAGCTTGAAATACGATTTTCTGGTTAGATAAATGTGTGCCTACCTTTGTGGTACCTACGGTTGCATTATTTTTGCGACAGGGATTTCATAAACTACTGTAGAAATCTGGTAGCCTGATCGTAGTGGGCCGACTAAGTCGAGGCAGGATCCATTTTCGTAGAATATTTGGCTAAGCCATTTTTACGTAAGTAAAAAATTTCATGGTGTTTTTATAGTAATATGCTTTGTTTTTCGTATTAATGAACCCACAGTACTTCTCTGTCAAAATAGTAATAATTCGCGAGCGCGAAAATTTTAGTGTTGTTTTTATAGTAAGTACCTAATATGCTTTATTTCTCGTGTTAATGAACCCACAGTACTTCCATGTCAAAATAAAAGATTTTTTAAGGTTTTTAATATTAAGTGATTTGATTCATTGATCGTGTTAGCGAGTCCTAGATTTTCGTGGACCAGATGAATCAAACAAGTAACTGTGTTAAAACGAAATACCCGACTGGTAAAGAGCAACTTTAACGCTATCAAAAATTATAAATACAACCATTTGAATGCATTGATTGCCAATTTAATATTCCTAAATATAAACGTATGACTTTATAGAAAATTACAAACATACCTACAAGATACGCGCAAATCTTTTTGGGTAGTGGCTATTTTTAGTAAATTATTTCCTCGTATTAGAAAGTTCACGACAGTTCAATGATAAAGATCAATAAACAACCATGCGCGATCGAAGCGAGCGCGAAATTTTGAAGCATTTTATAAAATTATTGAAGCCTGTTTTTTTTATAATGGCCAGGATTTCGGGGGGGGGGGGGCTGAACCCCCAACCCAACCCCCCAACCCCCCCCCCTGCCTACGGCCTTGATCTCAATGTTTTTACCACGATATAGCGAGTGAACCGACAGTAATGAAAATTCATACAAAGATAACTAAGTACCTACCTGGAGAATGAGATAGGCTATATTTTTCATGACTGGCAAATAAAATACGTGGCAATGCTAATATTATTATTATATATCGTGGGAAAGCCGAAAGCACCGTATTTTGCAATGGTTTACATAATTATAAATTGTACCTCGCAGTTTCACCCGCATAGTGATGAAAAACAGTGCCTTTTCTGCGCCCTGTGCGAGCTTCTATAACTGCGCCCTTGTTTTTTATATAAGAATATGATAACGCAGGGGGGTGTTGGTTAGCACTAGGGGCACAGCGGGAACTTATCAGGAGCAAACCGAAAAAATAAAATAGTCCTGCCCGGTCTGGTTATTCTTGCGCCCTCCAGAGTCTACGCCCTGTGCCTGGGCACCGGTGGCACCGCCCTATTTACGGCACTGATGAAAAACGATGGTGGTGATGATAAAGTATAGCCTATGTCAGTCTCAAAGTTCACAACTATCTCTGGGGCAAATTTGATAATCGTGGCTCAGCAGTTTGATCCGTGAGTAAGAACAAACAGACAGACTTTTTCACTTTTATTATAAATACCCACACACTTAATTAGTTAAGATAGTACATTTTATTATTCGCTCCAGTGCATAGTGGCGATGGTGAACAGTTACCGAGAAGAAGGGAGCCACGCTGACGACATGTCGGACAGCGCCAGCGAAACAGACGATAAAAATAAGTATGTGCTTAACAAACACTTAATTGCTTACGTTTTTAAATTATTTATTTGCATGAAATAGATATACGAATGACCATAACTCGCCTGATGAATCCATCGCTATTCATATTCTATATGTGGCCGAGGACAAAGGTCGGCGATCTAGGAGATAGATTCACTCCAGTCTTAAAAATTCCAAGATCTGTACTTAGCTCTCAAGAAACAGGGAACGATATTCAGAGCTTACCTACTTACCCATCTATACATACTCGGCCTTACCGAAAAACGTTACTTAACTTTAAGCAATGCTTAACATATTTTGTCAAGTTCTCGCTGACACGTAATGATACTTGCGGAAAGAAGACAGAATTTAAGACAATGGTTAAAGTTAAGTAACGTTTTTGGTAAGGCCGACTGTTAGCACAGAATACTTATTTGGTAATACAGGGGCCGGTACCACTAATATGAGTTCAAGCAGTCTTACTTATTTCAATATTACTTTAGACTCTTGTCTCGCTCTTTCTACAGTTGAGAGAACAAGACAAAGGTCAAAGTAATACTCAAATAAGATTGCTATATGTAAATATTGTGTAGTGGTAGGCTGGTAGCCTCCCAGCCACCCAGATGAAAGACAATAGCTATTCTTGGTATGATGCAAAAACACGCAAGTCAGCCTGCATAGACGTTTCTACTCTAGTATAAAATTAATTTTTATTAACATACACAAAGACGTCAAGCTCCTGTAACATCAGATATAAATATATGTTAAAATTTTAATATTTTAAAACAGATGAAAGAAAAACGCTATAACATAAGTAGGTACCTAGTGTTATAAGTATTTACGTCAAAAACTCTAATAAATTGTAGTTAATACTAAGAACACGTAATATCTCTTACTCTACAGAATAGATTGGATTTCCACTTGAACTAGAAGTTGACCAGCCTTACAGAGCACATTATTTTCCCAGCGGCAGCAGTGGTAGAGGTGAACAATGCACCAACCCTCACGACGGAAGACTGTTGTTGCAACAAGAATTTGCGTTGAGCATCGACGAGTTGTTTACGATGTTATTCACCAACTGTAAGTTCTATTTGGAGCTACGGAAGGTCAGGAACGTCACTGATTATGTAGAGGTAGGTATATCTAATACTTTTAAACGAGCAATTCTTGATTCTTAATATATGTGTCTATATATATATATACTTTTTTTTTCAGTCATATAAAAACCGAGTGGAGGTCGGTCGCCCAGGTACTTTTATTTATTCATGGATAGGCTTGCGTTTGACCGCAAGCACGCCGATGTTCAGCGAGGCTGCGGTCCACGATGGAGCGCACTTGCCCATGCAGAAGAAACCTATTCACTCGTGTTTTGAAGACACCCAAGTTATATCAATCGGGGAAAACTCACTCATATTTTAAAGTCTAAGCCACAATATAATTTAGACAGACATGTATTTTATTGTGACAAAAATATACAACAGATAGTACAATAACACATTGAATTAAAAATAAAAATTTACAAATTAATTTGTAGTTTGAGCTGAACTTGAGCAGGGCTGGAGCGAGTTAAAAAAGGGGACGGCTGTTTATTCTTCATTTAAATACATCTACGTTTGACCACATACTCGTACTCGACACAAATAAATTGAGTCGGCAGTTAGGTTGGAGCGCGGCAGTTAGGTTGGCGGTTGGCGGATTCTTACGCGTATGAAGTCGCGGGTACAGCTAGTATTTAATAAATTGAAATTTGAGATACAATTTGGGTCTTTTTAATGTTAGAGTGAATAGGTATCTTCTGGGTCTGCGTGCTTCATCTTCGACTACATCGTCGCTTTCTAACGAGTTGGTGGTCAAACGCGGATCTGTTCGCAATAAAAAAACATATTACGCAAAAATATGATTTCCCCCTTTTATTTAGTTTGTACGGAACCCTCGGTGGGCGAGTCTGACTCGCACTTGTCCGGTTTTTTTTTAGAGCCGTGATAGTTTTCCTTTAAATTTCATCATATTTTAGGCTACTACCATGATTTTTTCCATTTCTCAAAATTTTTATTACCTATTTAGGTATTTATTTATTTGACAACAATAAAAAGTACAAGGTAGTAAGTGTGAACCCAATTGGCTCCGTAAATTCAACCGTATAGTCGTAGCTAAAGCTTAATATTTCGTAAACGGATCCCTAAACTGAAAAATGGTTTCGCACTTCTCCAATGCATAGGTCTAGGATTGACCACCAACTCGCCTGATGTTAAGCGACGGTGGGCGAAGATGGAGCTCGGCCATACCGTTGCGTTGATTACCTATTCAACGATAACACATACGAAGTGGTAGCTGAAAAAAAAATAATTTATCCCCACCATCCCCAAGCGTACGGAAGAATATAATATTAGTTTTAACAAAATTTCGCACTTTAAACAACCAAAATCCGAACTTTAAAAAAAAAAATGGTTGTCTGTAAAGTCAGTTTAAAGCGTACGGGACAATGAGTCATACTTTTTAGTGCGTGCAGCCGGCGTTCATCGATTTATTAGACGTCGTCACGTCAAAAAAAACCTATTACAGGACGCCTCGATTTTCCGATCACTGTGCAGCGATGCGACACCCTGCTCTTCACCATAAAATGTGGAATGCGTTGCCGGAGTAGATTTATATACATTACTATTATTATTTATATATTTTCAGCTGTGTCAGTGGCAGAAACGAGAGGACGGCGCTAAGTGTAGAAAGTTGAAGTTCACGCAGGGGCTCACGGGAATGCCCTTAGGGCCCAAGGAGTCGTACGTCACTGAGACGCAAGTAGGTATGCAAGTTTTCTAAGAGCCGTTCGAAACTACATAAATACTGACTCTTGAAATTTGTCTCGGAGTCGTCGAATTCTCTCATTTTATTGCCTATAATGATCAAAAATACTTGTTTTGATTGTTTAATCTCTTGAAATTGTAAACGATCACAAATGATCATTGTCTTTCTTTGGTCTAGCAATTAAGTTCATGTCAGAATCAGTAAGTTGATAACGGAAAGCTCGGGCTGAATGACGTTCAATTAGAGAGGGCAAACTAGCCAGGACTAGAGTAGGATGATATTGATGATGACAACATCTATTATCGATTATCTATATTCCGCAGACTATGAATGCATGTTCGAAGCCCGGCGTGCTATACTCTATTGACAGTACAAACGACAATGCTAATGTGCCGTATGCTGACTACTTCTCCGTGTGCGTTCACTTCTGCTTGCAACGTGTCAGCCGGTCTTCCACGATGCTGTCCCTATACGCACATATCAAGTATAAGAAGAGTACTGTGTTTAAAGGTGAGTGATACGGTTAGGTGCTTAAAGTTACATATTAAGAAATCCAGAAGAGTACAATTGCTGATGAGGCCGTAATGTTCCCGAAATCCAGTTCAGTACGACACAGAATATTGTGGGCACGTCTCGAACACAATGGACCGAACCGATGACCTGGTGAAGATCACGGGAATTCAGTTGAATGCAGATAGTACTACAAGCTTTGGACTCTTTACCTCGTGACACCAAGCAGTGGGCATCTTTCGATTGACAAAAATACAAGGGACTAGGTACTAGACTAGGTACTGCCTAGTACTTAATTAACTCTTCGAGCTCAGAATTAACAGATCCTGTAGATGCCTATGTGAAATTACTATTACTAAAATAATGCTGAAAAACAAAAAAAAACAACGGCTCATACTTTAACGCGAGTTTAACCTACATTTTACACCATTTCAAGTGAGTTTCAATACTAAGAAAATAAGCCTTATGCAATTCGCGAACCCAGTAGTTGATTAACTCCTAAGTCATATAATTAATGTTATAGCTGTATACTTATTTAAATTGTTATGCCCACAGGGTTCATAGAGAAAAACTCAATGGTTGGTCTGTCCGACTACTGTCAGATTCTGGAGTCAAAACTAAATGCAGAAATAGCATCCAGGACTGCGATTCCCGTCGGCAACAGAAGGCGAGGACGTCGCAGAGTTCCTGGTCAGTTAGCTTTTCATGACTTGTCCATACAAATGAAGAAAACAGATTTCTACTATATAGATAACAACATTTTGTTACAATTTTTTACGTATTAAACACTACACAAACTAAATCTGGCAGTTAGATGAACCTATGTCCAGCAGTGGACTTCTTATGGCTGCGACGATGATGATGAATAAGTTCTCACGTGGTAAGTGAGATATGGACGCCGAAAGGTGAAGAAATTGCGCAATCACATAAAAGGTTACCTATCAAAATAACGTGGACGACAAGATTAAGATTATATTTTATGCTTGTTGATATGTAGTAGGTACATATTAATTTATATAGATACACATAAACAATACTTTTATTTATTCCTACAGACTTGCGTTCCAGCCTAATTTTAAGCAAGAATGTTATCCAGGAGGCGAGTCTCCTGCACAGAAATCGGAATATTACCTCTGCAGTATATAGAGTCGAGGCCGAACCACAAGCGTTCAAGTAGTCTATTAAATTTTCCTTTGACTTTTGTCTCGCTCTTTCTACAATTGAAAGAGCGAGACAAAGTAGTCATAGTATTGAAGTAATATTGCTATTAATATTGTGGCAACCCTTCCTGATACTTGATACAATTTTAGAGAAGCAAATAGACTTCAAATACGAGTAATTGATTGTGTATTCCAAAGCGTCGTCACCTCAAGAGCCAGTATCCCGTCCCAAGCCACAGCACGCGCCTGGGTCCAACCCCGCACCGCCCCTCTGGCTGCTCACTATCGTGCTCGTGTTGTTCGCCGCTAATGCGGTGCTCTTCTATAAACTTCATTATGAACAGAGAACGGCTGGCTCACGAATATATGACTTGCAACACAGGTATTTAATTTTTGAGGTGAAAACTTCTTTAGGCGCGCTGAACACTATTTTGTCGGTAATGAATGAGACTTAGCTGTCACGCTCGGCTATGTAACGCTCATTCGGGTATAGTCGGCTCGAGATGACTATGGGAGCGAAAGAAAGATATAGTCAACGCTTCTTGATAAAGTTTTCACTTCTGTGTGTGGTCTTTAAGTACATTTATTCATCACATTTTCATAAATTGGTTGGCTTTGTAGATTTTTTAATAACCAGTGTCCTCCCGTTCTAGGAAATTTAAAATTTGCATTTGCAATTTTATTTCATTCACCATTAACGATAGACAGTCGCTCTAAATACCTACACACATTAAATTGTCCTTTCGTATCGTACTTCGTAGGTAATTGCATGGCCAAATAAGCTGTACTTGTATTTTTTTTATCGAAACTTTATTAAAGCACGAAGCCCATGATTAACGCACCGCCTACAACATCCGGTAACTCCCATAGTTCTATAGAACTAATTATATTGGTAATTTTCATTGGTTCCGTAGAACTGTTAAAAAAATTATACTTGTAGTATTATGATAGGACTATTGCTATCGCCTTTGTGCACGTACGGTATGTCGCATTGGCCGCGAGCCATAGGATATTTCCATATCGCTCGTCGCTCCGACCACCATAACTTCGCTACAGAAAGTGGCGGTTTCTTTTGATAGATATTTTTGCCCACCATAGCCGTGCCTCTAACTTTGAAGGAGACCTACTCGTAGTCACCTAGCTTAGCTCGAGTAGATCTAGTCTAGTATTACTCTAATGCTTTGTATGTTGTCTACCTACTCCACAGGTTAACTTCCATCCAGTCGACAGAGACGACGGAATGGTTGAGGTTGCTGGAGCGGCATGCTACTCAACATAGAGACCAGCTTGTGCTTTGGAGAGAGGCAGTGCAGACTACTGTCACTCGACTTGCGCAGGTATCAAAAAATAGTCTTAATTTGTTTTCTATTCGTATTTAATGATGGTGAAACAACACCCTTAGTACAAGTTTTTATGAAGAAACGCGGCGGTGAAAGTTTTCGTACGCCTCCATAAATTTTTTGAAAGCGCCCTCTACGGATTAAGAAGAGAAACGTAAAAATTGTATGGAAGCGTACCAAAGCTTTCATCGCCGCGTTTCTTCATAAAAACTTGTACTAAGGGCGACTTCAAAATGGGCAATTTTGTTATAATGAACCGATTGTGATGAAATTTCACAGGGACCAATCTGAAAGTACATCAAACAAAATATTTTTTTTCAAATCAGTTTATAAATGGAGTTGTGTGGTATAAAACATTAAAAAAATACAGCCGAATTGCTGACCACCTTTTTTTTGAAGTCGGTAAAAATAAATAATGATGTAAGTAAGAAATAATCTTGTTACTTCTATCTTATCCTCTAATCTCTTCTAACCCTCTACCTTCCATCTAACCACAGTCCAATGTAGCGTCTAATGCCGTAACCTCATGCTCTGCCTACCTCGTAAGGGAAAAAGGCGTGATTTTATTATGATAATGATATAAGTCATTAAAACTTGTATGCAAAAAATCAGTTAAGTACATAATATAGATCGCTACTTAAATGTAAAAATATTTTTATCTTGATTTCCAGGCAGAGCAGGACCTGAAGAAACTGCTAGACGCTATAAAGCCTTCGCTGGAGAGCGCGCAACGCGAAGCAAAGGCACACATATATAGCGGCGAACTATGAACCGCCAGAAAAGAAACAAAACTCTTGAATTGTAACACCAATTCAACCGTTGAACTAGTGATTACTTTTGGTGGGTTGGTTTTGTTCAAGTAGTTCGAAGATAGTTGAACTACTGTAAACAATAATTATTAAATTTAATTTATTAGGTATTATCATTAGTGATGAAATAAGCTATAAATGATTTACACTATACTAGAAATATAGTCGTTAAAGCGACAAATTTTTGTCATATATTTAAATTGATACATATTTTAAAACATAATTATGTATTAATATTTTTTGACAGAAAAGGGAAATCTAGGCTCTATATGGCTTCTAAAACGCTCGTGTCAACAAAAACTAAAATGTGATGAATGACTGGTGTATTGCAAACTTTGATACAGATTTTTTATAGTGTTCATGATCATTCAAATGTTTGTCCGTCATTTGTAATGAACTTCATTGTCGTCAGAAACACAGAATTTCTCTCTTCAAAACGTATTCGGGGAATTAAAGCTTAACCACCCACTCACCACCTCCACACAATGGGGAGCCGCGGGAAAGCAGCCGTGATCCGGGACAGGATTCTTTGTAATGTTCAAATTTGTATGCAACCTGACACATAGCAAGCGGGCTCTTGCTCTGTGTCTGGTTTCTGCTACTGGCCTCAGTGATTGGATAAGCTTAACCAAACAAAACGGGTACTGATACTAGTGATCCCTTTTGATTGGCTCGAAATTGCGATAAAGTTTATCAATGACTTTATGTGGTCTGGCAATGGAGTTCATGAAGTCGCTGATTTCAAATAAAACGGCCGTACCTACGGACCCCATACATTTAATTGGTACCTATTTACACTATGAAAACCAAATTCTACCTATTTAGCGTGTTAGCAGCTAATTTTCTTAGATTTTTACCTTTATATACATTTAAATGCAGTGTTTACGTATTTCGTTTTATAGACAATTTTCACGGGAATATATTGTTTTTCTTTAAATAATGCATTTAAAAATGAAAATGCAATATTGGTGCTGTAAGAAACATTTATTAATAATAAATAAAAAAATAAGCAATCAAAAAGCAATTTTATTTTAAAGCAAAGCAACACTTTATATTTCAAAATTATGTAAAGTAGAGCATTTACAGAACAATGCTAATTACGTAAATATCACCAACTTCTTTGTCAAACCTATTTTTATTCTAATCAAAGGAAATCAAATGACTATGGACTAATTATCTGACTGACTAAGAAAAGGCAATATTTTTCTGATTTTAGCATAATAGTACAGTCATTTGGTCGAAAAAATAGAGGTTACCTGGAAAGTTTTCCGGGAGTTTTGAAAATTGGCAATTTTATAGATTTTGATATGCTCTTTCCAAATTTCAACTTTGCCACCTCGTATGTTTGCCGCTCGCACCGCCATATTGAAAAAATGGCGCCCAAAATCAGTTTTTTGATAATAACTCCTTTCCGGCGCATTTTACAGGAAAAACATATGTATACAAAATAAAGTAGAGGAAATTTCCTACAATTTATGTTATAATCTTTTTTCCCCTAAAATCAATAGTTTCTGCGTACGAGCGCCGTAAACCATTATACATCCACACCAACGTGTATTATTTACTTTAAACTGCTCATATTGTGATTTGTAAATTATAAAAATTATACGAAGGTTAAATATTGTTCCATAGAATGAAAACCCAGCTAACCCAGCTGAGCTCAATAGAAATATTTAGTCTGAGTCATCAGTATACGTTTATCATTTCACAGTGTCATTTGCATTTATAGAGCCATGGCTTCTAATGAAGTAAACTGCTTTATTTGTGGTGATATACTGCAAGAAAGTGAAGTTATTGAAGTGAAGGAAAAAGGATTGGAAACTTTTCGTCAGTCAAGTATAAAAAGAAAAGACAACAAATACAAACTTTTGGTGGGATTGAAATCCATAGTAGTTCACGATGCGTGTCGAAAACGATATAATAATGAGAAGTTAATCGCTGCAGCTTTGCGTAGGGGAAGTGATGGTACAACTTCTCAAGTACAACTGCGATCTACACGTCCAACGTTCTCATTCAAAAATCATTGCTTTTTATGTGCTGCTGAGATAACAGCAGAGTTTATATCTAAACAAAAACAGACGCGTTTATGTGAACGTAATATTGTGTATAGTGTGCGTAAATTGTCGATGAAAAATAGTATTTCAGAACTTGCTCGGGCTCGTAACGATGATTGGGGACAAGCAATAGTTGAACGCCTGGAGCAGGTTACTGACTTAGTCGCAGCCAATGCACAATATCACAATTAGTGTATGAAGAAATTGTATCAAACGCCCTCGACCGAAGAAAGAAAAAAAAAGAGGTCCGTATGCAAGCGAGATTGTTTTTTTTTATTTTTTTTATTTAAAACCTAGGATGCCAAACGGGCTATAGCAGCCCCGGCACGTCACTGCGACCTTTGCAGATCTATTGTGACAACCCCTTTGGATCACAGCACCTCCCCAAGTCCTATACCGATCATGTAGTCAGTGATGGCCTTGGGGGAGGAGGTTTTAATCTCTTCGGGTGAGATTATGTGGCCTCCGAGGTGCCGGCTTCTGCTATGGTGCAACGGTTCGCACTCACACAGGATATGTACGGGTGTTTCATCATCCGTGTGACAGAATCTGCAAGCCTTGAGTTCACCCAATCCCATAGTGTTGAGGTGTTTGTTAAGCTTGCAGTGCCCGCTTAGGGTTCTGGTCAGGATTCTTATACGAGCCCTGCTTAGTTGTAGTGCTTCTCTGGACAGTTTGTCAGTGAAGCCTGCTATAAGCAGTTTGGAGTGCCTCTGGCCGGAGCTAGTTCTCCAGAGCTTGAGAGCCTGGTCCCTTCCTCCGGCCTTTAGGGCGCCGTATGTGTTACATTTGGATATGCCACAGAATGGCTCGGGTCCAATCGGTTGTTTCTCCGAACCAGCTCTTGCGAGCTCATCAGCAGACTCGTTCCCGCTGATGCCGCAGTGCCCAGGGACCCAGGCTAGGGTCACCGTGTTGGAAGAGCCTAGGTTATTCAGTAGCTGGGAGTAGCGAGATTAATACCGCGATGCAATACATTTATTCATATCTCAAGAAAATTCCGAAGAATGTCAGTTTTCTCTGGACGAACTAATGACAAAAATTGAAGGTGATTACCGTCCACACATAAAAACAGTGAAAGCACAACTGCTTAAAAAATATGGTGATGATATTTTAATTGCTGTCACTGCCAATAAGGCGCCTGTGGTTTGTTTTCGAAGTACAGGGCTTAAGTTATTAACGGATGCCTGGTACAATGCCTGTTACACTTTACGGCGCTCCTACGCCGAAACTATTAATTTTAGGGAAAAAAAGATTATAACATAAATTGTAGGAAATTTCCTCTACTTTTATTTTGTATAGATATGTTTTTCCTGTAAAATGCGTCGGAAAGGAGTTATTATCAAAAAACTGCTTTTGGGCGCCATTTTTTCAATATGGCGGCGCGAGCGGCAAACATACGAGGTGGCAAAGTTGAAATTTGGAAAGAACATATCAAAATCTATAAAATTACCAATTTTCAAAACTCCCGGAAAACTTTCCAAGTAAAAATACTAAATGACTGGACTATAACCACATGTTTCTTACTTGTCCAAAAATGTAAACATCATATCGTTTACATTTTTCGGCTTGTAATAAGTATTTTAATACATGTCGAATAATGTAAACGATATCATATTTCTTGTTATTAACTTATGTCTTCGAGCATATACATAATCTAAGTCGCCTTCTATATTTAAAACAACTGATCCCATTGTGACGCGACGGTAGACTGACACTGGGGGTAAAGATGATTAATGAGTTTCAATCCAATTCCTTAAATAAGTTATTCAACTAAAGAAAACCGGCTAATTGCAGAATCAGCTTAAGGGGATCAGAAAAATCTTAGTCCTTCATGCCGTAATACCAACACGTATGAATTTTAAAAAACTCAAATACCCCCAACAAAAAAGAAACGGCTGAACAGAATTTGATGAAACGTAGCGAAGAACACTCGATGAAATCCTCATTCAAATAAAAAACTAGATCAAAATCGGTCCATCTGTTTGAGATCTAGGATGCCACAGACAGATACACAGTATACACATCAAACTTATAAGGCACGTCGCTCACTGGTAAGTCGAGGCGCGGTCGCGGCGGCGCCTCGACTACACGTCGCCTGCGACGCGACTGTAGTGTGTGGGCGCACTGCCTTTTGAACCTGAAGGAAACGTAGAAGCGGCGAACCGCTTGTGCGCCCGTGCCTCGACGCCGCCTCGACTCCAGCTCGTGTAGGCGATGCGCCTAACACCCCTCTTTTTGGGTCGGGGGTTAAAAAGATATCGCCTAAATATTTTTCGGACTGGTTCAAGGCAATTTTACGTTGGATAGTTGTAAACTTATCAGCATAAAAACAACTTACCACATCATCCTCAATGTTCGGAATGTCAATGGGGAAAATTTTGATTTCAAATCGAAAATAAAACTAGCATAAACTCTGACACTGTGTCAAGATTTATTCAATCCGTCATACACAGCAGTCCGAGTCTGACTTAGGGCTAGGTTACTCTTAATTTATTTGTCGTCATCCTTGAAGACCATGGTACTATGGCACTTGCCACAGTAGTGTCGGTCTTCCATCACGGCCATGAATACCCCAGCGCCGCACTGCTCGCCTGTGCATTCGCGTCGGAGACGGTGGATCTTACCGTTCTCGTCAACCTACGCCAAAAAGAAAACGGTTCAGTACCAAGTGTGGGATAACATTTCAAAGGGTGCGGGTATATACAGTACAATGCAGTGTATGAGGTTAAAATCTACCAGTATATTTGCATAATTTTGAAATAATTATTTCCGGGCTAAGTAACAGTAATGCTGCACCTTTTTGTATAAAAAGAACCTACAGGATGGAATGTCGTTTCTTTTAAATATTCTTGTTAAAATAGAAATTGAATAGAATGTACTTGAGCGACTGACTGCCCGTACCCCGCGATTATAATGGTTTCTGCGCGTGAAATACCCTCACGAACACTTGACGTCGTTTGTGTCCGCAAACAGATAAAGTTTAGCGCCATATTTTTTTTAAACGAAACTCACTCTTTTATCTGCACAGGTGTAAAGGATTCCTTTTACTACGGAACCCTAAAAATGAATAGAAAATGTATCTTCAAAAATGTTAGTATATTCTATGTATAAATATAAATCATTTCCAGCTCTTATTTACACACAAAATCGCTCTATTATTTTAATTTGCATCTAAAAAAACTTTGCACAACCAACCACAACAGGATTATCGTAACTTGACATCTGTATGCAAATGAATCAGTCTCCACGGAGCTTGCACCGACTTGCCTCCACTCCATTCGATAAACTGAGTCATGCTAAACAAATAAAGACTGACCAACATGTGTAGTAAATCTACCGGTAGTTAAGTCTGTGAACTAAGCGTTTTGCACGCATTTCCCTCAGAAAATACGTAACAGGCGCCACCGTTAGATTTATCGATACCTTCAGTGTTAAAAACGGTATTCGAAGAAGCGAGTCGCGACTTGCTTGCTAGAGATTTCTTCGAAAGTCTTTTACGCTACACTTTTTTTGTCGCGTACGAACGAATTCTTTCGATTTTCCTTAATCCTTTTTATAGAATGCTTTAAATGCAGCATGTATGGACGTGTTGGTGTTTTGTTGTATTTTAAAGGAATGTGGTTGGACTGGATTGTTATGTCATGATGAGGACAAGTATTAAAATGTGAGAACGGGTTTGATATTCAGTTTGAACACTCTCAATTTCAATAAGGATATAACTAACAATGGATGTTATTTTAATTTTTTTTTTATTGTTGGTTTTAATTTGTTAGTACAGCTGTTTGTTGTCATACCTGTAATTTTCATATATGTAGCGAAGGAGCTGCATGGTATTGTTTTCATTCAAACTGATTTGAGATAACTATAGGTACATAGATATTTTTATGCCTCATCATGTCTTCAATGTAAGTATTCATGATTTTTTTATTTGCCTTTACTAGGGAAATTAAAAAAAATGCGACAAAATCTGATTCTGCCTATGAAATATAATACATGTATACAGAAGGACACATATTTTATCGAAACGTCCAGATTCGTACAAAGAATAATTATGTTTACTACGTAACTAGTTACGAAACAACAGTTACGTACGCGGCCGAAGCGTATTATTATACAGGTATGCGAGTATGATGTGAAATGTGAATGGATTATGTTGTTCCCAACTGGCCTTACATTAAGTATAAATTTTGTCCCTGTAACAACATTCTAGAAGAAACCTGAGGAGTTAACTTACCTTGTAATACCTAAGCACAGCCAGCTTGACCTTCTTCTTCTTGTGCTTGATCTTCTTGGGGGTGGAGTAATTCTTCTTCTTGCGTTTCTTGGCTCCACCTCGCAGACGAAGCACCAAGTGGAGTGTTGACTCCTTTTGGATGTTGTAGTCGGAAAGGGTGCGCCCATCTTCAAGCTGCTTGCCCGCAAAGATCAACCTGAAATGAGAGTTAGGTTGGGGAAGTTGAGTAAATAAACGATCAGGGGATCTAGCATAAACTCCTTTTAGGGTTCCGTAGTAAACAAGGAACCCTTATAGTATCGCCACATCCATCTGTATGTCTACAGCTTTGCTCAAAGACTTAGTACTAGAAAGCTGTTATTTGGTTGGAAGTTAGCATTCTTGGTAGATGTAATTTCTGCCTAATAAAGCTAGTTTATTTAATTATATGCTAATGAAGTGTTCTAATTCTAATTTGAAATGGGGGCAATAAGACCTACACCTGTAATGAATTGTTATGCTTTATTAGTTTTCAATAAACCTTTGAAGGCAGATACACCTACCTATAGCCTTTCAAATAATACTACATTATTGTTTGGCGTCATGCAAGGGCGTGTCATTGGTCTAATTTTTAGGGTTCCGTAGCTAACAAGGAACCGGTATAGTTTCGCTATGTCTGTCTATTCGCGGCGGCTTTGCTCAAAGACTATTAAGTACTAGAAAGTTGTAATTTTGTATGAACATACATTTAATAATACCGAAAAAGTCGTAGAATAAAATCTTGAAGATTATTTTTGTGGTAATACAGGTAAAGTGAGGATGTATTATTTTTACTAGATGTAAAAATAATTCATCCTCCATTGTGTAGGGCATTGTTGAAAAAATTTATGCTAGTAGCATACATATAATATGATGAAATTAAAAGGAAAACTATCTTAGCAATTTATTTATAATATAGTAAAGTAATAAATAAAATGCAATTTATGTCTGGGTTTTACCACTAATTTGCTTAGTGGTAAACAACAATAGGGTCAAAAGTATGAAAAATGTTAATCTAGAAGAAATCTATTTCACCTTGAATTTAAAATATTAAGACAATATCTTGCATTTTTTAAATAAACACAATTATGACAGAAAATTTATGAAAAATGTAGTATCCCTTTACACCTACCAGGGGTACTGTTCATTCTTAAACACATCTGATGATGTTCAATCATCTCACATTTTGCTATTGCAAAGATTTGCAAGAATATATAATATACAATACTAGCAAGTGACATTATAGCATCAAATTCTCACCTCTGCTGATCAGGAGGAATTCCCTCCTTATCTTGGATCTTGGCTTTTACATTCTCGATGGTATCAGATGGCTCGACCTCAAGGGTGATGGTCTTACCCGTGAGGGTCTTCACGAATATCTGCATCTTGAATCAACTGGAACAATGATAACAATAGTTTAAAGAACTGAAGCACAAGCTTTCTGAAAGTTCTTGAATTTTAAGTCATTACAAAAAGAATTAAAAACCTCTTTCAAAGTTAGATACTGACTATCACTATAAAATACATTAATGGGGCACGCTAGGTGGTAAGATTGCACTACACCATGTTATACCTACCCGATGTTGCTGAGATAGCCTGCATACAAGGTACAGAAAATACTGGATCTAATAAGACATGCAATCGTAAGTATTTTAAGATTATTGTTGAAAAATGTTACCATACAAGCACATTTCAACCAAAGAATATGGATCTGTAAGTATTTCCAATTTATGGTAATAACAAAAAAACCTAATAGACATGCATTAAATTTAATCACTGTGATGTGGGCACATCGGCTTTCACTGGTCACCTACTTGTACAAGTAAATAATAACATACAAATTAAAAACAAGCCAAACTAGTGTTCCATTAAGATCCTAGACAATTCTAAATCCCAGCAATTTTTTTTTTAACAGATTTCCAAGAAAATGTTTACAAGCCAACTGTATTCATTCATGTATGTAATAACTGGGTTGTGAACAGATTTTAACATTTATTTAATGTCTTAGGTCTATTTTTATTATCATCAAGAAACACCTTGGAGTTGGACCCATACAATTTTTATCAAATTCAGTTCAGTAGTTTTTAAACCAGGTCAAATTATATGAAAATATACAGGAGCCAAGAATCATCAAAAACAATTCATAATTGGCAGAGTAATCGCTGAACAAATATAAAAAAAAATGTTGAATTGAGAACCTCCTTCTTTTTGGATTTAAAAATGTAATTAATTAAGGAGAAATAATAGTCTCGCAAAAAAATGCTTTCATAATTTCCAATGAAATTTTTCATAATAAATAAATTAATTCACCAGTAATTAAGTATTAGTTATTATTTAATTTATTTACCAGTTACTTCTAAATAACGTGCATTTATAATTTTTTATAGCAATTTTACACATTACTTTCCCACAAAAAAATCACTCAACAATGTAACAAAATCGTAAGTTAAAAATGCAATGAGGGTAACAAAATCGTAAGTTAAAAATGCAAAAACTGCTTTTCTGCATTTCCGTATTTTCTTTATCTTTTAATTGATTGATGATATGTTCCATTAAGACAAAGGACTAAAGTAATCATTCTAAAAGGGATGTTTCATAACAAATGGTAATGATGTGAGTCATATAATTTCATGTTAAGACTTCGAGTGATATTCTGATCCATACTAGACATAATCTGTTTTAACTTCAGTATGGTGAAAAAATTATTGCAGTGTTTTTGATGCCACCTAAAATTAATTCAAAGAGAAAAAGTTGATTTTGAAGCAAACTAAAAAATTCATTCAGGTGATTTTTTTTTAATAAATCTCTACAGGTATAAAAATATGGGTAAGTAAAAACTAAATATACAGTAGAAGAGTTTATTCACAAAGTAAAATCAAATGACAAAGGCTGGAGAAGTATTATACTAAAAGTACAGCGTTGATACATCCATCATTCTCAGGGTTATTGGTGACCTGAGCATATTTCCCCCAGACAACTTTACCAGCTTGGGTCACCAGACCAAGCTCGGAAATGTTTACTTCAAGAACTGTACCCTTTGTGATAACCCCCAGACTTGTGTACATTTGAGAGCTAGGGTTTTTCTTCACTCCTATAATCGGCAAACAAAATGTTGCTTTCAGTTCAGGGTGTGTGACATGTGCCTTCTTGAATCGTAATGCCATTGGTCTGATAAATCTTTCGAACTTTGGTGGTTTTCTAGTAAAGTTCTCTCCTACGAATGTGACTTTAGTTACCATACGTTTCCATGCTTTCCTCTTCGTCTTTCCAGACTTTAAAACTTTGAATACTTCTGCATCAGCTTGTGCTCGCACTTTGGGTATTGGAACATCCCATTTACCAGCCTTTTCTTTACGTTTCTGTTTGATCATGTTGGATAACACTTTCGCCCGGGATTGGACATCCCTGTCAAGTAGATAGACAGGAAGAGCGCCTTCAGAGACTTTCTCAGTGTTTTGTTTGACATTTCGTTCTTCATGTGCTTTGATTTTCTTTTTCATCTGAATCTTTTCATTGCGACGCTCCTTGTTATAGATCTTGGCTTTGATGCCTCGCAGTTTGCGGGCCTTCTCGGCCCGCTTGTGCGGTTCACGCGCTTCACGCTTGCGTTTACGTTCCTCATAGTCGAGCCTCCTACCATAAAGCTTACGATGACGCTCAATGTATTCGTTCTGCGGCATTGTGGTTGCTTAGTCGGCAACTACAACAAAATTGGAACTTTATCAATTTGCCTTATGTTTGACACATAACCTCTCACATCCGATTCGATTTACTAAGTTACGATGTTGGGACAGTGCCGTTCTTATATTTAGCTTCTGAAAATTCAAAGAGAAACTGTTCCCGGGTCTTCCTTGTTTTAATTTTTCCTCAAAATGTTTCACTCTTGTCGTCCGAATCAACGGAATATCCACGTGTTATTCTACCACAATTTAGTCCCGCGTACGAAGAAAAAAAGTATAAATAACGGTAACAAAGATTACTTACGCGTATCGGTATCATAAAATTATAATATTTCAAGTTAATGCGCAGTTAATAGTAAATTATTTCACAAAATTAACAAACTCACCTTACGCCGACACCATGCCACATGGAAAAGGAAGCGGAGAGGAGAGGGTCTGGGGATACCAGCCGTTAAAATCAAAATACTAGCGAACTTCACTTCACGAAAAAGTTTTTTTTTAAATCAATTTTCAGTAAGTAATTTGCTGTATAATGGGCTCCGGGCTTCTTGCACTTTCATATCCCAGACGAACACCAAGTTGGTGATACCAAATTTTTAATTTTTCTTATGAATTTTATTCGTTTTAACAAGCGCTTAGCATTTGACAAAACATAGTAGTAAGTATGCGGGAGCGAAGCGAGTGTGAAAATTTTAGAGTAATATGTTTTATTTCTCGTATTAGTGAGCCCACAGTATCTTCGTGTTAAAATAGTGAAAATGCGCGATCGAAAGGAGCGCAAAAATTTTGAATGTTTTTAAAATTAAATCTTGAAAGTGATTTGATTTATCGATCGTTTTAGTGAATTCAATTATTTTATGACCCAGATGAACCAGATAAGTATCTGTGTTAAAACTATTATTATAAATACAAGCATTTGAATGCATTGATTGCCAAGTTATGATTCCTAATTAAATTTAAACGTATGACTTTATAAAAAATTACAAACATAGCTACAAGATACGCGCTACTACCTTGGCAGTTGGGAAACAATTTTTTATTAGGGCCATTCATTTATTACGTAAGACGATTTAGGAGGGGAGGGTCGACCATGTCTTATATTTTATTACAAGGGGGTGGGAGGGAGTCTTGATAGTTCTTACGTAAGATCACAAAAATTAAAATAAAAGTTAAAATTATACTTTGAAAAAGCGCGGGCAACCGCGAGAATGCCGAAGTGCGCCCGGATGTGTATAAAAGTACAAATAAACATTCCTAAAAATTGTTACTTTGAAAAATAAACATTACAATAAACCAAACGTGTATTCATTTTTTCCTTTAGATTACGCAGGGGAGAGGGGGTCGGCCTATTTTTGAGCCCCCAACCCTGCCTGCTGCCGATATCCATTTTTTATATTCACACCTTTCAAGCAATACCAAAAAATAAACGAATGACATAACTCGAATTATGAAAGTTAGCTTTCCAAGTTTCAATACGAGTTATTCTATGCCATTGCATTTCAGTTCTTGGAAACGAGGTCCAGACAAACCTTTTGTGAACACGTACATCCGCTTCCATCTTTCCAGTTTCCAACATGTTCTATACAATCTTGTATAAAATGTAGCTTTGGCTCTACATGTTTCGACTATGTTGAAATTATCAGATTTGAGGGCAATTTAATTGCAGCTGTCTGTTTGTTATACTTGAATTTCTACCTCAATATCCTTAAAGACGTTTTATTTATTTAAAGGTTGTATTTAAATGTATAACTTCCTCTGCAGCTTCAGTTAAAGCTGTGCGTTCAGCCTTCGCTGTAGAGACCAGCGGTTATTTTAAATGAATATCCTGAGATTTTTTTTCTATTTTACTTGTCTGCATCTGCCAGATGCACATTGGAGAAGAGACAAGTGGAATAGAAATACTAATCAGCGGCGTTTTCTTCTGTTTCAACTCTAATGTAACGTTCTTCGTTCCTTATAGACACCTTAGGATTCTTTACACACTTTCAAAATGTGTTTCGTTATAAAAAATCATTGTTTAAGTTTCTGGGATTGATAAGTTTGTATGGATAATGTTGGTTAATACTAAGTGAGTTAGTATCACTTTATCTCTATGTGCCACCCATATTGTGTTGATTTGTCGTGTAACAGACAACCATAAACAAATAACACTGAGATAAATCGACACTGTCTAGTTTATTCTATTTTCTAAACGTTTCGCGATTGTCTTCTGCGTGTATATGAGACGGGAACTTCTTCTATCAGACGGGAACTGTCACGCGCGATAACGGAACAAAACACTGTTTAACTAAAATGTGCCTATTCAACGTTTCTAAGTAAGACGGACTAGGAACCCGAGTTTGATCGACACGAAAAGTCGAAACTTGCACCCCTGGTTTGTTTTTGACAATTTACTATTTATGTAAGGTGAGTCTACAATATGTTTTTGATCAATGTAGACAATTTTCTTAGTAATTATATGGCAGCACTTTACATTGTTTTTTTTTTCTTTTCTTTGACATTCATTTCATTTTCATTCATTTTGATTAGCTTATTGACAGTGTTTCCACAATGAGGGGAAATTCCCCTTTTGAGGGGAAATTAGAGTCCAGAGAGGAATAAAAAGGGGAATGAGATGTAAAGGGGAAATCATGGGTAAAACCTAATCAAACAAATACAATAACCTCGTCATATTGAGGAAAATTTTCCTATAATTAGTCCATACAGATATCAGTTCCGAAATTTTTCTCAATATGGCGAGGCTTTTTATTCTTTTATACGGTAACACATAGTAATAACCATATAAAAGATACAATGGCGACACCATTGCAAGTTTTATATATTTCTGGTTAGGCTATAAATAAGAACACGAATGTTGAATTATACTTTATTCATACTTAGTCAATTTTTTTGGATTCACTTACAGTTGCATTGGCCTGTACAAACTTGAGGTGTGGTATTTCAAACTAATTTTTCAGCAGTTGTACAGAGGTTGTTCCCGTTCTTTTCAAGCCCAATTTTACGCACAGGATTGATCCAACTGTTTCATTATCGAGCCTGTTGCGTTTATCTGTTTTAATATTTTTTTAATCACTAAATAGCCGTTCTACGGCAGCATTAAATTTAGAACAACTGGATTGCATTATTTTCTACAAAGGGCAACTCAAATGTTTGGTAAAAAAAGTAAAGTAAGAGATTTTTACAACTAGGGCCAAAACTATAGCAGAATAATTTTAGAGGGGAAAAAAGTCCTGAGAAGGGGAAATCTCAATTGAGGCGTGGGGAAAGGAAATTATTAAAGTGGCAGCACTGGTTATTGAAGTCAAGTCAGCCATAATGGAAGCTTCAAACGAGTTATAACGAGTTGAAAGAATTAAAAAATAGGCAACAAAACCTAAATCAGACCTGAATAATATTTGGCCGATGCCAATTTACAGTACAGTGTCTTATTAGTTTGTAATATATTTGAAATTTCGATTATGAACACAGCAATATCACTCAACTCGTCAGGTATGTGAATTCCTTGTGTTGTGAAACTAAAATGGTCCAGATGCTCGTTTTCATAAAATATAATTTATCAATAAGGAGTTTTGGACATGTTACAATAAGTGTACTACTAGAACGTGACGTAGTAAGAGATCTTAAAGTGGCGAAAAGTACCTAGTAGCTTGAAGGCCAACAACATTCAAGTATTCTAGAGAAAAAAAAACATTAAAAATTAGAACCAGAGGTTATGTTGATGCAACTTATCAAAAATTAATAACCACCACAGTTGATGGTTTTATCATCAATTACATTTATCAGCATAAATAGTAAAAATGACAGTTTAACCATTTGTTTTGCTAACATGTCAAATAAAAATAGCGTGAATTTTAAAGTGGTTAGTTTACAAACACCATGTATATAAATTACATAGATAAAGATTATTTGATTATATGATTTTGAAGTTACCCACCACTCAATGGCAGTTTATCACTTTGTTGAAATCTATAAAAATTACAAACTTATTATTTTCAATTTGATTTTCACGCTATGATGGTAGAGTTATCTGCAGGTAATATATTGTTTTTCTTTCTATAATTGGATTGAGCAGGAAAGTGGGTATACATTAGTTGTTGAGCATAGACCCTTAGTCTGGATCCAGAGATCTTGTATTCCTATTGCATCCTTACATTTTATAGTTCTACAGTGATTAGTTAATCCTTTTGTCTGGTTTGATAGTTATGAAAACAATTTTACTAACCAAATTTATATTTAAAAATGTATTATTGTTTCTTTACCTAACAGCTCAAGAAAAATGCAATATTTTAAATTTTTAAGCATCTATCTTGACCAATTTCTGTGTGTGGGATGTTATTTTCGTCTAGATAAATAAGATTGTATAATATGTTCTGCAGTTGGATATCTTGCCTTGTTGTTTATATATCCTTAGAAGTTGCTTGAATTAGTAAAAAAGTACTTCTAGGTTCAATTCATTTATTTCGGGCCTTAGGTATACATAATATACGCTTGGCGATGTCATTTACATCATAAATCATAATCACAATCATATCATTATAAAAATTAAACATTCTGATTTTATATAAAAACAAAAATTGTTTGCAGCTGTAAGTAGGCATTGTCAGTCAAAAGCAGTTGTAAAGGGGCTTTGTCATAGATAGCTAGCTAATTGTAATAGTACAGTCAGTAATATTAAATCAATAAAAAATACAGCATGTATTTACTATTTAGTAATATCATATTAATTTGTTATTGTATTGCAGATTTTGATGCCACTTTTTTCCAGTGGGTTTTGTCTTTAATGAACAAATCTATAGAATAGTATGCATTGTTCATTAAATATTTTTTAATGACAGTTTTGAATTTATTTTCCTTGAGACCCAAAAACTGTTCTGGAATAATATTGTAAAAACGTGCACTGTTTATCAGGAATGATTTATTTGTTTTTTGAAGCCTATGTCTAGGATGAAAAATTCTATGCTTGTAGTGTGATGTTTCAGGTTTTTTATTGAAGCTATAAAGATTTTTTCTAGCATACATAATGCACTCATAGATGTAAAGCGATGGTACGGTTAAGATATCAATAGTTTTAAATACCTCTTTCAATGACTTCCTGGAACCTAAATTGTAGATGGCACGGATTGCTCTTTTTTGCAGAATGTGATAGATTCTATATCTGCTGCCGATTCCCATAATAATATACCGTAGGTCATTACACTATGAAAGTATCCAAAATAAACAAGCCTAGCAGTTGCCACATCTGATATTCTTCTAATTTGTCGTACTGCATGAGCAGCTGATCTTAGTTTGTCAGCTAGTTTGGAAATATGTGGGCCCCATTGAAGTTTAGAGACTACTGTTACACCCAAAAATACTGTAGTGTCCACAGGCTCGATTACTTCATTTTTCAATTTAATTTTAGTTCAAAATTTTTGACATTTGGGAGAGAAAATCTTATGACCTTTGTTTTTGGTTTGGTTAATATAGGTAATCACACAATGTTGTATGGCATACCTATCACCTTAATTAGAAATATGTAATTTGTCTCATTGTTTCACCCACATAGTTATATAAAATTGTAATAATAGGTGTAAAGATATTGAACCAGGTATATATATAGCAAGTTTTATGCTAACACATTCCTCCATTTAGTACAAATAGCAAACAAATAAACAGACAGCTACTTTCACATTTATAATATTGTTAGGTAAAAATATACTAGAGTCTGTTATCTTATATTTCTATTGTCACAAAATAAATAAACAAATAACTATTGGAGGACATTTTCACACACCACCATCAAGCCCAAACTAAACAAAGCTTGTATTATGGAAACCAGATAGTTGATATACATTTATATACTTTTTTGTTATAAATACATACTTAAGATATATATAAACATCCAGACACAGAACAAACATCCATGCTCATCACACAAATGTTTGCTCTGGGTGAGGATCGAACCCACAACCTACAAACAAAACAAAAGAACAAAAACAACCAAACAAACTCAGAAGTCAAACTTAGTGCCACTGAGCCATGAGTCCTGTCAAAAGAGGAACTAATGTCTCAAAGAACATGCTTTTTAGGTATTCTTTGGTCTTGACTGAACAAATAATAAAGCAGCTCCCTCAACACCACATTAGTTCTCTAACTGAACAGACTACAGGATTTAAGTTTTTTTATGAAAACATCTATATTTATTATATATTATAATGCACAATACACCCCAAGCGGGATGTCAGTGCAGGACCTATCGCCCCCACCTCAAATAAGAATAAGAATGTATATTTACAGATCATTCATGGAGCAGGCGCTGTTCAACAGAAACTGCATACAGTATTCAGGGTAGAGAGACAGGTGAGAATCACATTTAAGCTTAAATTTATCACTTTCTATAACTAACATACTTTAGTCTAGCATAAAAGGTATTAGCTACTTTAGTGTATCATGTTTGAAATCATAACTCTTTAACTCTTTCTATAACTAACATACCTAAGTCTAGCTTATAAGGTATTAGCTACATTAGTGTATCATATTTGAAAGCATAACTCTTTAACTCTTGCATTTTATTTTTACTATTCCCAATTAGCTTAGGGATGAATTGGTCTCTTATTTGTTGAGGTCAAGTGACTGGAGCGTTATCTTTATGTTTTGCTACTCTGAAAAAGTAGGTCACTGAAAGCACGCAGTTGTCTCGCTTGTGCAGAATGTACTATTGAATATATATATAGATAGTCACAAAAATAGGTTTTACCTAACATTTACTATAATTTTTATTTCAATGCTCAAACCAAAATAAACATGCAAAATGCAAATCTTTGTTTACTGGCCTTGTAGCTCAGTTGGTAGTATGTCTGTCTACTAAGCTATAGGTTGTGGGTTTGATACACACCCAAGACAAACATTTGTGTGACGAGCATGGATGTTTGTGTTGTGTCTGGGTGTTTCTATGTATCATAAATATGTATTTACAAAAAAGAGTATATAAGTATTCAGTTATCTAGTTCCCATAGTACAAGCTTTGCTTAGTTTAGGGCTAAATGGTGTTGTGTGAAAATGTCATCCAAATAATTAATAATTTATTATTTATACTGACATGTCTATTTTAGTTTATAAGAATGCTATTATTAAAATAAAATCAATTATATGTATATGTATAATTTCTAATACTATTTTCATGACCTGTATTTGAAATAATTATAGTTTAAAAAACTGAAAAAAACTACTTCAAAATAAGCTATTTGTATGATATTTTACCAGTTATTTGGTTATAAAACCCCTTTTTTTTCTTATTTATATGTATAAACAGCTTTTTGTTTTACTTTTTTACATGATGAAAAAATAATTACTTATCTAACAAAAAAAAAAAAATTATAATAAAAACATGTGCTGGCATGGAAAAGAAATAGGATAAAAAACTTAAACAAGATTATTCCTGTTGAATAATAACAGATCCATAAATAAGAGCATAAAATAAATTTAACAGTATTCATTATTATCAATCTATTTTGATTTTTATATATTTTCTTGTGGTTTATATAACAACAAGTATAGTATAAAAGGAACAATATTTATATTATTATTTACCTTCATTAATGCATAATACAATCTTTGTGTATTATTATACTTGTCCACTCGGAGATATTATTCTCTTATTTGTAATGTTACAATTATCGATTTTGAATGTCAAGTGAAAAGCTTCTAAATTGCCGAAGCAACTTCTAAATTGTATGATAGACAAATTAATTCTTCTCAGTCTCTTATCCTCTCATAAATTATTTGTATGAGGTATTTGTTTCTCAATTTAAATTAATCTCTTAATATCTCGATTTCTATTGTAGATCTTATAAAGTCGAATTATTACGACGTCTGTGAAGGAAAGAAGGAACAGATAATAATCTCGAGCGCGCGAGAATATCACCCCTGCTCAGTACAGACAGTCCAAAAAGCAAGCAACAAAAAGTTTTAGATTCTATTTCAAATTCCAAGTTAGGTAAAGTAGGTATGCGGGAATGAGCATGAGCAATGCAGTAAAGTTTGCCAGTGTCATTCACTTGACTCACAGTCAGACTTGTACAGACTTGCTTGCTGGCTGACCATTTAACATTGACGTGCGATTTCACGCGCTTTCCATTATCTTTACACTACTGTATCCCGCGTTTTCATCCGCGTGGATTTTACTTCCTAAAATAAAATAAAATAAAAAATGTCACTAGTGTGAATAAAGCGAAGATATTTAACAACTAAATAATTATGGGACCAACTTGGGAGCTTTCTCTATACGCCAATTCTCGAAACACAAAAATTGGGTCTCGAATGACGGATAAATTCGTGTACATAAATAAAAAAAAAAATTGCTACGAATTGATAACCTCTTTTTTTGAAGTCGGTAAAAAATTAGCAGTTATCAGTGTGACAGTCTTTCACACAGGCGCACAGGAACTTTCGGAGTATTTTATAGCCATCAATTATTTGATTCAGATTTTTTGACATTTTTAAAATTCTGTTCTTCTTCTTCTTTTTTGTATTGGACCCGCATTAAAGCATTTGCCAGTGTCAAGTATTAGGATTTTTTCAAGTTTCTTGAATAAAACAAGTTGTAAATGTTCTAGTCACAATCTAAGTCACGTATACAGTCAATTTATAAGTCGAGTCCTGCTTCAGTAAAATGGTGGCAACTTTACTAGAAGCTTCTATTGAGTTTTACCGACAACATAAAATCACACGTTTTACTGCTTTATTTCACTTTCCCACACTCACGCACTTTATCGAACACTTAATGAATAAAACACCACCATTTTTATAGCATTAATGTTCAAAATAACACAAGTTTAGGAAAATAAAACAAAGCAACAACACGTTAATAAGACGTTCCCGCCAAAACTCTAAAATTCTGTTATACAAATTTTAGCGTAGTTATTTTTTTTATTGGAATTGAACCAGCTTAGAACATTTGCCAGTGTCAAGTATTAAGATTTCTTCAAGATTATTTAAGATTAATGTTCTAGCCGCAATCTTAAGTCACGTACCTATACAGTCATTTTTAGGGTTCCGTACCCAAAGGGTAAAAACGGGACCCTATTTAGACTTCGCTGTCTGTCTGTCTGTCCGTCTGTCTGTCTGTCTGTCTGTCTGTCTGTCTGTCTCCAGGCTGTATCTCATAAACCGTGATAGCTAGAAAGCTGAAATGAGACAAATGATGTATTTCCGTTGCCGCTATAACAACAAATACTAAAAATTTTAAAAAAAATTATATTAAGGGGGGTCCCCATACAATAAACGTGTTTTTTTCGTATTTTTTTGCTCAATATTAAAAACAGTAACAGGTAGAAGCTTCAAATTTTCACAGAATATTTACTTGTATATTACCTTTCAAAATAAATAATTAAATAACAATAAAGTAAATATTAAAGGGGGGCTCCCATACAACAAACGTAATTTTTGTAAGTTTTTTTTTTTAATATGATCGATTACAATAGCCAGTATAGAAAATCAAAAGCTAATAACAATTCGTTGTCTGCTTGCCATGCTCGATTTTTTTTCAGGAAGTAAATCTTATATCATTTCCTCAATCATTTATACTTATCCGTACATGAAAATACTTTAATTTATTGCATATCATTATAGCTATACTTTTGAATGGACAGACAGACAATTAATCACATTATGTACACTGATTATATTGTTATTCATACTGTCTTATCGATAGGTCGTTATTTTTGTTATCAACCATGTATTGGTTTATTATCGTCCTGTTTTATGACGCGAATTTGCGATGGTTTTCTTGAAATATCTCAGCAGTTTCATGTCGCCGAGTCATACCTACTTCAGAAATAGCTTGAAAATTTTACTAACAATCGAACTACATATTTATTGTAACAAAAAGTACTTGCAAAAAGCACAAACCGTTAAAATCATATTTTGTAGGCCTAAATTCTAGGGCATTAAACATTACCGGCATTGTAATAGGGGTCCTGGGGTCCTCTATTATTTTATTTTGCCTTCCCCGAATTTGGTATCTATACCATAATATTCATCGCTGGGGTTTCCCCTCCATTTAAACTAGTTCCCTTTTGTGTTGTAAAAGAATTTCTTAATCTCCCTGTGATGCCGAACTTCCGTCAAATAGCTATATTTACTCGGACTTGTTGGAACAAGCCGTTTTGAATTGACAAACATTTGATAAAAGAGGTTAATCATTTGTCTACCATTATTTTTTAATACAGCTTTTCAGTTCGAAATTTCAGGCTATTTTTTTTTGTATTGGACCCGCATTAAAGCATTTGCCAAGTGTCAAGTATTAGGATTTTTTCAAGTTTCTTGAATAAAACAAGTTGTAAATGTTCTAGTCACAATCTAAGTCACGTATACAGTCAATAACACACGTTTAGGAAAATAAAACAAAGCAACCAAAAGCAACAACACGATAGTAAGACGTTCCCGCCAAAACTCCCAGGCTAAATATTAGTTTCCAAAGATAAGAACCTTGACTTCGAATTCAGATTAAAATATTATTATTGTGTATACAAATAAACAAATAAATTGGTGTTATTTAGGTTTATTATATTTATATGACAGCACCTAAAGCCCGTAAATACTGTACATTGACTGCATTAATCCGAGTTTCGCTATTTTATGTACCTACTTAACTGTCTATTCTTCTATAAACTTCATAGACTATATAATTATATTTGTTTTTCTCTCAAATAATATTACTTATTGAAATGAATGAAAAAATATAATGTCAATTAGACTGTCCACAGAAATTTGATAAATATAAAAGTATTAATATTTCTTGATGATATTGTCAGGCCCTGGCGGTCACCACATTCAGCCGGGGCTTTCCTCAGGGAACACTTGAAGCTATGAAGACATTACACATATTAGCATTATTGTCTACCCTATCAACTATCAACCCAGTGACTGCCATCAATACTTGATAAACTATAGCGGCTTTGTACGTCAACAACGTCAAAACTACTTGTACTAACTGGCTTTACTTGGCGCCAGTGTTGCCAACTCACTTATATAAAATATAGCCGTGCTGATACGGTTGTATTAATATAGTTAAATTGACTATTTTTTTGCATTGGAACGAACTTTTGTTCGATTTCATCAAATATTTAGCTAACCATAGGTAGCATAGATAGAGTAAACACTGCGAAAGACATGCAATGCGTGAATGGTGTGTTAATTTTGTCATCGTGTATTTAAAAAAAAAAAAAACCTAGACGAAGAAAAGAAATATGTACGTAAATATATTTTATTGTAGCTGGTGATGATGAAGATGATTTGCAGGTAAGATTAGCTATAAAAACTTTGAGTTGGCAACACTGCTTGACGTACATACAGGGTATGCAACTATGCATTTACAATGAAGAATTTTGATTGCAAAGGATTAAAAGGTTCATAACAGATGTGGGGTGATCACGATAAATATATATTATAAGTTAGAAATCCGCTCTTTATTGTAGCTTTATTTAAATATAGCCCATCCTGAAGCTAAAATCTTAGTTCTGATCGTTTTTGTCTCAATTGCATACAACGCAATACATTAGTTATCATTAAAAATTATAAATTCTACATATGTGAATCTGTAGATGTATGTGACCTTTATCATAAAATGAAATTCTATCCTATTTATGTGTTCAGTCTTAATTATGTTTTTTATAAGGTCACGTGCTATTTGCATTTTATATGATAAACAGCTTAAAGTTTAATTACGTAAGTGTTTGGACCTTAAACACCTATGTATTTAAGAAATATGATTTTAAAAGCAGCAAAATTGATGAGATACGCTGAGATATTGGCTTCAGGTTTTATTTTAATGCGTATTCAACATGGCGTAACCGTTACAAGAGGAAAGACATAAGGATAAATTCGTAAATTTAACTTGTGATGTCAAATTTTTGCTACATATTATGAAACTAAGTATTGCTAGTACTCCATTATTTATTAAACCTTCACTAAGTAATATTTTGAAGCATCTCAGAAAAACCTGTACCCTGTTTTCAGTTTTCACTTTTTCTAGTTTACGGAAAAGTTTATGAAAGTACGAGACGCACACATAATACGAAGTATATATAAACCACCTTAATATAAAGTTGATTCCCCAAACAGTGCTTCTTACCAAACATTCTGGTCCAAATTCCATATGTTTCTTGATTTTAAATTATTTTTAGGGGAAAGTTACTTCACAAAGTTTCAGATAACTGTCTAATATGATTCCTGAAAAATATTATCAGCCTGTCTCTCTCTCTCTCTTGAGTTTCTTTTATAAGCTACCTAAGCTATCAGGTGAGTTGGCGGCCAAGCGTATGCCCAACATTGATCAAAAATATTAAAAAATATGATTGACGGCATGATAGCATATTTTGCAAGTACATACATATTTAGAAATACAAACACATTATTGTATCATCTAAGTAGTAGTATAATGTGATGTCATCATTCATATTTTAGCTTATTTTGTATTATTCATTTGTTATTGTGTACATATATTTGTCTTAATTTTTCCTCTAATGTGTGTTTTTGTATAAATAATCGTAAGCATGTTATGTGTGACTATGGCAATTGGTTTTGCTTTTTTAATCATTTCTGTTAACAACATAATGACAGTTTTTTTCTCAATGTCACATATTGAGTTAGTTTTGTTTGTGATTTTACTAGTCACAAAATATGAAACAAATTGCCATTCAACATTGCACTAATTTCTAAATTTACTCTACTAAGTAACTAGTCATTGTTGTATTTAGTTATTTTACACTAGTATTAACATATACCCATATATAAAAGATAAAAAAGGACGATAAGAAAAAATACGGAACCATAAAAAAGGTTAAAATTGATGGAAAAAATTACAAAAAAATGGTTATAAAAAAAAGCTATGCGAAATGTTGATGATGATACAGTATAGAAAAAAAAAATAAGCTGAAAGACTTGATAAAAAAATATTAAAATAAACACGTACACGTATTCACGTAAACATTGAATCTAAACCAAAAAAAAATATTGGAAAATAAAACAGCAAAAGATAAAAAAACGCAATAAGAAACAAAAGAAAAAAAATATTCAAAATATAAAGAAACAAAAAAGACTATCATTCTCATGAATGAAGCAAGCACCCTTCATTGCACATTGAAGGTACCTCAGGATGGCGTTATTATAGGGTCAGTGTTGCTGAGCGTATGTGTTTTGTAGATTACGTGCGGGACACGAGCGACACCGAGGCGCACTCGGCATCCGACGGCGAATACGAACCGATCACGGAGCCCGAAGACGAAGTCCCGGTCGATGACGACACCTCGGCCGAGAGCGACGTAAGTACTACTGTTGAATATACATAAATGTTTATACTCGTGCTACAGGGTAGTAAATAGTAACAGTTAGGGTAGGCAACTCAGGCTGTGAGCAGAACACTGCATAGAGACCACGCAGCGACCAAGCAGCGCAGGGTGGGACAACCAACCGCAAGGTGGATAGATCTCAGTATGCAGTGTGTAGTGTAATACTGGATATAGGACGCTTACAGCCGGATTTTGGAGCTTTTGGAAAGCCATAGACGGCCTATGTTCAACAGTGGACTTTTTGTGTTAATTATTTTCATATTATTCTTCCATTTTGCCGCTTTATTGTCTGTCAATACGTTAGCTAGCCAATAAGATTTTGCTTACCTTAACTTGCCATGCCCAATCTTCCGTAATTCTCCCGTAATACTGGATGTAGGACGCTTACAGCCGGCTTTTGGAGCTTTTGGAAAGCCATGGACGGCCTATGTCCAACAGTGGACTTTTGTGTTAATTATTTTCATATTATTCTTCCATTTTGCCGCTTTATTGTCTGTCAATACGTTAGCTAGCCAATAAGATTTTGCTTACCATAACTTGCCATTCCCAATCTTCCGTAATTCTCCCGTAATACTGGATGTAGGACGTTTACAGCCGGCTTTTGAGCTTTTGGAAAGCCATGGACGGCCTATGTCCAACAGTGGACTTTTGTGTTAATTATTTTCTTATTTTTCTTTCATTTTGCCGCTTCATTGTCTGTCAATACGTTAGCTAGCTAATAAGATTTTGCTTACCATAACTTGCCATTCCCAAACTTCCGTAATTCTCCCGTAATACTGGATGTAGGACGCTTACAGCCGGCTTTTGGAGCTTTTGGAAAGCCATGGACGGCCTATGTCCAACAGTGGACTTTTGTGTTAATTATTTTCATATTATTCTTCCATTTTGCCGCTTTATTGTCTGTCAATACGTTAGCTAGCCAATAAGATTTTGCTTACCATAACTTGCCATGCCCAATCTTACGTAATTCTCCTTTTCCATGTCTAAGTATATCGACACTACAACCATCCAGTCCGGATTGATTTGTCAGTCATAACATGAATGTTACGTTCCAGAACGAAATAATAACAACCAAGGTGATCGAAGTATCAGTGGGATCGGACGGTGACCTCGTCTTCGCTGACTCCGAGAGGACGGACGACACGCAGAGTGACTCGGAAGTGGATTACAACGACTATTGGAACTGCGTGCGGTGCCGCGCCGTCAACGATAGCCCCATCTACCGCTACTGCCACAAGTGCTTCCAGGTGACTACATTTTTATCCGACTGCGTAAGAAGGAGGGTTATGTTTTTCAAGTGTATGTATGTTTCTATATGATCGCCTGCAGCCTAAACGACTTGACCTATTTTAATGTGCGAGCTGTCGTTAGATTCGTCTTCACTTCCAGTGTGTCATAAGCTATATTTTTTTGTAATATCAGTAATTCAATTCTCGCAAAAATAAAAAAATGCGTTTTTTTTTTCGTAACCTCCAACGAACTTTTTCGTAATAAACAATTGGTTTTACTAGATTTATTCTAAAGAATACATACGCATTTATAATTTTCACTACACGTCGCACATCAAAATCGCTCAAGCCGTTTAAGCTGTAGGCCTTTGTACATATGTACATACAAACATACACTTGAAAATCCTAACCCTCCTTCTTGCGCAGTCCGGTAATAAATAAAGCTAGTTAATATTTCCATAATAGTAGCGAGCTATTTCCTAAGAGCACAAGTTCTTAAAAAATCCTTTAATCGAATTATCCATCAATTCCAGGTACGCAAGAGTTTCTTCCCGCCGCGCCCTCGGCGCAAGAACAAACGTGGTCGTACGGCTGAACCGGAGCCCTACAAACGTCGAGGAATAGATCCTGAAACCAGCTCACAGGAAATACCCCGAACCCTATCCCAGGACTCTGGTGTGGACACGGCCAGCCAGGGTACGTCCCAGGAATACGATAACGTAAGCAACGAAAACGGACTAAAAAGACGTGCGGGCTCTTTAGACAGAAGTTCCAAACGTGCAAAATATTCCGACGCGAGCGAAACGGAAGAAGTAATACCTCTGTCCAAAAGCATAAGCGATCCGTCGGTTTCGATTGAAAAACTAAACGTTTCCAAAAAGGTTATAGAGGATACTATAAAAGAGATTGAAACGAAAGAGCTTTGTGTAGTTTGCGTTACGGAACCGAAATCTGGGGTATTTGTGCATGGGAGGTTAGCGCATATTTGCTGTTGTTATAAATGTGCGGTCAAAGTATGGGTGAAGACAAAGAGGTGTCCCATTTGTAAGAGGAAGATCAGTAACGTTTTGAAGGCGGTGGTTATGTAGTTTGAACGCCGGTGAGCCTTCCACTGTGACTAGGAATAAAATATTTATTTTCTAGATCTAAAAAGTTGTCATTTTCGAGAAATTTAGTTTAATTTTTAAAGTTAATTGTTGTGGTATTCATGCATTACTTGTAAAAAGCCAGAAAAAAAATATGTACAGGATTTTCTAGTTAGTAGAGTTAAAGCAGTTAGTTACAATTACTATGTATGTAACTAGTTAGTGCCCGCGGCTCCACACCTTTAGTCCTACTGTTCTTCTTCTTTTTTGTATTGGACCCTCATTAAAGCATTTGCCAGTGTCAAGTTTCTTGAATAAAACAAGTTGTAAATGTTCTAGTCACAATCTTAGTCACGTATACAGTCAATTTATAAGTCGAGTCCTGCTTCAGTAAAGTGGTGGCGACTTTACTAGAAGCTTCTATGGAGTTTTGCCGACAACGTAAAATCACACGTTTTACTGCTTTTTTTTACTTGCCCACACTCACGCACTTTCGAACACTTAATGAATAAAACACAACCATTTTTATAGCATTAATATTCAAAATAACACAAGTTTAGGAAAATAAAACAAAGCAACAACACGTTACTAAGACGTTTCCGCCAAAACTCTTAGAGTCCTATTGTTTTGCACATTTAAATAATTTTTTACTATTCTATATGAGTATTTCCGTCCATTTTGCCTGTTTCCTGAGAACAAGACGAAGAAATCACGTCATAGAAATGACTGCCAATGATTTTATTATTGCGTCTAAATTTTAAACAAACATTTAAATGAGAAGTAATACTTATTCAAATTCTAAACCTTTTTGTTTAATACGAAATAAAAGTCAATGGAATACCTGAGTGGAGTCGCGGGCTAAATATTACAATGAACTATTACCAAAAATCACACACATACATAAATCAGCCTCTTAAGCGTTTATTTTCTCAGATTCTCTTTTTATTTTTAATGTATTTACCTATGTTGCTGTGGATGGCTTACCATAATAACATAACTGACGGTTCCAGATAATTTAAACACAAACCATTTAGTAATGATTGATAACTGGTGTCTAGAACGTTAAATGTTGATCACAAAAACTGATAATATCCAGAAAATAATACACCTTTATAGTAATATACCGTTGACTTATGTAGGATCACTGATAATTTAATAGTTAACATACAACCAAACTTAAGCGCAGTTTCTATTTTGCATAACAAACAACTTTAGTTCTACGACTTAAGCCCGATTTGGGTATCGGGCTCCCGGTTGAGAAGAGTGGCGTAGTAAAGCAAACTAGCGAGTAAACTACTAATAAACAGAAAATAGGCCAGTAGATGGGCCAACTCGACGTTTCGACCAGATTAGTACTTACCTACTCGCTAGTGTACTCTAAAGCCTCGATGACACAGGGCTAGTTTACAAGCTACAAGCCAGCGAGTTCGCGAGTAGCTTGTAAACTCGCTCCGTGTCATTGAAGCCTCGATGACACTGGGCTAGTTTACAAGTTACAAGCCAGCGAGTTCGCAAGCAGCTTGTAAACTCGCTCCGTGTCATTGAGCTTTTTTACAATCTGCTTTTGATTGTGTCATCGACACTCGCTACTCGCTCACTTGCTAGCTTTTAAACTCGCCGACTAGCAGCTCGTAAACTAGCCCAGTGTCATCGAGGCTGAGCTTTTTTACAATCTGATTTTGATTGTGTCATCGACACTCGCTACTCGCTCACTCGCTAGCTTTTAAACTCGCCGACTAGCAGCTCGTAAACTAGCCCAGTGTCATCGAGGCTTAACGTCACTCGACCGGTAATGGGTACAGCTGTCTCATACATTGCGAAAGTTTAATAATAATAATTAAACTTTTGTATAGCAGATTTTTGTGTCGAAATATAAGTTTACAGAAAAAAATGCTTAATGCTGTGTCGAAGCTGCCCTTAAGGTTTTAAATTACATTGAAACATTCAGTTGTTATTATTTTGATTATTCAACTTAGTTTTGTTTGTCCAATTGACAATAGATAAATATATTTGACAATAAAATCAAATCGACAATATATAACAAAACACTGATGTTGGTAATATAGTCCTCAAGGTATCTTATTAAATTTTTCCTCGGTACTAATAAAAAAATATTGATGAGTGAAAAAAAGTGAATCGTATGGTCCTGTGTAAGTTAACGTGTTAACAGTAGAAAAATTTTGATTAAATAGGATTTCTGATCTATATAGATAGGTATATTAAAAATGCGAGAACGTAGCTGCTCCTCTACACAATTTCACCGATATTGTTAAAATATAAGAAACTATTTCAAAAACAGCTATTTTACACATAAAATATTAAAGTAGTATATATCTGTCAAATAAGCTTAAAAACTTTTATGCAAAATTATTTCCAGCAATAAAAATAAAACTAATTCAATTGAATATCAAAGAATATAGCCGGGATTTAGGTTTTTAAGGGTTGATAGAAATTTAAATGAACAGGTTTCGATTCTGATGTTCTATGATCTAAATTTGACAGCTTGACTTTGTTGTTATCCTTTTCTGACATATGCAAATGAAAAGAGGTATGTATAATTTTAGCTTGATCAGATTAGAGTTTCGGCAGCAAAGTGTTCATTTTTTTTTTACCAGTTCATCCCTTGATTTTACCCGCGTTCGAGTTTTTTTTCTTGTGGCACTTTACATGTAAATACACTGTTAGTAAAGTAAATATAATATTTGTGACAATATAAAAGACACCTAAGAAAAATGTTATTTATTTGAAAGTACTGGTATTTTGACATATGTACATTTGTCACAATTGCATACTAAATATTATTCTTCACAATCAAACGGCTGAACCGATCGTTATGAAACTTAGTATAAAGATAGCTGTGGACCTAGAAACGGACATAGGCTAACTTTTTTTTTAGTAATTTTCCTATCATAATTCCAAAGAATCTCCCAAGGTGCATTTAATATGATCTACTCCATACAAACAGATTTACTAGGGTCTGAAACTTTGTCTATCTTCTGATAACTATGTTTTTATTGTCAAAATGGCGGCTACTAATGGGTCTAATATTTTGATAGCTGACAATATGAAGTGTAAAAAATCGGGTTTTCAAGCTACGAAAGTTGTGTTATTAAAATCAGTTGAATGTTGGTTCAGTAGAAAATTTTCAAAGTTTATTAATTTCAGTTAGTTTAGTAAATCAATAAACGTGTAAACATTATTATTAGCCAGCATCAAATTTTCCATAATATTTCCCATTAAAATTTACCCAGGTTTTCGTCAAGTTTAAATTTTAGTTTATAGTATAACAGAATTGAAGCCTCGTTCTTTTTTTAAGATGACTGTTGAATGCGCAGTTGTTCATACGACAGGAAAAAATTGCTTTAAACCCTAAACATTATTAACTAAGATTTTATGTGTTTGGAATCATGAAAAGCTAAGCTTGTAGTTTTGACTTTTATTATAACTTAGAAGTAAAAGTGTGAAAATATAATAAAGTTTAGCTTTCCATAGTTTTTAATCACCGCTAGCTGTGTTTAGAGGTATAAAACAGATTTTTTTCTATTGTATGCAAGAATGTGCCATATACTGGCGAAAACTGCACTCAACGTTCCTCTTAAGTTATTAGTTTAGGTTTAATTTTAATAGTGAGGCGCGTTTATATTCCGTGCAAAATGTTAAGTAAATGTAAATATAGACGTTAACCACCGAAGAGAGAAAAAATAATATATTTTCTTTAGGATTTGTAGATGTAGACGTATGTTGAAAGTCAATTTGTTTTTCGCTAAAAGTTTTCCAAGAATTATAATAAAAAAAATACGAAAGTAAGTAGGATGCCATATTTTTTTTTTCAAATTTAATGTCTAATACGGTGTTATTGTCTTCCTCTTATGCCAAACTCATTCTGATTTAGCATATCGCAACCGTTTAACAGCTTTTGTGTAGTTTCATTAGTAGGCAGTTCTAACTTGACACTTGACAACATCCAATATTATACTTTTGTTAACTATCACGGCCATTCATTAAAACACTATTATTATTAACGGGATATTTACCGTGGTTCGCGTAAAATTAGTCGTATTCTGGATAAGTACTCCATCAAGACCATTTTTACTCCTCACAAAAAGATAGCACATAGTTTGCGTTCCCCTAAGGAAAAGATTCCTTTTGAACATCCCGGGGTGTACAAAATCAACTGCAGCTGCGGAAGTTCTTACGTGGGTCAGACCAAGAGAACTGTTTCATGCCGCATCAAAGAACACATAAAGGCAGTAAAGAATAATGAAACGCATAAATCTGCCATAGCTGAACATCTGCTGGACTCAGGACCTAATCATTGGATAGAATTTCACAAGCTGGAAATACTGAACGGCACTACATACCTAGGCTGGTGAAGGAAGCCATTGAAATCTCAAAATGCCCAAATTTCAATCGAGGTGATGTTTTTCAACTAGCCAGTGCATGGAATCCAGTATTAGGTAATCTTAGAAATAAAGATACGCGTCCAAAACAAGACATGTAGTGATATTTTGAGTGTGTTTTGTCGGGACTTTCAATCGAGTTCGAGTGCCAGTGATAACGCTCTTCGCAGTTAAGGACAAAGAAAGAGGGTAGACAGATTTGTCTGCTCTTAACCATATCATCCACCTGCATTTTTCAGTCGCTCGTGAACATGGTGCATGTAACTGTGCCGAAATATCGGGAGCTCAAAATTAACGCGAACCACGGTAAATATCCCGTTAATAATAATAGTGATCCAATATAATTATTTTTTAATTATGAGATAATAGTTTTTTGTAGACATTCAAAATTTAAACACTATAATTCGCGTAAACAGATAATTTAGACTTGTTTGTTGTTGCCCGCTGTAAAAAAACTTATTTTCTACATTTACAAATGATAGTTTTGTGTATGTAGTTATAGGTATTTTATGAATCTGTGCTCGCTGGAAAGTAATGATAGAAAACTAATACAAGAATATTTATTTTTCCATCATCCATTCTTCTGTCTATAGGAGACAGCTTTTCCGTTAATATATATGTAGGTTTTAGGTTTATACAGTGTTACTCTCAATAATGTAAACCCTAAAAAGGGTAAATTTTCTCATCTTGTGAGAAATTTTTATGACATTTATCCAGAAATATTAAAAAGTCCAGATCTGCGAGACTTGTGAACACAGTGATTATTACATTAATAGGTAAAGTTTTATTTAATAGATATAATAACATATATTAAAGAAGTAAATTGAGAAACTTGTCATTTACCGTGTGGCTATGAACACCGCAGAGTTTAAAAAGTTTACACATACATAAGTTTACATATAGTACATTAATTTAAAAACATACGCGAAATATCCGTTAAAATCGTTTAATAAAAAATAAAAATGCTTTTATCGAGTGTCGGTAATATTTTTCTATAGAATATATTTTCGAAACAAGTTCATGGTTGCTTCCACAGAAAAGTTATTTTTAAAGTTAAATAATGTAATATCGGCTTTAGGGTTTAACTATTGAGAGTTACGCTGTAGAGGAGTGTCTCCACCGGATTGCTAATCTACCATTAAGTTATATGGCTGGACTGCCTGGCATTCAGGACTACCTAACACAGGATATTGGACGAACAATAAACAAAGTTTCATCGTTTAGCCGCCCAGCCTATTATGTAATTAAATAAATAATTATTCCTAAATTTCAGTGAGCTATGGTTATTCTTTTAGACGAAACGAGAATACTCCGTGACAGAAAAGTATTGGGTTATTGTTTTAATGATAAATAAGCAAATTCCCAGGCGCTTTCAACAGTCAATTCGTTGATCTACATAATTTCAACGCCAGACGGCCCCAGCCGTACGACTGAAGGGCGGATTATATCCATTCAACGATGACATACACGTACAACTGTCGATATGACTTCTATCTACACATTATATTATACCTACTTACCTATTATGTCCATAAATTTCGTACCGTTAAAAAAAATATAGGCACTGCATATTGTGATAGTAACACTTATAAATATTTTTTTTTAAATGTCATAATTTGGGTGATTGTATAGTTTAGACCCGTTAGAATATTAAACACTTTACATATCTCATAAAACTTAATTTGAAGAAAAAAAACTACGAAATAAACGGTAAGTATAGCAGAAATTACACCTTAGAATTTATTAATGGGTTAAAAAAACATTAAATATTTTCTTCTCCTTCTGTTTATTGATGTTGATTCTGAAGGTATTAAGTGTTGGATTGGAACTAAACTACTTACCGTAATGGCGAGCGCGCAGTGGTGACATATCATATATGCCACTTATCGAAACTTTTTTTACATTTTATAACTGAATAATTATTAATTAACAATATTTTTGACGATATTGTTGGAAGGGGAATGTATTTTTGATAACTTCATCAAAAATATTGTTAATTATTCAGTTATAAAATGTAAAAAAAGTTTCAATACCATTTTTCGTACGCTTTTTTTTATGAAATACGTTATGGACATATTTTCGAAAAAAAAATGTGTCGATAATATTCTAGTTCAGGTATAAAACTGCTGAAACCTCCAAAATTGACATCAGTATACACATATATTTTTAAATAAAAACATATAAATAAATATATTATAGATCGCGCTTATGCTATCATTTCGTGCTTATAAACGACTTAGTGACTTAATACTAGCCCACCTTTCTGCCTACCGCACAGAGGAACTATAAATCTGTTGTTTTCTTGTTTAATAGAGGTTTATATTTTTGCTTTAGGATGTAAGGTAATACTTGATGATAGTTTCGTCGATTTTGTTGTATTTTTAGACTACTCTTCAGCTAAGTCAGTGTTCCGAGTGTGCCTAATGCGCCAGAAGCGCGAGATCACCTTGCACGGGGCTCCACGCACGTTTTAGAGTACATTTATGATAAACAAATGCGCACGAAGAAAGTGGTATCGTCTGTTGCATAGGCCGTTATTTTCGCTACCTTTACATATTATAATCGTAATAGTTCGGTGAATGTACAACTATGGATTTTCATTCTTAATTGAAATATAATTGACAGAAAACAAAGAAATTAATATTATATTATTAAACACAAAGTTATGTTAACGATTAAATAGAGTGAAATACACTAAATGTTTATATTTTTTAATATATGTATAAAGTATTTTTTTTTTTAATAATCCATTGTAGAAAACTGCTATAAAAATTTCCTTCAAAACAATATAAAATTATAAAAATAACTGTATACCCTTTTAAAATTCGATTATCTCAAAACACAATATAATATAATATGGTACATATACATTTATAAGGTTGGTTCGGAACGTGACAGATAATTTTCACGTTTGCTGGGATTAGTTTAAGAATACAAATGAATCGACGCTAACGCCTATTTAAAAATGATTATACTTGATTTATTTGTAACTACACTGATTTCGTTAAAAATATTAAAAAGATATGAGAAATCGAAAAAGATAAATCGATAAAAAGTTAAAAGATAAAATAATAACAATAAACATTTTTCTTTTCAGCATATGTGGTTTTTTATTTCAATTCTTTAGTGGACATATTTAACCTCTAGGCAGATGTTATTAAAATAAAAGTTTTTCAAATACAGTAATGTACTATAAGCGCTTGTCTGATTGATCAGACAAGAGACTTGCTTTCTTCGTCTTGAAGGTCTATGAAAAAAAAAACATTTAGAATGAAGAATTTTCTATCTTAGGCTAAGGCCGCACTACGGTTAAACCGCAGCGGTTTTTAACCGCGTAAGTTTATGAAACAGGAAAACGAATACAAGCGGCCGCACTTGCGGTTTTTCCCCTCGATTGATTTAATACCGTCTCGAGTGGTTTCGCGGTTTATAGCGGTTAACGCTCGCGGGAAAAAACCGTAGTGCGGCCTAGGCCTTAACTAGGTAAGTATACAGTTCGGTTGAGTAAAGGTAAACCAATTTTATTTTTTAACGAAAATTCATAATTTCGTTTTCGTTTCTAATTTATTCTAGGAAACTATTTATCTTTATGTAAAGTTACTACAACCAATGACGTTATTATCACATGGACAACGAGTCTAAAACAAAATTCACGAACAAAGTGTTCTGAGTTGTCCGATACACATATACCAACAATGACGAAATTCAAGATTTAGATGAAATCTAATACACAGAGTTTAAATTTTAAACTCTGTGTCGCGCTCGCGCTAAAGTTTATTTAATTGCTATTTGATAATCGAAATTATTTTAATTGTGTAAATAGTCTATATGTTGCCGCTTTAGACTTCATTGAGTGCGGACATTTTAAAGCGCTGATACGAAATCCTTGTTGATAATAATGTCGTTGATAACATTACAACTATATAAGGGTTTTACAGTTTTTAATCTTTGCAGTTATTTCAAGTGATGACGATGTTTGCACCTTTTACAGGTTGTCACAATATGTAAAACCTCCAAATTATATATAAAAATAAAATAAAGGGATAGCCATAAAAATAAAAGAATATCCATTATGGGTTCCAATCATTCAAAAAAAGAATTATTGTTATGGAAATTGCATAATATCTAAGGGTAGAAAACATTTATCCCCAATTGCATGAAAAAAAAACGCATAATACACTGGCAAAAATTTCTGCGAACAGGAGAAAACTTTTCCATAAGTATTAACGGATTTCGATGTTTCTTTTTTATGCCTCCAACTATATAATTATAATGGACAGCTTTAAACTTCGAAGGTATAATGAAATAAAAAAAAAGCAAATCATACAAGCCTAACTAGGCTAAATGGCTAGGATTGCATAGTACTTATAATTATTAAGTAAACTCTTTATTTTATTCTTAGATGCAGACTGACAGACAGATACGCCACGTGCATACAAGAGGGTGGGTAAGAATGTTGTAAGTGCATAAGTATACGAGTACAATAACGCGTTCAGAATGCGTAATCCGCAGTGAGTCAGGGACGGACGGACCCTATTTGTATGGATATGCCTTTAGATAGAGGGCATATTCCAATAATAGCTCCATAGAAAAACAATTGTAACATCAACTACATTATATCAATCTATTTTTACCCGACTGCGTAAAAAGGGTTATGTTTTTTGAGTGTTTGTACATATTTAAGTTAGTATATGATCGCCTACAGCCTAAACGGCTTGACCGATGTTTATGTGCGAGGTGTCGTTGGATTCGTCTTCACTCCCTGAGTGTCACAGGCTAAATTTTTTTGTAATATTAATAATAAATCGCAATAAAAAAAAAAGTTTTTTCGTAACCTCCAATGAGCTTTTTCGTAATAAACAAAGGCTAGCAACGCAATTAGAGAACTCAAATAAAACTGAAACAAGTGACTTCAAAATACGCAATTTCGTTTACTTGGGTATTAAAATTATATTCTGTCGCCAATGACATCTGAAGGTGAAGAGATAATTTCCTGCCAAGCCCCATAACAAGAAGTGTATATTTATGAACAAAGTATCTATGGTAAAAGAAAAAGAAAGTACGCCAACAGTAACTAAAGTAAAGGCGTTTTCAGTCTTAACTTACGATTTCGTTACGTTTGATACGCTATTAGTGTACGTTTTTTTTTGTGAGAAAGTATGCGTAGTCGTTGTAAAAGATTATTACTTACTGTGCATTCTTTAGGATAATTCTAGTAATGCAAACCGGGCCCAGCCGGGCCCGGCCCGGCCTTTTGTACCGGGCCGGATTACCGGACCCGGTAGGTATGATAACCGCGGCGCGGGAGCGCGAAATCATAGAAAATTCGCGTGACACCGCTGCGAGCTGCCACGTTGGCATTCTGACGCGCCAATAAGAATTTGTTTATACCAAATACCAAAGCTACCAAAGTTTATCTATCTATATAATCTAAGTTGTTATGACAAGTTTAGTGCTTTAAAGCTTTATTAGTTTCTTATTCTAATACTATGTTTCAAATGGACACTATAACGAGTAAAGAGAAATACCTGCTTGCTTAAACTTATAAAAATTAATAATTACTAATACTAATGTTACCATATGTGACAAACATACCGGGTTGCCTGGCAGGCAACCCGGTATGTTTCTCGACCCTTTTTTTGGCGGGTTGGCGGATTGATGTGTTAGCGATGAAACCGTTAAAGTATTTTATGAAAATTTGCTATATAAGAATGGAAAAGGACAATGATTCAAGGTTACGAATTAATATTTATTTCAAACTAGCAAATCAACAATAATCAGTCTCATTCAAAGTCTCAAAATCTCTGATTTAATACAGAATTGATTACTTTTACTTATACGACGGACGGAATAGTAACATTAGTATTAGTTTTTTTTTTTTTAAGTTTAAGCAAGCAGGTATTTCTCTTTACTCGTTATAGTGTCCATTTGAAACATAGTATTAGAATAAGAAACTAATAAAGCTTAAAGCACTAAACTTGTCATAACAACATAGATTATATAGATAGATAAACTTTGGTAGCTTTGGTATTTGGTATAAACAAAACAAATTCTTATTGGCGCGTCAGAATGCCAACATGGCAGCTCGCAGCGGTTGTCACGCGAATTTTCTATGATTTCGCGCTCCCGCGTCGCGGTTATCATACCTACCGGGCCCGGTAAGAAAGTCCGGGCCGGGCCCGGCTGGGCCCGGTTTGCAATCTCTAGTCCCGTTTTATCCTTTGGGTACGGAACCCTAAAAATAATCGACTGCAGTTTTTTTTTTTGCAGAGTACCACTGTCAAGTCTGCTTACGATTTTGTTACGCTTGATATGCTGTTGAGTGGTCGTTTTTTGTGAGAAAGTATGCGTAAAATCACTGTGAGAGACTATAAATGCTTATTTAGAATTGTTTATTGCGAAAAATTCGTTGGAGCTTACGAAAAAACGCATTTTTTTTATTTTTGCGATATATGTATTATTATTATTACAAAAAATATAGCCTATGACACTCTGGAAGTGAAAATAAATCTAACGACACCTCGCACATTAAAAACGGTTATGCCGTTTATGTTGTAGGCGATCATATAGAAACATACTTATACTCCAAAAACAACTCTCCTTACGCAGGTAAATAAACGGCTGAATCGATTTTTATGAAACATAGTTAGATGAAATCCTCTTTCAAACGAAAATACTAGATCAAAATAGCTCGTGTTTGAGAGCTAGATGCCACTGATAGCAAGCAACAGATATACAGATACACAAGTCAAACTTATAATACCTACCCCTTAGATTATATACCTCTAGATTCCGTGTTCAAATACTAAGCGCATCGTTCAATTTGAAGCAAAAACGTTTTACGTGTGTGAGTGAGCCGCCTATCGTGGGTGTATTGCTTACACAATTTACATTTGTGTGCACGATGTTTGTGATACCAGTGCATAGATATTTCCCCAAAACATAGAGACTTAAAAAAATATTTCGGGTCGATATTATTCAACCGGAAATTTAAACCTAACATTACTGTTTAAAGCATGAAAGTCCAAATTAGGCTCGTTTGCTTGGGTGTCTTAAGCACTTTCTGTTTCAGATGATATCTGACGAAGGTATCAGATGATTGCCACTGGAACACCCTGGTGGAAAGGACTAAGACAGTCCAGTTTGGGCTCGTTTGCTTTAGTTTCTTAAGCACTTTCTGCTTCATATGATGACGAGGGTCTGACGAAGGTATCAGATGATTGCCAATGGAACACCCTGATGGAAAGGACTAACACAGTCCAGTTTGGGCTCGTTTGCTTTGGTGTCTTAAGCACTTTCTGCTTCATATGATGACGAGGGTCTGACGAAGGTATCAGATGATTGGCACTGGAACACCCTGGTGGAAAGGACTAAGACAGTCCAGTTTGGGCTCGTTTGCTTTGGTGGCTTAAGCACTGTCTGCTTCATATGATGACGAGGGTCTGACGAAGGTATCAGATGATTGCCACTGGAACACCCTGGTGGAAAGGACTAAGACAGTCCATTTTGGGCTCGTTTGCTTTGGTGGCTTAAGCACTTTCTGCTTCATATGATGACGAGGGTCTGACGAAGGTATCAGATGATTGCCACTGGAACACCCTGGTGGAAAGGACTAAGACAGTCCAGTTTGGGCTGGTTTGTTATGGTGGCTTAAGCACTTTCTGCTACATATGATGACGAGGGTCTGACGAAGGTATCAGATGATTTCCCCTGGAACACCCTGGTGGAAAGGACTACGACAGTCTAGTTTGGGCTCGTTTGCTTTGGTTTCTTAAGCACTTTCTGCTTCATATGATGACCAGGGTCTGACGAAGGTATCAGATGATTGCCAATGGAACACCCTGATGGAAAGGACTAAAACAGTCCAGTTTGGGCTCGTTTGCTTTGGTGGATTAAGCACTTTCTGCTTCATATGATGACGAGGGTCTGACGAAGGTATCAGATGATTTCCCCTGGAACACCCTGGTGGAAAGGACTACGGCAGTCTAGTTTGGGCTCGTTTGCTTTGGTTTCTTAAGCACTTTCTGCTTCATATGATGACGAGGGTCTGATGAAGGTATCAGATGATTGTCACTGGAACACCCTGGTGGAAAGGACTACGACAGTCTAGTTTGGGCTCGTTTGCTTTGGTTTCTTAAGCACTTTCTGCTTCATATGATGACGAGGGTCTGACAAAGGTATCAGATGATTGCCAATGGAACACCCTGATGGAAAGGACTAACACAGTCCAGTTTGGGCTCGTTTGCTGTGGTGGCTTAAGCACTTTCTGCTTCATATGATGACGAGGGTCTGACGAAGGTATCAGATGATTGGCACTGGAACACCCTGGTGGAAAGGACTAAAACAGTCTAGTTTGGGCTCGTTTGCTTTGGTTTCTTAAGCACTTTCTGCTTCATATGATGACGAGGGTCTGACGAAGGTATCAGATGATTGCCAATGGAACACCCTGATGGAAAGGACTAACACAGTCCAGTTTGGGCTCGTTTGCTTTGGTATCTTAAGCACTTTCTGCTTTATATAATGATGAGGGTCTTATGAAGGTATCAGATGATTGCCACTGGAACACCCTGGTGGAAAGGACTAAGACAGTGCAGTTTGGGCTGGTTTGTTATGGTGTCTTGAGCACTTTCTGCTACATATGATGACGAGAGTCTGACAAATGTATGGACTGGAACAGTGGGTGTTCCACTGGAACACCCTAGTGGAAATTACTAAGACAGTCCCGTTTAGGCTCGTTTGCTTTGGTATCTTGAGCACTTTTTACTGCATAAAAATAAGTAAGTAATTACACTTCAAAAAATGTATTTACAGTGTGCTGGTTTTCAGAACAAGGTTTACGGTGGCATTTAAAAGAAAAACAAATAATATCAGAAACATACCACAAATTTCTTATGTTTAAAATAATGACGAACCTGATTGGAAAACTATTCAATTTTGATGAAACTGAACATGCCGCCATCACGAAATTAATATTGTCAAGGTGACGGTAGAGGGGCACTTAAAATAAATAAAAATATTAAAATAAAAACAACTGCGTCAATATCTGCCATCTTTATTAAATTTGTAGGTACTAGGTACATTAAAGATCTTAATATCTAATTATAACAATTCTAGATTTTCGCTATACAAACTTGCCTCTCCAACAGGCATGCAATACTGGAAGTGGGCTCACCGAGTAATTTAAAAAATTGACATAAAAAAAAATCGGCCAAGTGCGAGTCGGACTCGCGCACGAAGGGTTCCGTACTATCATCTATAATAGAAAATCGTATAAAATAACGAGAAATCAACGAAATTCCAAGTAGTAAATTGCAAACTTATAGGTAGGTTTTCGATACACATCCGGGCAACATGACGACGCTCGCGCTCGGTAGAGTATATTATTTTCTATGCGCTCGCGCGAATACGCGCGGCTATGGCTCGCTCCGTGATGTTACCTCCCCCGCTACCTGCGCGGCCGTTGCTTAGCAACCGCCTCGCGCTCGCGCCACCACCACACCGCGTTTAGATGCACGGATTATTTTCATTTTGTGAGTTTTTATGAATTAGATTAGGTATTTATTTTTATAGTTAATATATTTCTAAATATTTACTTACAAATATTCAAGTTTCTACCTGTTAATTAAAATCGAGTAAAAATTGCTTCAAAATTACGTTTATTGTATGGGAGCCCCCCTTTAATGTTTACTTTATTGTTATTTAATTACTTATTTTGAAAGGTAATATACAAGTAAATATTCTGTGAAAATTTGAAGCGTCTACCTGTTACCGTTTTTAATATTGAGCAAAAAAATACGAAAAAACACGTTTATTGTATGGGGACCCCCCTTATTATTTTTTTTTTAATGTTTAGTATTTGTTGTTATAGCGGCAACGGAAATACATCGTTTGTGAAAATTTCAGCTTTCTAGCTATCACGGTTTATAAGATACAGCCTGGAGACAGACAGACAGACAGACAGCGAAGTCTTAGTAATAGGGTCCCGTTTTTACCCTTTGGGTACGGAACCCTAAAAAAACTATTATTACAGAAAAATCAAATCAAAATATGAAGTTATCATTTTAATTATACAATGTCAAATTACAATATTAAATTTAATCCATGTCAAGTTATAATTACAATGTCAATTTAATCCATGTCAAGTTATAATTTACAATGTTAAATTTAATCCATGTCAAGATTCTCATTATGTTATATTATGTCAAATCCATGGGGGAGGCCTATGTCCAGCAGTGGACTTCTTATGGCTGAGATGATGATGATGATGATGATGTCAAATTTCAATCAAATGTATACATGTTAAATTACATATGGCAATGTCAATGAAATCTTATATAATCATATAGAATATGTTTCTGATATTATTTGTTTTTCTTTCAAATGGCACCGTAAACCTTGTTCTGAAAACCAGCACACTGTAAATACAATATTTGAAGCGTAATTATTTACTTAATAAAAAAAAGTGCTCAAGATACCAAAGCAAACGAGCCCAAACGGGACTGTCTTAGTAATTTCCACCAGGGTGTTCCAGTGCCAATCATCTGATACCTTCGTCAGACCCTCGTCATCATATGAAGCAGAAAGTGCTTAAGCCACCAAAGCAAACGAGCCCAAACTGGACTGTGTTAGTCCTTTCCATCAGGGTGTTCCATTCGCAATCATCTGATACCTTTGTCAGACCCTCGTCATCATATGAAGCAGAAAGTGCTTAAGAAACCAAAGCAAACGAGCCCAAACTAGACTGTCGTAGTCCTTTCCACCAGGGTGTTCCAGTGACAATCATCTGATACCTTCATCAGACCCTCGTCATCATATGAAGCAGAAAGTGCTTAAGAAACCAAAGCAAACGAGCCCAAACTAGACTATCTTAGTTCTTACCACCAGGGTGTTCCAGTGGCAATCATCTGATACCTTCGTCAGACCCTCGTCATCATATGAAGCAGAAAGTGCTTAAGACACCAAAGCAAACGAGCCCAAACTGGACTGTGTTAGTCCTTTCCATCAGGGTGTTCCATTGGCAATCATCTGATACCATCGTCAGACCCTCGTCATCATATGAAGCAGAAAGTCTTTAAGAAACTAAAGCAAACGAGCCCAAACTAGACTGTCGTAGTCCTTTCCACCAGGGTGTTCCAGAGGAAATCATCTGATACCTTCGTCAGACCCTCGTCATCATATGTAGCAGAAAGTGCTCAAGACACCATAACAAACCAGCCCAAACTGGACTGTCTTAGTCCTTTCCACCAGGGTGTTCCAGTGGCAATCATCTGATACCTTCGTCAGACCCTCGTCATCATATGAAGCAGAAAGTGCTTAAGCCACCAAAGCAAACGAGCCCAAACTGAACTGTGTTAGTCCTTTCCATCAGTGTGTTCCATTGGCAATCATCTGATACCTTCGTCAGACCCTCGTCATCATATGAAGCAGAAAGTGCTTAAGAAACCAAAGCAAACGAGCCCAAACTAGACTGTCGTAGTCCTTTCCACCAGGGTGTTCCAGGGGAAATCATCTGATACCTTCGTCAGACCCTCGTCATCATTTGAAGCAGAAAGTGCTTAATACACCAAAGCAAACGAGCCCGAACTGGACTATCTTAGTCCTTTCCACCAGGGTGTTCCAGTGGCAATCATCTGATACCTTCGTCAGACCCTCGTCGTCATATGAAGCAGAAAGTGCTTACGAAACCAAAGCAAACGAGCCCAAACTAGACTGTTTGAGTCCTTTCCACCAGGGTGTTCCAGTGAAAATCATCTGATACCTTCGTCAGACCCTCGTCACCATATGAAGCAGAAAGTGCTTAAGACACCAAAGCAAACGAGCCCAAACTGGACTGTCTTAGTCCTTTCCATCAGGGTGTTCCAGTGGCAATCATCTGATACCTTCGTCAGATCCTCGTCATCATATGAAACAGAAAGTGCTTAAGACTAAGAGTCAATAGGTACCTAATAAAACTCTTTCGTCACTTTTCCATTTTTGGCCAAAAACAAAGCGTATCATTGGTAAATATATTTTATACCCTTGGCAACACCAAGCATTATGGCGCTATATTTCAATATTTTTTAATTCATTTTAAATTTCGGTTTGTCATTTTGATATGAAATACATCAGAAAATTGAATATTTACTTAAGAAATGTGATGTTTACACACTTTTCTTTTTTTCCTGGATGTTTTTTACAGCACAAACTGATATTTTTTTATTAAAACATTTATATTCGTAATATCATCACTCGGCGAGCGCTCCTGAATGACTGATGGGCATTTGGCGGGGGCCGGGAGGGGGGTCGATCGGAGATGTCAATATCAGTGCCTTTTTAGTGGAAGTTTTTACTGAGCGCTTACTAGGCATCTAGACAATATATAATCTAAGACCTACCCCTTAATAATCTTTTTGAGTCGGGGGTTAAAAATAGAGACTGAAAACGCACTACTGACAGTTTACCTCTTTCTTCAGTTGTGAAAGAATGAGACTAAACTAAATTTTTAAATAGGTGGCTGTTTTAAGGCATTTGGTTAGGTTTGAGTATTAAAACTTTTAGTTCTAATAAACGCCTTTTACAGCCTCACTGAAAACACCGTGAAAACTGCAGCAGCAAAGGATTGTACAGCTAGCACATACAGAGTTCATCTGTATACAAGGTGAGGAAATCATTGGTCAGTTATTTATCCCGATATAATTTCATGTAAAATGTTGTCGAAATTTTAATCTTAGATAACTTTTTAAAACTAATAAAAAGGTAAATTTAATAAATGGCCAAGTGCCATCCGTAATATAGGTTTCCGTAGTTTCATATCATAATTTATGTGAACTGAAAACAGGGTCTCTTCAGGGTTCGATACCTACTATGAATATTGAAAAACAATTTTATTTTAGAGGTCCATAAAATTATTTACGTAAACTACAAAATTGTACTTATTTGGTATGTTATCATTAAACTCTGTATTTTGGTATCAAACATATTTATTTCGATAAGTGATTGTGATATGTTATACCTTATAACATATCACAATTATAATTAAAAAAAACTGAAGCAACCGACTTCTCATGGATGCCATTGTCAGAACTGGACCAAATTGAAATGGGACCACACGGGAAGCACACCAGCTTTCAAATAAAAAAAGAATCATCAAAATCGGTTCACCCACCCAGTCGAAAGTTCTGAGGGAACAAACATAAAAAAATACAGTCGAATTGAGAACCTCCTCCATTTTTGAAGTCGGTTGAAAACTGAAAAAACCGACTTCAAAATACGCAATTAATTTACTTGGATGACATTTTTCCATTTATTTTGTTATAAAAACCAAAGTACTGAACCGGATTTTATATGGGACTACCAAAACAATTTGGCTGAGTAATCGATGAACACACATAAAAAACATACAGTCGAATTGAGAACCTCCTTCTTTTTTGGAAATCGGTTAAATAACCCTCCTTATCCTGATGCATCAATTTACGCTTAATTTCTGAACGATAACCGTATGAATCATCGCATCGGTAACGTATAAATAAATAAAAAATGTTTATCCGTTGCTGTACCGCACGACGAACCGGCCACCCCCCCGGCAGTCTACCGCCTCCGCCCGCTTGCTTGCTTGTTCCGCCGTCGCCTCAGTCGCAATCGAACCACGGTTCATAGTGCACAACTGTTTCTTTCATTTTACGTCAACACAACATTTGGTAAGTTTCTTTATTCTATTTTCTTATAAAATTATACTTAGAAACATATAATTGTAAAAATTACCGTTTAGAATTCTGTAATGAGCTCCTAAGTAAATATGAAAAACGGGACGAGTTAAATTGCTTGCGATGATTGTCCCTCGGGATTCTGGGACCGGCATTTTATATGTACGCAGAATGCATTTAGAATTATCGATCGATAATATTTTGTTGTGATTTGAAGTGACGGGAGTAGAATTAGTGAATTTATTGTTCCAAATGAGTTGTTGGCATGAGGGTGCGGTCGTGTCGCGTTTCTTTTTACGCATACAGTTATCTACCTACCTACTTTGCTATGTTCGAGTGCATAGTGCAGTTTGATTTTGCCCGGTATACGGAGCCGGTATCAACAATGTCAACCTATGTTAGCAATAGGATGGAATATCGTTGTATTGGTATTTCGGAGCATTTGAAACGCGTTATTTTCCTACCTTATTTCCCTTCTTTACGCTGCGCTGCCGGTAATGAATTTATTTCATATTTTCCCTCGTGTAATTTATTAATTTAATCCTTTGCTTAGCGTTGAGGGCTTTAAAAAAATTTTAATTGCCCATAGATGGCATTCTTAGCATGACAGACACGACAACTCTATGAAAGTTGCGGCCTTACCGAAAAACGTTACTTAACTTTAACCATTGTCTTAAATTTATATTTAATTAATAGCTGTCTTCTTTCCGCAAGTGTCATTACATGTCGGCGAGAAGCAACATACTTATGGTAATGCTTAAAGTTAAGTAACTTTTTCGTTAAGGCCGTTGTTTTCTAAACTGAACATTATATTTTTTAAATTGGTACATTTTTCTCTATTACTTACATTATATTTAAAAAAATGTTACTGCAAACTTCTGTCTTCAAAAATTATTCCGAAGTTTTTTATAATTTGTATTATCTTTACGTTCGATTTGATCAACTGACAACATACCTACCCTATTATATTGAGATGTTTTAGAATAAAATCTAGGTACACAAATTGTAAGACTTGACAAATGGAATTATCCACGCGCCACCTAGTGAACTACGTAAGAAGTAAGGATTTAAATAAAATGCTTTTTCTTCTTTTTTGTATTGGATCACGCGATTAGCGATTTGCCAGTGTCAAGTACATATTTATACCTATATCTTCAAGTTTCTTGAATAATACAAGTTATACAGTTTTCTAGTTAGTGTAATTTACGTAAACAGTCATTTTCAACTTTTGAGTCTTGCCTCGGTAAAGTGATTGCGACTTTATTAGAAGCTTCTATGGAGTTTTGCCGACAACGTAAAATGACACGTTTCACTGCTATATTTCACTTGGCCACACTTAAGCACTTGATCGAATACTTAATTAATAAAACACCACCATTTATATCGCATTAATATCCAAAATAACATAAGTTTATGAAAATAAAACAGAGCAACGACATGTTTCAATGACGTTCCCGCCAAAACTCCAAAAATAAAACCTTCACCTATGACATTTTTATAATTCCTTTTTAACGACCGATATAACGTAAATTGTCATCAACTTAATTAACAACAACAATTATTATCCTATTCATTCTTATCCTTATATTATCAACATAAAAATTTGTTTTGACTGTCTACCTGGGTAAATTTGACTCTGTAGGAAACTGAACGGAAACTAAATAAAATCATAAATAAAATAAAATTTAAATGTAACTGCAAATACACATCACAATATGGCATGCATTGTAGTTTATATGTACTAGTCATACGAAGACAGTTTGTCCAGATTTTATTTCAGGAAATAGTATTTTAAAGCCCGTGCAAACGAGTTACGACTTAACCCATATTGACTGTAAATTCCGTAAATGTCATGGCGACAAATAAAAATCAATTCATTTCCTATGCCTATTTTTTTAACGACGAATATTTATGTAATAAATACCTACATAGTTGAACTTCCACGTAGCGAGGAAGCTTTCGCCAAATTACTTACCATTTCTAAACGTTAAAAAAGTAGGCAAAAACCAAGTTACCGTTTTAGCACGGTTCGTTAATCGCTGTGCGATATTATTATGTTAATAAATACAATTACTTGGTTGCGCTAACGATGCCGTGTCGTTCAACTTACATCCGAGCACCTGGGACTAGCCAAAAATATGAATTTTGGAATTAAATTTCCGTAACTGTGCTCGCCACAAAAAAATGTACAAGTTAATTAAATCAGACCAGAGTATTTCAACATCTATTGTTATTAAAAGTATGAATCATTATATTCTTGAAATATTGTAATCAGGTACCTACCTACGCAACAGTCAATAATATTTTAATTAATGACATTAAATACACAAACGTGTCTTATATCAGGAAATTACATGTTTTGGTAGGTATTTACTTATATAAATAAGTAAGACTTGAGTATAATATATTCTGCTAATTGATTTCACTGGGCAACAAAATTTAAACGGATTTGACTTATATTTTTTACTTGGATTGGTGACTGTTAGTGAAAATAAATAATTTAAAAAAATCTATTGGCCAGGAATTTTCTCGTAATAACCTCATGTTTTCATAGGTTTCTTTCATATTGGCAGCAAGGACCAGAGGTTACGCTTATCAACACATCACAATAAATATGAGGCCAATGGAAACAAAAACTACTAGGTACAGTTGCTAAAACAGTATTAGCTATCAGAGTTCCTGTGGCATGACTAGTGTAGACCAGTGTTTCATTTAAAATACATAATATAATCCCTTTAAAAAAACTAAGCTCCACGGACTCTATGTTTTAAGCCATTTGGAAAATGGAAACGAATACTTAAGGCGAGGCTTGTCCAGAAATTTAGGTATTTTACGCTACCTCAGTTTACGGCATAGTTCCGCGTTTTATGAGAGCGCGAAGTCCGCACAAAACGTGGCGTACGTTTAGTGCGATACCGATCCGCCGCGCGCCGCGTCGCGTGCGAGTCTCGCCGCGCGGCGCGCGACTCGTCTGAGCCACGTCTTCATTACATTGTAGTGGCAAGTAAGTTATGATATACTGATATCAATCTATAAGCTTATTTCTTGAAAATCTATGAAATAATAATTTACTACTCGTACTCGTTCATTTTTCCGGGATAAAAGCCTAAGTATGTCATACTAAGTGAGTATATCTATCTCCATTCAACAACCAACTCACTAACTCACATAAAACACTAAATTATCACATTTATAAAATAATAGCTATGCTCCTGCGGTGTAACCTGCGTAGTGATGAAAAACGATGATGATTATGATAAAATATAGCCTTTGTCCTTCTCCAGGTCTTGAAGAATCTCCTGTCCAAATTTCATAAATATTGGTTAGAATTACATATTACAGGTCAAATATATCACGTAAATATCTTTGACAATAATGTAAAGGTCTATACAGGATGTTAGGTAATAAACACAAGCAGACACAACAAGGTTAATTTTATAATTATATTGCAATACCATTAGTTAACTGACTTCCAAAAAGAAGGAGGTTTTCAATTTGACTATGTTTTTTGTATGATTGTTCACCGATTACTCCACCAATTGTGAATCGATTTTGAAGATTATTTTTTCTTTGGTAAGTGATTTCAGAAGTGGTCCCATATAAATTTTATCAATATCGGTCTAGTACTTTGGATTTTTATAACAAAATAACTTACAATTATTGTAGGTTTTAAAAAGATCCTGAGAGAGTTTACTACAAATAATATAAATAATAAGTTGTCTATTTTGTTTGTTTATTGATTAACAGATTTACAGATTTGCAGATTTACATATTTACATATTTACATATTTACAGATTTACATATTTACATATTTACAGAGTTACAAATTTAGAATCCGGAGTGTAACGAGGGATTCAAGCTCACCCAAGACAAAAACACCTTTATCCCCGAAGTGCATACTCTACTTTTTACACCTAATGCGTGATTATAGAAAGAAATGGGTTTGAATCTACATTATTTAACAAAACAGAGCGCTTTGTTGTTATTTTTAACGTACAGCCTTGAAAAATTTCAGCATACGCTACCTGAACGGATTTTCTTTGATTCACATTATTATACCTACATTATGTAACAGAACGTCGCAATCGCAATTAAAATAGAGTTTTTCTAAGCAAACGCGCTCCATCGTAGACCGTAAACGTCATTCAAAACTAGCGGGATCGGTGGTCAAGCTAAAGTTTCCCATAATAAAAATATAAAAAACAACCGTAGTACAATATCAAAAAATTAACAGATCTTTCAGTTGTAGCATATTTCATCTTCTTTGGTTGCAGTATTCGTGCCTGTTTTATTTCTTTTTTATGTTCTATTCTCACTACTTTATCACAACTCACATGTCGATGTTATTACTCTCACATGGTGGAGTACGGGACAGATTATGCGAGTTTTCATTGACGGTCGTTCTGTAATATCAAAGTAAACGTTGTAGCAACCACACATTTTATCATTACAACGAGGCTAATGCACATAAGATATATTTTAATTATACAAACAGGTGCATTATAATTTATTTTACTTTTTTGCGTGAGGTTTTCACATAAATTGCTGGTCTACCTACCAATTCATACAAATTTGCAGTTTCAAAAATATATGTGCATAAACCTCATTTTTTGTAAAATAAATAAGGTTGTAGTGCTCACTCAATCCTAGAAGTATTCAAATCAACTGGCTCTAATGTTATCAAAGACTCGTTGATTACTTCAAGATGCTTCTTTGATCTGCAATATACAAGAATAATGCTAACAAGGTCGATCACTGATAAATGTACCTAACTAACCTAACATCCTGTATTTGTGGTGGAAATATAAATGTTATGAAACTACCTATCTAAAATATTTTATACTCAAATACGTAATATATGTATACGTAAATTCGCTGTAAAAAGTTGTAGTGTGTATTTTTTATTCCAGTAAAATTACTTATTTCTTGTTTATCACGAAGAAGTTCTAGGTTATGAAAAAACATTTTATTTAATTTTTGCAAGAGTATAAAAAATGCGTTACAAAAAATATAATATAGCATATGATATTCAGGGAGTAAAGACGAATCTAACGACACCTAGCACATCAAAATCGGTCAAGCTGTTTAGGCTGTAGGAGGTAATCTAAAAATATGCATAGTACATACATAGATATACACCCACATACACCCTTACATACATAAATACAAACATACATATACTCGATAAACAACCCTCTTTACGCAATCGAGTAAAAATTACATACCTACGCGCGGCGCGGGCGGCGCGCGACAGACGGCGGTATATATAGGTACTCTCAAAGTCTGTGATGCGTTCAAAGATGCCGCGCCATATGCCGCCTGCCGCGATCGCGGTGTATTTTTACCGGACTGTGCAAAAAGGTGGGTTATGTTTTTCAAATGTATGAATCATATAAGATTATAAAAGTGAAATTGTCTGTCGTCTGTCTCTCTGTCTGTTTGTTACCTAAACGGCTAAACGGCTGAACCAATAATTATGAAATTTGGAACAGAAATTCTTTAGGACCTGGAGAAAGACAGAATATATATATATTGACTGGCCTTGTGGCTCAGTTGGTAGTATGTCTACCTAAGCTGTAGGTCGTGGGTTCGATCCCCACCCAGAGCAAACATATGTGTGATGAGCATGGGTGTTTGTTCTGTGTCTGGGTTTTTCTATGTATCATATGTATATATTTACAATAAAAGTATATATGTATTCTATCAGCAATCTAGTTCCATAGTACAAGCTTTGCTTAGTTTGGGCTAGATGGTGTTGTGTGAAATGTCCCCAAATATTTATTTATTTATTTATATATATATATTATTATCGCCATTTTTCATCACTACGCGGGTGAAACCGCGGGATGCAGCTAGCATGTGTATGTATGTTTATGTATACATTTATTTTTTATGAGCCCTGTTTGTACAAACTGTCCCACTGCTGGGCGCGGGCCATCTTCTCATTATAAGAAGGGTAAGGCCATAATCTACCACGCTGGCCAAATGCGGGTTGGCAGACTTCACACATCTATCATAACTGTAATATTTGAACATCAGGTAAGAGTAAGTACATTTTCTATATACGAGTATGAATAGAACTCATAGGTTTATGCACTGCGAGTGCGAGTGATCTATATAAATACTTACATGTATATTTCTAGGAAATAATAACTTGCAACTGGGTATTTACCTTTTTCGGGATCGCATCATTTCTATATGAGCCAAAATTTTGCGCTTACGCGTTCGCTTATTTTTTGGTTTGTTTGTTCTATGATTTCCCATAGTAATTTGTTTTATTTGGCGCGCGATGCAATCCGACACAGTACCGTCGCTGACAGTGGTCACCGACAGACTGGCGCGGGTGAACAGCTGAAGCAAGGCGGCGGGACGGTTGCTCGCGAGCAAACTTATTGTAAAATAAATTACTATAAAATAATGCACTAAACGTATCAAAAATGTAATTCTAGAGAACACTAAAAAAATGTAATAGCTACTTAACATGGTAAATTTGGTTTTGATGGCTTTAAACACTTTAGAGATAAATGGGAAAAATAAATAAAATAGCATATTTTTCAAAAAATAAAGCTATCGAGATTTTTTTCAGCAATCGTGTTTTTGTTTCTAGCGAAACCTAGGCAACAGATCGAAATTTTACATACAAAAAATTTGAGCTTGAACTAATAATACAAGTATTTTTTGTAAATTTTCAAAAAGCTTTGTTTTACTGCTTTTGCGGACTAGCCGGGCCTTAATTATTTTAGCTTTCATTTTTATGGCTATACAAGAGTGTCCTATAAGCCCTTGTAGTTTTAACAAGGGGCAGTTGTGGTGCTAAGTGTTAATGAACCCAAAGTTTTGTATCAACGAGACACTATAAATAGAAATCTGACTAACAAGTAAGAACACATGCTTGACGCAGCCAATAACGGCTTGTTTTGAATAATAAACGGTTTATAATATATCGAAACTTTAAAAACTTTTATATGAATTATTTCGTTACGTTTTAACGGTGAGTTAAAGCAGATATAGTTTGTGTTAAAGATAGTAAATTCCTTGCGTTTTCATTTGCGGTTTATAAAGATGTTTTTGGACCTTTATTCGGCATATAGAATTCAATGCCCTGTCTTGGACCATTTTTGGATATATGCCATATATTCTCATAATCGTTTTCAGCTAGCCATTGAATTTATCTTCTATCTTCTTCAATTATAATTCACTGGAATTTTTTGTTCATTATTTCTGAGTTACCCTAAATAAGTTGTTTACCATTTCGACCTTTTTCTCGTGAAATTGAATTAAATATTCAAAATTCTTCATACATAAGAATAAAACTGCAATATTCCCTTTTTCCTGTGAATTATAATTAAGCCATTTTAAATACAGGTCTAAAATAGTGAATGAAACTTCGGAGTCGGACACCACAGAAATCACTACGGAAGAATTCTTTAGACTACTTTTAGTACCATTAAAATAGAGGACCAAAATATTTCCTTAGATCAACAGAACACAATTGTTACTCATTAGAATATTCTCTTAATTAAATAGTCTGTCAACTAGTCTTGCCTGTAACTACGAACACAGTAAAGTGTTTGAAATTACAGTTGTATATTATTATGTCTGATATTAAATCTGCCTAAACGGATAATATAATCAAACATTAATTAGAAACGTAAACATAAATCACTAGTTAATCCATTAAATCATATGCAAATTTAGCCATAAATGATAAAAGAAACAACCATAAAGCATGTTAACGTAACAAAAGAGTTAAAACTATGCCGGTTTGGTTTGTCATGCCAACTTTCGCTACTTTCACGCATCATAGCGCCGCCTCCGCCTCGTGGGGCTCACTCACGAAATCTGTAATTAGAACCGTACTCATCAATTATCGATGCAAGTGTAAAGACACTAATTGAATGCATGAGAATTTACTTTATCCGAACAATGTGTATTACAAAATGAACTGCCATGACAGTAAAAAATGTAAAATCTAAATGTTTTGAATTGATGTATTTAGCAGGTAGTTCCAAAAAGTGGGTAGGTCTCGACTAACTTCCTTAAAATCCCCTCCGTTCACTTGGATCCATGAATCAACCACACATTATGATATCAGCACATTAGTGAGAATGAGGAAACAACTAAACAATAACACTTATCAAACCCTAGTACTTTCTTGTTCAAAATATATTAACGCGCCTGTTTTAAAAGATAATCATAATTTAGAATAGAAAGAAAGTAAGCAAAGAAAGGAATAGGTAGTTAAATGGATTAGGCTGCCGAGGATACTTTTAAATTCTTAGTGTGAGTAATGAGCATTCTTTAGCGAAGCAGTTACTTGTATCATCAGGTAGTATTTCATAATTAATAGGTTAGTCATAATTGTAACGTAAGAAAATCACTACAAAATATTATAAATCTTGACGGAAGGTGATACTTAAATGTATCATTATGCCCACACGTTTGCAAAGTTTTTCTTCTATGAACTTATATTGCAATCCTTGTGTCGCTAATTACATGAACCAATACCTTAAAACATTTACTTGATGTTGGCTGCTTTATTCTCTGCACTTCTAAGGTTTGAGACTCTAGAAAAAATACAGAATTAAATGTGTGTATTATTTTCCATGAATGGCTTCGATCTGGTTTTAGTTTTCCTGTGCACGTGGAATCGGATGTTTTGAATCATACCGTCTTGTTGGCAATCATATACCCTTACCCCACAGAATTCGCCCTATTACAGTAAGTCTTTGCCTTACCCCTAATTAAATGAGTTCAAGTGCTGCCGAGTTCAGTGCTTTGAAATGATACGCAGCTAGTCAGCTTCGTGTCATTTCAACTCCTCGATCGTTTGATTTTCGCACCATATGCCGAAACATGGTGTGATGTTGCATCGCAACGCAGTTGGGATGACCATATACCGTGAAGCCTATACTTACTTCTTTCTACATATGCTGGGATATATACTAAGTATGTATCATGTAACGAAATCTGCCCAGACAGGCCGCTTGTGGTTGTACTTGTGCACCAGAGCGAGAAGGATAACAGCCAGCCTGTTGTGAGAAAGAGAGGTTAACTTCCCGAATCCCTGAATCGATTGGCCGGAGACCAAACCAACGCGCTCCGCACCCCAATACCTAACTACCAGGGCTGTCGTCCAGGGAATTAGAGAATTAACAGGACGTCACCAACGAACCCTAATCGTAGAAATGACTCGATCGTAAAAATAAAACTCATTGATTGTTTCTGCCTCATTCGACATCGAGACATCGGATTTAGAGGAATTAGAGCTTTGGCAGTTACTTTCTTTATTACCGACATATCGCGTTGCTTTCACTGGTTTAAAACTGCTTTAGGCCTTACTTTGCAATACATTTGACGAATCAACTAGGAATACTAAAATGATTTTTTTACTAAAAGAAACTTAAAATATTTTCAGAACTATCCAAAACGGAAAACTTAAATTAATTAAGATACCTACGAGTATTTAAGAAAAAGATGAAAAAATACATCAATGTTATGTATGTAAAAATATAGAAGGGGTTCTCCCTTATCCAATAGTCTAAGTTATGGAAGCCCTAGGTACCCTATGTTGGTTTATAAATCAATAACGAAACGAAGGGGACTGGGGAGCCGAACATTTGGGGACTACAGTAATAATAAAAAAAGTTCCAACGACATTCAAGACGTGAGGGGCTGAATAATAACCGTTCCATTATCTAATGTTTAGGTTATTCAGAATATTTTATTGGTTCACATTACCATAATAGGATGGAATATACGACTAAATCATAATAACGAGTGCATTAACATCGCAGATTTATTAAATATGACAGACTTTTATTAGAGGATGAAATTTTTAATTAGCGTGATACAATCCCAGATGCGGAGATAGCACAAAAAATAGCGGATTAGCATAGAATGCTCGGCAGCGCGCCATCCGTGCAATGTTACACTTGAAAATGTCTTAATTGCCACGGCCAACTTGATGCTCCATAAAATTCGTATCTTTTTGAAGTTACGTTCTATCGCTAGATGAGGTCGATGACCGCGAGCGCGACTTTAAAATATGTATTTATCTGCGACTGACTTCTGTTTGATCTGGTTCTTTAAATTTCCATATTTTGATAACAAAGAAACCCACCTTTTCGATCGTTGTACCTACTTGAACGTGGTATAGTAGGTATACGCAACTATGAAGTTACATCGGTGTGTTTACCTACCTAAATCAGCTGAAGCTTCTCACGCTAGGAATTCTAGAAATGAGCGATTCAGTTCGGAAGCATGCAATGTGTATGCAATGAGATTGTACTCGTATAACATATCACTGGGCTGGATGTATGACTAATTGACTATGTATATCATGTCACCGATGCAGCTACTAAGTTGTGTCGGTCGACCTGGAAATCTGTCAGTATCTCGATAAAGCTCAGCATTCATGCAAATTCAAAAACAAATACAAATTCATGGTGATTATTATCACCATGAATTTGTCCCCGCCTAAAGAAGAAGTTGAAGTTTGTTCTAAATGACATCCTTAACATACCTATAGCTCATATCCGGGTTTCACAAGCTCGAGTGCTTGCTGGGTAAACGCGAGGGTGAAACCACTGAATAGATGATAGTATCCCTAGCCTGGAGCAAGGGTGACACTGAAAGGGATTGTAATTTCACTGCACGCCTTTTGGAGACTGAAAACTTCGCTCTTATGAAAATCTTGAAACTTCAGTCCAATTGTAAATTGTGAATACTTCAATTTACATTGTTTTTATACAGGATGCTTCATTATTAAATGATGATAACTTTGTGTAGCTACCTACTTTTTAATAAAATGTTTATAGCAGTTAAGTTATCAAAACGGGATGGACGCTCTTTCAGGTCAGGGAAAAACAAAAGCTAACAAGTTGATTTGCTTAAAATATATATAAAAAAACAAATCTACTTTAAACAACGGCAACCCGTTCAGCACTGGAGGTAATAGATAAACATACATATAAAACATAAGTATTTACATACATATAAATGTTAAAAATGACTGTTTATATGTAAGTATATGGGTAGACTGAATCCTAAATAAACGAAATTTAAATAGCCAAATATGGTCATGAGGACCGTCGATCTTGTTTTTTTAACAAATAACTAAATAAAATATTGGAAAGCTCAGATTACCTAGAAAATTACTATGCAGTCTGTGTTGATTAGCGGAGTAAAAACTGAAGATTATGATTGTATTTCTGACTTTTATTACAAGAATTTACTTCGCAATGTATAATTTCCTTTGGAAATGAATAAGCTTTCTATTTTGAGAATATAAATAAACAGCCCGAAATAAACTGGCTTGTTGCTCTCACAAAACTAAAGGGTGAAGCGGATATTTTTTTGTAAATTTGCTTCGAAAACAATTGTTTGGCACTGTAAAGGACATATCGTATAATACCGATACAGGATAATAGTATCCTGGTTTCTGTAATTTTGGTATTAATTAAAAAACACTTATAGGTTTAGTAATTAGTAATAAGAAAAAATGTTTATAGCAGTTAAGTTATCAAAACGGGATGGACGCTCTTTCAGGTCAGGGAAAAACAAAAGCTAACAAGTTGATTTGCTTAAAATATATATAAAAAAACAAATCTACTTTAAACAACGGCAACCCGTTCAGCACTGGAGGTAATAGATAAACATACATATAAAACATAAGTATTTACATACATATAAATGTTAAAAATGACTGTTTATATGTAAGTATATGGGTAGACTGAATCCTAAATAAACGAAATTTAAATAGCCAAATATGGTCATGAGGACCGTCGATCTTGTTTTTTTAACAAATAACTAAATAAAATATTGGAAAGCTCAGATTACCTAGAAAATTACTATGCAGTCTGTGTTGATTAGCGGAGTAAAAACTGAAGATTATGATTGTATTTCTGACTTTTATTACAAGAATTTACTTCGCAATGTATAATTTCCTTTGGAAATGAATAAGCTTTCTATTTTGAGAATATAAATAAACAGCCCGAAATAAACTGGCTTGTTGCTCTCACAAAACTAAAGGGTGAAGCGGATATTTTTTTGTAAATTTGCTTCGAAAACAATTGTTTGGCACTGTAAAGGACATATCGTATAATACCGATACAGGATAATAGTATCCTGGTTTCTGTAATTTTGGTATTAATTAAAAAACACTTATAGGTTTAGTAATTAGTAAGTAATTCTGTGTCAAAAATATACTATGTAAAACTGTGTTAATACTCATCAATAAAATTACAAACCTAACTTTTTGTATACCCAGCGATCTATATGTACTAACGTACATGTAGATACGTGCGTTTACATTGAATTCTTTGTGTATACCTATGATTATTTTAATTATTTTAAATTTCAATTGTAAAAATGAAGTTTTAACTGTGATCAGCATACTTTCCAAGCTTTTCTTTGCTTCTTTATAGATATTGTATTATATTTGCTTTATACAAGCATCATGTCAGAACGGTATTTTGTATAAGTAATCTCAAAGAGATAAATAAGACTTCGCAAATTTAAGGGCAGGTGGCAAAAATGTTTTGTTTATCTATTACCTGTTCCAAGAAATGTCAACATAAACTATTTCGTGATCAGGTTGGTTTACCACCACGACCAATAAACTGAAGTCGTCTTTATTCATTTCGTAGCAAAAACGCGATGCTTTCCCTCAAAATCTCAATGACATCAATAAAGTTCGTGTCTTCGACCGCGAGGCCGCGATGGTAACTTTTATATACGTATCTGAATAACTGGTTTCATACTTGTTATTACGTTCGCGTACACCTTGGATGCAGAAGATGGACGTTGAGTCACGAGGCTCGTCTCAAAGGAACAATGGTTATACGGACCAAGATTTCAATGCGAGTAATTAACGCCAGGAGGTAAGGATTCGCTCAACGCGCGCAGCTATCTCTCTCGCCCATCACATCGTTTTAAATATATAAAATCATTGAATAGAGATAATCTCCACCTTAAATATTGAAGCTACTTCAGAGACAAAACACGGACATACGTTTGTGTCAGAATTCTATTCGATTTAATTAGAAGAGTTCTAAAAGCTGCAACGGGTAGTATTTTATATTGATATAGTTATATTCATATTAACAAAATAACTATCCTACAATAATTTGTCGTTAACAGAGTACGTAGGTGTTCCTTAATGTTATATTTTTTTGTCGCAAAACAAAGAAAATCTAATGGTAAAAGACAATTCAATCGCAAGAAACGTTTCTGACGCGTGGGAATAACACCCAAACCATTATTTGGAGAGGAAAAGAAATAGGCAAGAAATCTGCGGAATGTGATTCTGATTGAGGCATCTGGAGCGAACATTTTCAAGATTGATAGGCTCATTTACAGCGTCAAAGAGACGGTGAGTTTTCTTCGTTTGCCGATACCGGCTGGTGAAAAATACCGATTGTATCTTTATGACTGACACAAATTAAGTCGTGATTTTGCATCAAGATTACGCTAGCTCTACCTCCCCTAGCTTTCTTCTAGTTGTTTACTATTTGAGCTCAAAAATTTATAACACCTGGACAAGCCAAGCGCGCTGGATTGACGCCAAAAATCAAAAGTTGCTAGCCAAATCTATTACGAAAATGTTATCCTTGCCTAACTTGCCTTTGATATTTAGTTCTGTCCCGTGATAATGATGAATGTTTTTAGACAATGAATGTCTTTTTGATTTGTTATTTCGTTCTTTGACTTTGGTCTGCCGCATGACAGTATACAAGTCAAAACCAAGCAAATAATTAAAGTGCTAGTCGATGTCTTCACGGACAAACATAATAGATGAAATTCGTGCTCCAAGACCGCCAACTATTCTAGGTGTATTCTGTGCAATATTAGATTTGTTTGAGCACCGACGAGCGTCGGCGTTTACATGCGATGATGCATAGCGGAAAATAGAATTGTAATGCAGTCTTCCAGTTCATTTTTCTTGGAATACTTCGTACTAATTTAGATTTGGGTTCAAAACCCTCCGACAACGCGACCTTTTGCAATTTTTATTCGGAGAGAGTATTCGAACAGGAATGTCATTTGGGATGGAATTGAACGATTTGTCGGGCCGGCCATCCCTCTTGCGGACGGCTATTTTATTCCGTTTGATGTGTTTGAAATCGGCAATACTGACATGTTTGTTTAACAAGGCAAAAATCGAAATATTCAAATTCAAATAGCATTTGGACCATTTAGATCAGGTTTTTGACCTCTACTATTAATGATAGTTCATCGAAATCCAAAGAAGGCAACACAAACGAGTTCCTTCTATTTATTATGCGTCGCAGTGTCATTTAATGTGATTATTATTAAGCGATAAACTCATTGTTTTATGCCCTTATCGGACATGTCCTAGTGGATTAATCGGAAATTGATAAGAATAAAAACATTTATATTCATAGGTTGACAAACGCAGTCTATCTAGAACAGGGTGTAACTCGACGTGAGGATTTTCTAGACGCAACAATAATGAAAGATAACCACTAAGCTAAGCCGTCACTATTCGTGCTCTATCTAAAACAGTATAAATCTCTGAAATCTTATATCTCCAACGTAGGCCGCACCCAAAGCCACGCTTGCGAACACTGATATTTGCTCATGTTTATTTTCAAACGCATTTAACGCAAATATTGATTCGTTAACTGCAGTATACCTACTAAATAACAAAATCAATTGCACGACCGACTTTGGACTGAAACAAACACATAAAAAAATCTTAGAATTATATGAATACTTTGAATAATTATATACCGGCAAATTAATCAGATTGACCTATTTTACATCTTGTTCATAACCTTTCTTGGGTTAAGTCTTGCGGGCCGATGCACATGTAGCGCCTTGTATGGTTGTCGTAGCTTCAAGGTCACTGCATTAGCACAGATGTCGGTCCTAGCTGGCTGGCTGGAATCTTGCTTATAAATAGACAACAAGGTCATGGCCGCCCTCTTGTCGCTACATGACATCTATCCATATCACTGTAATCCTTATTTAGATAAGTATCATCATCTAATAAAACTGTCGGAATGCGATGTCCCATTGTGAAGAACCCTCAAGTATCAAGGTTTTGATAACAATTTCTTTTGTGCTCTGAGTCAGTTTCCGGTAAATATGTTCTAGAATAGCTATTAGTCACTGATTGTTATGAAAATACACAACCATTAAATACTGGAAAGTTGCAATTCCTTTCCAAAGGAAGGCTATCAGTGCTCTGTTTTTAAATTAAAAATAATTTAAGTCTGTAGACTTTATTCGTTGTGCACTTTGTTTTGACATTGCCTTTATAATGAATTTAATTGCATTATTTTTTACTTGCAGTATAAATAAATTAATGTCATAGCCGTTCATGAATTACATCCATATTACTTACTACTTTTTGTGGAACTACACTATACTTTAATTAATTTGACTGGCCTTGTGGCTCAGTTGGTAGTGTGTCTACGTCTACCTGCTGAACCGAAAGGTCGTAGGTTCGATCCCCACCCAGAGCAAACATTTGTGTGATGAGCATGGATGTTTGTTCTGTGTCTGGGTGTTTCTATGTATCATATGTATTATATTTACAACAACAAAAAAAGTATATATGTATTCTATCAGCCATCTAGTTCCATAGTACAAGCTTTGCTTAGTTTGGGCTAGATGGTGTTGTGTGAAATGTCCACAAATATTTATTTATTATTTATTTATTTGGAATCCCACATTTCCTACTATACCTACGTCAGTCGAAGACACAGTAACTATTATTATTTTATTACGCTGTCCACTTTTGCTTTCTAAGTAAATTCGATTGTAATGTCACAAAAAAATCCATGTCTCATCTCTGTGAATTTCCTTGATTATTTTCCAAGTCGTGTTATTTGACACTGGAGACATTCGTCAATTTATCCTTGCTTTTCTTGCGTATATTTTCTTCTAGTAAAATTATCTCGTCGGCTTCCCTCGTCTGTTCCGTTATTGATCCAGTCTAATGCTATTTCGCTATAATTCCGTGTTCAATGAACTTCTATCCTGTCTGGGCTTTTCTCACTTACGTCATTTTATGCTTCACATCTTCTCTGATAGACGTTGATGATAATTTACTATGGTATGATGATACTTGTATTAATTAAATTTTGGGATTTCGCGTTTAATTATCATCAAAATTTTACCCGTTTTTAACTTAATGAATTTTATGTTTTATTTGGAGTAAATGTTTGTTGTTTTTAAATTACACGATAGTTTTTATTAATTTTCGTATAGTCCTACCTCGGCTGTTGTTCACATATATTTCGCCAGTACAGCAATTTGGAGTTATCTCAAAGAAGGTTGTTAAAATAAAAAAAATCTGTGTAAGTAGAATATAAAAGATAAAATATATGTAGGTATAAAGAAAAATATAAAATAATGTTGTAAATTACATTAAATACTTACCTACTAAAGACTAAGTGACTGAATTGTACTTACATAATAAAGAACAAAAAAATACAAGGTAAAGAAAATAAATAAAGCAGGATAGAAACAACGAGGTTACTCATAAATCAGTCTGCATCTGCAATAAACGGTATATGCTACAGAGTTCTGACTTCTGCTTACGGTGAAATTTTAATAAGTTTAAAACTTTCTACGGCGTCCACGAATGCTCGGCGAATGACTCACTCAGTTCAGTGTACCCTCCCCTCCAAAACGGTCGACGCATCGCGATCGATTCGCAGACATTTTTCGCTCGCCGAATTTTATAGATATTGCTCAATCGATGCATAACAATAACTGTAATTTGTTCAATTCAATGTCATCGTATGCAGACCATCGGTATATATTTTTTTACCATGATTTAGGCTTGTATCAAGTAGGGACCAAATCAAATTTGGGAACCTTATATGGATAGCTCAACGACTAGTTACTTTGATACCTAGGTACTTAAATCCGTGGGATGTGGATTAGAAAATAAATTTAGCTTCCGATACATTCTCCCAAGATCCTTGATCTTGACTCGGAAACCAACCACAAAGAAAGAGTTTCAGTGAATCTCTAACATGAGTGTACTCCTATGATACTTAGAGGATTAGTTCCTGACAGCAAATACAGATGAAGCTGAAAAAAGTTCAAAATTATAGACGTCTAGCTCTAGCTAATAAGAATTCCTAATTTAACAGGAACTTCAGATAAAGTGAAAAAATTAGATAACTACAAATTCTTTCGTTTCAAATCTATTTCGTAAAGTTGTTCTTGTTTCATTAACCGAACTTGTCTCCATATAAGATTTCAAAGTCTGTGAGTCACGTTTTTAAATCCGCTACAGATTTTCCATTAGTTCCAGCCACTGGTTTAGTATCAAATTAAACGCCGCTTCTTAAATTCCGACTAAGCATGTAGGTGCACCAGATTTATCTAATCTAGGATTCTAGATTGATGTGGAATGTATGCGGTTAGGTGTCGGCGTATCTAGTTGCGACGCGGTTTGTTAAACAGAGCATGTTACGAGTAAAAATTTACGAAATTCTTGGAATAGAATATTAGGTAGATATTGGGAAGCAACAATTTCTTGTTTGGGAGTTCTTCTTAAGATTTCGCTTTAACGCCCTTAAGCTCTTTATTTTTCTATCTTTGGTTTTAATGATCACAGCCACATCTTCCATGAGTTATTTTTAGTTACTAAGGGGTAAAACTTTACTCCTTTTGTATCTTTTGAGAAAAATAATGTAAGTACCTATGTTATCGTACAACTGTATGTATTGTTTTCGTTTTATCTCTTTTATTTCATATGTACTTTACAATAATAATATTTTATCTGTTTACCTACAACGGAACTCGAGTCAAATTCCTCTGATCTGTTGTCTTTCAAACAAATCGTAGTCCTCAAATAGATAAATATATATTTGTACCAACTCAAGATAAATAATGTTTTATTAACAACTATATTGATACAATTTAGGAATGACGCCATTCTGATGTGATTATTCTAAGTATGCGTCACATATGATTCATTGCTACAAACGATCGAAAACATACAAAATGAAGAAAGGGTGAGGTTACTGTCAGTTGCTGTGACTGGTTTATCGCATTTGTCAGGATGTGACTCATGTCATTCACATTTCTTTAGAACAAAAAACAATGGTAGTCAGAATATTAGGGTTGGTTTCAAGATGGAAGCCATCGTGGCTATCGTCCCTCTTCACAGATCATAGTTCGTAGAGAGGACTAAATTTATTTATTTATTGCACATTGTACAGTTCTTACAATTAGTACTTAAACTAAAAATTGTATACAGTACAAGGACCCCGTAGGGGCGCTGCAATGTAGTGAGCCTTAGTTGTTCATCTAAGACCATTATATAGGTACATTTTTGTTATACTTACTAGGGGTAACTACAGTGTGGTAGTCAATAAATTTAATTTTACAAGAAAGTGCTTGGAGCATTAGAGGTTCTAACAAATAAATAATTGTTTCTATTTAACTACATAAGTAAAAGATATTTAAGGTAAATATAGTCAAGTTATGTATATACTATGTTATATTTATTTAACTATTTCCACTAAATTTCTAATAGACGATCTAAGCCATAAATGAAACAGTTCACATCCTAAAGTGGCATTGACACAGCCTTGTTTGACCATCTGTTGGATCTGAAATCAACGTACTATTGTAGATTAAAGCAATAACGGTGCCCGGCATGACATGGCTCCTTTCCAAATCCTTATACGGTATCTTAAAGAACGGGTTGTACTTACGTTACGTCTCGTAATAATTCTTAGTCGGTCGTAAAAAAATATGTCGCCAGTGCACCATATGGTAAGGTTACAAAATGTCAGACTGAAGTCCTTGCCACCAAAATCCAATATAATCTTAATTGTTTGAGTGTTGCTACGTAATTATTACATATGTTGATTTATCTTTGAAATGAATAGCTATACCTAAATCTAACAAACAAACGACACGATGAAAGGACGTCTTCTGATAACAAGGTAAGACTGAATAACTTCGTAACATCTACTGTTTTGATGAATCCTAAATTGCACTTTGGTATTCATGAGACCAAAAGCTGTTTCAGATGGATACTTATCACAGCCAAGTGTGGTGGTGTTGATAAGTGGGTATAAATTTGTTCAAGCATTTAGAAAATTATTCAGATACATTTAAAATTCTAATTTATACCCGTCTACGCAAAAGGGAGGGTTATATCTTTCCGGTTTTTGTATGCGAGTATGTTTCTACACATAAATTACTCTTTGCTTCGATTTTATTTTTCAAAAAACTTTGTATTTTTTACGCATGAAATAGCGAAGCTGAAAGAGAAAATGAGCACTGCAGTGTCAGTTCGCAACATCACGTTGTCTCTTTCTGCGGAGAGCTTAGTTTCAGGATTACACATTATCGAAGCAAATATGTGAGGTCATGAGGTGTTAGGTTCGATTTTATTTCCTATGTATCATATAGACAGGTAAATGAAATATAGATAAGTAGGTTTTATTAACTACAACACAACAATATACAGACTCAACTAACTAAACTACTACACAAAAAGCATATCGATTACCCCAGACCGATAAATGTCTAAAGATAATCCAAGTAGGTAGATAGGTATATAAATTGGACGTTAATATCTGACGCCAGCCTTACATAGTCACCTGCAATTAACAAAGAGAATTTCTCAATAACATGATTTTATTATGTAAATATCATTCTTGGTAGATGTAATTTCTGCTTATTATGGCAAGTTTACTTAATTATAATTATGCTAATGAAGTGTTATGCTTTATTAGTTTTCAATAAACCTTTGAAGCTAAATACACCTATTCCTTTCCTTTCAAATAATGCTAGATTATTGTTTCGCGACATACAAGGGCGTGTCATTGGTTCCCAATTAATCCCATTTTTTACCGACTTCAAAAAAAGGAGGTTATTATCAATTCGACCTGTATGATAACATTGTTAGAACTACATAGTTTTTGTATATGTTAGTCTATACCAGCTTCTAAACATGTGTGCCAAATTTAATAAGTATAAGTATGTTTGTATATTTGTATGTTTGTCCACGTATTACGCAGAAACTAGAAGTCGTATTGCAATAATCCTTTTTTTATTGTATAAAGTATCGCTGAAGTTAGGAGTCACTGTAAGCTTATTATTAAAAATTAAGCGTTACAATAGATGTGAAGTATGTTTGAAATTAAACGAACTTACCCAGTGAAGTTTTGGGAATACAATTTTTAGTTTCAAACTATACGAGTAAATACTATTTAAAATGAATAAATAAAAGTATGTAATTAAAAAAAAAACCGGACAAGAGCAAGTCAGACTCGCCCACCGAGGTTTCTATACAAACTAGTAGATAAAAGGGGGAAATTATATATTTTTGTAATATTTTCCTTCATAAATCGAAAAACGTAAAAATATTTAAAAACCTGTTTTAGCTTGTGCTAATTAAGCTCTTTCATATGAAACCCCACATGATACGCTTAAAGCGCTTTAAAATTTGGACCCCTCCTTGCTTACATAAAGACCCAATTTTTTTTGATTAAATTAAAAAAATCCAGTTTTCGGATTTTTTCCTATATGTGTACTAAAACACAATGCTTCTCGCCAAATTTCATAGTTCTAGGTCAACGGGAAGTACCCCATAGGTTTTGATTCCCTTGCGAAATATGCGGTTTTTTTTTTTGCAACATATTCGGCTGTGCCTTTTTGATTTTTCTGTCTGCAGCAAGAGACTATAGATCTGCGTATATGGTTTTAATTTCAACACGATACCGTCAGGCGTTCCCATGATACAGGTCTTGACACCCGGACGGACGGACGGACAGACGGACAACAAAGTGATCCTATAAGGGCTCCGTTTTTTTCCTTTCGAGGTACGGAACCCTAAAAAACAAAACTGGGCATCTACCTTAGTAGGTATGTACGTAAACCACAGAATTGTATTCAAGCTGTATTCAAGCATGTCTTATGCTTGAATACAGTTTGAATTATTTTTTGATCAATAAAATTGACATTATCAGATCATAATAATGACAGATATATTTGTGTCCACAGAATTCGCCTTTGTTTGTGTCAATCATGTTTGCATCTGCGTTACACTGACATTTCTGGTCCATAGTGAACAATAATAAACAGTCAATTTGCTAAATGAGCACTTGTTCTTGCTACGTTCCTATTCCTACTTATCTGACGATTGGTGCCGCAGAATGGATACTACCAGTCACTTCCCCTTTGACTTCCGTGGAGATGGAGTCATGATTTGAATCCGAGTTAATTTAAATACATACCCATATTATTATTACATAGACTTGGAATAAAGATTTTCTTACACAGATGTAGGAAAGAAAGTCTATCTTCCCAGTTATGAAATATGTTTATCGTTTAGAACTACTCTTATACTACTACTCTTGGTGAGAACGATCTTACGATCTTGCTATGTTACGAACCCGGGTTTGCTCGTATTTTAAGTAATAAAAAATCCGAGTGGATCTCGGTCGCCCAGGTACTATACATAAATGGTGTATAATAATGATATGCTTTTCTACTTTCTACCTCACAAGACCAACGAATGCCGGAGTATAGAACAGATTAAAAGACCTATCACACTACCAGTTTTATCGTACCCTGAGGGATTGCATAGTGTAATAAAAACCAGGGTCCCGATCTTCATCGTTCCCAGATAGGCACCCGATAGACAGGGCCCGAAAAATCGGATAGTGTAATCAAAATTATCTTTTCAGAGACTAAGTACTAATTGCACCCGTGTTTCATGAAACAAAAGGTTGTTTCCCTTCCGATAGACAGGATGTATATCGCTATAATTTAATACACACCTCGAGGAGCCCGACAACAATGCCTCGTGGTTTTAATATTCTGTTTGCACGCGTACCGGCTGAAATTGAATAAATGGCGGGCAACATTTTGTAAAGAGAACCATTGGGCTTTCTTTTTCTATCGGAGATTGTCTTTGGTATATATTTTTTTTTTCAAACTACAGTCTTGCCAAATTTTAAATTTGGTTACTATTTCTTTGCAAAATGTTTTAAATGTTTAAAGTAAAATATGTGCATGAAATGTTTGTTCGTAAATTAAATTTTTAATATTAATTATTTCAAAAACACCTTAGACATTTAACGTTAGTATAGAAATATTCCAGACTGTTATCTCTTTTTCTTGTGTAAGATGCTAATGCGTTAATCTACTAATTTCTTTTTATGTAGCCATTAGTACCCTAGTAACATTGTTTGTCATTAGAAGGCACTGCATTCCACGACACAGGACTCTCCTATTGTGGGTTGCAGGGTTCACAAAATGTATGTCCCCAAATTATTTTGTTCAAATATACGTTAATTATTATTATTAGTTGAAGTTTCTTCTAATTCTCATAAAAAATACTTGTTAAAATTAATAAGATTATACATAATGTATATACTTATTTACTTTTTATGGGCTCTTAAAATGATGAGATGGTGCGTATTTATATTAAAACATATTTTTTTGTATCAATTTAATAAATATATTTATGTTTAAAAATAAAATAAAATAAAAGTTGATACTAGTTAGTTTTTAATACCCGACTGCAGAAAAGCGGGTTTTACAGCTTAATTTACGATTTCGTTATTCTTGATACACTACGTTTTTTGTGATAAAGTATACAAAATCACCAACCATAAAAATATAAATGCGCATTATTTAGAATAATTCTAGTAAAATCACTTGTTTATTACGAAAAAGTTCGCTGGAGGTTACAATAAAACGCATTTTTGTTTTAATTTTCATCAAAATCCGTCAAGCCGTTCAGGCTGTAGGCGGTCATATAATTATAAACATAGTATATACTCGAAAAACAAAACGCTCCTTACGTAGTCGTGTAAAAATTTAATAAGTAAGGTTAAACAAATTGATACGTTCCCAAACAAAAGAACTATGGATTTTTGAGTCGGAAACATGCATAAATAAAGAACAGTTAGTCACTTACACAGTTGATTGTTCAAGCACTCACTACTTGTTGAAAACAACAGTTACAGAGTACCTACATTAGTGTAACGATTCATTGGGTTTGTAGCCCACTTGGAATTTATTATTACGTTTCTTCTTTAACCTGTGATCATAACACACCATAAAAACTTTTTTAACTAAAACTAGACTAAAAGTTGAGTACCTAATATTTTTCAAATATGTAGATTTAGGTAGATTTTGACTTGACAGATTGTGTTTGTAGAATCATACTTATCATTGAAGTGTTTGTTTTTCGTTGGTAAATGACACAAATACCCATTCGTTTTCTCAAACCTTATTTCATATAAGAAAGTACACCATTGTTAATTAAACATGCTACAGCGTTAAGCAAAGTTTAACAGCCCGTATTAAAACTGCAAGCCTCTTTGTTTCAATGTTTCAATGGGAGTGGTTAGTTAATGTGTTTACGGTCCATTTGCTCGGGTAATGCGTGGCGTCTGTTCGGCAGCCTACACATTACGGGACAATCAACGGAGAGATTAGTTTGAAAGTGGCATGCGAAGTATCTTCATGTGGGAGTCTTGGAATAAGGGCGCCTCTGTCACTTAAATGAGTCAAGTCGATTTAGGTATAATAAATCGCTCTAACAGGAATGTGAATCATGATATGAGGAAATATAGGATATTTTGTTTCCTTGGAATTTGAAGGAAAAGAAAAAATAATACGCAGTTATGAGAAAATTGAAGTAATAGTATTAATTTTATTGGTATGAACAGATCAATTGGTGAAATAAAATAAAATTACTGTTAAAACCACAATAACATCTCTGTAGCTTCGGATTACTTCGGTATTTAGTTATCGTTATATGTAGATACAATATTTTAGATGAACTTATTAGATAGATTAGACAGAATTTAGATACACTTTACAATATACAAACGTAGCTCAAAATACTAAACAACTACAGTCTCTAACTTGTTACTTTCCTTCTTTCCAGATTAGAAAATGGCCTGTTCAGTGAGCGATACTCCTGCTCTGAAAGACCTGCCGAAGGTGGCGGTCGATCTGAAGAGCCAGCTCGAAGGATTCAACACTAGCTGTCTACGAGATGTAGATACTAATGAGAAAATTGTACTACCCTCCGCTGAAGGTATTATAATTAGCTGCTAAGCCTTAAATTCCTTCTACAATGACATTTTGATTGCTGACGTCTAGTACGTAAATGCGTTGCGTTGCGTTAGGGGCAATTCATTTATTACGTAAGACGATTTAGGGGGGGGGGGTCTTATTTTTTCTTACAAGGGGGTGGGAGGGAGTCTTGATAGTTAAAATTATACTTTGAAAAAGCGCGGGCAACCGAAGTGCGCTCGGATGTGTATAAAAGTACAAATAAACATTCCTAAAAATTGTTACTTTGAAAAATAAACATTACAATAAACCAAACGTGTAAGTATTATTTTTTCCTTTAGATTCTTACGTAATAAATATTACACAGGGGGGAGGGGGTCGGCCTATTCTTATTTTTTCTTATATAGGGGGGGGGGGGGGGGGTCAAAAACTGTAAAAAATAGTCTTCGTAATAAATAAATGGCCCCTTACGAAGGTGAATAACAGCCATCACAGTCGGTATAACGCAGTAGTTTAAACATGGTTCTCGTGCTTATATCGTTGCCCATGACTATCGTCAGTGACCAATGCCAGTATAATAGGAATTAATAGTCTAAAACTTCGTAGACGTTATTCCTCTCCATACTATACTTCTATGACTGATTTATGAATGCCATCAGATGTAGCGCAAGAAAAACAACACAACGCTCTCCTACAAGGCGTAGAACAATTTCAGACATCCTCACTCAGAAAAACGGAAACCGTCGAAAAAAATGTACTTCCGAATGCGCTAGGTATTGTGTGGTGAAGCGATATTACTAACGTTCCAGTTAATGTCGCTATTTCGTGGAACAAATAGTGTGGATGTCGAGGCGTGACCGCTTTGATTCGATTTTTCCTCATAACAGCCGTCTATTGTACTTATCCACTCATTACATAAAGCTTTAACATTAACGAAAACAACAGGTACACTACAGGTACCCTTGGCAGTCTTTAGCACTTTTCGTTGTGTATTTGCAGGCTAACATTGTTATTTGATGGCACTAAAATAATAACGAGCATGTTTGTTTAGCTGTTTCTACGTATGTGTACAAGTATGCGGTACAAATTGATTTTTACGCAGCTGATTCTGTTTTGTAGATGTTGCTACGGAGAAAACTCAAAAGTCTCTTTTCGACGGTATTGAAAAATTCGACGCTACCAGGCTGAAACACACAGAAACACAGGAAAAGAACCCCCTTCCTGACAAAGATGGTATGTATTTATTTAAAAAAAAGCACAAAGACATACCCAATATTCTAAGAACTGGCACCATATTACCTGCCAATTATTAATGCACGAGCCCTTGTACTTAATAAATATTTTATTTGTATCGCCTCATGCATTCCTCTACAACTAAATATTAGTTTTCGTGTGATACTTTCTAGACGCCTCCATTGTTGTGCGATAAAACTCACACCAAACTGTTTTTGTATTCAATTTTAATGACTCGATTAACTTATCGCGTTATTTTGTCAGTCTACGGTCTTGACACGCTTTCTTTAATGCACAATTTAAAAACACTAATGTATAGCATGTATAATAAAATTATTTTACTTTTAAGTTTATGCAAAGAGCGTTAATTTTTACTGTTATGCTTATTTATGTTATGCCGTGCACGGTCTTGCTTTGCTATAGTTGTAGCGGCAGAAAAGGCGCATCAGAACCTGCTAGAAGGCGTCGAGCATTTCGACAAGACACAGATGAAGCATGCGACTACAGAAGAAAAGAACACATTACCACCTGTGGAAGGTTTGTTTTGCTTTATAGCCCTGCTTAATGTTTTGTTTGATTTCTTTTTTCATCGTGCAGTTCTATTTTAGATTAATATTTAGTTTTCTTTTAGTCACCAAGCGTAGCGTAGCGGTGATCGAAGTGCCTAAAAGAAACCTAGAACTAGATCTAGATCTCAAAAACTCAAGTATTTGTTCACAGCTGACTTAATATTATGTGATCAAAATTAACATAGATGTGAAGCGCTACTATTATACATAGATTAAGTCTAAATAAATCGAGGCTTTTTGATAATGTTTTAGGTACTTTAAGACAGATATTGAAACTCGAGGGTAGCTAATACCCAGCTCAGCATTTGAAAGTCCTCTTTGACCAGTAAGCATCTTGTAAATTACAAATAAAATAAAAAAAAACAATTGTACTCTAAATCACATCACATCACGTACCTACTTACTTCCTACTAGTATAGATTTCACCGTCTGTCGAACCCATTAATCGGCCTTAATATAGAATTTTAATAGGAAAAACATACAAGGAAATACATTTTTCCTCCTATTTGTTAAAGTAGTACTTAATACAATAATACTATATTATATTAACATAATTTTTCCCATTTAGCCATTGAAGCGGAGAAGGAGAAGAACAAGTTTTTGAACGGTATTGAAAATTTCGACCCGACCAAGCTGAAGCACACCGAAACCTGCGAGAAGAATCCTCTACCAACTAAGGACGTGATCGAGCAGGAAAAGACTGCTTGAATTTCCATACCAATACCTTATCTCGCTAGTATCGCTGTATTTTAACCTCGATGTAAGTTAAGCATGGGTTTGTTCGCCAGCGTATATAAGATACCCAGGAAATCTAGCCCTTAAACTTGTGAACACGAATACAGTGAACTTAGTCACACATCACGAACAGGTTGTTAATGTTGGTTGTACTAAAAGTTACCATGTAGCGGACTATCGGCAAACTATTGTGACTGACTGACTGACTAGATTTTGGTACGACCACTGTTCGCAGCTGTTTTCGTGATGATCGTGTTGTCAATGTGAGGCTTGACGCGAACGGTCCTTTATCATTAGTTTGATAGGAATGAAATTTTCTATGTCACTTTTTAACGGTATATAATGTATATTTAAGCGTATTTTATGAGCATTTTATAATTTAATTTATATCAATGTGAGTTAAGTATTAATATTCAGTACTGATTTTTATTTTAGAGTATTAGGCGCTGCACTCCCTTGTTATTTTAACTTTGGCTTCTTTGAGTGGACGTACGTTCTTTTTACTATTAATCATGTCAAAAATGGTCGATGCCAATCTGGATAATGCTTTAGGAGTGTAGTTATCAAGTCTGATTTGGCCTTAATATATAAAAAAAATGTTTGAGTTGTGTCTGTTTTGATTAATGAATAGCTTTAGAAAATATACATCATCGAAGAAAGTAGTAGGTACTGTAAATGTAATATTACTTGCTCAACCATTAATGGTTAGTTCTTTGGTCTGATTTTTAAGAAAGCAATAGTTTGTGTTAAGTTTTTTTTTCTGATGTGAACAACAATAATTTTTATAACATTTACAACGTTAGGTACATAATGTAATCGAACATTTTTTCCATTTTTATAACATGCCTACTTACTATAGATGCCAATAAACCACTTTACCGGGATTTTGTACGTTTTACAGACGGTGCTTTTTTTATAAATATAGATTCATAAAAATATCTCTGGTATTTTATTTCTTATTCTCTACATTATGTATCATATTATGATGTAGTAAATAAATACCTACCTACTAGATTTAATCACTAAGTATCACAGTGCAAACTAAACAATAATGGTCCAAAACCTTAGTTTTGTGAAATTTCCCACTACGGGATGTACGGCTGACCCTCTGTCGCTCAAGGCTCCTGGCCAGACCATTACCATATTACCCTCCAATACCTCCATCAAATACTCTCTTCCTTCCATATAACCACGGACAAATGAGGCGTCTAGACACCTCATTTGTGACTATGACTATGACTCGACTATGACTATGCGAGCATAGTATAGTCGATCATGATATGCCTACCCCGTAAGGGGAAATAGGCGTGATTATCTGGGGGCACGGCAGTGGCCCCGGCAAAGTCGAGCAGCAAGGCCACACCGTACCATCCTTTTCTCGAAGCCATTCAGGGCACTTTCGACACCCCTGTATTTTTGTTGTAGATAAAGCTAGAAGTCTGAAACTTCAGAAAAAAGAGAATATAATGATACTAAGTACCTATATTTCCAAATTTCATTCAATTTGAACCAGTGGTTTAAGAATTATTGCAAGTCAAATTTCCTTGATTTTGTCAGACACACTCATCTACTCATCTATACACTCACCGATCATCAAAATTCTAAGGTACTTCTGGCAGACATACGAGCTTGAAATTTTGAACACAATTTAGTATTTAGCCTACAAAGCAGGAAAAATTGAGACATACAACAATTTCAGTCTCATTCACGAGATGTGTTAATTGCCATTGTAATTTCATACATATGTTTAGGATTACAAAGTTAATTTTGCGGATTATTAGTATTCGTCAATTAAACCGCAAAATTGCGGTTGATAGATATGTATTTAGGTAAATATAGAGTATAGGGAAGCTTTGGTTAGTTGCTTCGTACATTCATTTATTTATATCAAGCACAACAAGTCTGGTCATGTGTTATAAGAGTACTACAACCATTTTTTCTACGATGCAGGCAAGTATCAGCTGGAAGATTTGAAATGGAGTCCGTCGTATCGGCGACCTAAGATGTTATAAAGGTGTTAATAAACTAGTTGTCAAGAAGCTACTTAGCCTCGAGCATCGACGTAAAGTAGCATGCCTGTGACTATATTCTATCGATTTGTATTTGATCCGTTTCGTCGAGTGTGCGCAAGAGCTTCACGACCTTATTCCATCCATTCCATTATAGGACTAGCAGAATGTCGGCTCACTACCGTCCATTTCGCATTGAAATCTCCAAAATCTATACACAACGATTTCGGTCCACATTATTAATACGTACTGTACAGAAGTAGAACTCTTTGTCCCCTACTCTGTTTCCTAACTCTACAATCTTGAAATTTTCAAGGTTAGGGAACATTTGGTAGTTTTGTGGCTCAGTTGGTAGTATGTCTGCCTGCTGTTCTGTAGGTTGTGGGTTTGATCCCCACCCAGGGCAAACATTTGTGTGATGAACATGGATGTTTGTTCTGTGTCTGTGTGTTTCTATGTATCATATGTATATATTTACAAAAAAAAAGTATATGTGTATTCTATCAGCCATCTAGTTCCATAGTACAAGCTTTGGTTAGTTTGGGCTAGATGGTGTTGTGTGAAATGTCCACAAATATTTATTTATTTATTTTATCTTATAGATGCACACGTGCTCCATCTTTAGCCACACCGTTGTTTACCATCAGGCGATTTGGTGGTCAAACGTAGATCTATCTCGAATAATAAAAATAATTACAGTTTAAAAAACTAAAAAAAACACGCTTCAAATTATTGTATTGTCATCGGTCCTCGATAAGTCTACAAAGTTTGAATAAAATCTGACCGTTTCAAGTAGGTCAAAATCAAGTGCAAAGGAATCGGTTACAAACTAACAAACAAACATGCTGCATACAGGTGAAGCTAATAAAAGCATGTTAAAAAGGCACAGTCAGTTACAGACGATGTCTCCTATAGTATACTTATACCTATACGGCCTTACCGGAAAAAGTTTTTAAAAAGTTAGCCAATTGCTAGACTAATGGTTAGCGAAAATCTCACCGAAAAACACTTCGGAAAGTTATAAATATGCCCAGCATATGCTAACCAGCTGTCAAATTTAAACAACGTCGGGAGGTTGTTTAAATCGCTAAAAGCCATTATGGCGGCTGTATTCCCAGCTGTTATGTGCCAAATTGTGTTAGTACTTAACCTAGCGCAAATATTTGAACTTTTTTTCTTCAAACATTTTCGAAGCGAAGTCGATAAATTACGACAATTCAGTCTTTGAGGATAAGAAGAAAACTTTAGAAGATTAGAAATACTCCGTTTCAAGACCTTACCGACGACGAATTTCGTCTGAGGCATCGCTCCAGAAAATATACTATAAGCTGTAATTTATAGGAAGTCTCATCGATAATACCGGCTACCCATATATCTCTCATCTCATAACACCGGTTCAGAAACCTAACACTGAAGAAGTGAAACGGTTTAAGCAATGAACACACAAATGTTTTTGATATAATTGATTTGGTATCTTGAAGCAAAGATTCAGAATATTAGAAGGGGTAATTATGACACATACTTGTGTCATGTGTACCCCCATGAAAGAGCTACCTACGCCACTATCAAAGGTACAATTGTCCCAAGTCGCCTGTCCTGTGCTCCATAATAGGTATAGCAATTAGGTATTCATAAAGATGAAACAGGTGTGTAGGTATCTCTTGAATATCTGATTGAACACGTTAAATTTAGAAAACTCAAAAACCCCCAAAGAAATAAAAAACAGGCCGATTTCAATAAAACAGAGCTAAGAACATACTCGATTAAATTCTCTTAGAAACAAACTAGAAAACTAAACTAAAACAACTACAACTAAAACTAAAACTGAAAACTAGATTAAAATCTATCCATCTGTTTGAGAGTTGCGATGCCACATAAAAGACAGATATACACATCTTACTTAGAACACTCGGTACTCCTTTTTTTGGGTCAAGGGTTATTTGGTTATTTTGGTGTATGTGATGGCTGTGTATGTTTCCATTTTACCTACTGTAAGCTAAAAAAGGTTACTTTCCAAGTGTTGTATGCTACTTTAAAAAAATGGTACCTCACTCCAACGAGCTCGTTGCCTCACTCACAGAAAAACCTCTTTTTACAGTTGGGTATATTGGTTTTCTTTCAATTATACCTATTACTATATTTATTCTTAGGTGCAGTGCCTCTGGATTATGAAGAAGTTGGCAGTGGTACAGAATCTTCTATAATAATCGATGACTTTGATACAACAGTTACCTAGGAAATAATTTAAAATAAGTAATATTGTAAAACTGAATAACTCAAGAGTTTCTTTTATTTTCACAGATAAATTCCTAAACTGATTGTAATAAAATCTGGTACAGAGATAGTGTAGAATCTTAGAAAGGACATAGGCTATAATATATATTAACAAACTGTGGACCACAGCTGGTATCAAATGGTTATTATATGCATATACAATGTTTGCTCATTACCCTAATAGAAATCAAGCTCTGCCCTGTTACTGGAAACCCTATCTTTTACCCAACTGTCCAAGAATACAGAAAATAATAATGTAAATAAATGAAAAATAATAATGAGAAAATTTACAGGTAACATTTGTTTTTGTATTATGTACTAGAGCCTAACTGATATTTGGTGTAAGAAGTGTTGTTAGATTTACTTTTATTTCTTTGAGTTTCATAGGCTATATTCTTTATTTATAAAATATCTACATGATTTAAAAAATAAAATAAAAAACTAATACTTTTTTGGTAATTGTATGACCGAACTAGCTGGCTATACATAAGTGTATAGTATTAATTAACAAATTAAGTTTGTTGATGGTGTTTACTTTAGGCACATTTTGTAAAAAGTGTCTTTAATTTAGTAATATCATTTAAATTTACTGAAACTTTTGTCAAAATCAAAATTTATTTATTTACATAATTATATTTTAAAAAAGAAATAAATATGTGAACATGTACTTTCGTATTCTTTAATGTATGCTTTGATAACCACAATAAAACTGTTTACAAACATGAATAAGTGTAATTTTTTCATTATGAGTATTCCAAACATGCGAACAGTAAGCTTAAATTCTCCTTTCATCACCAGGACTGCAATAGTATGCTTCTTGAGTATGTTTTCACGGATATATAATAGTCTTTAAATCATTTCCATGCGTTTCTCTCATTTGTCATGTTGCATTCATGGACTGTTTTCTTGATGCATAATTGCCTCTCTATATTTTATCTACTTCATTATCATGTCATGGCATGGATTATCATGCCATAGCATGGAATGCAGCACTTTTAGTTAATATCTGTAAAAACGTAATGCATTAGAAATATTGATACTAGTTACAGCTTTTTTTTAGCATAGTTGGTGTTAGTAGATCCATTTTTATTCTCTTACATCCACCTCCTAGAAAAATAACATGTTAGTATATACTAACATGTTATTTTTCAAACCCCGAACCCTGTGGCTCCTGCATTCAACTAATATTAGTTGAATGCAGAAGCCACAGAATTCGGGAACAATTTGCAATGCCCAGTGCCCTTTAAATCTCTGATATTATAAAAGCGAAAGTTCTGTCTATCGTCTGTCTGTTACCGCTACCGGATCAATCATTATGAAATTCGGCTCAGAGATTCTTTAGGACCTGGAGAAGGACATAGGCTATATTTTATCATCATCACCGTGTTTTGTCAGCGCTCAACTTCGTCTAAACCAGCATAACAAACCTCGATATTCACACAACAAAACTTTTCCTCTTCCGTCGAATTTGAGAACGATTTTTCTTTGTTTACTTCATTTTGGAATAAAAAGCTTCAACTTATTACTTGTGATTCATATGAATAAACCTAAACTCTGGGAAACGGGGAATTAATTATTTTCATGTGTTTTCGCGATATGGAATTGACAGTTATACGTCAAATGACAATGACATTTCACTGTACCTGACGTCAAATTGATAACTTTGATAAGATTTCCTTCCGATATCGTTCTTTATTCGATTATTCTAACCATAATCTCTACTGACCGAATGTATTTTGTTTCTCTGTGCGTCTTCTACGTATTATACGTCTAACCAGATGTGTATCGGTTTTTTCGGTGAAAAAAAGTTAGCCACTGCATAAGAGTTTAAACATCGGTTAGCTAGGATGATGCTAAGCGATTTTCAGACAGGTTTTTTTCGGTAAGGCCCATAGTATACATAGATATGTGCTTATATATAAGTAGGTGCAGCGTGTGAAACTGCGTTATGAAAACTGAGAAGTTTGAATTTTCTCTCTGCAGCAAGAGTCTACAGATCTGCGTATTTTTTTTTACGGGCTAGTGCCTTTATTAACTACAGCAAAACAATATACAGACTAAACTAACTAAACTACTACACAAAAAGCATATCTGCTTTATATAGTAAAGCTAAAGTATATTTATTTTTTTCATTTCGTTATCTTCACGCGTTCCAGAGGTACATGTCATGTCATGTCGTCTTATGACAGACGGACAACAAAGTGATCTTGTAAGGGTTCCGTTTTTTCCTGTTGAGGTACGGAATCCTAAAAAAGAATATATATTTTTCAATACGACTTCTAGTTTCTGCGTAATACGTGAACAAACATAGAAATATACAAACATACTTAGAGACATATAACATACATACACTTATGTGGCCTTACCGAAAAACGCTACTTAACTTTAACCATTATCTTAAATTCTCTGTCTTCTTTCCGCAAGTGTCATTACGTGTTAGCGAGAAGTTGACAAAATATGTTAAGCAATGCTTAAAGTTAAGTAATATTTTTCGGTAAGGCCGATGACATTTGGCACACAGAAGCTGGTTTAAATTAACATATGTATACAAAAACTGTGCAGTTCTGACAGTGTTATATATCTACAGATCGAATTGATAACCTCTTTTTATTAAGTCGGTTAAAAATAAAATAAAACGACATCATGTTGTTTTTTTGGCGGGAACGTCTTAGTAACATGTTGTTGCTTTGTTTTATTTTCCTAAACTTGTGTTATTTTGAACATTAATGCTATAAAAATGGTGGTGTTTTATTCATTAAGTGTTCGATCAAGTGCGTGAGTGTGGGCAAGTGAAATAAAGCAGTAAAACGTGTGATTTTACGTTATCGGCAAAACTCCATAAAAGCTTCTAGTAAAGTCCCCATCACTTTACTGAGGCAAGACTTAAAGAAAATGACTGTTTACGTGACTTAAACTGTGACTAGAACACTATATAACTTGTATTATTCAAGAAACTTTAAAATATTTCAATACTTGACACTGGCAAATCGCTAAACGCGGGGTCCAATACAAAAAAGAAGAAGAAGACAACATGTTTCCATGACGTTCCCGCCAAACCTCCCGATCCTTGTTTACTGCGGCTCTACACTTGTACCGTGAATTCATGGCACAAGAGGAATTGCACAGAAGCGCTCTCTCCACATTCACGGGGGTCACTGAAACGGACGTCAAAACTGCTGCTGCGTTAACTTTGATTGATGTGACAACATATAACTGTTTATACCTACAAAATAAGAAAATCGTTCGAAAGCGTTGGAGAAAACGGATGATGGATGACTGAAATATATCGTAACCGATCGATATTAATTTGTAAGCTAATCCTTCTCCAGGTATCATAATTTTACTTTTATTATTAGGATGTGGATGCTTCATGTCCCACAGTATACGTTTAGCATGGTAATATTTCAAAAAGCGAATTTCTAATTCATTATCTCAACTTATATTAACCCGATGGCAAACAATCCACACTGACGTTCACGCTTGTTCGCGGACGTTCACGACACAAGTGTAGAGCCGTGGTAAATAGTGGAATATCTGGCAGCACTGAACTGTTTTATGTGAATCTTGGCCTCAAAGGACTCAGAATCCAGAGCCGTTAAATATTTAAAAAAAAAAAATGTGAATCTTGACACCTTTGATAAAAACTGGCACATCAATACACAAAACCGTCAAGATTGGAAATGTCGAGGGGAGGCCTTTGCCCAGCAGTGGGACACTACAGGCTAGCAACAACATGTGAATCTGTGTTTTTTCTATAAATCCATAGATCAGTGTTGCCAGTTCGAAATTGTGAAAATAACAGTAGATGTAGCGCTCAAAGTTCAGTACTTTTTTATACTATTTACAAGAAAAGTAAGTATAAGTATAAGTAGTAGAAAAGGAAGTATCCCATAGGTTTTGATTCCCTTGTGAGTGTCGAAATGTGCGATTTTTACGACATATTCGTCTGTAACTTTTTTTTACGAAAACTGAGATTTTTATTTGTTTTCTGCAGCAAGATATTATGGATTTGCGTATATGGTTTTAATTTCAACACGATACCTTCACGCGTTCCCGAGATACAGGTCTTGAAACCCCGACGGACGGACGGACGGACAACAAAGTGATCCTATAAGGGTTCCGTTTTTTCCTTTTGAGGTACGGAACCCTAAAAATGCATCTTAATTTACAGTAGAATTATATTATCGGTTAAGTAAGAAAATAATGGTATCTACGCACAAATAGTTTAATCGTCTCAAATATTAACTACTAATTTACAAGTATTTACTCATATTTGCTGTATTTACGTAACTACCACGTAAAAAACTATTACTACTATGTAAAATTTTATGTTAAAACCTAGTTTCGTCATAACATAAAATTTTACATTACATGTTACATAACATTTAGACATGACTTATCCTCCGTATTTAGTAAGATTTGCGTACATACTCGTAACTTATTCGTGTCATTTGTAATCTCAGTATTTGCGCGCTACCATCGCATTATGAATGAAAAGTTGCTTAGTTCGCATATTATTCCGTTGATTGACAGTGATAACCAGGGGAAGTTTCAATTGCGTTAAAAAAATTAAAAGCATTTGATAATCGTGTTAATTTTTTACAAAATACATCAAAGCGACTTCATTAAATTGTAGAAAAAATACAGTGACTTTATACACTGTATTATTAAAAATACAGTGTCCAGCAGATAGCGCAAAACTAAAGCAGATCTGCTGTAATACCAGTGCACCTGGCAACACTGTCATAGATCCAAATATTTTTTTTGTGTATTTGTTTCCTCAGTATTTCTGATCTTTAGCATGTATTGTGTCCATAAAAGAGTCAACTCTATAGAGATTTTAAGTGTATGAGTAGGATAGTAGAAAATTTTAATGCTAATGGATTAGTGCAATATGGTCAATAATTTGGAAGCAAAATAAATGCCATTTTGTAAATTTCAGCTTCCCGCCGGCTTTCCTTTGACGGTTTGATTTTGGCACGTGCAATTTTCAATAGATTTTTTCTTCTTGAAATAAATATTTCGTATTTTTGCACAAAGCTCAACACTGATGCTATCAGTTGGGAAATACAATTTTGGTAAGTGATTATATAGTGATTCGGCCGTATAGATATTTTCAGTTTTACACGTGTTTCATGATAAATTTGTAGACATCAAAACAACCATTTGCATTTTTACCCTAAGCTACGATATGGTTTGTGATATTATGAATTAGGAATGGGTATTGTGATTGCCTTTCATTATTATTGTACCTATCTCTTAAGAATTATTATCATAACAAAGATTTGCGAACCGAAGATGAGGTGCGAGGCGTCATTTGTTTTTGTTTACCTACCTGCAGATTGTTAGCAATGTCATCTCCAATCCGCTGTCGCGGTCCGTGGAAAATCCACAAACGGACATCGGAGCCTGATCGATGGCTCGATGAGTTGGGATTCTTTCGGAAACATACAGCTAGGGATGCAAGTTGCCTGTTTCGCGCCGTATCTGAAATTGTGTACAACACACAGCGGTACTACCACAGGGTCCGTATGGAGTGCGTCCACTTCATGGCTACAAAGAGACACCTTTTTGAAGGGGTACGCTAAAGTGTAATTCAATAACCGGTGTCTTAACAATATTCATTGTCTAATAAGTTATTTTTGTGTTATAGTCATTGACTTGTTCATTTGAGAATTATCTGAAAGAGATGTCTAATCCATCTGAAAGTGGTGGACTAGTTGAAATATCAGCTATGAGCCATTTGTATAGGTAAGAAATGATTCAACCTTTTGTTATCTCTTTTTGGCTAGAATAAATTTTAATAAACATTCATTAAATTTTTTGTTAAAAGTATTCCCTGCCTTCCAGACGTGATTTTGTCATATTCGAAGCCAACAAAGGCCCACAAACCAAGATATGCAATGGTTATGGGAACTCTATATATTTGTACTATTCTTCTGACACAAAGCATTTTGATGTAGTTTACACCAAAGACTTCATAAACACATCTTCATTTTGCCAGTGTAAGTAATTTTTATTATCTTTGAATAATCAATATAACTTTTATCACAAACTATTTTAAAAACAATTATACAAAATTTAATTCTGATTATCTAATGGCTTATGAGTAACTTGTATATATCTTAAAATGATAAATTTGAAAATTTTAGCCTGTTTGGATAATGATCATGTCTTTAGAATTACAGACAATGTTTTTGTAAATACTTTTTTGTCTATATTAAAAAAAAGCTGCACTTATCTCTATCTATTAGCTCTGGTGTATGAACTCCTGTATGATGGTGTGTATCAGCTCAAGGATCTATCTTACGCTGTTGACAAAATGCTTCATGAGAAAGCACCAGCCAACCACATTGAATACATCATGTCTGAGAATGTGGAACGCCGTAAGAAGCAGAAAGAAAGAGCTAAGATCTTCATAGAAACCACAGAAGACAGCAAGGATAGCAATAATAATGCTGTTGCACTGAAATGCAAACATCATACGGAAGATTTAGAAAGAGCAAGTCTACTGAAAGAATCCTTGAGCATATTCGTATTTAATCGCAGCCTTATTCAGCTAGAAAATGTCTGCATGAATTGCTTGAATGTAAACAGCGCCAAAGACTTGCTTGATAATGGAATTACTCCATTTCCCTACAAAGTGGCTAAAGCTTTAGATCCAGATATTTATAGAAACATTGAGTTTGATGTATGGAGTGAAATGCGGAGAGGTACAATAATATTACTTTGTTAATATGCACCCTATAGAATGGTGTTATAATTGTTGTTGGTGTTACAGAGCTCAGATATGGAGCTAGATATTCGGATGGGACAACATTACAAGTGGGGGTTAAATGCTTGGTTAAGCTACAAATGGAGCAATCTGTGCCCTACCGCTGTCACATTCAAGAGATGCATCCTGATGGTGGTCCATGCTTAGTATTTATAGAAGAGCTTGGTGAAAAACGAATTGTGAACTATGAACAGCTGGAGCCTCTGCCAGTGAATGAAGCTAAGCCCTGGGCACCCCCATATAGATACTCGCGTGCTCACTCTCAGATTTTGACACTAAGTCAAATGTTGCAGCAAATAGGTGCATATAGTTTTTATTTATTGAATTAAGTGCAAGTATGTCTTAACTTGTTCCGTGTCTTAACTTATTTTCTTAAACCAAACTGAACATGAAAGAATTGCCACCTTTCTATCATCAACCAAATTTTTCTATAAATTTGAAGTTTAGAAACTTGTGAATAGAATATATGCTCATTTTATGTTCAATATGTGTGTATTTCCTTTTGTTTTTTTTGCACATACTGCACTCATGCTCCTGACTTTGCCAAATGGCCACCTTCTCACATTTGGTACACCCTAACAGGCAGCATCACCAGGAAGCAGGGACTGGGTAAACGCAAAGCTAAAGTTGAAGAGAAAACCCCAGAAAAGACTCCTCCAAACCTGTCTCCAAAGATGTCTTGGAATGACATGACTGAAGAAAGTAACGAGGACAAGAATAATATTGATCTGGCATCCTATCAGCACTTGGATTTTATAAACTTTGAACCAATACCTGTTAGTCCAGTAGCTAGGAGTAGGATTTTGGTTGGCTTGCCTTATAAGCATTTCAATTGAGGTTTTTGTTGAATAAAGATGAGGTCAGGGGCTCTACTGCAATCTTTTAAGGTCTTAATACATTCTTAAAAATAGATATAGATAATATATAATAAGATTTTTGTTCAATGCGAGATTGAATTGAGAACATTAATAGTTGCAGTAGGTCTACAAAATGTTTTATTTATGGCTTTTATTAACCTTTTATATTCCTATGATATCCTCATAGCCACTTGAAAACACAAAGGCTTTACTAAGTTTTTTAAATATTCTATGAAATATGATTTTTTCAATTTATAAAGTTTTAGTTTGATGAAGGATCTCATTAATCTCAGGGTTAAAGCTGTGTGTATTCCTCTGACCTATATTGTGACCACAATTGATGATGCTTAGACAAGTTGTAAAATGTACCTACCATATCGTAGCTATAGAGGTGAACCATTCACAGTAGTTTTTGTTATCCGTATTTTGGTACTTAAGTAGTGTTAAATACTGAAGTAAAATATTTTTAGTATTAGTGAAGCTGTAAATTACTGACAAGTAAAAACTGCTTAGTTATCAGTTTAATAACATTATCATATAAATTGTTTTAATTTACTGCTATACATAATTATAAACCAGTATTTTATGGTGAAGAGAATTTTAAATAATTATGATTAGCATAAAAGATACAATGATTGTGTGAAAGAAACTTGGTTCACTGTAAATTTGCAAATGCTTTATTATTACATTACATAAAACTGAATAATAACAGGTTTTATTGGGTATCCTTATTGCCTGTAATAGGACCTAAATTGGAACAAAATCTGTCAGTAATTTACCTGCAATCATAGTAATTGTTACATATACCTTAATCCACAAAGACACATCAGTGAACTGCAAACAGTACTAAATGCATAATACAATTACAGTGATTTGAATTATGATTTACATCATATGATAAATTGTTCTATTCAGAGGCATCTGAAAAACTTGTTTAAACACTTTTTCTTCTTGTTTATGAGTCATTTGAAAGATATTTTTACCCTTTTGTCTCCCTTGTCAGAAAAATACAAATTACAAAATTATATTGAGTATGAAGGGCCTTTACACTTCATATAATTTTGCACATTTAAGTAGTAAAGTATGAAAATGCAAGCAAATTGCCTGCTTTATGGTAAGTATTACTACATCATATACCATCAGGCAGGCTGTTTGCTTGTTTGTTAACAAAAAGCAACGATGTGACTCTTTGTGGATGAATTGACTCTTGACAGATTGTATAGATATATACAATGTTTGCACTATGTCGCAGGTTGAAGTAGAAACGCTCCCCCTAATGGTGGACTGCCGGCCGGGTGCGGGCGCTCCGCCCCACGAACTAGTGCACTCCGCGCCTAACGGTGGCCCGCCGCCGCCTCCGTCTCAGGACAACAATCACCATAACCAGCTCAACCAGGTACGTGGGACACACGGAAAGTCTTGCAACAATTCTATATTAATACAATGACTGCTGATAGTTTAGTAAAAATAAGATTTGTGACAACATAAAAGACAGCTAAATATATTGTTATTTAAATTAATGTACTGGTGTTTTGAAATACATTTGACACAATTTCATACTAATATATTAAAAACAAATTTTGTTACCTTTACACGCCAAACGGCTGAACCGATAGTTATGAAAATTAGTATAGAGATAGCTTTGGACCTGGAGACGGACATAAGCTACTTATCATCATCATAATCATCACCGTTTTTATAACTACGCGAGTGAAACCGCGGAACGCAGCTAGTCTATAAATCGGGGATTATTGTTGATGTATCATTTTTAATTATTTTCCTATCATAATTTCCAGTTGCAATTACTGTGATCTGCTCCATACAAACGGATTTATTTTTACTAGACTATGACTGTTTAAACCAAGTTTCAAAGCATTATTTCCGGTCTGCCGCCTATATATGTACTTCTTCTACCGCCCTTTCGAAGCCGCCCATGAGCGCATGTTTATTAGCTGGTACAGTTAACGGCAAACATCTTGAGCAATGTTTCATCATGCCCACTCTATTGTTTTTGTTGGATACAAAAGAGAGGGCATGATGGAACATGGTTCAAGATGTCTTTCGCTACGTATAGGTAAAATTAATTAGGGACAAGTATCTATATTAAAATAAAAACAATACCCGACTGCAGAAAAGCAGTTTTTGCAGTCTAACTTATGATTTTATTACGCTTGATACGCTGTTGAGTGTACGTTTTTGTGAGAAAATATGCGTAAAAGCGGTTTATAAGTTTATAAATGCTCATTCTTTAAAATAATTCTAGTAAAATCACGAAAATTTCGAAAAAGTTCATTGGAGGTTACGCAATAAACGCTTTTTATTTTATTTTCGTGAGAGATATATTATTTATTACAAAAAAATATAGCCTATGACACTCAAGAACTGAAGACGAATCAAACGACACCTCGCACGTCAAAATCTGTCAAGCTGCTTAGGCTGTAGGTTGTGATATAGAACATACACACATACATATATATACATACAAACATACATACACTCGAAAAGCATAGCCTTCATTACGCAGTCGGGTAAAAAATAACAAGTAACATGGTGCCAAATCAGGGCAGTAAAGCGGGTGACCTAAAAGTTTTGAATATAAAGTCCGTCGCGCGTGTTATTACTGTGGAGCTAAATGAGTTCGGTCGCTTGGTGTCCATTACTAGATGTGATCTGTACCCCTTTTCACAATCAGACCATTCATTCATTTCCATACAGAATGACAGATGGAGATGCATATGTATATGTAGTTCCCGATCCGATTCCGAATCCAACATGTTGTGAATAGCCCTACCGCGGTTTTAGCTTCGCGATGATGAAAAATATTAACATGGTGTTGTTGTTAATAAGTGTTATTACATCCCAGGGCGGCGGCAGCGGCGACATGGGCCCGGCCTCGCTGGGTGTGGCGTCGCCCGCCGCTCGCGCTTCCACTCCCGCTTCCACCAACAACCTCGCGCAATACGGTAAATATCTTAAGTCATCACATCATATATATTTAAATATATATATTAAACCGACTGAAGGTGAAGGTTCTCAATTCGACGATACTTTTTGTTGTATGTTTGTTCAGTGAAATACCTCATGAGGTGGTCCCATATTAATTTTATCTAAATCGGTTTAGTAGTTTGGTTTTTATAACAAAATAACTGAAAAAATGTCATCCAAAATGTAAACGAATTGCGTATTTTGAAGTCGGTTTTTTCAGTTTTTTTTTAACTAGAATTTAAGTAATTTTAACAAGTATAAGTTTAGAAAACTCGGAAAACATAGCGGTTGAACGGATTTTGATTAAACATAGGTAAAAGAACACTTGATTAAATTCTCTTTCAAATAAAAAAAAGTAGATTTAAATCGGTCCATCCGTTTGAGAGCTACAATGCCACAGACACACAATACCTCTCGTTTTGGGTTAGAGGTTAAAAAAGACTGAACTATGTATGTTTGTAACCTAAATCGCGACATCTGTTTTGAATTTACACAGTTTCCATATTATGATCCTAGGTCCCGGTATGCAAGTAGGCGGCATGAACATGGCCGCCAGCGGTGGCATGGGCCCGGCGCTTGGGTACGCGCCGTACTACGGGGGCGGCAAGGCGCTCGGCGGCGTGGTGTGGATGCCGCCGCCTCTACCGCCGCCACTGCCGCCCCCGCCGCATCATGTTAACCCGCACGTCTTTAAAAGCGTCCAGCCTAACGGATCCGATCTTCCGATGAATGGTCAGTAAACTAACATTAAATCACTTCGATTTGGGTGAACATTGTCTAAACATTGTCTTTTTATCCGACTTCCAAAAAGAAGGAGGTTATGAATTCGGTCAGTTTTTTTTTGTTGGTATGTTTGTTCACTGATTACTCAGCCAATTGTGCATAGATTTTGATAATTCTTTTTGTATTTGGTAGATCATATTTCAGAAGTGATCCTATATAAATTTTATCAATATCGATGCAGTACTTTGGTTTTTATAACAATAACTAGTAAAATATTATCCAAGTACCTGTAGAAAAGTGAACAGCAAGTCGCATAATATATGTATTGCGTATTTTGAAGTGTTTTTTTTTCAGTTTTTTAAACTATAATTATTATGCTTGGTCGTAGACTACAACTGATCATGATATTTAGTGATAGTGAAACAAAAACCTGGGACAAAATCTTAATCATTCTGGACTGAAATTTTTAGACAACCCATTTGCAATATATTTATTGACATATTTAATTGAATATAATACTTTTCATCCATTAACCAGCTCGGTGAAGGTCGTCCTATAGCGGGATCTTAGACTAGATTAGAAGCGTCCAGTTACCAGTGCCAGCGGTCTGTAGTTGGGGCAGTCAGTTACTCAGTCAAGTTAAAATGCAGACCAGAAGGAAGATTTACGGCCTTACCGAAAAATCTTACTTAACTTTAAGCAATGCTTAACATATTTTGTCAACTTCTCGCGGACACGTAATGACACTTGCGGAAAGAAGACAGAGAGACGATAGTTGAAGTTAAGTAACGTTTTTCGGTAAGGCCGTTAGTAGCTATACTCCTTGAAGCAAATTAGCTGTACTACAGATTTTGTTTGTGTTGTGTTATTTGTGTCTTATGAGAATAATTTAGTGGTAATTTGTAAGATGTATACACACATACACAATGAGTAAACTTTTAAAACTTTTTTTTGTGTGGCTTGCTTTCCGTCGACATAATTTCTACATCTAAATTCTACTTGGTTTTGACAATTCATCTTAACAAAAATGATTAAATGTAGCCGATCTAGTATCTATTTATGGCTCCTATTGTAAAAAATACGAAATCCCTTGTTTGGGCCTAAATGTTTAATTGAGGAAAATAGTTTTGTCATGTTTGGAAAATTGATGAACTGGCTTCAATGTCACACTTATCTATCCTGTCGATAGAACAAGTTTCCTAAGAGAGTGCTGCAAAAAAGCAAGTATTGTGTGTAATATTTCAAATTTTAACGGATTTATCGCTTATATTTCGCGTGTAATTTGTGTTCGAAACGTCAGATCTTAAAATTAGGTTTAGGTTTAAAAATAATTATTCTCATTTAAAGTTATTACGTCACTTCCATGAGAATATAATGAATGATTATTTATTACACAGTTCGTCATCGCAGATATTAGATCCAGATATACAAAAACATCACAACATTTGAAACATTTACTCGTACAACACATTCAGTTGCATTTTGATAATGTTAACTTCTGCGAGCTGCTGCTTGAATATGTTGAACAGGTCTCATGTTTTTTAAGTTCGAGGGTAGTTTATTGTACAAGTGCCCACCTTCAAAGTGATCATTGTTTTGCCGTTTTATTGTAGAAAATGTACGCGATAAATCCGTTAAATTGGTTTAATTGCAATGAGTATTGTGTGTGTATGATTCTTTGCTGTATGCAGATATCCCCACGCTGCGTTACTATTTTAACCTTGGCGTGGAGTGCATGTGGGCCGCGTACGGGCCGCCGCCACCGCGACACTATGCGCCCAGGGATATTACTCAGGTAACAAACATTAAAATATTTATATGAGAAATTATTCTATTTTAAGGTCGTGTGATTTACATACAAATTTATTTTTAAAAAAACATGGTTGAAAAAAAACATTGTTTTACAATTAAATAATTGTAGTTTAATATCGGTTTTTATTGGCGGCAAATTAATACGTTTGAAGAAAAAAGTTGAGATTAATAGCAAAATGTCAATTAAATATTTATACATTTCGAAAAAAAAAGATACATATATGAATGAAATTTGTTTTTAATCTTCTGTATTCTTGTTAAAGAATGATTATTTGCTGCCAATAAAGACCAATATTAAAGCTAAACCTCAATTACTTCATTGTAAAACTATACTAGTCTAGTAAAAATAAATTCGTTTGTATGGAGCACATCACAGTATTTGCAACTGGGGGGATTCTTTGAAATTATGATAGAAAAATAGCTAAAAATTATAGATCAACAATAATCCCGATTTATAGACTAGCTGCATTCCGCGGTTTCACTTGCGTAGTTATGAAAAACGGTAATAATTATGATGATGATAAGTAGCTTATGTCCGTCTCCAGGTCCAAAGCTATCTCTATACTAATTTTCATAACGATCGGTTCAGCTGTTTCAGCGTGTAAATGAAACAAAATTAGTTTTTATTATATAATTATGAAATTGTGTCAAATGTATTTCAAAACACCAGTACATTCATTTAAATAACAATATACTTAGTTGTCTTTTATGGTGTCACAAATCTTATTTTTACTTGACTATACTCCATCCGACCATATTTGGTAAAAGTACTTTTGTATGGAAATCTTACAATCTTAATAAAGAAAGAAAGAAAATGATTTATTTTTATACACCATACCAATGGGACCACTACACAAGAAGACAAGAAAGAATACAATGTAACAATAAAAAAAAATGAGGATAAAAAAAAAGTAATACTAAAGTCGTCATCAAGAATCGTTTTTACCCAGGACATGCAGCAAATGTCGTTAAACGAGCGCGCGTGCGGTGGCGCGGCGACGCTGGAGCGCCACAAGCCGCCGCACTCGGCTCCCGACAAGCCGCCCCTGCAGGGCAAGGGGAATGGTCAACGCTCGCTGCTCGGACCTAGGTAATTTAAGTTTATCAAAATCCTACAAACTGACTCCAATCAACAAGCGCCCGAACCATCCAACTAGTCTAGCTAGTTATATGAATATTTTGTATGGGTGCCTGTTGATTGATGTTGGTTATAAAACTATTTAAGTGGAAATCAACACTCGCGCATCACAACATTTTTAAATATGTAAAATTATTGGTTAGGGATTAGAAAAGAGAAATGAATTTGTTTATTTAGATAGGAGAAATATTAAAAAAAAATGTTGTCTGGTAAGTTGATGATAACGTCATGATAGATGCGTCACAAGCCGAACGCTTAGGCCGATCGTGCCTCTCTATCGCTTGTTCCGCGCCTTCGCTTGCACGCTAGGCTCAGATGGAACGTGACAATGAGTCATGCTTTTTTGTGCGTGCAGCCGGCGTTCATCGATTTATAAGACGTTATCACGTCATAAAGTTTTACCCAGATATCACTTATATTGGGGACGGAGTAATGAAAAAACATATTTTCCTACTCGGCCAATTTAAGATGTCAAAGAAAAGCTTTTTTAAAATATTTCTCCTACCTAAATAAACGAATTCATTTCTCAATGATTTTATATGTTTAAAAATGTTGTGATGCTCTAGAAAGATACCTGCGCGCGTTGAGTCAATTCTTAACTAATGTTATTTAAAAAATATGACACCAGCCCTGAAGAGCTTTAAATTAAAATAATCTTCAAAACAGGCTCGCTGCTGTTGAAGATAAATTCATGAAACACAAAAAATATGGCCAAATTGAGAAATTCCTATTTTTAAGTCTATTATAGATAAAATTTATTTAGTATTATAAATAAAATTTATATTTTGTCAAACATTTGTTAGCATACGATAAGGTTATTTATTTGTTGTTAGATTTAACAAGCGCGGCAATCAGGACGGTAACCAGAACACAAATCACAACCAAAACAAGGGGCATAACAACAACAACATGGCTAACAAGGGGCCTAACAACCGGTAAGACTAAACACTCCCCGCTTCACATAGATACACAATGCACTGCACACCAATTATCATATACAAGTATACATTGTGTTACCAAATTCACACTTATGTACATACATAAATATAAAATATAAATATTTATATATTTCTACGTTGTCCATATTATTATTTAATTCACATTCATATTTATACAGTTGATACTGTTACGAAATACACACTTATATAACTACACAGTCCACATTGTCCACATTAAAATTTTGGACTTAAAACCTCTACTGCATGTTATGATTTTCCCCAGTCGCAACTCTCACGAGGTCCGTCCAGGGCCGGCGCCGTACGGAGAAGCGGGGGGCGAGTGCGTAGTTGAGGGGGGCCTAGTGCCAGTGCCCTACATCTATCCGCCGCCAGTGTATCCCGTGCAGTACTACTCAGTCGACAACGATGCCAGTGAGTATTCCCTTAAACAGCGCCTTGAGACATCAGACACGGCTCTGTGCGCCGACGTCGGGGGCGAGTTGCGAATGTGAACAAAAACAACCAAGATCAGCTTTCATACATTTTTTGATCTTACCTTTCATGCCTCTGTGACAGATTAATTAATCCGAAAATAAACAAGCCAACGAGAGAACATACAGTAATATACTTTATTATAATTTATTTCACATTTAACTACTAATCTGCTTTTTTTTAAAGTAATGTAGTTCTGCTTTTTGTGTTAGTAAAAATCATATATTTTTCTATCTTCCTTGTTTACCAATGGTAGTAGCGCTGTACCATATTCGATCGTGTATTAGTGTGTTATTACTTTAGAAATTCCAGGCCTTGAAATAAAAATAGTAATTGGTTTATTGCCTGTTGCAGGTATGATGGGGATGATGGGCGGCATGGGTTATGTGAACTACGACGAGACAGGCGAGTACGTTGCCCCATACTACCCCCCGCTGTACCCCGCGCCTCCGCACCCTGTCCCTCACCACCTGCCGCCGGCGCTGCCTCATCACAACCAGGAGCACAAGTAACATGGAACATTCTGGATAAAGTGGTACACTCGTCAAGTATGCAACTGTGTTGCCATCGAGCAAAACTTGTCATTTAAAAGTCCCCTTCTTAAACACATACAAAAAAGACTGTGTTGCATAACAGTTTCTGTTTTTTTTCTCAGAAAACTTGTGAAAAATTCTGGTCAAAAACGTTTGGGAAGGTTCAAAAGGAAAGTAAATAATTCCGCCTTATTATAATTATTATTTTTTACACTACTGTATAGGTACTTGGAATTGGAAATATCGGCTTTATTTTTATTGCAGTAGTGTCTATGATTTTTAGAAACATCATTTTCGAAATCAAAATTCTTTTACCAAATCTTAACTCCACAGTTTCTTGACGAGTAATTTACATGGAAACCTTTGCGCTGAATATGTTATTTTTTCAAGCAGCATTGAACACAGTGACTTATAATGGGGTATGTAAAGTGATTTCTTAGGTATTTATTTGATATTATTTTTCGAAACTGAACTATTTTAAACGTAAAATTCAATATTTTTGTGATCAATGTTGTTTTTATATTTTTAATCATTTATTAAAGTTTTGTACTGGGGAGTGCTGTGACGTATTACAGTTGGCCTAGTACTTTTGACTGATCTTCCCATTTAATTCATACTCTTTAATTTCAGATTCTATTGACCCGAAAAAATGTACTTAGACTGCTTTTAACATCACAGTCTATAATAAAAATTAATTTAATTTAATTTAGTAAAATTTAAATGGGAAAATTTGTCAAAAGTATTAACCCAACTTTTACACGTCACAGCGCTCCCCACTACAAAACTTTAATAAATGTATAAAAATATGTAAATATAAATAATTAACTTTACATACCCCATTCAGCATTTTAGAAAAATCCAGCGGATATACAAAGGATATCTAAATATAAGTCAGTGACCTTTAACTATTTGTAATTTTGAGAGGGCAGAGAATTTGTATGAAATATATATATATATATATTTTAATATATTTGGCTCAAATTTCTAGCCGTATAGATATTATTTTTGTTACTTATCACTGTCATTTACATGTGAGTGATAGGGAAGGAAACAATATCATCTGCTTGTAAATGGTTCTGATTTTAATACTGCAAACAAAGGTTTGCATAAATTTTACTATTTGATGGAAATCAAAGGATTTCCATCAAATAGTAAAAAAATAAATTCTGTAACAAATTGTTCATTTTCACTAAAAGTAAATTTCATTAGATTCTAACAAGTCTGTCCTCGATTTTATGTTCATTTTGATTTTATTTCAAATTTAAATTCGAATACAATAAAAGTAATTAATGTAACATGAATAATGAACACAACTTGATTTTGAGTGAGTTTGCTACATGAATATCAAAAATAATAATTATATATATTTTTTTAATAATGATTTAAAATTATAGCAGTTATAGAGTTTGACAATAGTAATTTTCAATATGGATATATTTTTTTTGAAATATGCATGTAGCAAACGAAGTCAAATAATTAAGTCAACTATTCGCTTCCGATGTTGCCTTTAGCGACAACGTTATTTTCAGAAGAAAGTTTTGACGAACTCATAAAATTCAATTGTTCTTAAATCACTTCAAATTTGTAACTTTGATTAAAATGGTAGCATCTGTAACAGACTTAAAAACACTTCTGTCCTTATATACTGCGTTTCAATGCAATTAAAATAAGAATTGGACTGGCTTTTTGTTGAATCCATTCATATATGTAGTTGGACCCGAGTATGCAGAAAGCAACCACGTAGTACATTATGAAATTTGAGTTAAAAAAATCATCATCATCTCAGCCACAAGAAGTCCACTGCTGGACATAGGCCTCCCCCATGGGTTTACAAAAAGTCCGGTTGGAAGAGGCCTGCATCCAGCGTCTTCTTGCCACTTGTATGTTATTATCTTCTATCCACCTTGTGGCTGGTTTTCGTACGCTACGTGGTCTCCATTCTCCAGAAAGCTTTTCGGCCCTATTGGATTAAAAAATTGTGCTGTGCTAATTTTAACACAATTATTTATTTAAAAAAAGAGACATCGATATCGCTACTTATTGTGATGATTTGAGGTGGTTGAACTAGAAAACGTTTCGAAAAAAAATATTACAAATCCAATTTTGTCATAAATTATCTTGGTTCTTGTAACGAAATTTTCGATGTTTAGGTAACTTTAAAAACAGTCAGATTTATGAAGGCAGTTTCAATCAATGAAGATGTAAAATAGTTAAATTTACAATAATACAGAAAAGACTCAACTTATTATACTTTAGAAAAAAATAATACTATTCTGTATAAAAGAGCCACGTCTAACGTAATTATTGATATCGAATGTTCGAAATTATTAAAAAAAAAAAAAACATAGCTTGAATATAACCAGAAAAGCATAATAAATATATGTATAATCAAATTTCAATCACCGGTTGAAGAATGCCCATAACTCTATTTATACTTAGCCCTACATGGCTGCTTTCATTCTGCATAACTAGGTCCAAATGTAGTTTTCAAAACAGGGCCCTGATTCTGTATGATCATCGGCCGCGTTACGTGAACTTAATGTGATGTGTTGACAATGAAAATTAGACTTAGTGATTTAGAAAGTCTAATTTTCATTGTCAACGTAATACACGTTATTTTCATGTAACGTGTCCATTGGTCATACAGAATCAAGGCCCAGCGCTTTTTCACAATCTGTCTTTACCGAAGTTAATTTTCTAGGAATGGCGTCACAACCCGTCACAGTTCTATTAATTTTGTTGATTGCATTGTTAATCTTATTCCGTATTGCGGAATAGCGATATACGGAATAACGAAACTGCAGGCATAATGCAAGAAGAAACTGCAAGACAGCAATTTTTTTATCTCTAAAAATTATAATTTTTACAGTTAAAAATCATTTATCTCTAATTATTATAATTTTTAGAGATAAACTGACAATAAAATTGCTATTGAATAAGAATTACAAAACAACGAATTATAATTTGAATTTGGACAACAAATTCATATTATGTAAATTACATTTTTCACGTAAAAACATTGTGATTTCAATGTATATTGTATCATGCCCAAATATATTTATATGAAATATTATTATTATAAAGGGTTTCACAGAAAGGTTACTTAGCCGAGTGGAGCTTATTGTCGCCACTACTATAATTTTTACTATAAATGTGTGTGCGGTAAGCGTCTTTCGGTTTAGCACACACCTTTCTGCTTAATCATTTCAATATATGTACCTCTACAGAAAACCAGTGAATCTTATTCAAAGTATATTCTTTCTTACTTGTCCAAGTTGTTAACAATCATGGCGACAAAAATTCCAATAATAGTTTGTAATTTACAAAATAGGAGCCCTTATTAGTCACCAGGTTAGCGGACCTGGTTGTTGCTCATATTATTGGTCAAGTAAAAAAAAAACAGATGCTAGGTGTAAAATATATAGAAAATATGGTCTAAGATTTCCCCATCCCAAAATATTCCTAACTAAGATCTTATAATGAACAAGTAAATCTCAGGCTATATCTAAGCAACAATTCAGGCTTGCCTGCCCCACCTATCAATAGCAAGGTGACAAGAAATGTAATTGAGGTGTAACAGTGACCGGTGTACAGACTTTAAGTGGTCATTATAGTCCTCATTATGAACAACATCTAGTGAGCTATAATATCAGTTGTTTCATACATTTTACCGAAGGTCATTGAACTTTTTGTTTGGAACAGCTGATTTTAGTCTCATAGTGAAATTGTTCATAACAAGTATGATGAGCCCTTAAAGTATATACATCGTTATCTGTGACATTATATACATTTCTTGCAAATTGTGAATTATGATTAAAATATGAATGTTGATGACATTACATGTTAATGTAGCAGTACATTAACATAGAAAAGAAAAATTCTATAGAAAATAAAAAAACAGAAAAAAGAAACAGTACTGAAAAGATGATTATATATTTTTTGCTTGTTTGATAGTAAACACTACAGTCTGTTCAGAAAGAGAACTCATGTGGCATTGATGGCGCTGTTGTCCTTATTTCATTATCTTGTTCAATCTACCAACACAATCCAGAATTTAGGGGGCTTACTCTCATATCTTATAGCGTTGTTAAGTTGACTCGCGCTCGTTTTTATCTTGCTTTTTCTACAATTAAGACAGTGAGCCAAAAGTTGAAATAAACCAATTTTGAATTGTGATATTTTAATAATCGCTTCAATTTACGTGTCTCTTAATGGCTCAACTTATTACTAACTACTTTCATGGCAGAAGAAGCAAGATAAAATCGGACGTAAACTAACTTTGCTCCGCTTTTTTGCCACAACCGTTGTCTTTCCAAACAGACGACACAGTTCTAGAAATGACTATAGTTTGCACCCGCCACGACTTTGTTCGCGTGAACGGTCCTAGAGGCCTCATTTCAAGTCGCTATAACTGTCATCGGCATTCTTAGCTCAGTTAGGGTATAGGTCAATATCTATACAAAATATTTAGATACTGCTCCGAAAAAACTGCATCACATTTGGACGAGCGCGAATGTTTTGATAGCTTCACTTGAGAGAGCTTTCATTTCGAGTTAGACGTGTTAGCAATTATTTTGTCTGCTCTGTCACATTATCTAAGCCCAGTTAAAAACTGCTACAGAATAATAATTAATTACAGAATTTTTGGGAGGAAAAATACCAATTTAAATATCTCTACAAATTTTTAGCTCTATCTTTCAGATCAGCATTTTCATGCCATATTAAGATATTATTGTATCAACATACATATTTGTGTATTTATGCTATATTTTTGGTTTTTACTCAGTTTTGGACCAGCGGAAGTTTTCCAAATTTCGACCATACAAAATCTGCGAAGAAATTAGATTCATTTTCATTTTATTCATTTTGTGCACAGGCTGTTTTTTTACGTCTTATATTGTAAACTAATATGATTGAGAGCTTATATTTTTCAAATAACAAGCTCTCATTGGTTGACAGTTCTGGATGGTTACATTTTAAGACATGTTATGGAATCACTTACTTTTCAATGTTTTATAACCATTATTTTGATAGCTACAAGTCGAATGTGATGCTAGTTAGAAAAGAGCATTTTTTTAAACCATGCTGTGTGTAGGCCAGATGATTATACGAACGGAAAACATGTTAATTAATTATATACATTTAGTTTACTTTGTGCACACACATTAATTCAAAGACATATGTATACAAACGATACCGTAACAAACAAAAATATAGCCTGGGAACTATAAGCTGAATGCTACGACTCAGGCAAAGTTTAAATCCAGATATCCTTTTGTTTTTATACAGAAGAATAATCTAACCAAAAATTATGTCAAAAATGTCAAAGAAATATTATTTGCCTTATTTTAGGTATTGCAACAGTCAACGTGATAATGATATATATAAAGTTCTAAAATTATTGTATATTCACGCACTCACAGGGCCACATCATCGCAGACTAGCCTATTAAGCATATCAATTTACGTCAAAACATAGCTGAGACAAAAAACACATCGTAGCACATCAAAATTTTCTTAGAGCCCCGAAAAGTTACCCCAGAGCCTTAAAAATGGTGTCAATGGTAACACAAATTGTTACATCTCTGTACTAAAAAGGCAATTGATATAGCTACATCGTAGATAGCACAAATCACGTATTTTATGCCTTCATCTTTTCATTTGTAACGTAATATTTTCAAAGAATGTGTTTTTTTTATCAATTTTCACTTCACTTTTTGAGTGTTTAGTGGAAATATATCATTGGTTTCGGGACCATTACTGACTTTCATTTGTGCATGTAATGCTGCGGCCACACACACCATGGTGCGTTGTTATTTATTTACAACTATAGGTGTAACAGTGAACGACAGACATACTTGAAGGGGTCAATGTACTTCATTATGATAAACAACCATAATAATAAGGGACTAACCCTGAAATACAAACATAAATCAGCTGTTCTACTAAAATATCGATTAGACAAGATAGAACAACTGGTTGTTTCGTAATATCATTGTTGATTACTAGAGTGTAAGTTGTTTATAAAAATGAATACACAGGTCGGATGCAACATGTCACCTGGTAAAGTATGTCCGTTGTACATTGTTACATTCTCTATACATACATATATATATACTTAGGGACAATATTATTGTCAATAATGTTAATTTAACGTGTAACTTGTACTTAATCTACACTAATATTAAATAAGGTTGAGAGCGAAGGGAAACGATGTGAAAGTAACGATTTAGTACATACATTTCGGTAAAAATAAATTCAATCAAGCAGTCAATTTGCGCACCGTCTGTGATTATACCGACTGATTTTTCATTAAAAAAACTTTCGAAATTTTTACCCGTTAGTGTTCATTGGTGCTGCAAATTTTTATAAGAAGGTAGGACAGGGTTTCACTTATAGGAACGTGCCAATATGTCGGCGCCGTACGGGCGGCACAAAATGGATTTTAAAATTCAATACTAGAACTATTTAATTGTGAAAAGGTTTGACAGCCATATCCCTATGCGCAGCAGTTTTTATTAAAATTACTGAAGATACTTTTGAATAAATCTGAATAATTAATCATTTTTAAACAGCATTGCAAAGTATTTAGAACTGTTTTTTGTTTTGATATCTTCTATGTTGACCGACACTAGAAATAAGTAATTCATTCCCTGAATGTCAGTCATTGATTTAAAAAGAAAATGATTTAAATATTTCTGAAAGAATTCATTATTAATAATTTACTAGATCATTTCAAAAATATCTACAATAATTATAAATGAAAATAAATGTTGTAGCGCGCGAGTGAGACGGCTGCCAAAAGTTTACCGGCTCTTAAGTAAGTGTGCGGATTTATTCAGGATCCTTTGCATACTGTCCGCACGGTGCGGATATGTGGACGTGTACCTTAATCGTACGGTTTGGCATTTCGTAGGCTTTAGGTGCAAATCATTCCCCTATTATGTAAGATGTCATGTAAATTGTAAGCCAATGTAATATTGTAATTTTACTTCGCATAAGATTTTGCATTTAGGTAACATGGAGTCGCCTCGCGGTGTCTCCGCTTAATTTTAGTTTATCTTGTTAAGTCTCGGCCCGCTCGGATTCGCGTCGTATACATTCTTACTTGTACAAAATTGTAAACAAATATGGTAGACTAGCAATCGTAGCTCAATTTCAAAAATAAGAGCCCTCACTGGTCGCTTCTGCCTTTGTTATTTACATTATTGAACATGCAAGAAGAGACATACTTTACAAATATTTAAGCCGCGGATCTCAACGAAGCACTCACAGTGTTTTGAATCTCTTTTTTTATGAAACACATAGAGTATTACGTATACATGAAATGTTTACTGTAAAGTATCGTAACCTGATCTCACTGTAAAACTGACGATTAGAATGGCCAGGGAACGCCACGGTTTTATAGCGCTAACTTTGAATACGCAGTATAAGTCTTTTTTTAGGTTATTTGGTGAGGGAAGCGGCGCGCTGCGCCTCCTTATAGCGTAAAAGAACAATTTTCCTGCGCGAATCTCCCTACCACTTCTGCCGTACACTGTAAAACCGTGGCGGGACCTGTAATCTGGGTGCTTGTTTAGTATTATATTTTTGTATGGGTATATTTTAAAGTTTTTTGTACCGTAATAAGCGCCGTTTATTTTTGCTCGCCGGTTCGAAAGCTAGGTTACTTACATGGTGGAATAATCCTAACCGACAAGACACACAGTCTAGTTCTCTGTATTTCATAAAGTAAGTTAACAAGCATTTATATCGCAATAGAGGCTAGACTAAAATAAATACTAATATGTTTCAGTAAAACATTGATTTACTTTAGTTTAAAACCGTGTAACTTTATACATTTACGCCCTTAGCGCACTGACGGGTTCGCAAATGAATCGCGTGTGAGTCAGAAGCGATAGCTAGATAAAGTGAGATGGAACTGACTGATTTCACTATTTCGCAACCGCGCGAATTTCTTGTATAAAAGAGATTGTAATACAGACTCACGCCGAGAAAGCCCGAGAACCCCCGAGAAGCGTGAATGTGAGAGGTTTCTCTACGTCTCGTTCTCGGGCTCGCCTGTTCTCCGATCGGTGTCGGTATTTTTGCCCGCTTCAAAGGGTGTCTCGGGCGAGAAAAGAGACCCACATCACATTCTTGTTTAGTCTCAGTGCGAACTAGGAAGCGAAATCAAGTATACGTACGTGTTTATCCGTTTATATTAGGTATATCTGTTACCATCGTCTGGGTCTTATTTTTTCTTTGCTTTTTGTTTAGTTTTAACAAAGTTATAATAGGCTATTACACAAATTAGTATTGTACAATAACACGTCCATAGCGGGTGGGAGCGAGAACATAAGTGAGAATAAAGTGAGTGTGGACAGTTTATCATGTCTCGGTAGAAGTCTCGGCGAGACTTCTCGGCGTGAGTCTGTACGGGGTATAACAGTGTACTAAGAGCGTTAGTGCACAAAGGATACCAACGTTCGACTCGAAATTAAAGATAATATTTTTGGAATGTTTACATAAATCGTTGGCTGTGATACGGATGTAATCTCAAAAGCTTTGTGAAAGAACCAGAATGTGAGAACGACATGGGCGGATTAGTGGCATTCGCACATCGTCCTATCGTAAAGAAAATCATTGTAATGCTAATTTTCTCTAATAAACACATACAGTATTTAAAGAAAACTTCACAAAAAATTATATCCACATCAACTATTCTTGCGAATCACGAAGAGGTGAAATCAGTACGATGTGCGATAAACATTTTATGAATAACTGCTTGCTGCAGTACGATATTATGACTCCTATGTTACATAAACTCCCACTACATCAAATCTTACTCCGCCCATGAATTTTTGATCCTTTCTATAAATTTCCCGCATTATACTTATGATATACGTATTATAGATATATATATACGTAGTCGTTACAACAACATTCAATTCTTTGTTTATACAAAATATTGTTATAATTAAAACGAATTAAGAAAAAAAATCCAAAAAAAATATCTAAGTGTACTCTTCGTGTATGTATGTGAAAAGTTGTTGATGTTACAGTATTAGTTTTTAAATCATTAGGAATTAGTAATTTACGTTTAGTTTATATTTTATGTAGTAACAAATCTTAGCGATTAATGTTTTATTTAAGTATTACACATCAGTTACTTTTTGTCTTGTCAGAAACGCAGAGTGCGTATTATATATATATTTTTTTTTTGTTTGAATAGGATAGTTCTTAGTGTTGTGCCAATTTAAGTGTATGTCCATTATTGTGGCAGTCAAATCATTGAGTATTTAAATGATGTTACTACTGCTAAAGAACAAAATTGTCTGTCGTCATATCAACTTACAATAAAAGTAACAAACTTTGTGTTGTGAATACGAATAGATGTTACGGTTGTACAGAGCTCAAAGTTAAGGGTGTCTTTGAGACATTATTTGTGTATTATTTTTTCCAAATTCAACAAATAAAAGTCAACTGATTTTCTAATCGTGTTTTATTTGATACCATTCGCACAATCAATATCAAAGTGTCAATGGCCAGAGCAAGCGCATAAGTTGACAGACGTGACAGTTGGCGTCCAGCACTGGAGTACAGTTGACAGGGACTATTACAAACATAACCTCTTTTTAACAATTATCTTAATTTGTTTCAATAGGTACTTCAAGTTAGTGTAAAACCTTTGAGAAAATTACGGACACAATGATAATCCACAGCTTCACTAAATAATTTGATACCCAATAGTTTTATGTAAGTTTATATAGGTTTTGTGTTTGCATAATATACGGTCAAACTTGTCATAGTGACTTAGGAAAATTACTCAGTATTCCTAAACACAGGCATTTCATAGAACAGGCGTTCCCGTTCTAACAGTTACCATTGAGAAAAGGTTAGGTTAATTATGTATCTCACTATCATTTTGTATGTTGTCGGCAAAATGGAGAACTAAAAATTTTCTTCGTGGATTGTGCAACTATATTCAGGAAATGCTATAGTAGCGCCACGGGATCGACTACAATAGTAAGTATCGGTCCCTAGTTGCCTTGAAACCGGCTGTATAAGTCGTCTGTATTAGAACGATCAAAACAATAACAATAAAGCATCTTCTGATAGCCATCAAAATATTTATGGTAATTACAACTGTTCGACGACCTCAGTAGCCGACCGGCTGCCAACAGGGAAGGTAGGATAATATGTTTTTTCGTACCTATTTACTTTATCTTATCATTTTTTAAACAGATAAATTACTTAAAAGATATATTAGTTTGCGCAATTTGGTTTTATAATTTATAAAGTATTTTACACATTCAACTGTTTTTTTAATATTTTGTACCTATAGGTATACGTGTAATTTGTTAATTGTATTTTTTCAGTTAATTTTAATTTACATTTTATAGTAGACTGGACTTAGAATCACCGATTAGGTTTGGAAAACTTTTAATTAATTGCGTAACTTATTTTTAGTTGACTTCGTTAGAAAGAGGATTGTTTTTCGGATTTATGTAGGTATTTATATACGTTTCTATATTACCTGCTACGGCCTAAACGGCTTTACCGATATTATGTGCGTGCTGTCATTAGATTTGTCTTTATACCCCGAGTGTCAGACTAAATTTTTTGTAATAATACAATTTTCGAAGTCATAGGCAAACATCTTTTTAATACTAATCTCAAACCAAGTTTTTCATAAAATTAGTTTAATTTTTGAGATTAGGTCGAGGAATTTATTTATGACACTTGTCTAAGGAACGAATAATTTGTACGCTTTTCAAGGCAGGTCCCTCCGCGATGTCGTACAAAGTGGAGAAGATCACCGAGCCTCTGGTGCTGGGCGAGGGTCCACACTGGGACGAGAGTCAGCAGGCGCTGTACATTGTCAGTATCCATGAAAAGACGATACACAAGTACGTACTGGCTACTAGGAAGCACACCAGAACTACTCTAGGTATGAGAATATTTATTTTTCATTTATTAAGTAAAAGGTCTATTACACCACCCGATTTATCGTGCCCTGTCGGCAGGAAGTCGGTCCCGATCTCCATACTTCACAGTCAGGAACCCTATAAACAGGGCATGATAAATTGGGTAGTATAATAGGCCTTTAAATTCTGTTAAACAAAATTATTGCCTTCCACGTCTCTCACGCTGAAAGGCCTATTACACCACCCTATTATCGTGCCCTGTCGTCAGTAGGGATAGCGTGTTGTAATAAGATACAGGGCCCGAGAAATCGGGTAGTGTAATACGCCCTTAAGCATTTAATGCTTTTATTTTTTTAGGAATAGGTTTTAGTACGAGTTTGACGCTTGGTAAAAATAATAACACAAAAATTTATATAAATAACCTTTTTTTTTGTACCCGGCGACTTTTTTAAACCCATTTCTCATTGAAATGCTAAAAATCATACTCAACGATTTCGGTCCACGTTCTTGATGCGTACTACCATCAGAATGTACTTTTTCCCCGCCTTCTCTGTTTTCTGAATACTAGCTTGGAATTTTAAGGCTAGGTAATTGTTGTCCCGGCTTCTATAGACATTTGACTGGCCTTGTGGCTCAGTTGTTAGTATGTCTGCCTGCTGTGCTGTAGTCGTGGGTTCGATCCCCATCCAGGGCAAACATTTGTGTGATGAGCATGGATGTTTGTTCTGTGTCTGGGTGTTTCTATGTATCATATGTATATATTTACAACAAAAAAAACTATATATGTATTCTATCAGCCATCTAGTTTCATAGTACAAGCTTTGCTTAGTTTGGGCTAGATGGATAGATGCACAAATATTTATTTATTTATTTATATTTTATTTATTTATCTCCTATATCGACGAACTTCATCCTCTGTTAAAAAAGGTATTACAGAATGATTTTGAACTGTATTTTGTCAGATGGTCGTCCCGGCTTCATCGTCCCTGTAGAAGGGAAGCCGAACCAGTTCCTAGTGGGCACGGAGCTCAAGTTCAGGGTGGTCGAGTGGGACGGTGAAGATGGCACCATGCCGCGAGTGGTCCAGGAGCTGGGGGATGTGGATCAGCATCAGCCTACAAACAGGATCAATGATGGCAAGGCAGATCCTAGAGGCAGAGTGTACGCAGGTCAGTCAAGTACTGTTGTACCTGTACCTACTACTCCTCACGAGTTTACAACGCTCCGCGCTAATTTATATACATATTTTTGTAGATGTAGCTCCTAAAACACAACGGCCCAACGGACAAACGGACGGACGTTTTAGGGGAACATATTTCTTTATAAATACTTATTAGCGATAAATAAGGACTTCACATATCTTCAAGATCATTGAGAACTCTCAGACATGTAAGGTTTCCTCACGATGTTTTCCTTCACCGTTTGAAGTTGGCGGCAATCAACAATACGCACGTAACTTCGAAAAGACAGAGGTGCGTGCCGCGGGATTCGAACGCAGGACCTGCGGATCGAAAGTCAGACGGTCTCCCGACTAGGCTGCCGGAAACTTATTGCTATTGTGAATACTAAAGATTAAATTGAAATTCAAAATAATTTATTGTCAAACTGATTATGTTGATTGATGTGGTCTTACCGATGAAAAACTAAAACTAAGAATATATTTTATATTTCTAGAAACTTCACTAAATAAAGATAGGTTTGATAAAACATAAAACCGTAACTGAGATAACTGTACCTACTTGGGGTAAAGATATGATAAAACTGTAGGTACAAAAGAGATTAACGGTGACTACTTTTATCTCAGAGAGAGTAAATAAATATGTATATTAGTGTATTCAGGGTCATCTAGCCCCATAATAAGCTTTTACTATCAATCCACTGATAGAATAATACCAAAGACTTACTGTAAATAGGGCGAATTCTGTGAATAATACTTATTTTTTAATAAATATTTTTTTCTGTACTTAAATGAAGATACCGGCGCTACCCAATATGTTCTTCTTTGGTCACATATAATATGTGACCTTATAAGGTATGTTTTCTAAGGTTTTCGCGATTAAAAAAGAAATTAAATAAACAATTTTAACGGATTTATCCCGTATATCTTTTCATTTTTTAATGTTTTTTTTTAAATTTTTTAAATTTCCTCAAAGGGCACAGCTATCTCTCTCGCGCATCACAACATTTTTAAATATAGGTATAAAATCACTGAGTAGGGATATTAGAAAAGTGAGAGATCCCCAGATAAAACTATTTGTCACTTAAAATGTTGCTTTCTTTTTCCTAAGTCATAAGAAAGAAAAGAACAGAGCTAAAATTTGTCTGACAGATACTTTTATCTGAGGATTAAAATATTAGGTTTTAAGAGAAATGTCTTAAAAAAGTTGTACTTCTATCTATATATATATATATATATCTATCTTCTATATATATCTATATCTTTTAAATTAGCTGAGGAGTAGGAAAATACTCGTAAAATATGTTTTTTCACTACTCCGTCGCCAGTATAAATGATATCGGAGTATTTTTTTTTAATATATCTCCTATCTAAATAAACAAATCATCTCTTACTTCTCTAGTATCCCTACTTAAAGATTTTATATGTTTAAACATGTTGTGTGTGATGCGCAGGAGATATAACTAGAGCTAGCTCGAGCCCATCGTATAAAATAGAGCACTACTCTATAAAAAAAATGAAATTCTTGTGAATTTAAAAAAAATGTAAAAGGTATTTAATGTAGTAAAGATAGTTGTGGCATTAAACAGTTCAAATTAAAGGATTAAAGGAGATCAAATTGAAAAAATATTATTGTAGCATATTTAAAAAAAAAAGGCTTAATAGATTTTGCGTGTTTTTGCGTTCAGATGAACCTAGCCAACAAAACAATATTTTACATACTAAAAATTTGAGTTTGAAATAATAGTACAAGTATTTTTTCAAAACTTAAAAAAAGTTGCTTTTCGCCGGGCCTTAAGTTTGATTGCCATTCTCAGGTACGATGGGGCTAGAAGACCCTCCAGGCGTGCACCCGCTCGGACGCGGCTCGCTGTACCGTATGGATGGAGCGCGGGGATGCAAGCCGGAGCCTGTGGCCGATAAGATCGGCATCTCCAACGGATTGGCCTGGGACTTGAAGGAGAAGGCTTTCTATTACGCGGACTCGCCAGAGGCTAAAGTGAGGAGATACGATTATGATGTCGAAACGGGCAATATTTGTGAGTGAAATATATTGTATTTTTCAACCGACTTCAAAAAAGGAGGAGGTTCTCAATTCGACTGTATTTTTTTTAATGTTTGTTTCCTCAGAACTTTCGACTGGGTGAACCGATTTTGAGGATTCTTTTTTTATTTGAAAGCTGGTGCTTACCGTGTGGTTCCATTTCAATTAAGTCCAGTTCTGACATTGGCATCCATGAGAAGTCGGTTGCTTCAGTTTTTTAAACTATAATTATTTTTGTTTCGAAATAAGAGTATGATCTCGTAATCAGTCAGTACCTACATCACTTTTAATTAATATATAGTAATATTTTTTTATTACTAATAATTAAAACTATTTCTCTCAAACAAAATAAAAATCCAAAATTGCTAATGACAGATTATATAAAGTTTGCCGTCACAGGACTTCCAACAAAATGAAATGATGAATGATTGAATGAAACAAAAACAAAATTGAAATTGAATTGATTTTTTTTTTTGAATTTTCTGTGATGTGAAACAAAAGGTAATATTGTCAGAAATACAAAATGCTTGTACAAGCGGCGAACACGTGAAACATACTATAGTTGAATAGATACCATATCTAGGTACTATATATAACAAGTATCTACTCGTATGTTAAAAGAAACAAAAAGCAGTTTTTGCAGTCTAACTTACGATTTCGTTACGCTTGCTATGCTGTTGAGTGTACGTTTTTTGTGCGAAAGTATGCATAAAGTCGCTGTAAAAGATTACATATGCGCATTCTTTAGAATAATCCTACTTTTTTAAACCACATTTTTAATACGAAAAATTTCGTTGGAAATTACGAAAAAACGCATTTTTATTTTTTTGTGAGAAATATATTATTATTATTACAAAAACAATATAGCCTATGACACTCTGGAAGGGAAGACGAATCTAACGAAACCTCGCACTTCAAAATCGATCAACCAGTTTAGGCTGTCGGCAATAATAATAGAAACATACATACATATATACCCACATACATACATACACTCGAAAAACATAACCCTCCTTCTTACGCAGTCGGGTAAAAATAATTTACAAACATTGCAATTATTAACATTTCACAATCTTTCACATTATCTTTTTCCAGCCAATCTGACCTACATATTCGACCTTCGCAAGAACGGCCTCGACGGTTTCCCCGACGGTATGACCATCGACACTGACGGCAATCTCTGGATAGCAGTTTTCAATAGTTCCTGCGTCATCAAAATCGACCCCAGAACCGGGAAGCTTCTAGAAAAAATACCCATTCCAGCTAAACAAGTGACCTCTGTCACGTTTGGTGGTCCCAACTACGATATATTGTTTGTGACCACTGCCAGTATGACTATTGGGGAGGTGCAGCTGCCACCCTGCGGCTGTACGTTTATGGTCACCGGATTAGGGGTCAAAGGACACCCTAACGTTAACTTCAAGCTTTAAAATTTATAGCGCCACCGATATGGTATAGGAGTTGAAGGCATGTTTTTGACTTAAAATTAGTGAGTCCAAACAGTAGACTTAGGTTATGTAGTTTTAAATTTTCATCACATAGCGTCAGATACATAGGTACCACTGTACATGTATAGCTGGCCAAGGCTCGTGCGTACCACAAGCGTCCAAGTTGTCTTATTTCAATTTTACTTTGACTTTTGTCTAGCTCTTTTTACAGTTGCGATAGAGCAAGACAAAGGTCAAAGTAATATTGAAATAAGGCTGTTATTAAGATTGTGGTAATCCCCCAAGCTGACAGGCTACTGTTGTAGTCGTCCGCTAGTGGCAAACTTTCTCACAAAAAAATCGACAACTGCTGAACATCCACCACCCATCGAATGCCTAAACACTTTGATAACTAAAGTGTTAAGTATTTGGGCGACCGAGTTCCACTCGGATTTTTGTATGACTGAAAATACGAGCAAACCCGGGTCCACTATAAATAAAACCTAGCAAGATCGATTTATCGTCCCCTAATCTACCTACAAACCAAATTTCATTAAAATCGTTGGGGCCGTTTCCGAGATTCAGATTATATATATACAAGAATTACTCGTTCAAAGGTATTGTAAATGTATTTGTCTACAGATAAATAAATGAATGAATAAACGCGATTAAAAAGAAACGATGTGTTTATATTAACCGATTAAAATAATTATATAAACGAATGATTGATATCACTCCTACGTTGGCGATATTGCAAGTGGGAGCGACACTTGGATATTATTCGAAAGACAGCGCATGCGATAAATTGTGTGCAATTCACATAAAATCGGCCAAGTGCGAGTCGGACTTGCGCACGAAGGGTTCCGTACCATTATCTATATAAATGGCAAAAAAAACACGTTTGTTGTATGGGAGAATATTAATTTTATTATTTTTAAAGTGAATAATATAACTCAATATGCTGTGAGTATTTCAAGCGTCTACCTGTTGCCGTAATCAATATCGAGCAAAAAAATCACATTTGTTGTATGGGAGCCCCCCTAAATATTATTTTATTATATTTTTTTGTATTTGTTGTTATAGCGGCAACAGAAATATATCATCTGTGAAAATTTCAACAGTCTATCACGGTTCATGAGATCAGCTTGGTGACAGACAGAAGGATGGACAGACAGACAGACAGCGGAGTCTTAGTAATAGGGTTCCGTTTTACCCTTTGGGTACGGAACCTTAAAAATGAACATCAGAAAGCGGACATATACCTTGTGCTCTAAACTTTTTGCACACAAAAACATTGCTTCAATCTATTTACCCAACCTTAACTAGATTAAAAAATAAATGGCTAAGACCGTGTCGAAACACGCGTGTAGTGTTCCATGGTTAATGCTGTACCTAATCTAAAAGAAAACTACTTGGCGAGTATTGTTAAGATTTCTTTGGGAAAAGGTTTATCGTTTTATCTCGAATAGTTGTAATCACAGAATATTCAAAACAATTTTTACTGAAAATATTTGATGTGATCTATGTTTTTAGAGTTACGTGCCTAAATAGGAAAAAAAAAATACCCTTATAGGATCACTTTGTTGCCCGTCTGTCTGTCTGTCCGTCTGTCGGGTGTCAAGATCTTTATCTCGGGAACGCGTGAAGGTATCGAGTTGAAATTAAAACCATATACGCAGATCCATAGTATCTTGCTGCAGAAAGAAAAATAAAGTTTCTAAGTTTTCGTAAAAAAAAGTTACAGTCGAATATATCGTAAAAAACGCACATTTCGACACTCATAAGGGAATCAAAACCTATGGGGTACTTCCCGTTGACCTAGAACAATGAAATTTGGCAAGAAGCATTGTGTTAGAGTACACTTATAGGAAAAAATGCGAAAACTGGACATTTTAAATTTAATCACAAAAAAATTGTGTCTTTATGCAAGGATTGAAGGTCCAAATTTTAAAGTGAATTAAGCGTATCATGTGGGGTATCATATGAAAGAGCTTCAGTAGCATAAGCTAAAATCCAGCTGAAGTGAAGGGTCTACAGGGGGCGAAGAATTTATTAAAAACTTGATTTAGCTTATGCTAAATCCGAAACCTGGACATTTTTAATTTAATCACAAAAAAATTGTGTCTCTATGCAAGGAATGAGGGCCCAAATTTTAAAGTGAATTAACCGTATCATGTGGCGTATCATATGAAAGAGCCTCATTAGCATAAGCTAAAACAGGTTTTTAACGCATTCTTCGCCCCTGCAAACCCTTCACTTCAGCTGGGAACCAAAACTTTTTAGGCGAATTTTGATTAAGTACAGAGTGGCCGCGCAAAGCAACGTCGACTGCCTCAAACGCCGGCGAATTACTGACTACTACAAAATGAACGGGACGCTCGCTCATAAACTATAATTTTAAAAGTTCGGCAACCGGAATTCAGGACTGATTTTTCGCAGACAAACCTATACCACCGTGTTCGTAATGAAATAATCTTTATTTTAATTTAACTTTAACTCATTAACCAGACCGGCGCAAATTACTAGTATCGATTTACCTGTTTATACCTGCCTACCCAAGAGTTGTGACGGGAAAAAAATAGACATCCTAACGTTTGCATATTCTATGGGCTTCATACTTTCGATTGGTATGGAATTTGTCTATTAACCAAACCAGTGAAATGTTTAAAATAAAAAAAATATTAATTATTAATTAATCATATTCTGGACTGATTTTTTTAAACAACCCATTTGCAATATATTTATTGACATATTTAATTGAATATAAAATACTTTTCATCCATTAACCAGCTCGGTGAAGGTCGTCCTATAGCGGGATCTTAGACCAGTATATGTTTTTCGAAATCCAGATAGAATTACCGTCAAAAAAAAAAAACGCGCTCGAGAATTTTGAGGTGACTTTTTTGTATAACTTTTGTGACTCGCCTATTTCCTTATGTCACGCTCAAATTATCAGATTATTGAAATATAGGTACACTTTTCTGGATGTATTTAACTTACCTTGTATTAATCTGACGCGCTTGAGTTTTTCTGAGGATCAATTTTTTTTTACTATACTGACGGGCTGCCCTTAACGCACCCCACTATATTAAGGGTTCATATATGGTAGGGGTACATTACAGGGTGTAAGGTTTCTCCCCATATGATTTTCTGACGCGCTCGAGTAAATCACAAAATCCCCGCTTGAACTCTCCTACTAATACCTCTAATTGTCTATACCTATAAGTTAGAAATTGTCTATACCTATAAGTTAGAAATTGTCCACAGTCAGACACCTTGTATTGAATGCTTGCAAACTCCCAATGGACCCTTAGGTCCATTGGACCAGTTTGCAAGCATTCAATACACGTGAGTTTGGGAGTATTTTGTTTGTACCTAGTACAGGTACTTATACCTAGTACCGCTTCCAATTTTTTTGTCATTGGTTGAACTAAATGATAACGTAACTTAAGAGCACGATAGTCTACAGATAACCCTTTGATAAACAACAAGACTCAATCATCAATAAATGGGTATTGTCATTTGATTATTGCATACAAGCAGTTCAGTGTGCACATTTTAAAGTTCAAATTCTTTAATTTTTATTACCTACATAGGTAAGTTTTACGTGCCCACTTTGATCTGAGAGCTCAGCAATTTCTTTTATGGTCGTTAGTATAGGCATTTGAGCACAGCTTAGTTAATGTTTATAGTTTTTAGTATAGTTTCTATTCTAGTTTAGTTTTTTCTTGAAATAGATTCAAAACTGACTACCAACTCGCCTTATGGTAAGCGACAGTGAGGACGAGGATGGGGCTTGTCGATCTAGATTTGTAGAATATACTTACCTATCTCCTTATTCACTTTAGCCTTGAAAATTCAAAAATAAAAATTGCATGTAATTCAAGACAGTATGCATACATAATGGAATGGGAACCGGTTTTTAGGTAACATTGTCCGATTATACTGATAGGTACTTACTTGGCGATAGATATTTTACTTGGGGGTGGTAGATGGCCTACCGGCCTCAAGAAATATGCGCTGGTCTGGTACTACAATAAGATTTTCTTGCGTTTTTAACCTCTGAGCAAAAAGAGAGGTGTTATAAGATTGACATGTATATCTGTCTTGTGCGTCCGTTGTCGTCAAACGGATTGACCGATTTGATGTATATTTTTAACCGACTTCCAAAAAGAAGGAGGTTATCAATTCGTCTGTATGTTTATTCATCGATCACTCCGCCAATTGTGCTATGATTTTTGACGATATTTTTTGTCTACTTCCTACTTCAGAGGTGGTCCCATATACATTTTATCAAAATCGGTTCAGTACTTTGGTTTTTTATAATAAAATAACTGGTAAAATATCATCGAAGTATCCAGGCTTGACTGTAGAAAAGTGAATAGCAAGTCATTTATACTTATCACCGTTAGCTATAGTTATGAATGTGCGCGTTCATACGCGCAAGTGTTATTATAATGCTTTACATTATATAAATTCAACACTTGCGACCTATTAGACTAACTGTGTTACCGAACACGTCAAAAACGTAATATTTTATAATTTTCAACAATACATATAAGCAATTACTAGAATTTGGAGTTGTAAAATGTCTACAGATCTCTCTAAAGATGTAACACCAAGTAAACAAATTGCGTATTTTGAAGTCGGTTTTTTTCAGTTTATTAAACTATAATTATTTGTTTGAAAAAGGATTTGATTGAGTGTTCTTAACTATATTTGATTTACCAAAACGACTCAGCGGTTCTTTATGTCGCAGTTTCGAACCGTGCCCTCTAGCACAGTAACCCATGCAGCGCACAAACAATTGTTTCATGATATATTATCTATCGCTTCAAAAATGACTACATATTTGAAAGAAAACTAGGTACCCATCTTGGGATGTTTTCTTTCAAATAATCAAACATGATACAATTAAGGTGTGAGGTACCTTCCAGTGCTCGGTGTGTTAACTATCACATTCAAGTGCCACCCATCAAGCATTCTATCAGTTCTTATATGAGAACCGATAGGTAGGTATATTATGGATCTGTTGGAACGTATTTTGGGAATAGGCTTTCTCGTAGTCTAAACTACAAGGGTGTCGCCAGAGGGGGCAGCTCCCCCCCCCCCACCCCACCCCCCTAGAGATTAAAAAAATGTAGCCAACTGCAAAGCAACCAAAGTCATAAGGCCGTGCAATTGTACCTGCACCTACAATTCATATTTTTCTCATCCTCCATAATATTAACTAGCCCCCCCTCTGGGCCATGGGCTGGCGACGCCCTTGCATGACTACATGACATCTATTGCAGGGTTTCTCAAACTTTTAGCTTCACGAACCCCTGTTAAAATCTGCAAGTTTCCAGATGACAGCGAACCCCTGAACTAATTAATCACCCCAACACACACAGACGCAATTTGAGTAGACGTTGAATTACTTGGACATTTTCTTATTTCGGCGTACCCCACTTTGAGAAACCCTGATCTATTGCATCACGCACTATGTAGTTCTTTTCAGGAAATTTCGCATATAAAGGGAAATGTATAATTTGCGTGCGATCACAGAACCGCTGATGATAGGCGAGGGCCCCCACTGGGACCATAACCAGCAGGCTCTTTACTTCGTAGACCTTCTGGAAAAATCAATTCATAAGTATGTACTTGCGACTGGGAAGCATACCAAGACTACACTCGGTAAGTGAGATTAAATATTATCTTTGATAAAATAAAGCACAAAATGCTAGGCCACGAAAACAATTGTGTTACAAGCACTCTACGTTCCTTCTTTTGCAGAAGATGGAGCCAATTTCATAATCCCCGTAGACGGTACTTACGACCAGTTTGTGGTGGGAGCTGGGCGTAGGTTCCTCATCATCAGATGGGATGGCGAGGATGATAGCATGGTTGATGTGGTCAGGGAAATGGGAAAGGTCGACCAACAGTGGGATCAAAACAGAATCAATGATGGAAAGGTTGATCCTAGAGGCAGACTGTTTGCAGGTCAGTGAAGACAGATTAATTGTATTTATAGAAAAGTTACCAACGCAGAGCTGTTACGATAATATAAGTAACTTTTCAGGGACTATGCACTGGCCAGAGAATTTAAACACTATAGAATATGACAAAGGCTCCCTTTACTGCATAACACCCTTACCTAACGGAGACATCTCTTTGCAAGTCGTGGCGGAGAAGATAACTCTTTCTAATGGACTCGCCTGGGATTTGAAGAAGAAAGCATTTTACTACATAGACTCGTTAGAGTATAAGATCCGGAGATATGACTATGATGTAGAAACCGGAAATATTTGTGAGTGATATGTTCATGAATATTATACTTAACTATTTTAGCGGAATTTTGAAGCAAGAAGCACTTTGCGTGTTGGATATACAATGAGTGAGAGCATAACAAAAATAGAAACCTGGATTCTATGCTCTCTATCATTCAATTGCGATATGGAAAAGCCTAGCCACAGAGAATCAGGTTGGGTTTATATTAGGGTGCAAATCAGATTTCTCTTTTTGTACGGACGAATAGTGGTAAACGATTCTCTTGCATGCTTTTACTATCGACCAAGACTGACAAAACCAATTTATTTATTATAAATTTTGAAAAATACGTAAACAATATTAATCATAAAAATAGTTTACACCAAAGACTTTTTGGACGTAGCGAAAAAAAAAATGTCTGCAAACACAATTATTTTGCACTGGGTTCCAAACTCGACTAAGCCGGTATCTTGGGAACCCTGTGGCAGAAATATCTAATGACTAACTCTTACGCGCTGGAGATATTAAATACCTACCTGTCTATGCATTACAATTATGAAATTCAATCTGTGGTTCATACATTAAAAAGTAGTTAGATGATCTATTACGGTATTACTGTTGTTGCAGCAAACCAAACCTACGTATTCGACCTACGTCTACACGACACCGAAGGCATACCAGATGGCATGACCATGGATACGGACGGAAATCTCTGGATTGCTGTGTTTGGCGGATCTTGCGTGTTGAAAGTCGACCCAATGACCGGGAAACTTCTAGAAAAGATACCCATTCCTGTTAAACATGTGACTTCTGTGACTTTCGGTGGTCCGAACTACGACGTGTTGTTTGTGACCACTGCGAGTAAAAACCTTGGAGATAAGGCGCAACCACCGCCTTGTGGCGCCATCTATATGATTACCGGAATAGGGGTCAAAGGTCATTTCAATGTTAACTATAAGGTTTGACCATTTGACGTGTAATGTCACCTTTAAATATAATATGTTACCTTTAGTTTGCTTCAAACTTAATATTAAATCAAAAGACAAGCTGCTATATTCGTTGTAGAACCTTATTGTTTTTTCTTTTGCATAGTCATTAGTTTTAAGGTTAAAATGAATGGTATCAGATCTTCAAATCATTCATTTTTTGCATGCCGAAGGTTTTGTGTGAATAGACTTATAGTTCCCGTCACGTAAAAAGAACGCTGGTTTGTTCGTAAGCGCGAACAAACCAGCGTTCTTTTTACGTGACGGGACCTATATCACTCCATCGTAGACTGCAACGTCGCTTAACATCAGGCGAGTTAGCGGTCAAGCGCGTACCTACTTTAACATAAAAAAAGACTTAGTTCTACATTGATGGGTAAGTGTAGGAAAAAAAGCCTTTTGTGCCATTCTAATATCCCTAATTATTAATGATTTTATATTATTAAAAATGTGAGCCCATTCTTAAATATAACATTGCTTGGCCGGAACGGAGATGGCAACGCCATTCGCTCATGGTTTTAAAACGAATTTTTGGTTTTTTATACGATTCATATTTATGGTTTTGGTTTCTAATCAATTAGGTAAGAACTTTATATTTTCTTCCATGGAAAACAATATACGCCTAAAACTGAAAGATCGCTAATTTTATTTTTACGAGTCAGCATGTCCATAAGCCATAGCAAGAAAAATAGTAAATAATTAATTTTATTTCTATAAACGGTATTATTTCTTAAATTAAAATATATGTATGTATGTACTTATCCCATATGAACCAGAGCTATGTGCGTGTGGAGCCCACTTGTAGCCCCAGCATTTGGCCAATTTACGCAAACAGTTGTCATTATGCTATAACATAACAGCAAATCTAATATGGCGGATTTTTTTTACCTAATTTTCTCCTCAGTATTATGAACATACTTGTTAAACGGATTTTGTAAATAAATACTACAAATACATATTTACTACATTTATTAATCAAGGCGTACACTAACATTCTCTCGGCCCCTGACTCCCAGCCCGGTGACGCGGAAGGTGGCCCCGCACGGGGGCTTCTGCTCCTCTCCCCGGTTCATAGCCGCTGACGTCACGTACAGCTCGTCCAGCGATGCGCCGCCGAAGGTCGCTGACGTGGTCTGTAGCGCTGGGATCGGGACCTTCTGGAGAAGCTTGCCAGCCCGGGGATCAACTTTTATAAGCTGGAAAGAAAATGACACGAATAAGTAACAAATGCTTGGCGGTAGGCTTTTCTATCGACTTCAAAAAGAAGAATGATAACAATTTGGCTGTATTTTTTATGTTTGTTAAAATTAACAAAAAAATATTTGAAAGGATATAATATTGGTCCCATAGAAATATCACCAAATTCGGCGCAGTTGTTTTGTTTTTAAAATAAAATTGAACATTTTGAAGTCTGTTTTTCAGTTTTTTGAAGTATAATTATTTAAATTTAATTTCGCTGTACCTAACATTTTATTTTTAAGGTCTAGGCAGGTTTTTTCCACACAAATTACAATTTATTTACTTCCTGATTGTTAAAAATGGATAATAAACCACGACAATATCACTATGACAGACTCTTTAATTTTTGACAGATAAAACTTTTAATTTAATTTCTAGTCATACTTGAGGTAACTAAATACCACATACCAAAAGAAATATTTACCTGGCTGCCGTCGAAGTTAGCGATCCATAGGTTGCCGTCCGTGTCGATCGTCATGCCGTCCACGATGCCGTCGAGGCCGTGGTCAGAGTATACGAACACGTTGCGGGGATTTGCTGGAAAACACACATTACTTAATTAGAACAATTAACTGGGAAAATTAGTAAACGGCGAAGGCAACAAGATATATATAGGCACACGTCACACTCCATACAATAGCGCGATAATCAGTAACACATAAGCAAGTTGACGTCTGTATATAACACACACACACATGTATGTTGTCGTCTGATTGCCGCTCGCTCGTCACGTCAATTAGATTCGAACTCTTGAAGCCCGCAACACTTGTCTCGACTGACAACCGCGCCGAAAACTCCGGCAAATAAAATGGCGAACGCAAGGAGCAGGTGAGGAAGATTGGCGGGAAGCGGAGTGCCTTTTTTTCCTTGATTTTGGCATCATGCTTCCACATTTGCCATTTGTCGAGAAGAGTGCCTTCTTTATGTAACACTATGAATGTCATGTGACTTAGGTCTTACTCACAGATGTCGCCAGTTTCCACATCGTAGTCGTATCTCCGGACGGTGTACTCGAAGGAGTCCGCGTAGTAGAAGGCTCCCTCGGCCTCGTCCCAGCACAGTCCGTTAGAGATGTCGATGTTGGAAGCCAACTTGTGGACAGACCCGTCGGGGTCGATGCGGTACAAGGATCCTTTTTTTATGTCAAACTTGCCTGGCTCGTATTCATGGCCCATTGTACCTGGAATGTGAATATGTGGAGATCATATTAAGAGAAAGGCTGCAGTCAGTCGGGCCAACGGCCGGGGCCCTCGCGGGTCGGGGGCCCCGTGGCGTTTTGCCAGCCCTGCCACCCTATAGTCTAATAAAAAATAAGATTTGTGACAACATAAAAGACACCTAAGTATATTGTTATTTAAATGAATGTACTGGTGTTTTGAAATACATTTGACACAATTTCATAATTATATTACAAAAGCTAATTTTGTTATCTTTATACGCTCAAACGGCTGAACCGATCGTTATAAAAATTAGTATAGAGATAGCTTTGGACCTGGCGACGGACATAAGCTACTTATCTACATCATAATCATCACCGTTTTTCATAACTACGCGAGTGAAACCGTGAAACTCAGCTAGTCTATAAATCGGGGATTTTTGTTGATCTATGATTTTTAGCTATTTTCTTATCATAATTTCAAAGTATCCCCCCAGTTGCTTATACTGTGATGTGCTACATACAAAAGGATTTATTTTTACTAGTCTACTATAGTTACGTCACTGTTAACAGGACATACAGATGAGCGAGCGAGAATATAATTACGTCACAAACCACATGATAGCTGTCTTTTTTTTCTAGTTTTTGCGTATGGTACACTGATATCGCTGTATCTTTGTAATTTTTTATCAATATTTTTTTTTTCCACTGAAATTATTACATTTATCAATCACTACAAATCTACATATTCAATAAAAAATGTGCAAACTCCATCATATAAATTCTGTCTCAGGCGTAGATAGTAACAAACATTTTACCTGTTACTGCGTGATATTGATATAGATTTTTACGTCAACCATGTAATCCGAGAAATAATTGAGATAAACATAATTTTTAAAGTATGTTTATCGCTGTTACCTAAATTGTACAATACTTACTACACTACTTACTAAGATTGCGAGTATGTTTAATACATTATTTATCTTTAAAATGACTGAACAGTTTTCAATAGATAATATAATTACTATATATAAGAAATACTCTAAATAATTTTGTAATTACCCATTACTACAAACAACGTGTTCTATATGTATAATTATTTTTATCCGGCTGCCGGGAAGGACAGTTCAGTTTTGACTAGTTGAGCGTCCCGGTTTCACCCGCTAACCAGCGTACACAGTCATAATCTTGGCATTTAAGTTATTGTAATAAAACTAACCGTAAACCCATTTTCGAGATGCTTTCTTAATTTAATGCCTACACTTCAAAAAAGGCACTTGCAAATTTCATATCTCTGGTACCAACTTTTTATGCAGTATTGCTGTCACCCACGTAGTGATGAAAAGCTAATATATTGTATCCTATATCCATCTCCAGGGTCTCAGCTATACCTGTACCAAATTTCATAACAATCCGTTCAGCCGTTTAGTCATGAAAAGGTAACAAATAGACAGAGAGAAAGACACAGAATTACTTCCGCATTTATAATATTAATAAGGATTAGTTACGATGTTTGTCAACCAAACCAAAGCCTTTTATACACATAGGTACTTTTAGATTTATCATAGAGACGTATATATTTACCAGCAAACAGGCGTCCCCTGGGGTCAGCCTTAGCATCATTGAACCTGTTGTTAGGGTTCTCGTGGTCCACCTCGGCGACCGTCCCAAGCACGCGAGCGCTGCCCTGCGACCCGTCCCACTCCACCTCTAGCACCTTCCTGTTGACGCCCACTACGAAGCGACCCGGTTTACCCTCCACTGGGATTACGAATGTGGGCATGCCATCTGGTATAAACATAGTAAGAATGTTATTACGAAAACTAATGTGGTTGTTACACATTTTGAAAAAGACCGCCGTATGCTGTTGAAACTATAGTCGGAGATTTCGGCTCAAAAATAGACGTGAGTAACGTTTTTGTTCAAATAAAAATAGTAAGAATAATTAAGTTTAAATTTTTAAAAAAAAAACAGACTTCAAAATACGCAATTCGTTTGTTTAGATGTAATTTTTACAGTTATTTTGTTAGAAGAACCAAAGTACTGAACCGATTTTGATAAAATTTATATGGGACCACCTCTGAGGTATTATTACCAAACAAAGAGAGAATCATCAAAAGCAATTCATAATTAGCGGAGTAATCGCTGAACAAACATACAATCAAATTGAAAACCTCCTTCTTTTTGGAAGTCGGTTAAAAATTAGGAAGACTTTATAAATATGACAACCGATTATCTAAACGAGATGAAAAACTACTGAAGCTATAATAATATTGCTGAATAAAATATTTTCTGGACGATTTCCGCAACTTTTTCTAGCGTAAAAATGGTAAAAATGGACTTCAGGAGGTTCGATTTCCATTCAACATTATTTTTAGTAATTGTGGTAGAAAAGAGTATAATAATAATTATATGTAGTTTACATCCCACATGGTGGTTTAGATAACCGTCATGTGGGATGTTGACTCGACGATCATTGTTCCGATAGTCGTATCGGCAAACGCAATAATAGGGCGAATTCTGTGGGCAAACGGTTTAATAGAATGAAGTATTGATGAAGTAATTGTGATTAAATATCAGTCTTTATTGACGGTAAATGTTTTGTTCAATATATTATACTATAATATATATATATATATATATATATATATATATTTTATCAGCCCTGTTTGTACAAACTCTCCCACTGCTGGGAACGGGCCATCTTCTCATTGTGAGAAGGGTTAGGCCATAGTCTGCCACGCTGGCCAAGTGCGGGTTGGCAGACTTCACACATCTTCAAGATCATTAAGAACTCTCAGACATGTAGGTTTCCTCACGATGTTTTCCTTCACCGTTTGAAGTTGGCGGCAATCAACAATACGCACATAACTTCGAAAAGACAGAGGTGCGTGCCGTGGGATTCGAACCCAGGACCTGCGGATCGCAAGTCAGACGGTCTCACCACTAGGCTGCCGGAAACTTCATATAATATATTATAATATATTATATACATGTAATATTAAACTCCTAATATTTGTAAGTTTGGACAAAGGAGGTACAGAATTAAAAAAAAATAACTAATCGATCCTTTGTTCATCTATCTATCTAGGTATTGATATATTAAACAATAATTTAGTACTACACTTACTGCTACAATATTCAAATCGATTCAAATGTAGTTCCTGGCAAAAATAAGAAATGCGTCTTTTCGTAATCTCCAACGAACTATATTTATTATACAAGTGATTATACAAATATTCTTTTTAAAATTTCATTATAGTATAACCTATTCTTAACTATTATATAACCTAGAATTAATTACTACAAAGTAAAAAAATAGCATTAAGTTGTGTATTTTATCATAAAGTCAATTCTTATTGTTAAATTATAATACCTTCTGGGAAGACACTGGCTCCTGCAACACAGTTTATAGCTAAATCAGTAGGCAAGGTTACTACTATTCTCTGTACTATGTATAAAAACATTTTTTTTAAATTAGATTTTACTAGAATTATTGTCTAAACTAAAGAATGCGCACTTATAATCTTTTACGGTGATATTACGCATACTTTCTCACAAAAAAACGTACACTCAACAGCGTAACGAAATCGTAAGTTATACTGCAAAAACTACTTTTCTGGAGACGGGTGTTTTGTTTATCTTATAACATATAAAATTCAAATCTTTTTATTTCCTTAATAACTATTACAGCTTAATGTGGTTACCATTGGACCTCAAACTCGGCAATGCCATTATAACATATATGTAGATACTTGTTTATTCTGTGGCCGGTGGTAAAAAAACGTACCGAACTTGGAGTGCGTATGTTTCCCGGTGCTGGGGTCGTATCTGTGTATACTCTTGTCGAATATACTGACGAAGTACAGCGCCTGTTCGTTAGAGTCCCAGTGTGGGCCCTCGCCCAGCCACACTGGCTCTGTCACCGGTTCCACTACTGGCGCCATCTGCGGATAAATAATACAATTTATTTATTGACCGAGCGATTGACATATTCGTTCAATGTCAGTTTCTTCTTCTTCTTTTTTGTATTGGACCCGTATTAAAGCATTTGCCAGTGTCAAGTATTAGTTTTTTTTTCAAGTTTCTTGAATAAAACAAGTTTGTAAAACAATGTTCTAGTCACAATCTAAGTCACGTACACAGTCAATTTTATTTATAAGTCGAGTCCTGCTTTAGTAAAGTGGTGGCGACTTTACTAGAAGCTTCTATGGAGTTTTGTCGACAACGTAAAATCACACGTTTTACTGCTTTATTTCACTTGCGCACACTCACGCACTTTATTGAACACTTAATTAATAAAACACCACCATTTTTATAGCATTAATGTTCAAAATAACACAAGTTTAGGAAAATAAAACAAAGTAACAACACGTTACTAAGACGTTCCCGCCAAAACTCCTCAATGTCAGTTAAAGTTTTAAAAACTCATATGAAGTGACCATTGTAGAAAAACCAAGTGGGAAAAACCCGAGGGCGAGAGGTTATTGATGAAATAATGATTATACGTATTGAGCAGTTATCATGTTACCTTGAATGGAGGTCATTGTCATCATTATAAGTACACAATTTTTACAATAAAATGGATTATTATCAGTTGTTATTCAAAAAAGTATGTTGACCCCTGAGAAAATGTATGGAACAGTTGTTTTTTTTATTTCGGGATTTTAATTATGCCCAGGAATTAGACTTCTCCTTTTGTGTGATTTTGTATGGGAAAAAACGCGACCACACTAGACTTAATACTCAAATATTGTTTATAATGAGTATTTCACTGACCCAGTTTAGGGCAGGATACAACTAATACAAGGTTTTTTGGTGATTAACACTTCTCTTAAGAATTTTTTGCTACGGTCAAACAAACAGCGTGAAACAAATTCCTTGTAAACTTACGTGCAAAGTATATAAATTCCGCTGTCGGAAGTATGTACTTTGATAAATACATATATTTTTCCTGCTACGAAACCGTGGTTACGAATACGGAAAATACTTCTTCGATCGACACCAGTATCGTACCAAGAATAATTATGTTTAGTTCGAAACTATAGTTACGTACGCGGTCGAAGCGTTACAATCTACTCTTATAACTCACAACACAGAAGTGTTAACTGTAACGAAATACACGTCATTGGTCTATCGATTTCCTTAAACTATGGTCATGTAAGGTTTCTTTCAAAACCAGAGAATATTTTGTTCATGATGTATAATTGTAATACTCTTTAAGCTTATATCGATAGGCACATTAATATCAGACTCGCATAAGGAAAAACCGTAATTACGAAACAAATACCAGTATATACATAAATAGACCATAATTTTAAATTAATATAAAACAACACTATTTACCTTTCTAGAAAAAAATCGAAAAAATCCCGTTCTATCCGGCAGAAAATCCCACAAAAAAAGAGAAACAAATGGCGTCAATAAATATTCTTAAACCAATGTAAATAAACTAATCCGCCGGCACGCTAAGACCGGCAGTAATTAAACTAGACCAGAGGTCGGCAACCTACGACTCGCAAGCCACATGTGGCTCTTTGGATGTGAAGCTGCGGCTCTTTAGTTCCATACGCAAATATTACTTGTTTTATAAAAAAAAAATATTGATAAATCGTTCTGAAGCGATTAACGAGAATTAGGCAACATTTTCGCGCCAATCTGTTTAAAGGAAAATCGAAGCCCTGGGTCGCCAAGATACAGGCATTGCCTAGTTTGAAGCCCACTGATACATAACGTAGACTAAGTAATACCTTACTACCATAAAATTTACCTTTTTGTACATAGTATTTCAAAAATGTGTTTAGCAAATAAAATTTTACTTTACTTTACTTCTATCACTTAGCCACTTGTACTCGCTTTTCACCGCACTCCTCACGCACTTCGTCACGTGACACGCATCGACACTGTCGGAAGCTCTCGAATGACGCCATCGTCGGATGTTTCAATGTAGGTTTTAATTCGCTTTCGACACAAGACAGTTTGGCGTCTTCACCAGTGCTTTGTCTGTGACGCATTGTTGTTTCAAGTAGAAGAGTTAGAAGCGAATTATCTTCTCAAACGTAAATGTACTTATGTACATTTATAATAATAATAATCCTGGACACGGCACGCATTGTCAGGAGGTTCCTCTCTCTGTAGCTCCTACCACCGGCAGCGGGGCGGGGCTCAAGCTGAAACCCTAGATTTAAGTTTTTTATAATATTTATATTTTTGTATTTCTATTGTAAAAAACTTTAAGATTGAAATTAAATAAAGTGTATAATAATAAAACGAAGTAAAGGTAGGTAACATAATAAGTATTATAATTATATTTAAAATACATATACCTACATATTTTGTTCCAAATAAGATATCTAACTACTTTTTAGAAGTCAAAATTCTTTACAAAAAAGGAACAAAGTACTACTGTTTGATATTACCGCGAAAGTGTTTTTATTAAAATATGTATAAGTATATTTAAATTGGATTAAAGGATAATATAAGTGTAAGTAGGTACCTGTAAATTGTTATTTAATTAAGCTATTTTGCTAATTTTTTTTGAGTGGCAGGAAGACACTGGATGCAATCCGCTTCCAATGTCTTTTTAGAAATCCATAGGGGAGGCCTATGTCCAGCAGTGGACTTCTTATGCCTGAGATGATGATGACGATGAAAGCTATTTTCGAACTCTGAGGATCAAAGTAGGTAGGTATTTGCAGTTTTAGATTGTTTATATGTTTGGCAATTTTCATTGATTTTGGCATAGCTGGGCATAACATCCTCGTACACTAAGTATCTAATATTTGCCAAAATTAAACTGTGCAGACTGCGCCGTGATAAACACGTTCTGACAAGTCCGTTCATGCCAGTCAACGATCACTGCACACGGGAGGCGACCACAGATGCGACGAAATTATGTACGTATGTGACTATAACTCAATCAGTACGTAAGAGAGTGAGACAAACAGGGTTTCGTGTCTAAATTATTTATTTTAATAATTAAATTATTAGAGAATTATTTATTTTGTTTAGTAAGTATTTTTAATTGGGAAATATCGTTGTAAAATGTTTTTTGATAAATTATATTTCATTATGCCCAGCTTCTCGTATGTATTTACGTAGGTATACGTTGACATAGCAAATAATTGCAAAACTTGTCATCTGCTGTTTTGGATACTTACCTAAATAATAATTTAAAAAATACTTAATTACAGTTTCACCGATCTACAAAAAAAGGAGTAGAACTGAAGAAGAGCATCGAGAATTCAATTAGGATTGGGCGGAGTCTAATTTGTTGTGAAAAAGCACTACTTTTAAACAAATAAATAGATGTCTTTTTTATCCAAAAAAAATATTTATGCAAGTACTTTGTTATTTATTGTAGGCAAGATTTTTTTGTGACTCTTTAAAAACTTTGAAATTTTGTAAATTGTTATTTTTTATTCTTCCGACTCAAAAGGTTGCCGAACCCTGAACTAGACGAATTCAGTATAACCAAGGCCGACGCGCCGGTTGTAATATGTCATACTATTAAATTATTTAGACAAGCACTAACTATTGCGTAAGCTATGTACATCTGTTTAGCAATTATTAGCGTAAACTGTGGTCAATGTGAATAAAATGATTTGATCGATACCTATTAATTTAATTTTGTAAATTCAGAGGAATTCAGGTTTACTTCAGAGGTAGGGGGAGAATTTATTTATTTATAAAGTTCACCTACACTGTGTACATCTATACATTCACAATAAAGATCATACAAAGAAAATATAGCTTAATGTCACAATAATTACAGGTGAAGTCAGCATGCATAATATTGAACGGAAAATAAAATTAGTCATTTAAAAAATAAAAATATGCTAATAATAAAAGTAATTTAAAAAATTCAAACGAATTCAAACTGAAAAGAGAGAAATAACACGAAGAAAATCAATACTGGGCGTCTACCCAAGTAGGTACGCACACCAACTATTTTTTGAGGTCGGTGTCAGGGCCTAAACTGTCAATAACTAAGTCATATACAGACACCGACCTCAAAAATAGATGGGTTTCAGTTTGACATCTCTCTACGCCCTGGTTGGGAACTCCTGTCCTAATTAATCTAATATGAGAACAGTTTTCAAAGTTATCGCGATTGTCTCTCATTACAATTAAATAACTTAACGAATTTATCACGTATATGATTATCTGACGATTCAAAGACTGCTGTGCTCGTAGTCTCAGGGCCTCAAGGCTGCTAATTGAATATCACTCGTTCGCCGCTCGCTGATACGATGTGAAATTGACTGGTGAAATTGAAGTTGATTGAATTGCACCAGTAAGGGAGTAAGGGTTATGGTTGATCACATCTCTCCGAATCTTAAATAACGATCTTATATAGTCGAAGATGGTAAACACTCTTAGCTTGGAATGGGAACTATAGAACCAAATATAGTCAATGCAAGTCCAAAAACAACCAAAACTATACTCACTTAAAAATTTATAAATATATAAAATAAATTACACCACTATCACAGGTAAACAGCTCATGACAATCAAACACACTATCATTCGTCTGCATTTTATATAGAATTTATCTAATCTAATCAGAATCGCGATGTGATGCTTGCTATCAGTAACAGCCAATCTGCAGGTGGGGCCAGGAATCTGTGAAAATATCACATTTGTTATTCTCAGTTTCCCATGGGAATTCTATGCGGTCTTATCGGTTTAAAACTATCCATCAAATAATAATAGCTAAAAAAACACGCTTCAAATTACATATTGTATTGTCATCGGTCCTCGATAAGTCTACAAAGTTTGAATGAAATCTGACCGTTTGAAGTGGGTCAAAAACAAGTCCAAAGGAGTCGGTTACAAACAAACAAACATGCATACAGGTGAAGCTAATAAAAGCGAGTTAAAAATAACTTTTTTCACGATCTATACACAATTCTGTTTTTTTTTTTGACGTGATAACGTCTTATAAATCGATGAACGCCGGCTGCACGCACGAAAAAGCATGACTCAATGTCACATTCCGCCTGAGCCGAGCGTGCAAGCGAGAGCGCGGAACAAGCGATAGAGAGGCACGATCGGCCTAAGCGTTCGGCTTGTGACGCATCGTTATCACGTAAAATTATCGTCCGTAAACAGACTTTACAGACAACCATTACAACAACCAGACAACCAATAAATTCATTTTTATTCTGGTAGTATTCAAGGTATTAACAACTGTTGACAGCCGTATTTTATTTACATTTCATTTCTTGGAGTTGAATATGTTTTGACTTGCATCTGTTCTATCTGTTGTGCTGTAACTGTGTTTTACCCGACTACCCAAGACTGAGCGTAATATATATTTCTTTCTTTTCTCGAGTGTATTGTTTGTATATATTGTATGTATGTTTCTATTATGATCGCCTACAGCCTAAACGGCTTGACCGATTTTGATGTGGGTCGTTAGATTAGTCTTCAATCGCTGAGTGTCATAGGCTATATTTTTTTATAATAATACATCTCCAACGAACTTTTTCGTAATAAACAAGTGATTTTACTACAATTATTCTATAGAATGGGCATTTATAATCTTTTAGAGCTATTTTACGCATATTTTCTCACGAAATTATAAGTTAGACTACAAAAACTGCTTTTCTTCAGTTGGGTATTTTGTTTTTCTTATAATATAGATATTTGTTAGACAAATTATTTATCAAGTGAGTCAGTAGGCTAATGCCTCATCGGCAAAATTTTGAGTACCTTGTTCCAAGCTTAACAGCTTTGAAAGCTAGCTTAGAACATCCCCGCAAAGTTTATTTGTTTTTATCACATGTATTTCGGCGAATTTGAATGATATTATACCCCTTGCCCTTTTTACTACTGGAATGCTAGAAGCTTGAATAAGCGAAATCATTGTATAGTGGACATTCCAGAACCCCCGAAAGAAATGCTTTGATTGGATGATTGCAGGTAGCGCATCCTGCAATTTTGGAAATTCGTCCAATAAAAGTAGAAAACCATTTCTTTCTATTATCTCGCAGTAGGTGTAAAAAGTAGAGTAACCTGATAAAGGTGTTTTTGTCTTGAGCGAGCTGGAATCCCTCGTTATACTTTGGATTCTAGTCTTAACATCCTCGCTCGCTACGCTCAGGAGTTAGCCCTAGAATCCTACGTTACACTCGGGATCATTATATCACCCGTGACATAAAACACTACTGTCACTAGTTTATCTCCTTGATGCATACCTAATCTACTATTATGAATGCTTTCGTGAACTTCTCTGAAACACAACCTGTGACTCAAGGCTGCTAAGTGAACATCACTCGTTCGCCGCTCGCTGATACGATTCAAAGACAATTTTGACGAATTGCTAGTCTATTACTATACAAATAGACTAACAATTTGTCAAAATTGTCTTTTAATCGTATCAGCGAGTGGCGAACGAGTGATGTGATGTTCACTTAGCACCCTTGAGGACCTGAGCAAAAGCCGATGACGCGATTCCACGACGCTGACTATAACAGGATGCTAGTATGATTAAAGAAATCATACTCTCAGTTAAAATTACGATGTTTATGAAATTGCTTCCCGTAAGTTTCTATACTTGTCGTTGCCTGTAAGGTACCTTTAGATAGTGGAGTTCCATTCAATGGCTCGATACCACCGTTATCGCTTTATCGTTATTAGTTACGCGTTATAGTTATGCTTATTACTATTTGTAATGAAGGAAGTATGTACCTACCAATCACATAAATTACACTGGTCTACAGTGGTTTTGTTGCCCTAGATATAAGATTGATTCTGGATATATTTATGCTCACAATTCATGAAACTATCAATGTTTTTTTTTAGATTTGCTCACATTTTTTTAAAATCGTTATTTTCATTTTACATTACAAATATCGAAAAACAATAAACACAACAATATAAGTATGTAAAAATCATACAAAACAAGAGCACATTCAGTACTTTCATGAATAAATTCGTAATCTGGGCACTTGAAAACATAAAAATTTGCAAAGATATCTAGGGCAACAAAAGATTTTCGATGTCCATTTCTACTGTACCTATAGCGAGTAAAACCGTGGGTCATTTTTTTACGATTAAAAAATGAATAGGACTGACATATCACCATAATATCATGTAATTGCTGTAAAAAAACTTCAGCAGTCGCATTTATATGATTTATAATATATAAAAAGATGTTCTGCTTGCCGTATCTCTTATATTGCCGCGTAAATTCTTCCTGCTACTTGATCAGACTTTGCTCATCCATTTTTAGGGTTCCATAGAAGGTAGGAGTAGTCCTCATAGTTCCATTCTGTCCGTTCTTCTTTAGAACTTTTATATATACAGATATACATACGTTCATATAACTATCCACTATTATACTTTTACCATTGTGAAAAAAGTTTATTTTTAGGGCTCCGTACCTCAAAAGGAAAAAAACGGAACCATTATAAGATCACTTTGTTGTCCGTTTGTTCGTCTGTCCATCTGTCAAGATTCTTGACTCAAGACCTTCTATCTCGGGAACGCGTGGAGTTATCGAGTTAAAATTAAAACCATGAACGCAGATCTGTAGTCTCTTACAGCTGTGAAAAAAATCAAACTTCTCAGTTATCGTAAGAAAGCTACAGTCGTATATGTCGCAAAAAACGCACATTTCGACACTCACAAAGGAATCAAAACCTATAGGGTACTTCCAGTTGACCTAGAACTATGAAATTTGTGGCAAGAAGCATTGTCATTTAGTACACAAAGGAAAACATCCGAAAACTGTACATTTTTAATTTGATCAAAAAAATAGGGACTTTATGCATGGAATGAGAGTCCAAATTTAAAAGAGCTTTATTAGCACAAGTAAAACTGGTTTTTAATAATTTTTACGGTGTGTAATTCTCGGATTATGACCAAAAATATGAAAAAATATATAATTTCCCCACTTTTATCAATAACTAGTAGCTTCGCCGGGTAGTTATTTTATCTAGTTTGTACGGAATCCTCGGTGGGCGAGTCTAACTCGCACTTGTCCGGTTTTTATGGGCTCTGGTATATATGAAATGGGAATGAATGTGAGAATGGGGATATCTTTACACGTCAATCACGCCTCGGACAAGACCACGACCCTCAGAACTATAACAGCGTAAGTACGTATACTTAGGTCAAGAGCTAGTCCTACTCTAACACGCATTGTACCTCAACGTTAAAAATATTGATCCCTGGACACAAGTATAGTGGAAGATACTGCAGGCCAAATATCTACTCCAATAATAAGATAAAATGAGCTCTCAAGTGATGTATTGACAGCTCCCGGTGCGATAAGCCGTCTAGCTTCTAGAATATGCGATGATAATGACATTGACACCTGCCTACCGCGAGATATATAACAGTGAGATGTAGGAACATGACACTGATAAGATTTTCGTAGACTTCGGTTGGGGACATTTTCATTGTGTTCCTTAAAAGAACAAGATTGTGTTCCTTCATGGCTAACGGCACATGTGCGGCAGCCTTTTTTAACACGCTTTTATTAGCTTCACCTGTATTCATGTTTGTTTTTATGTTTACAACTGACTCCTTTGGACTTGATTTTAACCCACTTCAAACGGTCAGATTTCATTCAAACTTTGTAGACTTATCGAGTACCGATGACAATACAATAATTTGATAAGATTAAGCTTGTTTTTTTTTTTAGTTTTTTAAACTATTAAAGCTACAAAGTCTAGAGCATCGACGTAGGGTGGCGTGTCTAGCAATCTTTTACAGGCTGCATTTTGGTGAGTGTGCGCTCGAGTTACATGACCTAATCCCTACCTCCCCTTTCTACAACAGGACAAGCCGGAAAACGCCTAATGCGAACCGCTCGGGAATGGAATGCCTTGCCGCTATTCTTGTTTCCTGAAAACTATAACCCGGGTGTCTTCAAGTCTAGAGTGAATAAGTATCTTCTAGGTATACGTGCTTCATCTTCGGTCACGGTATCGCTTTCCATCAGGCGTGCTGATGGTCAAACGTAGAGCTATTCTATATAAAAACAAATATCATTGTAGCTAACAATGTTTCCAACATTACCTATCATTTGTTCATCTCCATTCTATCTGACTCATCAGTGATTCTTCTCTCAATCAATCATTAAATCGATAACATTTTATTGCAAAGAGTTTAGTACTCTCTACCGAGTTTTATTGTCACCACTAATGTAATAAAGTAATTACAAATACATATAGAAGAGAATGGCACAAAAGACAGTCTTATCACTAAAAGCGATCTCTTCCAAACAAACTTAAGATACGTGAAAAAGTTAAGACAATGGGCGGTGGTATCACAGATCGAGGATAACTTACGATTTAAGCAAGGACTGTGAAGTCAATTTTTAAGTAGGTGTTTATTTTAACCTACATTCAACCCTAGATAGAAACTATTGGTCAAAATTAACTGAATTCGATCAAACACAAAGCAATAAAATGACTTACTATTTTCTGTGTGCATTTCTTCATAAGTAGTGTCGCAGCCGTAATATTTAAGGTTCACTTGCGGGTCTGTATCTCGATGATCTCCATTCCTTTACCAAAAACGCAGACCGTTACTGACGAACTGAAATCAAAGAAAAATCATTAAATCATCATCGTCCATATGGCTACAGAGTTACACAGATTTAGAGTCTGGACTAAATAATACAGACATATCGTTTGAACAGTCTATGACTGGCCTCGCGGCTCAGTTGGTAGAGTATCTGCCTACTAAGCCTTAGGTCGTGGGTTTGATCCCCACCCAGGGCAAACATTTGTGTGATGAGCGTGGATGTTTGTTCTATGTCTGGGTGTTTATATGTATCATAAGTATGTATTTAAAAAGTTTAAAATATGTATTCTATCAGCCATCTGGTTTCCATAGTACAAGATTTGCTTAGTTTGGAGTTAGACGGTGTTGTGTGAAAATGTCCTCCAATATTTATTTATTTGTTTATCTCTTCATAAGTAAACGCCTAAATAAATCACAAAATAATTTGATTTTAAAATAGCTAAAATCCTGGAGGAGAAGAGCACAAGCTGCTATTCATCATCATCATAAAATGTAGTAGAAAGCGAAAGATAGAGCTAAAACTCATATACATATATTTAAAAATACAACAAATCTTACCTAGACTGACTGATAACATCCATCCCCTGTATATCAGCTACATCACTATAGCTATGTGATGAAAATGTACATTCAATTACATCACACATCACTTTCCACTCAAAAACGCTTATTCTTTGATCTATTGATGTTGATAAGATAAAGTTATCCACCAAACACAGACCAGTTATTTGAGAACTGTGATGTTTGTCAAAAATTTTTGAATCTAGCACTTTTAATGAGATCATAACAGCCTGGGTTATTTCAAGCAAGATTAAATGCATTGCATTATCATCGCCCCCAGTTGCTATCAGTAATCTATCATTTGAAATAACTTTATAGTCGAAACTATTGATTCCGGATTTATTTGTTTTGGTTACAAAAAATGGTTCTAAGTCTTCTGTAATATCAGTTACATCCCAAAATGCAATTTCACTTCTTGTTGAGCAAGTAACAAGAATATTTATATTATTGAGATTCAGGCAAACAGTTTTCAAAATACATGTCTTATGGTATTTCAATTCTTGTGTTAAATCAAATGATGCGCTATCCTTTAGAGTCAGAAGAGTGAAAACTCTCAGTGTGGTATCAGAACAACCAGCAAATATCCTCCATTTATTATCTTGAATTCTAAAATAATCTACATCCATGATTCTTGTTTCTGGATCAAAATCAACAGCACAATTTCTCCAATTTTGAGTGCCTTTCCTTTCTTTGTCTGTTCCTTTTACCATAAAATCTATTAATTCTTCAGTATTGACTTTAATTGCATTACTTACATTCACAAATGAAATAATTTTGATGCATATTTGAGCTCTACCCCCAGCTGAAATTGTTATAAATCTATCATCACCTAAAGGACAAATTTTTAATGTCCTTACACTGGAAAGTTGTTTGAATACAGCCAAGTCTTCAAATATTAATTCTTTATTTACAGATGATATTCTCAAAGTTGTGTCTTCTCCACCAGATACAATATAAACCATTGAGTTTTCATTGTTTTGATGGGTTTTTAAGCAATTGATTTCCTTTGAATGCGTACCATTAGTTATATTCTTAGATATAATGTTACTCAATTGGACTTTAACAGTATTAATCTCTGCATTTTTCAAATAAACGAACATGATAAATTCTTCATAATTATCACCAACTTTTTCAAAATATCTGACTGCGTCCCAAGATCTATGCCCTCCACCACATGGCACTTCTAATAGTTTGGAGTTTGCTTTAATATTGTAAACAATAAAAACTCTCTCCTCAAATCCACAAGCTATATTTTCATCTTTGTCCATAAACTTTTGGATCCATTTGAATTCAAGATCTTTACTGCACATAAGTTTCATATTATTATTCTCTATGCTAAAGTATTTTATTGTACCATCTCTTCCGGTTGTGATAATTTCATTATCTTTGATAGTGATAGATGTAGGTCCATAACTACCATGAACTTTGCTGAAAGATTTTATAGGTTTCTTTTGACCTCTAATAAAAATGTGAATATTTCCACATCTATCACCTAGAATGAAGATATTTTTCGTATGATCCACAGCGGAAGCTGTCAACCATCTTTCTTTACAATATGGTAGTAAAAAATAGGTGTATGTTTCAGCATTTGATTCCTTTGATGCTAAAACTGTGATAACTCCTTTTTCTAAGCAAACCACTAAATGTCTATTTCCTACCCATTGCATTGACAAAATTTTGCTTTCAGGCAATTTTGTATCAATTATATTTATGAGGCAAGCTGCATCTCTACAGTTTTCAGCAAAAATATCTAATTTTCCATTCATATCAGCTACAGCTACCATTTGCCTACAAGATGAGATGGACATCAATTTATTTGTAGATTCATGGTTAAGTTTATGAAAGAATTTGTTTTTTTCTTCAACATTGTAATAGATTAAATCATTATCTTCATTTAGGATGGCCAAATTTCTTCTAGCTGTCAATATTACATTCTTGGCATTACATATTGACAGATTTAAGGTTTTGTTATCACAATAATTTGTTGTAACTGTCATTGGATGGGATATAACTGCCCCATCACCTCCACCGGTGACCACAATACTGTTGTCTGTGTCTACAGACCATATACAACTGTTCTGATGACTTAATATCTTCTTTGCTAAACTCCCATCGAAATTCCAAAAGCATATGGCTGAATCTTCACCTACTGATATAATGTTATCTATACCTATACAACTTCTCATGACCCTGGCTGTGTGTCCATATAATTCATGCTTGCAAAGTATGTCAACTTCTCTCCAATATTGCATTATGTTAGAAGGGTGGCCTGGTGTGCCATTTGGTCCCCAAATGCGAATGGATCTGTCATCTGAGGTGGTGACAATTATGCCTGTTTGTATGTCACATGATATTGAGAAGATTACACCCTGAAAGTAAGTTATTAAGTGATAATTACAAATTATTATTATGTAAAAACGTATTTTTAATTATATTTATAATATATTTTGTCTCTGCATGTTTTATTGTTTATCAGAGACTCACATACCAAAAGCAATTTGATACCCAATTTGTTGTAAACACAAAATCTTATGTTGTATACAAAAAAATATCTATCAAAGGCTTTTCATGAAAGCAACAAAACTTAGTAGTCTTATAACACAATATTTACTGATATCTCTGTGCACATTCACATTGTGTTAGCAATATGTAATAATGTTTAGTTTGTGACAATATTAGTAAGATTCAGATGTATGGAAGCAGTCCAATTAAAATATTACTTTGTAGTGACTATCAAATTATACCTACATTTATCAATGCAAAAATAAATATATTTCTGTCTGCTACTGTTACAATATACATCAGTACCTTATGTCCAATGAGTCGGTGCAAGGGCTTCTCCTCCCCACTGACATGTAAGATGACCTCTGAGAACACTGTCCCAGCCATCACAAGCACCTCCCCATTTAAAGCGAGCAGCAGACCACTGTACAATATTGAATTGTCTTTACTGCAGTATTGGGATGTTAGAGTTTGACTTGACACATTCCAGATCTGTGGACATTTGAGACAATGTAGTAAAAATGTTCATTAAATGTGTTAATGCTTACAAGCTTACAAGTTACTATATTTCCTTCTGTGTAATTTTAATACTGACATTTTTCTCCTCTTGCATAACTTAAAAAAAATATATAAGTATGTAGTTATAAATGCATATATTAGTTTATAAAAAGCATGGACCCCAGAGACTGTGGAGAAAAAATAAATAAAAAAATTGACATTGGTGAGGCATTACTAAGATTTAAAAACTAGGAAATATGCTGAAAACCAATCAATTTGGCCATTCAAATAGTATATGTAACTTATATATACTGTTTGAATAGCCAAATTGATTGGTCTGGGTCGCATAACTCTATTACTGTTACTTAGATATTTTCAGATTTTTGTACTGATTTAGAATGAAAAACTTATTTTTTTTAATTTTTAGGGTTAAATAGTTTAAAACTTAATATAAAAACTTATATTTTTTTTACAGTACTTAACCTCACTTTTGCTGGTTTCACTTTTAGATATGTACAACACCATTTTTGTTGTAGATATCTATTTGTGAATATGAATAATTATATAGTATGAAGGTAACTCACCTGAACAACATTATGAGCTGTCAATAGCGCTACATGTTCATTGTCAATCCAGATAGCAGAATGTAGCCAATCATCACACATTACTGGTTCAAAAAGCCTTGTATACATTGTAACATCACTCTCTGTTTTGGAAGCTACTACAGTGTATTGTTTTCCACCAAAAATTAGAATTTTCAGGCTGGTTTCACAAGGTACTAATCCATATATTTTTTGACCATTCAAACAAAGTAATCTTTGATACAACTTACTAGAAACTTTCTCAAATATATTAACTGAGCTACCAATACCTGGAAACCAAAATAATATATCAGTAATTTAAAGTTTAGAAAACTCAAAACCCCCAAGAAAAAAAGAGCTGCACCGATTTTGATGAAACAAGATGAAAACCTCATATAGACAAAAATAAATCCGGCAAAGTACAATTTTAACTCACATAGGTACTGAGGCTTCCATACTCCTATGTATGGCACAATATGTACATGAACACTGACACCAGGGCTAATTACTCATCAAAATGTGCTTTACATCTAAGAATATTTATAACTTCACATATTTTCTACAGTAGGAATAGCCTGAAATTCTAGGCGTTCACCTACAATACTCATAATACAGAAAAATATTTTTCTGTATTCTGAGCTACATCAAGTTCAAATAAGTAAATGTAACAGACTTATTTTCTTCATCCAAAGAGATTTTAACACAACCACTTACAGATCAAAATCGGTCAGCAGACACAGATAAACAGACACACTTCAAACCTTTAACACCCCTCTTTTTTGGTCGAGGGTTAATACGAATATTCCTAAAACCTATTTACTTTGATAGTTAAAGGGGTTACTTACCAGCTAATAAATTATTTTTATGTATTTTCACAGCAGTAACGTCGATTTTTAAAACGAGTGACATTTTATTTAGAATTTATCGAAAATTAAATAAACCGCAACAAATTTTTCTCAGAAAAGAACACACAATTTTCTGCTGTAATGTACAACCATAATGTATATCTAAAATTCTAAATAATGTACAAACAGGAAAAGGAAGCCAATGGGCATAGTTCATTTTTTTACTAAACTTGTACGGCCTTACCGGAAAAAGTTTTTAAAAAGTTAGCCAATTGCTAGACTAATGGTTAGCGAAAATCTCACCGAAAAACGCTTCGGAAAGTTATAAATATGCCCAGCATATGCTAACTAGCTGTCATCGGGAGGTTGTTTAAATCGCTAAAAGCCAGTATGGCGGCTTTTTCCCAGCTGTTATGTGCCAAATTGTGTTAGTACATAACCTAGCGCAAATATTTGAACTTTTTTCTTCAAACATTTTCGAAGCGAAGTCGATAAATTACGACAATTCAGTCTTTGAGGATAAGAAGAAAACTTTAGAAAATTAGAAATACTCCGTTTCAAGACCTTACCGACGACGAATTTCGTCTGAGGCATCGCTCCAGAAAATATACTATAAGCTGTAATTTATAGGAAGTCTCATCGATAATACCGGCTACCCATATATCTCTCATCTCATAACACCGGTTCAGAAACCTAACACTGAAGAAGTGGAACGTTTTAAGCAATGAACACACAAATGTTTTTGATATAATTGATTTGGTATCTTGAAGCAAAGATTCAGAATATTAGAAGGGGTAATTATGACACATACTTGTGCCATGTGTACCCTCATGAAAGAGCTACCTACGCCACTATCAAAGGTACAATTGTCCCAAGTCGCCTGTCCTGTGCTCCATAATAGGTATAGCAATTAGGTATTCATAAAGATGAAACAGGTGTGTAGGTATCTCTTGAATATCTGATTGAACACGTTAAATTTAGAAAACTCAAAAACCCCCAAAGAAATAAAAAACAGGCCGATTTCAATAAAACAGAGCTAAGAACATACTCGATTAAATTCTCTTAGAAACAAAAAAACTAGATTAAAATCTATCCATCTGTTTGAGAGTTGCGATGCCACATAAAAGACAGATATACACATCTTACTTAGAATACTCGGTACTCCTTTTTTTGGGTCAAGGGTTATTTGGTTATTTTGGTGTATGTGATGGCTGTGTATGTTTCCATTTTACCTACTGTAAGCTAAAAAAGGTTACTTTCCAAGTGTTGTATGCTACTTTAAAAAAATGGTACCTCACTCCAACGAGCTCGTTGCCTCACTCACAGAAAAACCTCTTTTTACAGTTGGGTATATTGGTTTTCTTTCAATTATACCTATTACTGTATTTATTCTTAGGTGCAGTGCCTTTGGATTATGAAGAAGTTGGCAGTGGTACAGAATCTTCTATAATAATCGATGACTTTGATACAACAGTTACCTAGGAAATATTTAAAATAAGTAATATTGTAAAACTGAATAACTCAGAGTTTCTTTTATTTTCACAGATAAATTCCTGGACTGATTGTTATAAAATCTGGTACAGAGATAGTGTAGAATCTTAGAAAGGACATAGGCTATAATATATATTAACAAACTGTGGACCACAGCTGGTATCAAATGGTTATTATATGCATATACAATGTTTGCTCATTACCCTGATAGAAATCAAGCTCTGCCCTGTTACTGGAAACCCTATCTTTTACCCAACTGTCCAAGAATACAGAAAATAATAATGTAAATAAATGAAAAATAATAATGAGAAAATTTACAGGTAACATTTGTTTTTGTATTATGTACTAGAGCCTAACTGATATTTGTTGATTAGGCACATTTTGTAAAAAGTGTCTTTAATTTAGTAATATCATTTCAATTTACTGAAACTTTTGTCAAAATCAAAATTTATTTATTTACATAATTATATTTTAAAAAAGAAATAAATATGTGAACATGTACTTTTGTATTCTTTAATGTATGCTTTGATAACCACAATAAAACTGTTTACAAACATGAATAATTTTTTCATTATGAGTATTCCATGCATGCGAACAGTAAGCTTAAATTCTCCTTTCATCACCAGGACTGCAATAGTATGCTTCTTGAGTATGTTTTCACGGATATATAATAGTCTTTAAATCATTTCCATGCGTTTCTCTCATTTGTCGTGTTGCATTCATGGACTGTTTTCTTGATGCATAATTGCCTCTCTATATTTTATCTACTTCATTATCATGTCATGGCATGGATTATCATGCCATAGCATGGAATGCAGCACTTTTAGTTAATATCTGTAAAAACGTAATGCATTAGAAATATTGATACTAGTTACAGCTATTTTTTTAGCATAGTTGGTGTTAGTAGATCCATTTTTATTCTCTTACATCCACCTCCTAGAAAAATAACATGTTAGTATATACTAACATGTTATTTTTCAAACCCCGAACCCTGTGGCTCCTGCATTCAACTAATATTAATTGAATGCAGAAGCCACAGAATTCGGGAACAATTTGCATTGCCCAATGCCCTTTAAATCTCTGATATTATAAATGCGAAAGTTCTGTCTATCGTCTGTCTGTTACCGCTACCGGATCAATCATTATGAAATTCGGCTCAGAGATTCTTTAGGACCTGGAGAAGGACATAGGCTATATTTTATCATCATCACCGTGTTTTGTCAGCGCTCAACTTCGTCTAAACCAGCATAACAAACCTCGATATTCACACAAAAAAACTTTTCCTCTTATGTCGAATTTGAGAACGATTTTTCTTTGTTTACTTCATTTTGGAATAAAAAGCTTCAACTTATTACTTGTGATTCATATGAATACAACTCTGCCTGAAAGAAATAAACCTAAACTCTGGGAAACGGGGAATTAATTATTTTCATGTTATGTTTTCGCGATATGGAATTGACAGTTATACGTCAAATAACATTTCATTGTACCTGACGTTAAATTGATAACTTTGATAAGATTTCCTTCCGATATCGTTCTTTATCCGATTATTCTATCCATAATCTCTACTGACCGAATGTATTTTGTTTCTCTGTGCGTCTTCTACGTATTATACGTCTAACCAGATGTATATCGGTTTTTTCGGTGAAAAAAAGTTAGCCACTGCATAAGAGTTTAAACATCGGCTAGCTAGGATGATGCTAAGCGATTTTCAGACAGGTTTTTTTCGGTAAGGCCCGTAATTACAAAACCATTTCGAGGAATAGGCTCCCTGATCATGTTACATAGTCTTTTTTTTAATAATAGTAGAGGATTACGGATATTTTTGAATAAAACTGAATGACCTTCATTCGACCTTTATGACGTAGTTGTAAGGATAATGTAAAGCGTCCCATCGAAGCCAAAAAAAAGTTATATGTCAAGTAACTTTAACTTTTAACCTCAAAATGTCTTGTTAAATACGGTGTTTATTTTTTCCTCAAAGTTTTCATTTACTAACTGATAAAGAAAACGAATATTGTGTTATTATTTTAGAGGAGACATTACGTTACTGACATTATGTCGTGTAGAAAATGTTTTTTTCCATCCTTCAAGAATGATTGAGCAAGCAGTCCAAGAAAAATTGTTGTTCGTATCAGAGAAGATATACGCGAAAAGTGGTGTCGTGAAACAGGAGTGGAGTATTTTAAAGGATATACACAATACTGCTGTGAAGATCATTTAAGTAAGTATCTCCAACACTTGTTATAAAGCCTACCACCCCATGCCACCACCACCACATCCAGTATTATACAAAATGATAGTGACAGTGAACGGTTACGATGATAAAAAATAGCCTGTGCCAGTCTCCAGGCTGTCTGCTATCTCTGTACCAAACTTATAACAATTTGATTCAGCAGTTTGATTGTGAAAAGATAACTAACAGAGACAGTTACTACCCCTTTTATTAATATTATTTAGGAGTATTAAACGTTATTCATTGTAGTTATTTTAGTAATTAGAAAGTCTTTTATTTATATTTCAGCCCAAAGAAGATTTGGTCAACTATTATCAACATATATTAATGAACGATGAGCCAAACCATAAGCATACAGCTTCACTTCATACCCATATGTCTGAAGCAAATATAGAATCTGCAGAGTCACTCCGTACCTGTATGCCTGAAGCAAATATTGAATCCACAGAATTCAAAAAACTGTTAGTGCAAGTCACTCCAACTCCCGCAAAAAAGGAAATATGAGGATGTACCCAGCACATCTTGTAGACTAAGAGCAGGCCGTATGTTTACCCACCTCATCGGGTAACAAGTTATGAGCTATCTAGGATGACGCTCATGAGTAAGGTAAGGTGTCTCTAAATATACAGGTTTGCCTAGGCTAATCCTGGAGCGTTTTGTACAGTTAGCAAAAATGTGACCATTTTTTGGGGTGTCCACCACCATCGAGTAACAATCACTAACATTCGAAAGTGCCAAAATCAATATGGTTGTCTCGCTTAACCCTGGTGCTTTCATGACTCAGTCTAATTTCAGGGTGCCAAAAATAATACCAATCACGTCGTCAAGTAACAAGATGAGACATATGCAACCATATGGATTTTGGCACTTCTAGATAGTCACTTTAGAATGTACATACTACTTGTTACCCGATAAGGTGATGGACACAAAAGGTCACATTTTTGCTAACTACAAAACTCTCCAGGCTTAGCCTAGGCAATCCTGTACATTTAGAAACACCTTACTAATATGCGTTATCCTAGATAGCTCACATCTTGTTACCCGATGAGGTGGGTAACCATACGGCCTGCTCTTAGTTTATTGGTTTTCACCAATAAAGGTTGATGCTGCAACTCAATTTGATTATAATGCAGTTATAATTTCTTGTGGCCTTATTAATTTAAAAGGAGAGATAATAAAAAGTTATTAAAATACAAATTGTTTATTAATTTTCCGCACTATTTAGTAGTTTTGGAAAAATATATTATTCCCAAAAACATTCACCCCTAGCGATAACAGTATTCATGTAGTCTTCTTCAAATTTCACCCATACCACATGGGTATTTTTTGATGTTTCAAATAATGGATCTGCACAGAAGACCCTTTTGATTTCTTAAAAGCTAGCATCTAACACATTATTTGCGTTTTATATTTATCTGATACATAGTCGTTTTTATATATGACTTCACAGTATTTTCAGAGGCTGGACATTTTATTTCCATCACAAAAACATCCCCAACTCTATCAGGTGACGCACTAAGAATGCCATTAATCAGCATAAATACTGACTTAGCAATGCTTATATTTCTCCTGAATTTCTTTAATAACCCTGCTTTCCAGTTCCATGCCAGGTTGAATATCTTTCGTCTCTTGCACTGTGTTGATCACTAGATGCTATCTAGTGATCCAGCATCATAATATTTTCTACCATATGTAGATTGCTTGAATCTGCTTTTACGTATATATCAGATATTCCGAGATTGAAGACAATAGGTACTTTTTAAATAATGTATGAAGAAAACTACAAAACGAAAACTTAGTAATATTTAAAAAAGTTGTATCAAAATCCAAAGAAAATGATTTCTGTTTACAAAATCGTCATCCGTAAACATCTTATTTTTTTTTGTATTGGACCCCGCGATTAGCGATTTGCCAGTGTCAAGTATTGCAAGATTTTCAAGTTTCTTGAATAATACAAGTTGTATAGTGTTCTAGTCACAGTCTAAGTCACGTAAACAGTCATTTTCAAATTTAAATCTTGCCTCAGTAAAGTGATGGCGACTTTACTAGAAGCTTCTATGGAGTTTTGACGACAACGTAAAATCACACGATTCATTGCTTTATTTAACTTGTCCACACTCACGCACTTGATCAAACACTTAATGAATAAAACACCACCATTTTTATAGCATTCATATTCAAAATAACACAAGTTTAGGAAAAAACAAAGCAACAACATTTTACTAAGACGTTCCCGCCAAAACTCATCCGTAACCATCGCCAAGCTACAAAGATGACTATGACAGCTGTAACATGAGTTTTTTTTTAAATTTATATTGGCATCACTATGTTCAATATTACGCGAGTGATGACGTCACGAGGAACATAATTATAATATTTTTTTATAAAATAACTACTTCACCAATATCAAAATCATTCAAATTAGTGTCTTTAAATGGTCTATTCTGTCTAAAAAAAATATAAAAAAAATAGGTAAAAAAATATGAACTATCCCCATTGGTTTTCAGATGAATTAATAACTCTGTCAGACCCAGAACATTACATAATGTCCTCTGTGGATCAGACAAAAATAACTGACTAATCCTGCTCATTAATTGTGTATATTTATGACATGTTATTAACGTGAACTGATTGATTAAGATAATTGTATAAACAGCCAGATATTTATACGCGTTTACTTCGAGCCAGTACGGTCAAATACTGTAAGACGGCAAAATAAATTTTGAAAAATGATAAACTCAACGCTATGCCGATATCTGTAGGGAGGGATATTCAGCCCCCGTATTCTGAACTCATTCGGTTTCGGAATCTATATATCCATCTCTGTCATTTCGATAGAGAATGACAGAGACGGAGATATACATTCCGAATCGATTCTAAAACCGAATGAGTTCAGAATACGGGAGCTGAACTCATTCAGAATCGATTCGAAATATATATCTCCGTCTCTGTCATTTCCATAGATAAACAGAGACGGAGATATAGATTCCGAATCCGAATGAGTTCAGAATACGGGGGCTGTAGGGACATTTACAACTTGTCGGATTTGGAATTGGGTCATTTCGATACAAAAAGACAGAGATGGAAATATAGTTTCCGACCCGCATAAGCCTTTATTTATCATCCAGAAGCCATGTACATGTAGTCCTGGCTATACATTATTCTTCTTTTTCTTTTTTGTATTGGACCTCCCGATTAGTGATTTGCCAGTGTCAAGTGTTGAAATATTTTCAAGTGTCTTGAATAATACGATAAATAGTGTTCTAGTCACAGTCTAAGTCAGGAAAACAGCAATTTTCAAATTTGAGTCTTGCCTCAGCAAAGTGATGGTGACTTTACTATACGCTTCTATGGAGTTTTACCGACAACGTAAAATGACACGTTTCAATGCTTTATATCATTTGACCGTACGCACACACTTGATTGAATACTTAAATTACTTAATTAATAAAACACCACTAGTTTTATCGCATTAATATTTTAAATAACACAAGTATAGGAAAATAAAACAGAGCAACAACACGTTTCTATGACATTCCCGCCAAAAACTCTTGGTCTAAACTGCCTATGCATTTCTTGCCGTACAAAACTAGCTGTACAGTACTGTGGCCGTACATTGTTATCATCCAACTTTTCGTTGTTTTTTTATAATCTATTCTTAGCCGAGGTTAAGTACCTACGGGCCTTACCGAAAAAAACCTGTCTGAAAATCGCTTAGCATCATCCTAGCTAACCGATGTTTAAACTCTTATGCAGTGGCTAACTTTTTTTCACCGAAAAAACCGATACACATCTGGTTAGACGTATAATACGTAGAAGACGCACAGAGAAACAAAATACATTCGGTCAGTAGAGATTATGGATAGAATAATCGAATAAAGAACGATATCGGAAGGAAATCTTATCAAAGTTATCAATTTGACGTCAGGTACAATGAAATGTCATTGTTATTTGACGTATAACTGTCAATTCCATATCGCGAAAACCTAACATGAAAATAATTAATTCCCCGCCCGTTTCCCAGAGTTTAGGTTTATTTCTTTCAGGCAGAGTTGTATTCATATGAATCACAAGTAATAAGTTGAAGATTTTTATTCCAAAATGAAGTAAACAAAGAAAAATCGTTCTCAAATTCGACGGAAGAGGAAAAGTTTTGTTGTGTGAATATCGAGGTTTGTTATGCTGGTTTAGACGAAGTTGAGCGCTGACAAAACACGGTGATGATAAAATATAGCCTATGTACTTCTCCAGGTCCTAAAGAATCTCTGAGCCGAATTTCATAATGATTGATCCGGTAGCGGTTACAGACAGACGATAGACAGAACATTCGCTTTTATAATATCAGAGATTTAAAGGGCATTGGGCATTGCAAATTGTTCCCGAATTCTGTGGCTTCTGCATTCAATTAATATTAGTTGAATGCAGGAGCCACAGGGTTCGGGGTTTGAAAAATAACATGTTAGTATATACTAACATGTTATTTTTCTAGGAGGTGGATGTAAAAGAATAAAAATGGATCTACTAACACCAACTATGCTAAAAAATAGCTGTAACTAGTATCAATATTTCTAATGCATTACGTTTTTACAGATATTAACTAAAAGTGCTGCATTCCATGCTATGGCATGATAATCCATGCCATGACATGATAATGAAGTAGATAAAATATAGAGAGGCAATTATGCATCAAGAAAACAGTCCATGAATGCAACACGACAAATGAGAGAAACGCATGGAAATGATTTAAAGACTATTATATATCCGTGAAAACATACTCAAGAAGCATACTATTGCAGTCCTGGTGATAAAAGGAGAATTTAAGCTTACTGTTCGCATGCATGGAATACTAATAATGAAAAAATTATTCATGTTTGTAAACAGTTTTATTGTGGTTATCAAAGCATACATTAAAGAATACAAAAGTACATGTTCACATATTTATTTCTTTTTTAAAATATAATTATGTAAATAAATAAATTTTGATTTTGACAAAAGTTTCAGTAAATTTAAATGATATTACTAAATTAAAGACACTTTTTACAAAATGTGCCTAATCAACAAATATTAGTTAGGCTCTAGTACATAATACAAAAACAAATGTTACCTGTAAATTTTCTCAATATTATTTTTCATTTATTTACATTATTATTTTCTGTATTCTTGGACAGTTGGGTAAAAGATAGGGTTTCCAGTAACAGGGCAGAGCTTGATTTCTATCAGGGTAATGAGCAAACATTGTATATGCATATAATAACCATTTGATACCAGCTGTGGTCCACAGTTTGATAATATATATTATAGCCTATGTCCTTTCTAAGATTCTACACTATCTCTGTACCAGATTTTATGTTTTGTACGTCGTGTTCTGTACGTAAAACTGTATGTACGTACGTCCAGTAACAATCAGTCCAGGAATTTATCTGTGAAAATAAAAGAAACTCTGAGTTATTCAGTTTTACAATATTACTTATTTTAAATATTTCCTAGGTAACTGTTGTATCAAAGTCATCGATTATTATAGAAGATTCTGTACCACTGCCAACTTCTTCATAATCCAGAGGCACTGCACCTAAGAATAAATACAGTAATAGGTATAATTGAAAGAAAACCAATATACCCAACTGTAAAAAGAGGTTTTTCTGTGAGTGAGGCAACGAGCTCGTTGGAGTGAGGTACCATTTTTTAAAGTAGCATACAACACTTGGAAAGTAACCTTTTTTAGCTTACAGTAGGTAAAATGGAAACATACACAGCCATCACATACACCAAAATAACCAAATAACCCTTGACCCAAAAAAAGGAGTACCGAGTATTCTAAGTAAGATGTGTATATCTGTCTTTTATGTGGCATCGCAACTCTCAAACAGATGGATAGATTTTAATCTAGTTTTTTTGTTTCTAAGAGAATTTAATTGAGTATGTTCTTAGCTCTGTTTTATTGAAATCGGCCTGTTTTTTATTTCTTTGGGGGTTTTTGAGTTTTCTAAATTTAACGTGTTCAATCAGATATTCAAGAGATACCTACACACCTGTTTCATCTTTATGAATACCTAATTGCTATACCTATTATGGAGCACAGGACAGGCGACTTGGGACAATTGTACCTTTGATAGTGGCGTAGGTAGCTCTTTCATGGGGGTACACATGGCACAAGTATGTGTCACAATTACCCCTTCAAATATTCTGAATCTTTGCTTCAAGATACCAAATCAATTATATCAAAAACATTTGTGTGTTCATTGCTTAAAACGTTCCACTTCTTCAGTGTTAGGTTTCTGAACCGGTGTTATGAGATGAGAGATATATGGGTAGCCGGTATTATCGATGAGACTTCCTATATAGCTTATAGTATATTTTCTGGAGCGATGCCTCGAGACGAAATTCGTCGTCGGTAAGGTCTTGAAACGGAGTATTTCTTATCTTCTAAAGTTTTCTTCTTATCCTCAAAGACTGAATTGTCGTAATTTATCGACTTCGCTTCGAAAATGTTTGAAGAAAAAAGTTCAAATATTTGCGCTAGGTTATGTACTAACACAATTTGGCACATAACAGCTGGGAAAAAGCCGCCATAATGGCTTTTAGCGATTTAAACAACCTCCCGACGTTGTTTAAATTTGACAGCTAGTTAGCATATGCTGGGCATATTTATAACTTTCCGAAGTGTTTTTCGGTGAGATTTTCGCTAACCATTAGTCTAGCAATTGGCTAACTTTTTAAAAACTTTTTCCGGTAAGGCCGTACATGTTTAATCTTTGAAACTCGTGCTTAGTGTTGCCAATTGAGAGAAACAAAAATACTAAAATCTAATAAATTATATATATCAAGAGATACAACTTAAAAATTGCTCAAGCAGATGAAATTCAGAATGGCAGAACCGCGTAGGCCTACAGGACAGACAGTTATATATATCTGTAAATGTGACTAAGGGTGTCGCCAAAGGGGGCAGAGAGGGCAGCTGCCCTCTCTGCCTCAGCGGCCCAGGGGGGGGGGGGGGGGGGGGGGCTGGTCCATGGGCTGGTGACGCCCTTGAATGTGATTAAGACCCAGGACTAAGTCTTTGATCATAGAGCTCGCACTAGGCTACGGAAATCTATCTCGAGAACTTTTCGTGGATTTAGCGCTTTATTTAACTAGCTGCGCTCCGCGGCACGCGGTACCCATAACCCGTGTAACGAAAAAACGGCGATGATGATGGTGATAAAATATAGCCTATGTCCTTCTTTAGATTCTAAAGAATTTTCATAACAGCCATAGCCGTTATAAGGCATCAAAGGCAGAGAGACAGACGACAGACTGAATTACGTTTTTATAATAACAATAGTTTTCTTTCCAAACAGACAAAACTTATGCTTCCTATTACAGTACCCAGTCTGTTTGGATAAAGAATTATTTCACAAATTAAAAAAAAAACATTATTATTGACCGTGGTTCGCGTAAATTTTGAGCTCCCGAAAAAATAAAATAACCAACCACGGTAAATATCCCGTTAATAATAATAGTGTTTTAATGAATGACCGTGATAGTTTAAAAAAGTGTTTTAACGAAATAAACCCAGCAACACCCTCAATCCCGCATTAGTTCTCTAACTGAACAGACTACTCTTACTATAATAATTATCCCAAAAATCTGACTCCAAATTGAAAATAAATCTAATCTAACGATAACTAAACTATTACCACAGAAGACATAATACTACATCCTTTATCAGCAAAAAAAAAAAAAACAGAGAACTAAAAACATTTTTTTATTAACTAAACAGCAATCCCTTCAATCACTTTGATGGTGTTCAAGCGGATAGTGCTCCGGATATTTCTTCAAATGCTCTTCCATTTGTTGCATTTGTTTCCTGAAACAAAAAAGAAAAAAACATTCTAGCCACTTAGCCACCTAACCACACGCCACACAATCAAAATGTTTTTTTTTTCTCAGCCGTTACTGTCCCACTGCAGGGCAAAGGCCTCTCTTCTCTCTTTCCATTTTTCTCGGTTAAGAGCTTCCTTAGTCCAGCCGCTACAGTGGGAGTCGCCATTGTTTTCTGGGCTTGCTCATTGTTTATAGAATTGCTTAGAATGAGATTTCTTACCGACAAATTCCGATTTATTACTGCCCACACGTAACCGCTCGTTCAATAATTTTTACCGCCCATTTAATTATTTTCCTGCTCAATTATATATTCACTGATCCATTTCATAATTTTTTATTACTCATTTTTGTTTACTTTACTGCTTAGTTTTACTTGCTGAACTAGTTATTAAACGTGCCATTTATAATTTTTAACTTACCAAAACTGCTATTTACAACTGCCTCTTTAAATCAGTGCCATTTAATAACCCATCCTTTTGGTTTATTAAATCATACATCATTCTCATTTTCATAATAGATGATTGCCAAAATTAGATATAAATATAATCATTGTTAGTATATAATAAGAAAGGAGACGCTGGTTCTCAAAATACAGTATTAAACTAGTTTGGGAACCAGAGGCTTCAAGTTTATCATGTATCCTCTTTTTGTAACAAATACATTATTTGATTGATTGATTGATTTTTTTGTAGTGCACTTTGCTTTTAGCAAACTAGCGATACGTTGGTACAGATGATTCAAATAAGAAAAAAAACTTTATTGTATGTATGTGTAGTATGTACAAAAATACTCACTGAATCCTAGGAGGCATAACATAGTATACATCTTCCAACATTTCCTTCCAATGCGGCCGCTTCTTTTTCTCCGCTTCTTGCATTGTTTTCACTACGATATCTCTCGATTCCTTCATCCACGTCTTTTCGGCTTCTTCGTTCCATAATCCTGTAAATGGCAGTAACATTTTCAACCGCCGACCGAAAATGAGGGGTGTTATAAGTTTGAGCTGTGTATCTGTATATCTCTGGGTCTGCCTGTGATATCGTAGCTCTCAAACGGATGGATTTTGATTTATATATAGTTTTTTTTTGTTTGAAAGATGATTTTATCGAGAGTGTTCTTTGCTATGTTTCATCAAAATCGGTACAGCCGTTTTTTGACGGGGGGTTTTGAGTTCTTTTAACTTATACTTGTTGTACACTACAGTAATATTTTTGTACACTGAAATGACATCGTGTTCATGTTATATATGTTATGGATCAATTAGTGATTAATGCAATACATATAATTCCCGGGCAGTATGAATGATTCCCAGTCAATACCCGACCAAAGTGATAAATATTTTTTTTATTAATCACAGTGTCTGGTCATTATGAATATTGCCCGGTGATTGTTGGGCAGTGTAACAATTTCAGAGCAAGGAAGAAAGGAAGGTAAAGACTGTCTAGTCCATCAGAGTAATTTAATTAAACAATTATAGTTCCCCTCACGTAAAAAGAACGCTGAAAGAAAGATCCACCAATAAAATCTATATCTGTAACTCCGTTTACATATTGTATTGCAAAGGAATTGTAATAATTATTATTTTCTGATTACATATGATGATGATGACGATAATTTTGATGATCGTGGTCTCGACGACGATTACGATGATGATGATAAATGTAATGACCAAGATGAAGATGCTCATGGTTTGTAATAACTATTATAACGGAGGTCATAACGATGGTGACGGTCATGTTGGTGACCATGAACATGATCATGGCCATGGTCATCAAGATCACGATGATAATGATCGTGGCCACGATCGTAATGATGATCGCGATGATTATGACAGTGATCGGGTCGCAGTGTTTTGTCACAGATCAAACCTAACTTACCTTTTTGTTCCAAATATAGTTTAAACTTCTGTAAGGGACTTTCTTCTTTGTTCCATTTCTGTATTTCTTCCACAGGTCTGTACGCACTGCTGTCATCTGATGTCGAATGGTGGCCAACTCTGAATAACAGTATTAATAACTACATGTAATTAAGTTACGTCAGTACCTGCCTAAAAGAAAACAGCGGATGAAACTTTTAAATAAGTTGAGATAGCGCATAGAGCAATAGACGTGTTTGCAACCGATTACATTATTAAACATGTGGCTATAAAAGTATACACAGTCCATGGATATCTGCTTTCGGAACTGACTTGATTGAGACAGGCTAGGCTTATGAGCATTGGCGTAGCTAGGGATTTTTCCTAGGGCGGGCAGGGTTTAGTAAGGTAGGGATAGTAACATAGACCGCCGCGGCGCGGCGTAGGTAATTATTTTAGCTTTTTGTTTGAAGACGGTTTCGGTAGGATAGGCCCACACTTTCTAGGGTGGGCACGGCCCACCCTGGCCCTTACCCTAGCTACGCCTATGCTTATGAGAATATTCCACATGCACCCCTATTCACAATCATTTGGATACAGAATGACAGAGATGGAGATACAGTTTCCGACCCGATTCCAAATCCGACAAGTTGTGAATAGTCCTCCTCTGATGTTAACCTCTATTTACATCAGGACCCAGATTCCGTAAGACCATCGGCCGCGTTACGTGAAATTGACGTGAGTCTGTGACAATGAAAATTAGACATATTTAACTTTTATCATTGTCACCTCACCCATGTCAAATTCACGCAACGCAACCGATGGTCATACGGAATAAGGGCCCTGAGGGCTATTCACAATTTGTAATTACATAATTAAATAATTAGAAAGAAAATTTTAGGTTATCTATTAGTTATATAAAGTTCTAGAGACGTGTTGCAAGCATTATTATCGTTAGACTAATATCTGTAAGACATACCTGTAAGACATAGCCTCAATAAGCACCGGTTTGTTCCTCCCTACGGCTATTTCCCTCGCTTTAGCAACTGCGTTGTAAACAGCTATCGGGTCAGTCCCATCCACCCGCACTGTGTGGAGGCCTAAAGAAGGTCCTCTGGCTGCGATGCCATCCCCACGGTATTGTTCCGATGCAGGAGTTGAGATGGCGTAGCCGTTGTTGCGACTGAAACGTAAGGTTTAATTAAATAAATTAACTGGACATTACATAAAAGAATTGAAGATTAGAGCTGATTCACTTCCAGATAGTAGAAGATCTAAGTATTCCATCATAGACTTAACATCAATCGCTCACTCTTGAATTCGTATTTTATACAAAGACTAATTTTGCCATGGTTATTTAAAATCCAGTAAGATTTTTATTTAAGTTGTATTGTATTGTATTGTTGATTGCCGGCAACTTCAAACGATGAAGGAAAACATCGTGAGGAAACCTACATGTCTAAGAGTTCTTAATGATCTTGAAGATGTGTGAAGTCTGTCAACCCGCACTTGGCCAGCGTGGCAGACTATGGCCTAACCCTTCTCACAATGAGAAGATGGCCCGCGCCCAGCTGTGGGACAGTTTGTATAAACAGGGCTGATAAAAAAAAGCATTTTATTTATTTTTTTGCTCAACGAAGTGTTTTTTTATATACATAAGTACATATTTTTTTACTTACCAAAACATGATGACCGGACAGTCGAGAGTAGCCGCGAAGTTAAAAGCTGCGTGTGCGTCACCCTCTGACGCCGCGCCTTCACCAAAGTAGCAAATAACGCAACGATCGTTGTTCGGGACGCGCTTAAACGCGTATGCAGCACCTACTGCCTGTGGCATTTGCGTCGCTGGGGGTAGAAAAAGCAGTTATTAACGAGAATCTTTCAAATACATTGTTTTAGTATTAATATTTGAAGTTGAAGCAAGAAGATGGCATTAAGCACGCCACACAATACGCAAAGCTGATGGTTAATGAATAAAAGTTTTCAAGTCTCCACGCACCGGCAAGTGCAGCGTAAGACGATCAGCCACAATATGCACAGACATACAAGTATCAGTAAGAAGCTGGATGCAGATAGCTTCCAATCGTTATATTGTAATCCATGATGGGAGGCGATTATGCCTAGCAGTGGACCACAAGTCGCCGAGGTAATGATGACGATGAATTCATATTTTAGTTTCTATTTTCTTGTATCGCCACAATAATATATTTATTACTTACATAACGGGCTCGATATAGTAACAAGATTTCTCTGCTTGTTTCCGTAATGCACTGGCATCTGACGTCCTTTGCCAGGATCTTCATGATTCCCATAGCACTGGTTAACCAACTCAGTCACTGTTACGCCTCTGTAGAGAAACACGCCCACTTCACGATATTGACCGAATACAAGGTCCGATGGGGACAGGGCCGCTGCGCTGCCGACGTGCATGCCTTCTTCTCCATAGTTGGTCATGTAGAATGATATGCGACCTTGTCTAAAATTGATTTAAAAAATGCATGAATACATGTAATCCGTGAATACTATGTTGTTTACCTATCTTTGACTTGGTACAATAATAAGTAAATATTTGGTGAGCTGTGGTCAAGTGTTTAGCATATCACCTACATATAAAAAATATAAATACATCCATTATCGCCATTTCACCATTTCGGTGTGGTGGGGTAAATATCTGAAAAAAGTTGAAAAAGACACCTACGTAAACAGACTTGAACAAAAGGAATATTTAAAACTGGATAAAGTTTAGTATTACTTACTTATGTAAGAATTTTCACAAACTAGTTTTTTGCACACTAACAAGTAAATAATTTATTCTATTCCAAAGAGATTCCGGCAGCCTAGTCGAGAGACCGTCCTGGGTTCGAATCCCGCGGCATGCACCTCTGTCTTTTCGAAGTTATATACGTATTGTTGATTGCCGCCAACTTCAAACGGTGAAGGAAAACATCGTAAGAAAACCTATTTGTCTGAGAGTTCTCGATGATCTTGAAGATGTGTGAAGTCTGCCAACCCGCACTTGGCCACCGTACCCTTACCTTACCCCTTCTCACAAAGAGAAGATGACCCTCGCCCAGCTGTTTGTACAAACAGGGCTGATAAGAAAAGAGTATATTTCTAATCGTAGTGTTTCGTACTTAACTCATTTTTTTTGCTTCTAGCGATAAACATACATGTAATCTACGGGTAGACAGACAGTTTGAAAAATCCGTATTCATACTTAGTTATTTTTGAATGATTAACTATGTGCTTACCTCTGCGACTCATACATAATTTTGTCCATTTGACTGATTTGCACCATGGTTTTGTACATATGAACCAACGTTTCTTTATCGATAATCGGTTCTTCTTTTTTTTCGATAATTTCTCCGTTGTTGTCCAGCACTCGGTAAATAGGGATGGGGTCGTAGCTGTTTTCATCCAGAAACTTTATTTCAGTTACGTAAGGAGCTTTTGCTCCTGGAAATTCTGCCACTTTTCCATTTCGTATTGCTTCTGGTTTTGAATGGGTTGATAAAAGCTGAAAACAAAAAATAAATAGAATAGATTATTAAAGATGTAATTAAAAACCATTTAAAAACCAATTTGTACATATTCCCATACACTTACCAATTTGATAGAATTTAATACCTTTTCTACAGTAAAGCTCACTCCATAATAACGTTTTATTTGAAGCTGCAAATGTTTTAAGAGTAGAAAATCGCTTTCATTATCAAGCTATGTCATCAGGTGGTCATCAGAATCAAGTTCAACCGTATGAAAGCATGTGTAAAACAACAAGCGATTTTCAAACTTAATACTGGGTAGTTAAGGATTTAATTACAATGAAACGCCTAGTTCGCAAAACGTCATATCATTTAAAAAACAAATAGCAGTGATTTTACTGATTAGTATTATGTTTTATATCACGTTTTATTTATTGTGCAAAAATTTATTTTCAGAATGGAAATGCGATTAAATTCTAATATTTATCGTGAATAAATTCAGTTAAAACACTTTTAAGTAACTTACCCTAACATAACGCCGTAAACTATACAGACGGACGAAACTTGCACTCGTCTTGAGCGCCATTTTGTTACTGATTATACTGGGTCTGGCCTGACGTATGCTATTTAGTACAACGAAGCATTATAACTATTTAGCTAAACATGAGTAACTGCGATAAGGTTTGAACTTGGATGATATAAATTAACAATAGGTAAATAACATTATTTTAATTTTCCACCAATAGGAGTGATGAGAATTTTAATAGGTAGGTATATTTTTTTAGTTCTTTAAATGTAAACTCTATTTGAGTGAAACATTTGTACTGTAGGAAGTCTATGTTTTACTGTATGTTTTACCTGACTGCCCACTCATGAACGAGCTGTTCATACTGTTTTCATGAAATATTGGATTTAATTGTAATGAGTTGTATGTATTGTGTAACATTCCCAAGGTTTTGTTTGTAATTAGCATTAATTTGTGTTTAGGTTTTGACATTAGATATTTTATTACTATTGCCATTCGATTTATTATTTTTAAGGTTTAATTTCACCTAACGTAATTATTTTATTTTGATGTTTAATTCAAATGTAAGCTATAAACCTGATGCTATAAATCTAAACCTGGTGGATTTTCCTTTAATAGACTTTTTGTTAAAACGTTCTTTGTAAATAGATAAACGTAAAATTATTAAACAATTTAGCTCTATATGAATTATTGTAGGTATGTTCGCCATGAACTTAACTGTTGATACTGTCATTGATGTAATTCATAAGACACAGATAACAATAAATAAAATCTGAATCTGTTTGATGTAGGTAGAACAACTGTGTATTATCGTTAATTGCTTACTTATTTAATGATAAGATTATAGTTGTTATGGTAGATAACGTTTATTTGTTTTTACATGAATGTAAGTAAGTTTTCCATTTTAAGTTTAAATTGTTTTACATAGGTACCTTACTAGCTGCCAAAAAGCTACTTCATCTCGAGCACCCCCGGAAAGTAGCATGTCTAACTACATTCAATCACGCCTATTAATTTCAGCGAGTGTGCGCAAGAAATTCATCAAACTAACGTGACCATAATGTCGCGTTTTTAAACGGGACTGCTTCTTTATTCGCTATTCTGTCCCATTGTCCCGGAGGAAAGCTTCGGGACGTCGAATTGTCCCGTTTTCAGTAACAAAATGGTACCAAGTATCTATATTAAAAGAAAATCAAAATACCCGACTGCAGAAAAGCAGTATTTGCATTATAACTTACGACTTCGTTACGCTTGATACGCTGTTGAGTGTAATTTTTTTTTTGTGGGAAGGTATGCGTAAAATCACCGTAAAAGATCATAATGCGCAATCTTTAGAATAATTCTATTAAAGTCACTTGTTTATTACAACAAAGTTCGATGATTTTTTTAAGCGCAAGCATCAAGCGCATTTTTTTTACGAGAGAGTATTATTATTATTACAAAAAGATATAGCTCAAGGCACTCAGGAAGACGTGAAGACGAATCAAACGAGATATCGCACTTCAAAATAGGTCACCGTTTGGGCTGTAAGCGATCACATAGAAACACATACATACAACACAGAGTGTATACTCTACAAACATTACCCTCCTTCTTATGCAGTCGGGTAAAATGTCAAACTACCTATATTAAAAATAGCCTTAAAGTATTGTGAGTATCCGGCAGCCTAGTCGGGAGACCGTCTGACTTGCGATCTACAGGTCCTGGGGTTCGAATCCCGCGGCACGCGCCTCTGTCTTTCCGAAGTTATGTGCGTATTGTTAACGGTGAAGGAAAACATCGTGAGGAAACCTACATGTCTGAGAGTTCTCAATCATCTTGAAGATGTGTGAAGTCTGCCAACCCGCACTTGGCCAGCGTGGCAGACTATGGCCTAACCCTTCTCACAATGAGAAGATGGCCCGCGCCCAGCAGTGGGACAGTTTGTATAAACAGGGCTGATAAAAAAAAAAGTGAGTATTAACTCTAAGGCGGATAAAATAAATAGTCGATATAATTACTGTCAATGTGGGTAACTTTGACTTTGCGTTAAACTTTGGTTTAAAGATTCTTGATTTTTTTACCAAAAGATGAGTAATTAAATAGATTGATGAATGCGTGAGTTGTAGTCGCCAAACATTATAAATGTTAATTTGTGCACAAAGTTGACAAATGTGATGGAAGTTTTAAAAGTTTTCCACCATTTTCTAAACACAAGAATTTGTGACTGAAAAATGTATGTCCAAGATTTCGGATTTAATTATACAAAACTTGTTTAAATCTCATGAGTTTTATTTAATATCGATAAAACATTGATCTATCTTACCGCTTTAAGCAATATTTCTTGGTCTTAATTAGTTTTACTTTGTAAAAATATTGTAAACAAAAAGTGAACGTATTTTCTTTAACTGTGGGTAAAATTGACAATGGAGTTTCAGTTAATTATACACCTAAAAATGCATTAATAATGTGAACTATTTTACTTCTATGTCTGACAGAGATGTTTTTGATGTGAGAGCGTAGCAGTTTGTAATATGCTGTCTAACGTGCTCCTAACACTTTAATGTTCCAGATGAACACCATGTTTGTCATAACAAAATTTTAAATTATTTTTGGTAGAAATAGAATAATTTTTTAACGAGGGCATATCATTTGCATGGTCTAAATAAACAAAAACACAGGTAATAAGTATGCGCGAGCGAAGCGAGCGCGAAAATTTTAGTGGAGTTTAATAGTAATATACTTTATTTCTCGTATTAGTGAATTCATAGTACTTCCATGTCAAAATAATATAAATGCGCGAGCGAAGCGAGCGCGAAAATTTTACTAGTACTTTTATAGAAGTAATTATAACATTATGTAACTCCTTAGTTAGAAGCAAACTTGAATCAAGTGCTTGTGTCTGGAACCCCTATCATGTCACCTACGCGCGAATGCTTGAAAAAGTCCAAAAGGCCTTTTTAAGGTCGCTGTATAAGAAAATGTATGGTTACTATCCGTTTCTGTACCCAACTAAATTCCTGCTCGGTCAGCTTGGTTACAACTCTTTGAAAGTTAGAAGAATGTTAGACCAGCTAACTATCTGCTTTGGCGCTTAGGGGGTCCGTCGATTCTATACGTCTGCACGACTTGCTATGCGTACTGTTCGTACCAGATGAGCCCGGGGTTCCAGCAAACAGACGTGGTCGCCCACATGAACTGTTCCACGTAGATCGCGGTCACACAGTAGCACGTTCTATGTCACCTCTGAATCGTGCCCGTCGCCACTTAAACGCACTCCTTGCTGCCAACCCTGATTGTGACATTTTTTATGATAACTAGAGACTATTTTAATTACCTCCTTGACTTACTGTGAAAATTTAATGGACCTATGGGACAGGTGTAAAAAGCCTGACGATTCATTGGATTTTGACGGTAACCTCTTAAGTCAATAAACGGAGTTTATTGTACTCAGAGTACTTACCCGAACGGTATATTTTACTTTGTTTGATATATCTTTTTATCTTTTTATATATCTTTTGTATTGACATGCTAGGCGTATTGCCCATCTGACATTTTTATAATGACATTTTAAATGATATTGTATTAATATAATGAATATTACTTAATGTTAAGATATGAATTGTTAAAGAATAATTTTTGAATATTGTGAGATAATTGTAATTGTTTTTTTTCCGTTTTTATCTCAATACACGAATATTAATATGAATATAGTAATATGCTTTGTTTGGGTTCACTAATACGAAGTGAACCCATGGTACTTCCATGTCAAAATAATATGAACGCGCGAGCGAAGCGAGCGCGATTTTTTTTAGTAATATGCTAAATTTCTCGTATTTGTGAACTCACAGTACTTCTATTCTATGTCAAAATAGTAATAATGCGCGAGCGCGAAAATTTTAGTGGTGTTTTTATAGTAATATGCTTCATTTCTCGTATAGTGAACCCATAGTACTTCCATGTGAAAATAATATAAAAGCGCGAGTGAAGTGGGCGCGAAAATTTTAGTGTTATTATTATAGTAATATGCTTTATTTCTCGTATTAATGAACCCACAGTACAAAATAAAAGATTTTTTAAGGTTATTAATATTAAATCATGGAAATGATTTGCTTCATTGATCGTGTTAGCGAGTCCTAGATTTTCGTGGACCAGATGAATCAAACAAGTAGAAGTAACTGTGTTAAAAGGAAATACCCGACTGGTAAAGAGCTACTTTAACGCTATCAAAAATTATAAATACAACCATTTGAATGCATTGATTGCCAATTTAATATTCTGAAATTTAATATAAATATGACTTTATAGAAAATTACAAACATACCTACAAGATACGCGCAATTTTTTTTGGTTCGTGGCTATTTTTAGTAAATAATTTTCTCGTATTAGAAAGTTCACGGCACTTTAATGATCAATACAAATAAAGATTATATGAAACAATCATGCGCGAGCGAAGCGAGGGCGAAACTTTTCGAAGCATTTTATAAAATTATTGAAGCCTGGAAGGATTTTTGATAATGACCAGGATTTCTTGAGGGATTTAACTCCCCAACCCCCCCCCCCCCCCCCCCCCCTACGGCCTTGGGTATGCAGTTCATAATAAGGCGACGTACAATGTTTGACGCAGAGTCAAAGCTACCCACATTGACAATACATGATATATATTTCGCTAATTATAAATTTATTTTGATAGGTAGGTAGTCCCATAGAAATTTCATTATAATCGGTTCAGTAGTTTGGTTTTTAAAACAAAATTGCGCATTTTGAAGTCGGTGGTTTCAGTTTTTTAGGTTAGAGTGAATTAGTAGTAGATTATTATACATCAACGAGCTCCATCCTCGGTTCCACTTCACTTCATCCACTTTGTGGCGGTTTGCAGATTACATCTTCCGTTTCATTTCGTTTATGTAACGCTTATAGTATTTGAGTAAAATGGCTGTAACATACTAACAGACAGACATGGTGATTATATGGTTCTTAATAGTTACTACGGATTCTACGGAATACGGAACCCTAATAAGATAAACACAAAAAATCAATAACCTTTCAATGCAAGTTAACGTAGCGTAAGCATCTCAAGGTCCAGCATTTTATTTTTATCTTTGCTTCACTCTTTATTTTTAAAAATGCTATTTTATTTCCAAATTAGTTATTAGTAGAATTAGATTCGTAGCTCTGGCAACTGATTCGTCATCATCTGTCAAACAAATCGTCAAACTCGCTTTGATAACCCCATAGAATTATGTAGTCCGATTTCGCCTGGCGTTCTATAGAAAATTGAGGTGTTTGAAAAAAATAGGGTTAATTTTAGTTGTCATGAAAGATTCAATGGTGGTGGAAGTTTGTGACGGTCTATTGACAATATTAACGTAACGTTCTTCAAAAATGCCCTATTGGTACTACGATAAGAAGGACTTGCAGAACACTCCCTCGTTTCGCGATGGAATCTCTAACGAGACAGAGAACCGATACAGGAAGGAAGGCGCGAGATTCATCATTGACACTGGCTCGAAGATGGATTTAGGTTATAATACTGTTGCCACTGGTGTTGTTTATTTCCATCGTTTCTACATGTTCCACACATTCAGAACATTCCCGAGGTATATAACTGCATGCTGCTGCCTATTTCTGGCGGGGAAAGTGGAGGAGACGCCAAAGAAATGTAAAGATATAATAAAAGTTGCAAAGGGGCTACTCACGGAACAAAAGTTTGCCTCTTTCGGGGAAGATCCAAAGGAAGAAGTGATGACTCTGGAGCGTATCTTGCTCCAGACGATCAAGTTTGACTTGCAAGTGGAGCACCCATATGGATACTTGTTGAAGTATGCCAAATGTTTGAAGGGAGACAAGGCGAAGCTTCAAAAAATGGTGCAGATGGCGTGGACGTTTGTAAACGACAGGTCTGTAACCATTAGATTAAAACTAAATATTTAAGTAAAAAATAATAATATTTATGCTCTGTATAGATACAGTAGGTTTCTTACCATTAGCAATCATGTATAAAATTAATTTTATTGTAGTCTATTAAAGGTGTTATCCTGATGAAATGAAACACAAACACAACATTATTATTATATTACATATTATTATTTATTTTATATATATGTGTATATAGTGATATAGCCTGTTGTTTCAATGTTAATATCATCATATATTGTATGAATAATGGATATAAATAATTTAATTATAATTCCATTTGAATAATATGTTACAAAATAGATTGTGTGATCAAATTGCCTGATGAAAAATGATGATAGCCAAGGATGGAGCATGTTGATCTATATAAAAGCTTTCAAAATTTCAACAGTGTAGCTCTTAGGAAAAACATTAGGGGGTAGGGAGTTCCAGTCCTGTACACATCAAGTTTGTAAGTTTCAATCCAGTACAATTTGGATAATGAGTGGCCATATACCCAATATTTTTTTTCGAGGTAGGGTGCTGTCACTGCGACCCTTGCGGATCTATTAAAACTTCCCTCCTAGAGGTTACAGCACCTCTCCCAGTCCCAGACCAGTCATATATCCTAATAATCTCAGTTGTATTTTTAACCAAGATCACTTTACTCCCGACCAGGACTTTTTGTGGGGACACATAGGGGCATGCAGTGCCCCCAAAGGCTATTTCGAATAATTGCCATAAAAACTTAAAACTTGTTAAAAAAACAATTTTGGTAACTTTTACAAAAAAAAAATGGATTTTTTTAATATGTCAAAATTATCCAACTACAAAATGTAATCTATCTTGAATTAGTGTGCCCCAAAAACGAAGTGACATAAAAAGGCCTTCTCCTGACTAAAAACAAGATTTGTAGGATTAGGAATATCTGATAAATATGCACATTGGCTGTGATTCTTCAGAATTGTACCTTTCTAATTTCAATTTTTGTCTCCACAGCTTATGTACAACACTTTGCCTGCAATGGGAGCCTGAGGTGATAGCAGTGGCACTGATGTTTCTCGCAGGCAAGTTGAGTAAGTTCGAGGTAGTGGACTGGAATGGACGAACACCCAAACACACCGCCTGGTGGGATATGTTTGTTGAAGATATCACCATGGAGCTGTTAGAAGATATTTGTCATCAGGTAAGTTTGTTGGTTTTACTATAAATTAGATAATGATTGCACATATTACATATCTACCTGTGAATAATACTTAATACCTCTTTAACTACTGATGCAAAACAAGAGGTGTTATTAGTATAGTATGTGTAGTATAGGGATGAACAGTTTTTTTTATGACTGAGGCATTCATCGGTGGGATGATTATTTTTCTCATCTACCCCATCGTGTGGGATATTGTTGGATAGGTAATTAAAAAACATTAGGAGTGTGGGCAAACCATTTTTAAATTTTGGAATTCATTTGCGAAATATTAAGTGATCATTTTGTTTAGAGTCAAGTCCGGCTAAATGGAAGAGATACGAAAAAAATCATGCTAGTAGCATATATGATAAAATTTAAAGGAAAACTATCATTGCTCAGTAGAATTTACAAATTAAAGAGTAATAGTCGATCAACTTAAAAAATGCCCTTAGAGAAGAAATGAAAATTTTATGCAAATATCATTTAAAGTAACATAAATAAATAAAATAAATATAAATATTTGTGGACATTTCACACAAAAACATAAGTTAATAAGTTAACTTGTATATTTTATAGTAACAAATAATGTAAATATGGGAGTGAAGTATTATTAATTTGTTTGCAGGTATTGGATCTGTATTCACCACAAACGCAACCATCAGGGGCAGACTCACCCCCTATTCCCTCAACACCGAAGGTTCCAAAAAACGAGAAGAAGCCCCAGTCAGTTACACCGCCCGCTTCCGTATCGCCTGTCGCCCCTATCACCATTAAACCCACAATTACTCCTGTCAAAAATGGGGCAGATATTAAAATAGAACCCCCAAAGTTAGAACCAATGAGATATAGTTACCCCCCTTATCCAGGACTGCCGTATCCACCAGTATATTCCGCTCCGCCCCCTAATATACCACCCCCTCCAAGGTTGCCCATGACGGGGCCTCCACCGCCTTTAGTGTATTCTGAGCCACCCCCCGCACCTCCTTCTAGATTTCCCCCTGTGAATGTTCCTCCTCCTAATTACCCGTTCCCCCCGCTGCCTGGCAGGGGTCCGCCGCCGCCAGGGCCTCCTCCGAGACCGTATTATCCACCACCCTAGTAAATAATTTTAGTTAGGTTAATGTGTAATTTTTTTACTGAATATAATTAATAGACCGTAATGTTTTGTTTTATTTTTATGATTGATAGCTTAATAATAATTTATGAACTAGTACTAGGCCATTCATAGTTGGATATGCTAAATTGTTAGGGATAAAATATTTTTTTCCTGTTATTTGAAAAGAGCGCTATGTACCTACTGTCCTGCCTGATGTTCTCAATTACTTTTTAATTTACGAGGATTTAATATTCTTCACAGGAGATCCATTTCGTTTTGATATGTAACAAATTCCTGGTGGTTGTTATGTTGCTACACTTGAGAAGTGTTGTCGCGCGATCTCACATCATCATCTCAGCCATAAGAGGACCACTTATGGACATGGGCCTCCCCATGGATTTCCAAAAAGACCGATTGGAAACGGCTTGAATCCAGCGTCTTCTCGCCATACAATACAAAAACACTTTACGGACACCATAATAAGATAACAATAAGTACACGATTAGGGTGTAAGAAACGCACAAAACACAGCCTTATCGCTAATAGAGATCTCTTCCAGACAACCTTTAGATAATAAAAGAGGAACATATAGTAAACACTGACAGTGGTGAGATTACACATGAAACAAATCATATGGCCAAACGTACATACATACAAAAATACTTACATATATGTATAAGTATATAATATATGCATAATGATAAAGATAAACTTTAGCATGTCTGTGATAAACTTACATAGATTAAACATAAACTACAATTATGAGAAAACTATTTTCTATCCCTAAACATTAACCGATTACAATGAATATTTTTTTATCTGATTAAATTAATAAATGTCTATGCCTCTACAATTTGCTTTTTTCAAATTTCGTTATCGATCAGAATTAAAAAAGTTTAAAGTTTAAATTTTGAAATAAGCATAAACCGTAGAGGCACAACTATTAATGGTTCCAACCATATAAAAAAATAATTCTCGAAACCGGGTAATATTTAGGGGTAGAAAATAGTTTTCGCCTATTGTATGAGAAACCCGTAATTTACTAGCAAGTTTGTACGACAACGTTTCTCTGTTAATAATAACAAGACATAAAATGAAATACAATATAGAGGCATTAGATTTTATTGTCAGTACATCGTAGACAACTGTATCACTCATTTCACACAAATACACGCTTTCGAATTCAAACATTTATAAAACAGTCCACAACTAATAAAATACTGAAAATAAGTGAAAAATTAATTCATCAAAATCTTTTAGTATGAAATGTAAGTTTTATACACACTAATATAAATACACGTGCTAATAAATTTGAACAAAAACAAATATACAATTACACAGCTTAATATACTTCAAATGGAGCTGCCATAAGACTAGATAGGTACGACATACGTAAAATGAACACAATCTATTTATGAATATAATCAATTTACGACCATTAGCCACTTTTCAACTCGACACTGGCGCCCTATTCTGTTGAGAATCTCGGTCTGGATATTTCTGATCAGTGATTGAGATGAAATTATAAGTGAGGTAGAATAGAGTGCAAGAACCAACCAAATACCGAACAATTTCAATGGTATGCTGGCGATGCGGATTTATTGAAAAGAAAGGTAACGATGTAAGTAATGTATTTGCTGTATTTTACTAGAAAAGCCCCCATATTGTGGGGGTTGTGTTAAAATATGAAATCCGCCATTTTGTGGCGATGGACATATTGAATTTAGAATGATACTAAATATATTTCATTGTATTGTCATCTAAACTAAAGGCGTGTACCAAGTATCAGATCAATCTGTCAACGAGAAAAGGGGTCTATTTTATATTACTTAATTTAAACAAAAAAAAAAAAAAACAGGGCAAGCTAAATAAAACCGTTTAAAACCACGCATTTTTTACACTAATTTTGTTACATACTAGGCAATACGTGGAATGAACACCCGTTTGCGGTATTTCAGTCGAAGTTCGGAGTTGAAGTTCACTCACCTATAAAAAAGATCTCAGAATCGGTTCATTATTTACCATTTCAGTCTTATCCAGAATCTCGTGGCACGTAACTAATAAAAAATGCTGAATACTGAACTTAATAAATGTACTCTTCTCGATACGTCTTCTATATGAATCATTGTTAACTTTTCATCTCCATCATCAGATCAGGTGGGATCTCTTATGACGAGCAAAGCGATCAGAGTAAACCCCCAAGCCCATAATATTGTATTATTATATTTTCATTGAAGTTAACATACATACCTACATATTAACAAACCACAGCTTGATCAGACAGGTGGAGTTGTTTCGATTTCGTTTCCGAGATTTTGAAGTCCATCGGTCGCCCGTACAAATACAGTGTGCGTCTAAAATAAAAATTTTTAACAACAATATGTAACACGCTATCCAATTTATTTGAAAAATTGCACATTTAAGATGTACTCTCATTGAAATGGTTCTTTCTTTGGTTATAAACAATGTCGAGTTGATTTGTGCTCATGGATTTAAAGCAAAGAGTAGGATGGCGCTGCTGTCTCGCTTACCCGCAGCACCTTTTTTAACCGACTTCAAAAAAAGGAGGATATCAATTCGACCTCTATGTATGTAATATTGTTAGAACTGCACAGGTTTTGTATATGTTAGTCTATACCAGCTTCTAAACATGTGTGCCAAATTTCATAAGTTCATGTATGTTAGTATATTTGTCCACGTATTACGCAGAAACAAGAAGTCGTATTGCAAAAATTCAGGAGTCACTGTAAGTTTTATCAAAATCGGTTCAGTAGATTTCTAGATATGGACTTTTAAAATTTTAAAATATAAGCGTTTCAATAACGCTATACAAACTACTAGGCGGATTTGAACGAAGTTCGGTAGGTTTATCACTCATACTATGTGAAAGAATCTGGCATACTACATAACGCAAAATTTAGGCGTTACAATAGTAGTGAAGTGTGTTTGAAAATTAAACAAACTTGCCCATTTAAGTTTTGTGCATATAATTTTTAGTTTCAAACAAAACGGGTAAATACTATTAAAAATGAATAAATGAAAGTGATTAAAAAAAAATAAACCAATATATTAACTGAAAAGAGTTATATAACAAAAAAAAAAAACTGGGCATCTACCTAAGTAGGTACGTAAATCAACTATTTTTGATGTCGGTATCTTTATAAGTTTATAGGACTTAGTTGATGATAGTTTAGGGCCTGCCACCAACCTCAAAAAAAAGTTGGTGTACGTACCTACTTAGGTAGACACCCAGCTTTAATTTTTTTTCGTGTTATTTCTCCCTTTTCATTTAGATTATTTTGAAGTCGGTTAAATATTTTTATTTAGATGTAAAATTATTGAAATTAATTTAGTTAAATATTCTCTGTTTAGCTTCATAATAACACTATTATAATGTATTAACAATAGCTGTTATTTTGACCGAAACAAACGTGTAAAAGTGTTGTCGTTTACACGTTTTTTGGTCAAAATTTTATATCTAAATAAAAGGTGCTGCGGGTGAGCGTACCTAACAGCGGCGCCTCCCTACTCTTTGCCTTAATAAGGTGAAATTTCAATCTAGTTTATAAACATTTTAATAACACTGACGACGTCAACTTTATAAGTATGAGCTTTTTAAAAATTATATAAAACGATTCTAATTCTACGAAGGCACACGATATGTCAATTTATATCAGATCGCGGGTAATCTCCGAAAAATAAGGCACATAATTATCACTTAACGACTAAACAATTACAAAAAAAATAAACAATTCTAATATAATGATTAAAGGCACAAGTTTGAGAATCTCATCTCTTAATAATACTTATTTCATGCTTAAGAAATTCATTCAGCAATGCAAAAAAAAATACAATCAAAATATTCAAACATTAGTATATAATACAGTGATATAAAAATACAATTAAATACATAATATACAATCACTAGACGTGGGTAGATTTCATCTCTCAGTCGTAAGAAAATCTCATTATTCTTAGATCTTATACAGTCGAATGATTGATTTAAATTCTTAAAATCCAGGTCAGCATTTTATGCAACTAATCTTAATGAACATTCCAGCTAAAAATCTGTACTGTACTTTTATTATTTTTAATAGTGAAGAGTAACAGATGTCATGTCTCGTTACTGATCACGATTTTTTTTGCTAGGATTGGACACATTTTTTCCATACAAAAACAGCTTATTGACTCTCCAATTTGAAATAGATAGAGAAGAAATAAATACCAAAACTACTTACGTGTGTACGTAACTGGGGCGTCACTATTGCAGTTTTTGAAAAAAATCAAAAAGCTTATGTTGGAAGTCTACAGCAATGAAGTTTCAATTTGATTGATATATTGTACAGACAATAACGCCATCTACTTTGAAAGAAAGTAAATTTATCAACAAGAAAATGTCCTTTCATTTGATGTTAATTTCAAATGACTGCCGCGGTTGTCACAGATAACGAATCGCGAATAAGATGTAAACGTTACAATATTTTGCTCCATGGACACTCGGCTTTGTGCCAAAATAGTGATATAAAACAACAACATAACTGGACACCCACCTCACTCACTCTTCTCACTTTGTTAGTAGAGGTCAGTTGGTACCAATATGTTTTCATTTTTAATTAACATTTTACTCATACAATAAAACATTGTTGAATTGACAAAATTAAATGGTTGCACTTTAGGTCTCTATACCTTTAGCACATGTCGGATACTCTATTCAACGGTGCGCTAAACGCAACGCAATTTGACGTCTGTATATAACACACACACACACACATATATAATGAAGTTGTGGTTTCACCGCTCGCTTATGACGTCAATTGGGATTTGAGCGTTTAAAGCCCGCAAAGTTTGTCTCGAATGACACATGAATGGCGGCGAACTCCGAACGACAGGCCGCCCTTCCGCACGCGGAAAGTGGGCGAGGAACCCGAGATTGCCGAGGTGGAGTGTCCGTTTTATATATAATACTATTAGTCTTCTGGGCCTTTAGACAAGATTATATCATAATTTACTGTACATAGACAGATATTAATGTTTATAGCTTAGTCTATTCTAGTTTGCTCCAAGATGGTTTATAAAATGGTCTTTTTTTTACTATCTAATTGAGCCAAAAGTGAGCGAAAATATGAGGCTAGGGCTAAACATCATACCAGACCAAAACGAATCTAACAGTCTCAAGCGTAATTACTTAATGACTGGTTAATTTATTTACACTGCAAACAGACATGATCATTCCGTACATAATTCATAACATTATAGCATAAGAGTTCACCATGTACTTTTTGGTTTAAAAGTCTTTTGACAATGCCACATTTGTATAATTCAACATAAATCTTGAAATTTTGTTTATACTTCTTGTCAGCCCAAGACAGAGCTAATTTAATACTCTTAGTTTCAATTAGTCAAAGACACGACGTCTACTGTAATATGATATTTTGTATGTCAATTTAGTGATGTGGCCTTTAGAGACTATGTCAGAAAAATAGGGTAGGTATGGTAATTGAGATACAAGACATATAACTAAGAATTTAAATTAATTTAATTTAGTAAACAATAAGTCACCAAGTACCTAGTTTTATTCTTCCACAGAAGTGGATATTTCAATGTTGATTGGATAAATATATATTATGTAACAATAACTAAGTTAAGAACTTATACACATCGTAGTTGAAAGAAGTGCATGTGGCCCGATCAGACAAAGGACTCGGACCCTGCGGCCACAGGGATATAAAGGCGTACATTTGTATAATAAAGTGCATCTTTCCTTCATGTGTCATTTGCTACGTAAGACGCGTACGGAACGAACTCTTACGCCATGGCGCTGCGAGATGACAGTTTTTTTGCTTTGAAGCTAGACGTAAAACACAGCATTTTATTACTTTACAATTATATGGAATAACCCTTTTATTGGAGCAATGCTGTGGTAACGTAATTGGTGAAGGTAAAGCAATTGAAATATATTTGAACGGAAGTGGGACAATGAACAAAGAACAATGCTATGTATATATATACATATTATGTACATAAATTATTTTTAGTGTGAAATACCCAATGCGGCCGATCTGTAGAGCTATTCGCAACTTATCGGATTTGGAATCGTGTCGAAAACTATATCTCAATCTCTGTCAATTCCATACAGAATCACAGATGAAGATATAGTTTCCGACCCGATTTCGTATATGAATGATTGTAAATAGGGGTGCTGACCGGCGTTGGTCTGGCGACCGTCAGAGCGGGTCCACAAGATTGATAAACAGAGGTGTTATCTAAAAGAATGGGAAAGATGTATATATAACTTTAGTAAACCACCCAGCAGGATGATTAAAACAAAGAAAGTGCTCTACAAAAGAATGAGTAAGATGTATGCTTTAAAAAACAATCTTCCATGACGTCTCGCGACGTCACTATTTTTTTTAATACGCACCAGACGCATTTCTTCTCACATTGCGATTTCCGCAACGGTCAACGCAAAAAATGCATATCCATTGCTTCCTATCTAATAATTAAATAGTAACGCGTACAACGCGGCGAATACTGCATAAAATAAAGGTGCTTGTACAGTCAGTATCGAAACGCAGCGTCTGCCGTGATCCCGTAGATCGATATGGCGTCAACTGGAGACCAAAACCAGGAAAATGAGTGGAAGGTATGTTGACATACATGTTATATAAGCCGGTTGTGCTTCAGATAATGCAGCAACAGTTGATGCAGGAACCTGTACTGGTGCACGTTTTGTATTAGGTTGGCGCGCTGCTGGTGGAGTAAGGACACCGTGCGGGGGATGTCCAGCTCCTAGGGGAAAAATATTATATAGATATTTTTTAAATTAATTATTTGAACAAAATAGACTCGCTAACATGAAATAAATATTTAAAAAAAACTTTTTCCATTATTACCTGGTTGTTGTTGAGTGGCTACCTGGTTGTTGTCGAGTATGTCGAGTAGTAAGTGCTGTTTACCTGGTTGTTGTCGAGTAGTATGTGCTGGTTACCTGGTTGTTATCGAGTATAAATAAATATTTGTGGACATTTCGTACACCTAAACAAATCTTGAACTATGGAACTAGATGGCTGATAGATTACATATTCAAATAGTAAGTGCTAGTTCCTGGTTGTTGTAGAGTATGTCGAGTAGTAAGTGGTGGTTTCCTGGTTGTTGTCTAGTATGTCGAGTAGTAAGTGCTGTTTACCTGGTAGTTGTCGAGTATGCCGAGTAGTAAGTGCTAGTTACCTGGTTGTTATCGAGTATGTCCAGTAGTAAGTGAGCAGCAAGCGCAGTACCCGAGCGGCCGACGCCACGCGCGCATGCAAACACGAGCGGTGCGTTGGAGCCGAGTGGAGATTCCGTGCTCGGCTCGCGGGCCCACGATACGCGCACGCTGTTCAACTCCGATAGAAAACCTGGCAAAATGGAAAGATCACCCTCTTTATACTAGTTAGTCTTTATTATAATTTAAAGCAATGAAAATGGACGTTGACAATGGGTGGACAATGGTTGATGATGATGAATAGTTGTGTGGTGATGACGTGTGGTGTGGTTTACCTAGGAAGGTGTCGACGTCCTCCGGCAACGTTTGCTCGTTGGGCCAGCGCGTGTAGTGCAGGTGTGCTAGCGGACGGGAGGCACCGCGTCCGCGCCGCACCGTCACGCGTACGTAGGATCCCCACGTCGTGCGCACGCAGTGGGATGCCGTCACCTGGAACTACGCACCACATTCATTTCAACGGCTAAACTATTGACCTAATATTGTAATATATGACAGATTATAAATTATGACATAGACTGGGGCGGAACTCTCTTTCGCTCATCAATATTTGTTAAAATATAATAGTTCAGAATGTACTTAGGAAAAATATGGTAAGACGAAATCTCATGAACTCTTATAAATTGTGTGACGAACATACTTAAATTGTTTTATTTTTGTTATGTATGTCAACTTATTTTTATTGTTTAATCAACAATAGGTCAAAATATTTGACAAAAAAAAACCGAGATCTACAATACATAACGTAACCAATATTAATAAAATAATAAACGGCTTGACCGATTTTGATGTGCGAGGTGTTGTTTTTGATAATAATAATAATACTTACATTTAAAAATAAAGACGCGTTTTTTCGTAATCTCCAACGAACTATTTCGTAATAAACAAGTTGATTTTATTAGAATGATTCTAAATATTATAATCTTTTACAGCGATTTTACGAATAACTTTTCACAAAAAAAGGTACAATCCGCAGCGTATCAAGCGTAACAAATCGTAAGTTAGACTGCAAAAACTGCTTTCCTGTAGTCGGGTATTTTGTTTTTCTTTTAATATAATATTATACTTGTTAATTCAATGTGTTGGTTCTATTTATGTTTTTTTCTGTTGTATGTTTTTGTGTCACAAAAAAATACATGTTTCTGTCTTTTTGGGTTGGGAGTTATAAAATATTAACAGCTCAGTTTACAATTAAAGCGTGTAACTTACGTCTCCATAATGTTGAGTGGTGTGCAGCTGCGGCAGGTATGCGGGGCTGTGCGTCCCCACGGCCGCGAGGACGCGCGCGCCCGCGAGCCACGCGCACTCCCACAGGCGCGCCGCCTGCTCCTTTGCGCCGGCGCCACTGCCAGGCCCGAGCGCGCACACTACGTAGAAACGCTGCGTGCTGCCCACTGTCATCTAACGAACACCATTGTTTGTTAACCGCACCAATACAACTAATAGGCTTAGAATGTGAGTCGCCTCTGACTCAATTAATTAATTTATAGCAAGACACGTCAGTTAAACACAATTTGGTACAATTTCATTCCCCAATCTCTTGAAGGAAAATATTTAATTAAAAGAGCTATTACGTCATGATCATGTACACATTTTTATATTGTATCCATCGAGAAAGATTTACTCAGGAATTTAGGAGGTTGCATGATGAACGTGGAACTAAAGAGCTTCGTTCGAGTATCACTTATTTGCTGATAAGCAATAAATCCGGCAAAGTACAAGTTTCAGTAGCACACTGAGGCTTCCGTACTCCTATGCATGACACAATACATTGACACTGATAAGTCTGATAACAGGACTAATTACTCAACATTTTGAGACTTGTATCTCTATTACAATTCAAAAGATACAGCCGTTTAAGTATAGAAGTAAAGATAGACAGACGCCGTTGCCTCAGGAATAAACTTCCGCACACTTAGTATGGAAGCCTAAAAAAGGCGGCCAAGTGCGAGTCGGACTCGCGCACGAAGGGTTCCGTACCATTATTTATAAAAACGGCAAAACATCACGTTTGTTGTATGGAAGCCCCCTTAAATATTTATTTTATTCTATTTTTTAGTATTTGTGAAAATTTCAACTGTCTAACAACTATCACGGTTCATGAGATACAGCTTAGTTACAGACGGACAGATACACAGACAGCAGAATTTTAGTAATAGGGTCCCGTTTTACCCTTTGGGTACGGAACCCTAAAAATTAATATTCCCGGTAAGTACCGTCGACCGTTGTGCTGTGTATTATTATACTTACAGTGATATTGGAAGCGTTGATATATCCATGCGGGTTGCTCGGTGTGGGTTGCAACTTCACCCGGTTGTCCTCGTAGGGGAGATGTTCCGTGCTGTGTCCGTTCGCAGCTGAGTACTGCGGTAATAGGGCGGTGCGTATTTCCCCGGTGCTCCCCTCCCGACCTTTGGGTATCTGTTCGAAAGCGAACGCGAGCGCTTCGTCCGACATCTTGCGTTCCAGGATTTGGCACTGAGAAGATAGTTTTGTTTATATATTTTTTATTAGATTTTTATTTTAAGTGGAGCCAAAGCGTTTCGTACGTGTTTTCGCAATATCAACCATGTAACGATGTCGCTTTTTCGTGCTTCTTACTGTCCGATAGAAAAATGGGCATGAGGGAATGAGATCATGCAAAGCAGACGCACACTCACCGAAATGTATGCGATAAAAACCGATAAACTGGCAACTTTGCGACGATGCTCCAGACTTTGGAGTTTAGTCCGAACAAGGGAATCATCACAAATGAGCCTCCTAGCACGCCTCTCAATGGTCTCTAACGCCTCGAGCTGGTACTTAGCAGATCCGTCCCAAAGGTGCGAACAGTACTCCATGCACGACCGAACTTGTGCCTGTTTGTGTTGTGTATTATACAGAAAATAGAGTACGGAGAGAGAAGGGAAGAGAGATACACACACAAAAACACAAATATAACCAAATTAATAAATAACTATTAAACATAAAAGTGAAAGATGATTTTGTTAATTTAGATAAGAGAAATATTTAAAATAAGTTTTTTATTTAACAACATTTGGCAAGAGAGTTTGGAAACCTATATTTTGGAACTCCTCAGCCAATTTAACTAAATTAAAAGATATTGAAGATATACTTTTTTAATTATTGCTGCTATTTTTTTTTGTAGAATAATTGATGATTGACCCCCAGTATGTCTGATGGAAAACGATTCAGTGGCCGAAAATGAAGCATGTAGACCTAAAAGATACTTATTCAATCTAGACTTGAAGACACACCCACTCGTATCCCCCCATTCACTGATTTTATTTAGATAGATAGCTGCGCACTTTGAACACAGCAGTAAACAGTGTAGTTATGTAGGTGGCACCTTTTTTGGCGATTGCATAAGCCAATAGTTAGTAGTATATATTTGTGTACACAAAAAAAAAACTAAATTCACTACTCTCTTCAATCACACGAATAAAATAGGAATCCTAATGATTCATAACCGTTAGTTTGACCAAAAAAATCTTCACTTACCATAGTCTCTTTGGTAATACTAGGCGGAAGAGGCTGAAACTTCGGCAGTCCCGTGGACCACCTATGCTTATTCGCAGGCTGGGCGGCAACTTTGCCTTTATCTCGTCCTAGGGTGGCACTTTTCACTTCACTAGTTTTCGGCCCCCTTCCCATAAACATACCCCATCTTCTACGCTTCTTCTCCTTACTGCTTATGTTTTTATCGTCTATACTGCTGCTATAAGTAGAATTGATGACACAACTCGATATAGCACTATCGACTGTATTTTGTGACATATTGGAATGATCTAAATTGGATCGAATGTCTGGAACGCTTATTGATGTCACATTATCTGTGGATTTACTTATTGTGTTGTTATTTGACACCTTGTGGGTGGATAGACTTTGATATGGAGTTTCATCATAATCTTTATCATCGTGTAATGATAGTCTATCGACTGGTAATTGTATGTTTTCAAATTCATCTTTGTTGATAGATCGATTTGAAATATTTAGCTCTTTAGGTACGGATGATTCGCGTACACCTTTGATCATTTGAGCGTTCACATAATGACCGTCGGAGCTTTGACTGTCTAATTTCGGGTGGTAAGGCACATTGAGATTTAAATTGTAGTTGTTGCTAATAGTAGGTTGACTGCTATTTCGTTCGTTCAATCTTGCAATTTCGTCTGTTGTGGTTAAACTCTGCGCTCGATTTCTCATTGTTATTTTCCCATCACTTTGCCAAGGTAACGGCACGTTTTCGTAGATAGGTTCTTGTGTATCGTTCATTTTGTGCGGCAACACAAATCGTTGATAAGGCATCCTATGCATCGGCATCGAATACATTATATTTCCTCTCTCATCGTACACCTTCTGTATATTGTCAGATATGTGATGAGGGTCGATCATTATATGTTTAGGATCTAACACTGATGGCAAATTGTTGTAAGTCCCGTGTGTTCCCGGCATTATATTTCTATAGTTTACGTGGTTGTTTATATATCCCAAATATTGTCTATTTAGAGCTGTTCTAGTAGAAACTAAGTCTGGACTTGAACCCGAAACATGTGAGTTTATATAACCTCTGTGATAATTCAAAGCTTGACTCGCAACTGCCAGGTCCGGGGTTGAGTTTGATGCTAAACCGTTGGAGGGGTACGGAGGAGGTGGTTTATATACATTGATGTATTGCATTTGGTTCATGTCTGTTTGTACGTTCGGGTTTAGAGCGAAAGGATAGTTGTTTGACATATATTTGAGGCCATAAGCGTAGTCGTCGGTCGCAGCAACACCTTGCATTGTGTGTCGCGTTACATCTGAAAAAAAAAAAAAATGGTTTTGAGTATCATGATATAATACTCAGCATCTTTTGTTATGAAACTATTTTTAAAAGTGATCATATTTAATACATATGTGTATATATTTACGTCAACAAGTAATAATTAATTGGAGTGTTCTAAAATAAGTCATTTCATTTGATATCCAACATTCCACACACAATTTTTTTTTTAGGTATAGTTTGCGACATAACGTCATCTAGGGGGCGCCGAATTGAATTTATTGTACGTCTCAGAACCTGCTAACTAACGGACGATTAAGACGGTTCCCATGATTGATACCATTTGTTAAATTACGGTATTTTAGATTTTAAAATATGAAGCAACAGATGAATAATGAAACAGACTGAAAACTTAATAGAAACTTTGACGAGAGCTCTTCCAAAACAAAAAAGTAAACATACGATTTAGATATTATTTTTGTCTGGTTGGAATCATAAATGGCTATACGGTTTGCTTTTTTAAATTACGTTATAACACCGAATAAAAAAAAAGTTAAACTTGAAAAAATAAAGATTTAAAATAGTGGTCATAATATAGGGCACAAAAAGGTAGAGACAGTTTTCTCCCGTTGTATGATAAAACCCATAATGTACTGGCAATTGATAAAAAAACTTTTTTTTTAAATTCAATGTCTTAATGAAATTTGAGAAATAAAAACCGTACTTAGGGGCATAGGCGTTTATGATTCCAATCAGAGAAAAAAAAAGAATTACTATCGAAATCAAATAAATGTTTAGGGGAGAAAACAATTATCTCCTCTTTGTATGGAAGAGCGCGCGACGACATTTCTCTTAAGTTAGTGAGTTTTACTTATTGAAATTGCTGTGCATTTACCTGGGTAGTGAACCCTATGTATATCCGGGTGCGATCCGTACACGAGTGGCTTGGCGGTGGAAGGCAGCACGGCATGGTGGTGGTTCTGGTACCGGAGCTGGGCTTCCGCTCGCTGCTGTTGGTATTTCTGTTGGACGGCCGTCTCGTAGTCGGGGGCGGGCCGGTATTGCGGCAGGAGGACTCGGGATGCGCTGTAATGGTTTAATACAAGCTAGTAACCCTAAGCCATGAATTAACGTTATAGAATGAGCTCTTTCTGCGGGAGAAAGAGATAGTTACCCAATTAACGTTGGGCGCAATATACTATATCTCTTAAAGAGAGTGACGATTTCGGCCTAAAATGCGCGCCAAGACTAAATTTTCTCCTATATATTTTCTTACCTAAGCTAGCTGTTACTTCCGTTTACCGCGACTTCATAGGTCTGTAGATAAAATTAATGAACCAAAAACAATAATAATTGACATTATGCTTACTTATCCATTGACAGTTGAAACCGTATAAGAATACGCTTCTATGTTTTGTTTATTTTAATTTTTGATTCTTTAACTCGAACTATAATGAATTTAAAGAGCAAAACGCACAAGCCTAAATATTTCTGATTCCAATCAGACAAAACAATTACTTAACAAAATCGGTTACTTATAATATTTAGGGGTACAAAACAACTTTTTCCTTTTGTATGGCGCGGTAAACGTTTCTCTTAAGGTGGTGCGATTACCATACAAAAGTATTTTTTAACAAATATGGTCAAAAATACTAGTTTTACAATGAAATAATTGTAGTTAGTTTTAATTTCGGTTTTTATAGGCAGCAAATCAATATGTTTGACGAATAATTATAGTTTAAAAAACTGAAGAACTGGACCAAATTGAAATGGGACCACACGGTAAGCACGATCTTTCAAATAAAAAATAATCATCAAAATCGGTTCACCAAGTCAAAAGTTATGAGGTAACAAACAAAAAAAAACAGTCGAATTGAGAACCTCCTCCTCTTTTTAAGTCGGTTGAAAAACGGTTGAGATTAATAGCATAAACACCAGTTAAATATTCATGAGACAACAGATTGTTCAACCATCGGCCGTCACGCTCGCGCATACAAACATTTTTTAGGATATAAAATGACAGAATTAACTTATAAACAATTATAAAAGACCGCACTAGAAATCAAAATCACAAATTTTCGACAAAAATTTAATTTTGACCTATGTTAATTTACATAGTATATAAAAAATATTTTTACGTTAATGATTTGTAAAAATATTATTTATGTATGAAAATTAACTTGGATCAAAACAACTTTTCTGTCGAAATTTTCTGATGTTGCTTTCTAGTGCGGTCTCTAATAATTGTTTTTTGAAGTTAATTTAGTCATTTTTTATTTACAAACATTTTGGTATGCGGAAGCGAGACGGACGATGGTCGAACTATAGATTCTTAAGCCTTGATTACCTGGGTGTGTCGTTGTGTAACTCGAGGCAGGAGGTAGAGTGGGCGCGGTGCGCAGCAGAAAGTGGTTGGCTGCGATCTATCGTGCTGGCTGTCTGGCTGTCTAGCTCTTCCCGGCTTTCAGACAGCCCATGCTCCTGAACGCAAGAAAAAAAGCATTTGTTATCATTCCTTTTATAAGATTATATGAGGTCTGGTTTACACACATATACGCGTTTTTTACGCCGTATAGCACTTTTACTGGAATGTGAAGAAGGAGGGCATTTTTATTTCAAGGGATTGTAGACCTTCGTTTTCTATCAATTTCAACTTAGCTATACCTCCACGCGTTCCTGGGAAAAAAGACTTAAAGACGGACGCAGTGATCCTATACCTAACGGTTCCGTTTCTTTTCCTTTTAGGTACGGGAACCTAAAAATGTATTTTTCGTGACTAGTCTGACTAATAAATGAATTAGCAAGAATTTTTCGAAAGAATATTCATTTAAATAAACTGTAAAGCGGTACTAAACTTTTACTACAGAAAACTCGAACGAAAAGTACTCTTCTACCAATTTTTCAATTAACCGGATCTTGGAAAGCGTAGTGAGGCGCGCGCCACTTCCGTAATCGATTGATAAACTATGCCACAGAATAAGCAACAGTACGCGCACGCAAGCAGCGTGCGCGCCGATAACATTCAAGATACTTACGACTAAATTACCACGTTACTACTACACATTTGGCAAAGCTGGGGCCACATCGCAGCTTACAAGGAAGTAGTTAACTAAATAAATATAATGATTCTGTTGTATTCATTCATATACTCGTATTTTTTTATTTTTTTATCAGCCCTGTTTGTACAATCTGTCCCACTGCTGCGAACGGGCCATCTTCTCATTGTGAGAAGGGTTAGGCCATAGTCATACTCGTATGTTCAAAACTTATTGATTGGTTTGGTGAAGAATGGAAATAGGAAATTGAATAATTAAAATTAAATTAATGATGTTGTAGGTTTTGCTATGTGATATTTTAAAAGTAGTCATATTTTAATTAAATCTATTTATTTATTTTATGAATAATAGAATGGTAATACAATAGAATGGTTAAGTACTTCTGCATAACAACAACAAACATTTGTGTGATGTTTGTTCTGTGTCTGGGTGTTTCTATGTACCATAAGTATGTATTTACAAAAAAAGTATATATGTATTCTATCAACCATCTAGTTTCCATAGTACAAGCTTTGCTTAGTTTGGGCTAGATGGTGTTGTGTGAAATGTCCACTAATATTTATATTTAGTACCTGGGCGACCGAGCTCCACTCGGCTTTTATATGACTAAAAATACGAGCAAACCCGGGTTCACTAAAAATGAAACCTAGCAAGATCGATTTATCGTCGCCTATTTTTTTTTTTAAATACATTATTGATCTACGATTGACCACCAACTCGCCTGATGTTAAAAGCGACGGTGTAGCCGAGGATGGAGCTCGTCGATCTAGAAGATATTTATGTGAATAAATATCTTCTAGATCTAGCCTTAAAAAATCCAAGATTGTAGGTCTGCACAAGAATTCCATTCTTGTGCAGTACGCAACAGTAATGTGGATCGATATCGCTGAGCACGGATTTTTGGCATTTCAACGAGAAATGGGTGGTAATTCGCCGACTTTCTGCTAGTCCTGTAGTGAAATGGGGAGGGATGTTGGAGCCGTTTCCGAGATTAGATTATATATATATGCGACTCAAGCTTGACACGTATATGCGACTGGGATGTTTTCATACATTTTATAATTTTGACCAGTCGCCGTCGCACCGTTGCAAACAATGAAAAAATAGTATGGCGGCGACTTAAGAGCGACACGAAGGATACACTTATCGTACACGAGTCGCTTTACGTGTGCGGACGGCCTAAGAATGGGCTTAGTGGATTGATGTTGGTGGCAAGCACTTAAAAAATGTACATAACAGGTGGAATATTTAATAATTTCTCAAGCTATCGTCGTAGAAAAAAACATACAGATTGTGAATTTTCATACTAGGTTATTGCTGTTGTATGGGCATGTGAGCGCTTACTAATAATAAGTGACATGTTTAACTTTAGCAGCCTATAGAAAACGAGGTTTCCTATAGTCTGCCTCCTATATATACCACCACTAACGCCGCTTCTCCCGTTTCGCGATTTTGGCGGCGTTTTCCGTCCCGCCGCTCACATACCTAAGGCGCGACCAATGAGTTCCGAGCACACTATAACCGAACTCGTCAGCTGCGGTGAGGTCCATTACACACCTAGCGTGATATTTATTTATTATTGCAGTGTGTACAGAGCAAACTTAAATAAGCTAGGTACATACCCTTTTATAGGGTGTTGCAAACATACATTTTACAAGTAAATAAAATATATAGATATGAAACAAGACTTAAAAACTACAAAAACTAGGGCTAAATGTTGTTTAAAATTTATTTTTTGGTTTCCTAGAGTTGAGATCGTTTAGTTTTTAGAATTTATCCATAAAGAAGTCATCAATTTCATAATAGCATTTATGTATCAAAAGATTGCGCAATTTGGTTTGAAAACATTTATCAGAAGTCTCATTTTTTATCGAGTTAGGAATTTTATTATATATTTTTATTGACATGTATTCTGGGCCGGTTTTATAAATTTCTAGTTTCGTTTTTCATAAATTTCTAATATTTCGCCTAGGTTGGATGGATGGCTTTATTGGTAGACCGTTTAGAAAATGAAATAAGCACAAATAACACGTATGCATAATGTTGTTTGTATATTAGATAATTTTTTAATACTGACACCAACGAAATTTTGGATAATTACATAAATTGGAAAGACATACAACAAATTTCAATAAAATGCAATTTTTGCTGACTGTGAAAGATAAACCTTGCACATCAGAACCGATCAAGCCGAAAATATCTGCATTCACGGGCACTGCGGGCAGTCATGCAAAAATTACGTTTTATATTGATTGGCTTAGTTTTGGATTCGATATAGGTATCTAATTATTTTTTTCATATCAAATTTCTTTCAATTCAAAATATTTATTATAATCAAAGCGACGTTACACTTTAACACTGCTAACAAGAAAAATATATTTGAATTTTCATAATACCAATACAAACGGATTATCTAAGGAGGAACCCAACAGGTAATCAAGCACGACAACAAATAGATCAGCTTAGTCTCGCCAATTTAGTTGAATGTAAGTGTCAGATGTGTGCCGTGAGCATGATCAGTGACCACTTTCCATCGGATGTCTCGATAATCGTCGTGTAACATGCTTTATCTGCACGACTTGACGTGAGCCATGTGAGAGTGTTGTCCACGTTTAGTTTGTTATTAAACAAGTATCTGTATTACAAATAATCGTATAAAATAACTTAAAAAAAAACAACTTCAAAATACGCAATTCGTTTACTTGGATTACATTATTTTTCCAGTTATTTTGTTATAAATACCAAAACACTGAACCGATTTTGATAAAATTTCTATGGGACCAGGTGTCTTCGAGTAACCGGGGAACATGCATAACACATATAAAAAAAGATCCCTACGAATTCAGAACCTCCTCCTTTTTGGAAGTCGGTTAAAAAGGAAAAATAAACACCCGATTGCATAAGAGCGATTTTCTTAATGTAACTTAATTATGCTTGATATGATGTTGAGTGTACATTTTCGCGAAATGTATGCGAGTAGTCGATGTGAAATATATTCTTTGGAACAATTCTTATAAAATCACTTATTTGATATGAAAAAGTCTGTTGGAGGTTGCGAAAAACTACAACTTACTACAAACTAAAACTACAGCGACACAACAACAGAAGCAGCAAGTAGGCGAACACACGAATCTCACGAATAGACTCCCGCACCCTTAGTACAGAAGCCTAATAAAAACTAGTATAGGTACCTTAAAAGCCGTGAGGTGTGAGGTGACATTCGTGTGTGTGGTAGAGTGCTGGTGCCGCATGTAGAACGTGTGCTGCAGCACACACATGCGCCACACGTATTTCCCGTCCTCAGGGCTCGCCAGAGTGAACATGCAGGACTCTGCGCGAGAGTGGCATTCGATGCTGAACGAACGCTTGTGGTTTATCACGTTCGTTATGTCCATCCACCTGTGGGGAAATTAATGCATTGGATATGTATATGCAAAGCGTAATCCGTGGTCAACGTTGCTGGTACATCATCGAACTATATTTCTTAACGATTACTGTATTAACCCTAAACTTTGTTGTGTACTGTTTGTTGATCTTAATAAACAAAAAAAAACAAAAAAAAAAAGCGATGGCGCCGCTGTCGTCAAAACAACATTACTACTGTATTATAATAAAAAATATAAAAAAGTACTGTGTATTTATTTCAGTCGTTTTTTTATATACATTATAGATCTACGATTGACCACCAACTCGCCTGATCTTAAGCGACGGTGTGGCCGAGGATGGAGCTCGTCGATCTAGAAGATATCTATTTACTTTAGCCTTGAAAATTCCAAGATTGTAGATTGATCCAAAATAACTCAAAATAAAAACAATAGTGTAATACAAAACCTTTATAAACCTTTTACATGTTCTTGCAACTGTACTGGTTCTACATAAATTACTAGCACTTACCCGCGACTTCATACGATATGATTAAAATATACTACAGAAACAAAATCAATAAAATTATTTACAATATGCCTACTTATTCAATATATTTTTTTTTATCAACTTATCACTTGTCATGTCATAAAGATCAGTTTACCTGCTTAGCGTGAAAACATAAACAGACAGTGGGTCAGTTACTTTCGTTTTCATAATACTAGTTAATCCTAACTAGTATTATAAAAGCGAGTATCTATAAAAGTGAATAAGCGATACCCTTGAATATGGTTTAGGATTAACTGAGGACTTAATCCTAAACCGCCTCCTAAATCTTGTAAGACTTCAGTGGGCCTATTCACAACATGTCGGATTCGTTTTTTTTTTTTTATACACTATAGATCTACGTTTGACCACCAACTCGCCTGATGTTAAGCGACGGTGTGGCCGAGGATGGAGCTCGCCGATAGATAGATAAATGTCGGAATCTATATCTCCATCTATGTCATTTCGATACAGAACGACAGAGATGGAGATATAGTTTCCGACCCGATGCCGTATCCGAAAAGTCGTGAATAAGGGTACAGTTACCTATAAAAATGTGGAGTATCGCTAGTTTCGGTGAGCACCCGAATGCCCGTGAGCGAGATGGCTATAGTGACATCACTCTGGTTGGCCTGGTCGCGCGCGGAAAACATCTCCTGGCCGTAGCCGCGCAGCTGTTGGCAAGTAGTGATGAATCCTTCCTCCGCTTGCGCCTGAAATATAATAAGTCATGATTAGTAACCCGCCGCCAGCGGGTTAGCGGTACGTTTAACGCGTACTTATCCAAACAAAAGGAGAAAACTTGTTCCAACGCCTATTTCGAGGACTCTATTTTTACCCGATTGCATAAGAAGGAGGGTTATATTTTTCAAGTGAATATATGGTTATATGTTTGTATGAGTGTTTATATGTTTCTATATGACAGCCTACAGCTTAAAAGGGTTGATCGATTTTGATGTACGAGGTGTCGTTAAATTCGAATTCCCTTCCTGAGGGGCATAGGCTATATTTTTTTGTAATATTAATACATTTCTCGCAAAAATACAAAATGCGTTTTTTCGTAACCTCTAACAAACTATTTCGTAATAAACAAGTGATTTACTGGGATTATTCTAATAAATGCGCATTTATAATCTTTTAGAGCGATTCTACGCATACTTTCTCACAAAAACTTACACTCAACAGCTTATCAAACGTAACGAAATTGTAAGTTAGACTGCAAAAACTGCTTTTCTGCAGTTGGTTAATTTGTTTTTCTTTATTCCATTTAGGCTGTACGTTCTCTTACAGAAACATACATACGCAAACTCGAAAAACAATCCTCCTTCTTACGTCCTAGTCGGGTAAAAAGAGCTCTTAAAAGATTAGGCACAAGTCCGATCGTGTATGGAGTACTGCTGCCATCTTTTTGATGGATCAGCTAAGTATCAGCTGGAAGCTTTAGAGTCAGTGGAGCGGCGAGCTATGAGGTTAATCCACAATAGGGTTAATCGGTGACGATAAACTAGTTGCCATGAAGCTACTTAGTCTCGGGCACCGCCGTAAAATAGCAAGTCTGTCTATATCCTACAGGATTCATTTCGGGGAGTGTGCGCAAGAGCTTCACGATTTAATTCCACCCTCCCCATTTCACTACAGAGCTAGCAGAAAGTCTGCGAATTACCACCCATTTTTCGTTGAAATGCCAAAAATCCCTACTCTGCGATATCGGTCCACGTTCTTGATGCGTACTGTACAGGAATGGAATTCTTTGTCACCATGTCTGTTTCCTGAGAATCTTGGAATCTTCTAGATCGACGAGCTCCATCCTCGGCCACATCGTCGCTTAATATCAGGCGAGTTGTGGTCAATCGTAGATCTATCTTGCGTAAAACAAATATTTAAATATTTAAATATTCACATTCTTTCAGATCTTTCATAGTATAACTATAGATAAACCGCTTAGTCTGTTCCTGGGGTATGGGAGGGGTTATATTACGTCAGTCGGGCGTCAGCATTGCTATTACATGTGAACCCTCCCGTGCCGCTCCCATACCTCAGGAACAGACTCAGTTAAGCGGTTTATCTATAGTTGATAGACGTTTAATCTTAACATAATATAAACGTGACTATAATTGCTATTTCGCAAATTATAGGTATAGGTACTGCAACAAGAATGTCTTCAGTTGATAAAAAAACTGCCATTTTCAAGGCGCAGTATATTTACCAAGATAATGCCGTGGCATCTCAGGGCGTGTTCCTGTAATGTTAACTAGCATTCTTATCTTACTGATATACTAATGATTAGGTAAGTGATAATGACATGTAAATATAGAATTGTTACAACGCCTTTCTAGTGCTTGCAAACAGTTATGTTACACTTGAGTTATTATAGTTATATATGTATATATAGATAGATATACTAGCTATGCTCAACCAGGTGGTCATGAAATGTATGCCAACCCTTTGGCTCCTATCAGCTTTGGCACCTAAAAACAGGGTATCCAGGGTATTCAAAGGAACGACGGTACTTCACGCCGGAACAGTTGCTGGCACTATTCCAAGCACAAGTTCGGTCGTGCTATTCGTTCGGATGAACTCCAACATCTGAAGCATCATCACAAAGTTGCTAGTTTATCGGTTTTTTTTTATAGAATAGTGTGCTTTTGTTCTGCATAATTTTATTCTTTTACCCCTGCCCTTTCTTCCTTCGTACGGCAACAAGAACCACGAAAAAATTGGTGGATGATTTCATGGAGGATAATCCAAAAACTTGAACGAAACGGTTTAGCTCCTTATATTACATTTATTGTGCATACCGCCAAAATATGGAATACGCGTCTTGACGGGGTCTTTTCGAATAGATATAATCTGGGTGTATTAAAATTGCGAGTGAATAAGTGTCTTCTAGGCGAGCGCACCCATCGTGGACCAGATCGATTCAAATTAACATCAGGCGAGTTGGAGATCAAGCGCAAGCAATTTTTTATTTATTAATAATAGTATTAATAAATATAATAGTATTAATAAAAAATAAATTATAAATAATAATAAATTACACAGTATAAAATCATCCATGCCATGAAGTACCTTCATAAATATACAGTAAGCAAATCAGTTACATACCTAATTAACATGCATACCACATTCATGCAGTTTAGTTCCTGACTGACACATATATTTTATACTAGGTGTTGCCCGCGATTGTACGCGCAATGGAAATCCTACTCCCGTCCTGTGACCACCTTAATTCATCCCTGTTTTGTTCTTATTAATTTATTAGACCAAAACAAGGGTGAATTTGTCCTTAGTATTGAATACCTCTGGCTTTAAAATATAGGATATTCATTTAAATTTTTAAATTTTCTAAGCCGCATTACAGTATATATCCTCAGTAATTCATTAAATTAATTAATTTCTGTCATAAAATCTTTTCTTAGGGTATCTCTGCTCCACCTTCCAAATTAAACCTGAGCAGAAATTGAAACTGTGCCATAATTTGCTAACTAACTGAGCTAAAGTTGATTCAGATTTTTAAAACCCATCAAATACATCATTTGATCCTATTAGGGAGTACACAAATTGATAGAATTCTCCCCTCTGTGTGTGAAAATGTAGAATTAAAAACATTTTGAAACAATATTACAGGATACAAGAATATTGCTCTAAACAGAATAAGAATAGAGAATTCTAACAGACAGAATACCTTCTTTTCAAATATGTATATAACTATTTTAGTCTATGCAATCCGTTTAGTTCCATACACATTTTTTTGTTGTTTGTTATGATTGAGACATATTGCATGCCTCACAATCATTACTTTGAGAAACTTAATAGTCCAGTAACAATAGATGTTTAAATGACTTTTATTACAAGTTAATAAACAATGTCATGGCAAAGTTGGAAATGTTGTGTGATATTAGAGCAGGGTAACTCTACGACTCCATTACTGTTCTATAAACAATTAAGTATGATACTCAGGGTTGGATTTAGGTACTGGCACCACCACTGGAGCAGTTGTGCCAGCAGCCCAGAGCCGTGCTCCGATATTTCAAGGAGCTGGGCTGGCTCGGGTGATGCTGGTAGGGGGAAATGCACAATACACCTCTAGCGGGACGTCAGTGCAGGACTCATCGCCCCCACCTCGAATAAGAATAGGTACTGGCAAAAATATTTTTGAATATATAGAGTTGTAGCGTGCCTGGCAAATGTGTATCACCAAAACTATTTTGTACAGAAAATATGCACAAAAGGATGGTTTATTAAAACTTACAATTTTATCATTCTTTTAAAGAGCTGAGGGCTATCTCTGTGTTAACACTTTTGTTGGTCCCCTCTGGTGTCCATTATTATTATACAGAATTTACTTTATGAAACATATAAATAGAAATAGATTTGCTATGCATACATAGATGTAGGGAAAGTGATACAAAATAATGTAAGATAGGCCTTTGTTGTTATTCTAAAAATAGCTATGACTGTTGCAGATGACAAAGAAATTAAAAACACAGAAATAAATAAAGTAAAAGATAAAAAGAATCTATGATAATGAGTTTTAGATTTTATTATACCTTTTTACATACCTACTTGTTTACATTAATTTTATGGACTTGAACACTTGAGAGCCAGTTTCTATTCTAGGCCAAATTAGGTTAAAAAAATGTATACAATGAACTATTGTCAACTTGGCTGGTCTGTATCATTTAACACTTGAGAGCCAATTTTGTAATCCATCTACATCCAACCCATCATTTTAAGTTACATTTACATTATGTAGCAATTCAGTAAAGTATTGAGTAAAATAAAATGTTTTAGTTATTTAAAATATAAAAAGAGTCCTTTATTTAAAGACAACAGGAAAAATAAAAATAATTCTATTATCTTAAAATAATAGAATAAAACTATCAATATTGTATAAACACATTTTGCAGTTGAGTGTAGCATTTTCATGCACTCTTCCAAATAAAAGTTTCTACTAGTTCTAAACATTTTCTACTCCTAAATATTATTCAATTTTGATAATTATTTTTTCTGATTAGAATTGCTTTTATAGTGTAATATTTAAATAGCAACTACAAGTTAGTTAGTTACAAAAAACTTGACATTTTGATAAAAGTTACTGTAGAAGTATAGCCTAAGTGACTCCAATTATAATATATATAAAAAATATTTATCGAAATTGTATATATAGGGGTAGAAAACAAATTTTCTCCTGTTCTATATAATATACTGGTAAAAGGTTTGGTGCAACAACTGTACTCTTAAATGTGTACGAAAACATATCTCAATTTTTGATTCTTGTGAGTCACACTTTCTATACAAGTTCAAATATTACTTGTATATTTGTGTAACTATCATCATCATCATGCTTATTGCACTGAAAAATCACTTCATCAAATCTAAATTGATGGCTTCCTATTAGCTTTTAAAAATCAACAATGATTACATGGAGCAGTGTAGATGAAGAGTATCTTACCTGCTTAGTAGAAGACACATGTAATTCCAGAATAATGATTATTTTAGATTACCCTATTATCAAATATATCATTAAACATATATTTCTTACCTGTGACATGTTGTGTAAGGTCATGTGATGCTGAATTACATTCTCAGTCAACCACTCTAGCCTTCCAGTCTCTGCTAAAGTGCTTCCATCAATTATTTGTCCTCCATCAAGCATTTGCTTTGGAAATGTCAGTAAATTCTTCAGATATTCCACTGTATGTCTTTCCCTATCATGGTTTCCATACTCTGCTTGACGACTGTAAGAAGCTAGCACTACTGCTTGTTGGAAATCACATATTATCCGACCTTCTATCAAGTCATTTTTTAGCTGGAGAAAGTAATGATACCTAGTCACTTCGTCTGTTATTAAACTCGTTCCTGAGATGATGTAGTACATAACACGGAGGTAGAGCTGGTGGGAAGATGCGTGCTTATCCAGTTGTCGCTTTAAAGGGCGATCGAGTTGGACCCATCGCGGTTGTTGACTGCGGTTGATGTATCGAAGTCCGAAGAATTCTGGCTGGTTGATCGCCTGTCGCTGGCACACGTTGTCTAGGCACTCCTGACCGGAGCTATCTACTGATAACGTGCAGTCAGCGACTCCACCGTCAAGCAGTTCCACGCTAATCACGAAAAGACTTTTTGACGCGACGTTGTATTGCCTTGTCTTCTTCAGTTTCAACTTGAAAGGCATCTTCGAATCCTAATCTCAATAACATCACACAGGAAACAACGTTACGTTACGTTTATGGCGAAGGAATGTAGGAAACGAAGCCTCCGTTACGCGGTCCACATATTTATTACACTACCAAAGCGAATATAAAATTAACAACGGTCAGTGAGCAATATGTTACGAGGACAGTGACGCGCGAGATTCAGTAGAAGGTAATAAAGTTCGTCATGTAAACAGCTATGTGTATCATAAAAATAAAGAAATTCACGATAACAATCTTCACAACATTGCGACCATCGCCAACCGAAATGACAACTGACTACTGACTGACTAACTGCAAAATGACATTAACAACTTGATTTAGTTTGACAGTTGTTAATTAATTCGTTTTTACGGCAGCTGGATGAGCTACTATATTCTGATTAAAAAAAACTTCCAGTGGTTCACCCTAGGGGTGGTCTCTCTCTCTCTCTGGTCTCTCTATTCGAGCAATGTGTTCAAGCATATTCGGTATTGCACTACTCTCAGCTATTTCTACCAAATGTTTGGTTTGGAAAATTTGTAATTGTATGTATTTTGTAATCATGCTTCCAATGAAAATAAACAATTGTGACAAATGACTTTTCCATGAGAAAATTACATACAATTCTCATAAAATTAATAGTTTATATTTTGATATGGTTTTGCAATTTGATCTGTATCAACTCACATAACAAATTACTCGCTTAAATATATCTTAACTTATTAAATATTCAATAACACTATTAAAATTTCTACTATTTCAACATCTAGTTCGTAATTTCATATTTATCAGAATTCAAAAGAAAAATATATAAAAAAAAAAACAAATATAAATAAAATATATTTAATAACAAGTACATATATCTAAAACAGGAATAATTAAGATTAAGTGATCAGATCACTTTACAATAAATGCTTCTCCGCATCCGGGTAAGTGGTAAGTTGATATGTGGCAACACTGGCTAGGCAACGGCGCGCGCAGCAGTTTCAACTTGCAGCCAGTCTCTGGGTTCTCTCAGGACTCTCATCAACTTTTGTTCTTCTGAGTTTTCTTTGGGCGAGTTCATGTATTCCCATTTCTGAAACAAAAGAGCATATATTGCTACAATGCCCTGTCAATTCAGCTTCTTACCAGCTCTACTATCGTCTTCCCATAAAATGCCATAAAAATATTTTTAGTGTTTCCCAAAGGTTTAATTTTCTAGCAAAACTTTCCAATTTTTGACCATATCCTTGCTCAAGCTACATTATGTAATCAAATCTTGAAAGTGTCAATACAATAATTTGGTACCATTGAGCTGCTCGAATCTCTTTTACCAACTTCATAATTTCTAAATATAATTTTTAATTCTTTTTTTTATTATATACTTACAGCATTGAGCGGTAGCGACATGAGTATAGATTCGTAGCGCGCTTCAGGGGTCGCGAGACCGAACTTGGTTCCTCTATCATACATGAGGTTAAACTCGACGTAGCGTCCGCGGCGGAGCAGCTGCCACTGGCGCTCGTGGTAACCGTACGCATCGTCTTTATGCTTCCTTACTGGGAACCGATATAGAACAATATAGTATCGATATGACTTTAACTACACAATAAAATAGTGGGCAGTACAGTGGCGATCTTATTAAGTAACATTTTTTCATAACTTAGAAATAGCATTATGATGGTCTGTGATATAACATTTATTTGATTGGCGCATCGGTCAACCTGCATTGTCGTCGGACAATTATTTTGGTCCTTCGAGCCGGATACAAAATACAACCCACCGTACATTTTTGCCGTTCGATTCGGATGTACGGTGGACTATATACATTATAATCTTTATCAATAGCATGTCGGCATGTTATTGATCCTTAAAGATTGGTAATTAATGAGGTATGTATAAAATCTGTGATTTTCTCACCAAGAGGTATGTAGCTGGGTATAACAGCTTCAGCGCAAGTCGTTACGAACGAGAAAGCATCTTCTTGAGTTGGTTCGTCGACGTCGTCAAAGAAAATGCCCCCGATGCCGCGACGTTCACCGCGGTGCGGAATGTAGAAATAATCGTCGCACCATTTTTTGAACCTGCACAGAAGATTGTATGTTCCTTCAGAGGTAAATACTTGATACATGACATTACGGCATTTTCACAAAGGTTTATGGTATAAAGGTATATAGTTTTAAGGCTTTAAAGCTCGTTTGTAGGTATTGGTATTAATCCAGATGATCTATAGGTAGACCATTATATTTGCAAACTTTTTTTTTTTACACAAAAAAGAGCACAAAATTGACCACCAGCTCGCCTGATGGAACGCGACCATGAGGCCGAAAAAGAAGCTCGTCGATTTATAATATAATGTTTGTATTCACTCTAAACTTGAAAATTTAAATGGCAAAAACCGTTAAACTGTTAATAGCTTAATGGCATATATAGGAAAGATAGCATCCTATCTATCTAAAACCCCGAATCATATCCTCTCAAAAAGAAGAATAAATATAGTGTATTTCAGAGCAGTTACTATCGTTGACGTCCACAGACTAGTAAGAGATCGCTACGCGTTGACGTCATAATATTACGCTAGTGTTAATATGAATATTACGCAAGGCATTTTTTTAAATTGTAATTGGACCCGCTTAAAGCATTTGCCAGTGCCATAAAGATTTTTTTAAAATGTTAAATAAAAAAAGTTATAAATGTTCTAGTCACAATCTAAGTAACTTACACAATCATTTTCATGAGAAGTCGTACTTCAGTAAAGTGGTGGCGACATTAGTGCGATCAGTGATCCGTAAAATGAAAAAAGGAGGGAGTAGCGTTTCAAGGGATACAAGCGTCCTTTTTGAAATCCGAGTAAAGCACTCGGATTTCTAAAAAGGACGCTTGAATCCCTTGAGACGCTACTCCCTACATTTTTCATTCCATCAAGCACCAAAGTATATAAACCGGTTGTCATAAAGAAACCTTACGTAGTATACTATATACCTGGCATAGTATGTCTTGTCGTGAGCATCACAAGCATGTTTCAATGTCAAATGGAAATGTACTGCGTCACCTTCGTTCAGGTAGTAGGGCGTCAGGTCTGTGCCACCGCCGAACCACCATTTGATACCTGCAAGTGAATCAATAAATTAACATGTTAATGTCTTATAAAAATACTTATTTGTTATGAAAAAGACCGTTGGAGGTTATGAACAAGAGCAAATTTTAATGTTTACGATATTTATTATTACAAAAAAAGAAACGTAGCGTAAAAACTCTTGGAAAGTGAATCTAAGGACACCACGCACATAAAAACCAGTTTAGTCGTTTAGTCTGTAGGAGGTAAAACATACATACTTATATATACCTACATCCAAAAAAAGTAACCCTTCTTCTTGCTCAGTCAGATAAAAACTAAAGCCCGGCTACGTCGTCTTTCTGCTCTGCAGTTTTCCTTACAAAATGGTACATAGCATAATTCCTGTGTAAGGAAGTAGTCATTGTATATGTGATTTTATTTATTATTATTATTATATAGGTGTATTTACATATACATATTTGGAATGTGCTACCAATATGTCACCAATATTTATTTATTTAGTATTTATATACTAAATAAATAAATATTGGTTTAGACCCAACTCTGAAATATTACCTACCAAACAAAAAAATAATCATCAAAATCAATTCAGCGAAGCAATTGCGTAACAAACATACAAAAAATATCAGACGAATTGAGAACCTCCTCCTTTTTGAAAGTCGGTTAAAAAGTGAAAACTGCAAATATAAGACAGACACTTTACCGTCTTTATCCTGCACTTCAAAGTATCTGTAGTTGAAGTGTATGGTGGGCACCATAGGGTTCCGCGGATGGATCACGGCGCTCACACCCGCCGCGAAGAACGGAAGCGAAGCGTTTTCTAGATTCTTCCCCCTGCTCAAACAAGTCATCGTTATTACAAAGGCAACAAGTATTTTTAAAAGAAAAACAAAATACCCGACTGCAGAAATGGGGGTTTTGCAGGCTAACTTACTTCGAGATGCGTGATTATATGTAGAATGACAAGTCATCTTTAGGATACGTTAACATAGATATTAAGAGTATGACTGATATAGACAGGAGGCCTCTAGCACGTAGTACTTAGTTTAGAAGCTTAGTTATTTGTTACAATAAATTAGACCGATACCATCATGTGTCTCATTATCATCAACCCTCCAGTCCAGCCTCCGGCATAGATGCTATCTGACTTTTCTACTTTGGGTTGAAAGAATTTTCCACTTCTTCAGCTGTTTGACGTTTAATTGCTGGGAACACATGACACCATCGTTGCCGCTTCTGCGAGTAATGAGACCACAATTCTGCCACTTGATCAGTTATGCTTCTTTGGGCTATGTTGGAACTATTTGGGCGCATTGCATACACCATAGTTTATGCTATCATATTCTTAATGATGTTATTTGTGTTGGAATTCAAGAACAGGCCTATCAATGAGCTACGAAAATTCTATACCTGCTTCTCATTTGCTGTACAGCTGCAGCAGGCAGCGTTCCCGACACAACTGATATATTAACTCCTGCCTTCTCAAACACACGACCGTCTTGTAATACGCATGTGATGCCGCCACCACCTTCCTTGCGCATCCATCGGTCCACTTTGAATTTTGCTTCCTGAAATAATTCTTGAAAATATTAATCATTCTCTATCCATATCCAAGTACTACCTAGAATTATTAATGGGGAATATGCATTTATTTTTATTTGGTAATAAAAAGGCTAACCACAAATACATCCATTCCACAATAACAAAATTAATAAAATCTTCAAAAATAAGTAAGTTATAAGCATTTTAATTTCACGTTAGACAGAGAGCACATGATCGCGACAGATGACGCCGAACTGCATCATGTTCGCTGTATAAATTTAATACAATTTTTTATTTCGCGAGAGAGGGAAAATCATCCCCCCCCAAAACTTGAAATGAATCGTTTTTTTTTAATAGAAAATGTATTACATTTTAGTGTGTTATCAAGTAAAATAAGTAAGTAAGTTATTCTTATGAAATAAATTTCATGCATATTATCTTTCAAACTCAGTAAAATATATAACATATCAAAGAAAACACATTCAGTCTATATACCTCACAGGATTGGTTATTATGTATAGAAAGCTGTTGATTGTTACATTGTTAGCAAAATGAGGCAAGAATTTACTTTGAACATAATGAGTAGGTTATTCTAGTGTCTCTTCACATGTTTCATATAATAGATAGAAAGAAGATGAAAGAAAAAGGCTAAGAAAAAGTTCAGTTTTTTTACTAAATGTTGCGATGTCAGTCCCATATTTGTTCTTAGTTCTTCAATAGATTTAACCTAGGTTTTAACTGATGTTAAGTTTACGTATTATAGTTATCAGTTTTAACGAAATGATGTATATTTATAATAATTTAAATTGACATATAAATTTTAATTAACTTCAGATAATAAGTTTTAAACTTTTTGGTGGGAAAGTGGCTTTGCCTCTTTCCTGTAAAATAACCATTACATAGAATTATAAAGGTTAAGCTTAAAAAAACATTCAATTTAGGTATACATCCATGACATGACATACTATTGATAGGCAAAGAAAACACAAGGGTCACTATAACATTGAACCACAATGAGAAAAAAGCAAATGTTTCAGGGTATTGGATAGTTTATTTTGGAATAAAGTGCAATAAATGTAAGCATACCGGCCATTTTATGAACACGTCATTGTCAAAATCGAAATCATCCACTGTTTTCTCATCCTCCCAAGCCTACAACAAAATTTTACTCAATAAACAAGTATCAATGTTAAAAGAAAAACAAAATACCCGACTGCAGAAAAGAGGTTTTTGCAGCCTAACTTATGATTTTTTTAAATTTTGATGCATCCAGTCACTCTCACAACTAAGACGAATCTATTGACACCACTCACATCAAAATCGGTCAAGCCGTTTAGGCTCTAGGGCGTGTCAAAGAAATATACATACATACACTCGAAAAACATAACCCTCCTTCTTACGCAGTCGGGTAATAACAAACATTTTTCATTTCATTTTATGATAAGATTAATAATTATTGATGTAGATTTCGCACTGAAAACGTCACGAAAAGTAACTAAGGCCTCTCCACACTTGCGGTGAAATTAACTGCAAAAACTGCCAAAGTTAGAACAACAGATTGGTAAGGGTTTGCGCTTGGTTCACATCACAGCTGTATATAGTTCGCGTTCTTGACGAAAATGGACAGTGATATTACTACTGTTGCTATGAGGCTACTTTAGCGCTTACGCTTTGGCAATGTGTAATTATGTTTTTATTTATTTATTTTAGATAGATAAACCACAAACTCGTCTGATGTTAAGCGACGTTGTGATCTAGGATGGATCCTTCAAAAAGAGAACAAAAACAATTAGATAATACTTTATTATAAGACCATAATGCATGAATAATTACTATGGCTTATATAAGTTAACAATTATATAAGTAGGTTTTTCAATAGGCGACCATATCCCATAGAGATATCTCTTCCAGCAAATTAAGGTGGAGATTAAAGCGCGCAGCAATTTCTCTAGCGCAACATATCATTTTTAAACATATAAAATCATTGAGCAGCAAATATTAGAAAAGTAAGATGCCAATTTGTTTAATTAGAAAGGTTATTTTAAAAAAAGGTTTTAATCTGATAGCATTTATACTGGTGACGGAATTGTGAAAAAACATATAGTTTTAAATTCCTTAGCCAATTTACAAGAGAAGATTTTTTTTTAAATAAATGTAATCTAAATAAACAAATCGGCCTCTTCCTTTTCTAATATCCATACTCACATGATTTTATATGCTGAAAACGGTTGTGATATGTGAGAGAGATAGCTGCGCGCGTTAAGTGAATCCTCAAGTAATTGTAAAGTCATTCAGGAAATAAAAACACAAATATGCTAATTGCTAATCGGAACGAATAACTCATGGATCGCGGGTGTATCTCGGCTTCGGGCGAGACTCGCGCGCACTTGTGGAGACGCCTGATTGGGGTCGCGGAACAAAAAATTTCGTACATTAACATGATATACAACCTTATTTATTATGAAAATATATAATGTATATGCTAGTGTAAAAAAATCTAAGCACATAAAATAATACTAAATGATATTATTTTATTCACAGGCGACAGTTTATGTATTCCATTATATTTTAGTATGATGTTAAATTATGCTTCAAGATAAAAACCCTTGCTCTTATCTTGGATCGGCTTTCAAGTAACACTTCGACAAATTTTGAACATCAGAGAGATAAGAATTATAAAATGACCTGGACCTCAAGGCTGTTAAGTGAACATCACTCGCTCACCGCTCGCTTATACGATTCAAAGACAATTTTTCACAAACTGTTAGTCTATTTATATAGTAATAGACTAAATTATGCTATTACTAGCAATTCGTCAAAATTGTCTTTGTTGAACGAGTGATGTTCACTTAGCAGCCTTGAGGCCCTGACGTTTCGAACACTTTGCAGCGTCGTCCTTGGTTACATAGTCTCACCTGAGACCATCAAAGAACACTATTACTCCTAGCAGGAGACCACGGACGTTGCAGTGTTTCGAACGTTAGGTCATAATGACTGGCCTTGTGGCTCAGTTGGTAGTATGTCTACCTGCTGTGCTGTAGGTCGTGGGTTCGATCCCCAGCCAGGGCAAACATTTGTGTGATGAGCATGGATGTTTGTTCTGTGTCTAGGTGTTTCTATGTATCATATGTGTATATTTAGAAAAAAAAGTATATATGTATTCTATCAGCCATCTAGTACAAGCTTTGCTTAGTTTGGGCTAGATGGTGTTGTGTGAAATGTCCACAAATATTTATTTTATTATTTATTTATTTATAAAATCATGTAAAATATACGCGATAAATCCATCGACATAATATGTACTACATACGATAAATATGTTAAAATTTCTTTAATTTCAATGAGTAACAATGGCAATAGAAAACTTAAGTTTAATTCAAGTGCAAGGTAATCCAACAGAGCTACACAGTATTCTACCCATATACTATGGTATCTATCAAGTTAAAAATGGCATGTATTTAATGCAGCGACTAAGTAAAACGAATATGGGTTTACAAAAAAAGTGGGTACCATATATAATGGGTTGGCAGCTAATATGGAGTATCGTAATAAGTAAAAGGTAGCATATTAATATATCAGTTATAAGATCCATTTTAATTTAAACTAGCATCAAGTTAAAAATATTTTGTGGCTTCTGAATAAAAAAAAAATATGACCGCAAAACAGAGCCCGAAAGTGGGTTTTTAGATGGCACGTAATAGTTGGTAATTTTACCTATTAATTTTTATTAACTATATAACGATATCTCACACAATGGGATAGATTATCCCCACATTACGTGTATGGGTGGTAATTTTTTTTTCAAACTTTTATTCTACGACTTTCTTGGCATTATTGACATGCATATCTATACCAAATTACAGCTTTCTAGTACTTATAGATTTTGAACAAAACCAGGGATGCATAGACAGATGGACATGGCAAAACTATAAGGGTTCCTTATTTCCTACAGAACCCTAAAAAGAAAGGTGTTAGAAATTTTTATTAGTTAGTAAAAATTGTTCTTACATCATCCTCTTCAGCTTCCAAGGCTCTGCAGAACTCTGCCTGTATCCTCATGATCATCATTTCCATTTGCGTCTTCATATCATCCTGGCTCTCCATGAGCTTTGTAAAAGGAGTGATGGGTTCTGCCATGTAGTTTTTTACTTGGAGTATTTCCTTCATTTTGGCTTGTTTTTTTAGTTGGGTGTAAGCAGTGAAGCCTGCACCGAGGATTGCTGCACAGTATAGTCTGGAAGATATGATAAGTTTAAACAGTTTTTCTTTTAAATTACATTTCTGGTTATTAAGGGCTCACACAAGACACAAGAGACACAAGCATCATAGCTGTCTAACACACACAACTCTTTTAATTAGAACAAATTTTTGATTTTTTATACCTATTAAAGATCTTCATGTATCACACATAATTATTGTGGAATAAATAATTGATTGGTCAATGTCAACCATTTGAAAATATTCAGAACAATTTTATTTTTGATGACCATATTAGATTCACACATATATTGTGCCAATTTTCAGGTTTGGATGTCTATTTTGGTTAAAACAACAGGAATCAAAATAATACTGATTACAATGTAGGTAATATCATATATATATGAGAATGAAATGACTTTTGTTAATGGGATCCACACCTTGAGGAAGTGACAGTATTTCTTGAGTTTGATATTGTGACAGGCAGAGAAAATCTTACTACATAAATGTATATAATACGAAAGAAAAGGATCTTGTTGGGCTCGGCAGATGTGACTCAAAACAAACAACAGTTACACTACTGTAAATGCACCTCTTACATGATATATTACTTTTTTAAATCACTGAAAACACATACCTATATTTTGATGCAAGATTTGCATCAAATTGAAAAGAGACCCAAAATTGCTTTAGCAAGGAGCATTTTCTATTAGGAAACAAAAAAAATACGGGTGAAAGTATTCTGCAAGACAATGCTATGTGGCATTGAAACAGTCTTATAATTTATAAGTCCATGTTGCTCCAGTCATCTAGTGCACACATCAATCTACATTCTACTACCTTTTGCCACAGAATATATTGCTTTTGGTAAATAAGGGATAGATCAGATCCCTCAATATCTGAAAATGTTAATCTGTACAAAGCAGTGCAAAAACAGCCACATCAGATATTATTGGATTTTAGTTTTTTGTAACTTTTTTTTAAATAAGACTGAATGATAAAGCAGAAGTTTATCTACCGGCTATACTGTTTGCTATCAATTTATTTATCATGTCAAGTGCCTTAAGGACTACATAATAGGCATGCACTAAACACTAAGCACAACCTTTAAAGTAAATGAGTAATGCAAAAATAGCGTGACAAATTGCATATACTTTCCCTGAAGACATGCTTAAACGGCAAACACATGAATTACATGATTTTATTTGCGAGTAAATTTAGGCACGTAACACAAGATTTACACTTACTTGAAAGGTCTATCTTTAATTTTTTTATAGCTTCCAACATAGCTCAGTGTTTTAAAACTTCTCACTACTATTTTAAACGACATTTTGCAATATTATTTTACTAAAATTCAATAATAATTTCCTTGAGAAAGAAATACGGGTTACGGAGAAAACGAAACAACTTTATCCGACTGACTGTCATGACACAAATCAGCTGTATGAATTGACATTTGACAGCCAAACTTCATAACGTTTGACGTCAAATGAGAATAGTCACAAATGTCAACGTCATATAGACAAAGAAAAAAATAGACACAAGTACCGTATATCCAGTTATGGGATAGCAAAATGTATGCGACTATTAGGTATATTCCGGTAGAAATCGGGCATAATAAGTAAATATCCTTAATTAAATACGTTGATTACTGTCAGTGTGGGTAACTTTGACATTGCGTTAAACTTTGGACATAGCCTGGCTTAAAGATTCTTGATTTTTTTACCAAAAGATGAGTAATTTAATTGATTGATGAATGCGTGAGTTGTAGTCGCCAAACATTATAAATGTTAATTTATGCATAAAGTTGACAAATGTGATGGAAGTTTTAAAAGTTTTCCACCATTTTATAAACACAAGAATTTGTGACTGAAAAATGTACCTATGTCCAAGATTTCGGATTTAATTATACTAAACTTGTTTAAATCCCATGAGTTTTTATTTAATATCGATAAAACATTGGATCGTTTTTATTTAACATCAACATTGGATAGGTAATTCAAAAATATATTATTCAATTTAGTATTCCACATTTGTTTTCGTCTCTTTTGCAAAATATTAGGCTTTAAGAAGAAATTTTTGTTAGGGTCAAGTGTCTCCCCCCTCTACCAGCTAAATGGTTCTTGTCGAATAGGTATGTTGAAAAAAATCCAGCAATTAATTTCCATAATGAAATTGTAAGGAAAAATAACACAAGTAAGTAGGTTTTACAAGTTAACGAGTAATAGTCGATCAACTTAGCTTAATTAACTAGAATATTCTTAGTATCAAACAACCCTATTTTAAGTTCGCATAATATTGACATAGACATAATAATAATAATAATAAGCCTAGACCCTGCCCCGCTGTCGGCGGAATTCTAGGTTTAAGTTTTTATAATGTTTTTATTGTTTTTTATAAAAATATTGTAAAAACTTAGGCTTAAGATTAATAAATAAATATCTGGATAGTAATAATAATACCGCAGGGGCGGCTTTATGGCGAGCTGTCAGTGAGTGGCGACACCGGCGTATACCCCGATGTTTCCCTGGGGCTAAATGAGACCCCTGACCTCCAGCTTGCCTTAACCGGCCGGCTGGATAGTGGAAACTGCAAGAGCTAAGAACCTAAGCTCCAGGGTGGAAGTGTTAAAGGGCAGAACGCCGCTAGTAGCTCTTAGTAAACGCGCAGCACACTTCTCGACACCCTTAGCCACCCACACCGATGTTGCTTCTCCGGCGCCAATATGCGGCGTCACCATGGGGGGCCCATGTAGTGGGTGGCGAGTCATCACCTGCCTAGATATTTTGACGGAATTGGCAGGTGCCATTTTCTCATCCTGGTGCTCTCACACAGAGGTACTTCATCTTACCTGCTGTGTGAGAGCATCAACCTATAGCCTAGTTTATTTAAGTCACTAACATTCCACCACAATAGCCAAGATCTGTCAAATTCCATATTGTACAATAATCCATTTATAGTCCATCCATATACCCAATCTGTATTTTTTATTATACATTGTAAAAGGGCCTCTCAGTGTTGGTTGCGACCCCACTGACGCCTTTCAAAGGTCCGGGTTAGACCCGTGTATACATTTGAATAAAGAGATAATAATAAAATTTATTTATTGATCAAAACATAGGGTTACATAGTAGCGTTTAAACAACAAATAGTATTCATCTAGAAGAATTATTTTGCTACAAATTTGATGAATGAACTTCGAATTTCCGAACTAAGCTGTAAGCTTGGACTTCAGATATCCGTATACACATACATTGTGATATGGAACTACGAAACCCTACATTGCGCGTGGCCCGACAAGCACTTGACCGATTTTTTAAAATTGTTTTTAGTTAGTAAAAACCCGAAAACTAGTCTTCTAAAAACCAAACAAAAGAGCACTCAAGAAACATAAAGTAAACAATAGGTATGCAGTTCATGGAATGGGTGAATCTTTTTTAAATTTGATATCAGTGCACTATTAATCTTAGAACTTATATTTGATAATGAGGTCATTTTGATTGTAGAATTTTTGGGCTTTATTTGATTTTTAAGAAATTATTTCATTAGTAATAAAAATGCAATTAAACTATTTTATTTTTTGCGCTCGCTTGTAGCTCAAAGTTTTTAAATGGCATTTCCCATGAAAACGAACATGATTGAATATGACAAATCGGTTCAATTTGATAGATCTATGTTTTTTACATCAAAAAAGTAAAATAAATCAGACCTAAATTACGTAAATCGCCGTTTATGAAGATTTTCCGCTATCGAAATGAACGGGAGTCATTTTTACCCACATTCGCGTTTAACTTTGACAAGCTATTTAAACGCGATTTTCTTAAATATTTTCTATACTTTTGGACTTGTTACTTCTTTACTTTAAAACTTACCACGAAAGAACACGCTTAAATAAGTAAAATACTATTAGACGCATACATTAATACTCTGATATCGTCAAAATATGAAAAAGTGTGTATAAATTTACCCACACTGACAGTACCAGAGGTTATTATAAATAAGATATTTTTTTAAAACCTTAAAATCTAATATATTGACCACTACATGTCACTAAGATTTGTACTACAGCAGATAGGTTAAACATTGCATAAACAGTTACACCGAAAGAGACAAAAAATGCGTACATCATTCTTTTTCACACTCGCTAAATTCATATTATCCTATTTCACAGGGCTGTGAAGAGAAAGTAAAGTGACGGGCTCTATTGTTTTCTCTCTCTATGCAACGTAACCTCAAAGTTGTTATTGTACCGGTGGCGCCGCTCTACCGGCGAAGCGCGGTAACAGTTATTATCAGCTGTGAAATTACCTTCCGCAAGACGTGTTTTCATGCGCAATATGTGTTCATCTCTGTCGTGAGCTCGGGTGGGTAGATCGATTGGGCTCATCGCGCTCTTTCCTCCCCGTGCAGTGTGATGAGGCCTCGCTGACAGTACGACGCCAGTGCGCCTGTGCTCGGGCTCCGGTATCGATCGTTCGCGACGCCGCATTGCCGTACATTCCGAAGGCGGTGCCTCGCCTAGTTTTCGTCGATCGTCGGCGTGGCGGGCGCGTGTCGGCGTCGGCGTCGCCCCGGGCTGCCCTGCGCAGTAGCGGCGCGCGAAACGCGGGAGCGACCGACCTTCCTTCCGCCAAAACCGGCTCGCTGTCCGCCGCGGACGGCTGTGATGTAGCCGCGGGCGGCGCGAGCGGTTCGGACAAAGGACCCGCGACTCCGCATCGCGATGAAGAAGTTCACGTTCAAGGGCGTGCTGGACGGGTTCCGCAGCTCCGTGCAGGCGGCGCCGCGTGGTCACGAGCAAGAGATCCAGGAGACTCTGCGCCCCGACCACTTCTACATTAAAAAGGTGAGTAGGACCGCAGCGGTGCGAGACCCCGACCACAATGGCGAGCGGCGCGCCAGCCGTCGCAACGAGGAGTGGGGAGTCACGGCCTAGCCCACAGCCCACTTGCCGAGCGTGAGCATGTTGTGTAAACTCGCTCGAACACCAAAACAATGCCGTCAAAACATTGCCAATGCTGACAATAATAACGGAATCTGCAGAGCTGTTCTTTAATAATGAAAAGGCTTTCCGCATATTTTACCGTTCGTGTGCCGTTAAGGGCTTACGTCAGCGCGCAACCTTGACCATCTACTCTGTTTGTAGATTGTACATGGTAATCTGCTGGCCTCGACGAGGTCACAATATTAACCAATTCAATGCATCATTGGTGGCGTCTGCTATGCAAGTACCTATTGTATTTTGCAGAACAATATAATATCTCGCCACCTGCCCGTAGGCGGTTGTTCCGATCATAATATTGGACTGATAACAGGATAAGATAAACACTGCACTCAATAATACTCTTTCTACCTTCTAATATTTTTCAATGAAAAATGCGCGAAAATTGTGTCATTTCATATTCACATACATATTTCAGGGTTTTCAGAATTGCTGTTTTATCATAGGCACTTAAAAAAACACTTGTAACACTTAACACAGAAAATCCTTAAAAACTTCTCTATAATTAAAAACTTCCGTTGTTTTCACAAATGCAATCTACCGTATTTAAAGGAAACAAAAGACTATAATAATGAATTTCTTTCAAACTGAAAAGTCGGGGCGAAAGTAAAAGCAAACAATCGGCCCCGTGTCATGGGCTAACTGGCCTTTCGCATGATCGATGGAAACTTTTAATGATTGCAGCCCAACTTTTAGACACGCATACACTTTTACCTACTCCTTAAATGGAAAGGAAATACACAAGTTCTCCTTTTGCAGTATGTACGCTACTTCATTTAATAAGCGGAGAGAAAGGTGTACATTACATAGCACTCTGATCTGATTTCCATGGTTAAGAACAGAGCGTTCCTGCTACGTAGCTCTATTTTAAATTCCCGACAAAATTAGGCCTTCTCGCGTAATGAAATTCCTCAAAATTTCGTCTTACGGTATCTTATAAATTATGATCTTCATTATTTCTCGTTTTCTTGCAGTATTTTTACTTTCCGATTCCTCGAGACACCTTAAGTCGACAGTTTTTCGTCGGGTAATCCGACGCTCCCTTAATTAATTTCGTTTAGTTGGGATTCCGATAAATGGATAAACCTTTTAGGGGAGCCGTCGGAAGCATCTTCTATCTCAGGGTTCTTGCAATATGATAGGAGAAGATGCCAAAAGTAAAGCGCTTTGACGGAATGGAGAATTGAATTTAAAACTTTGAGTTGTAACAAGGGAAAGCTTTCAGAACTTTTCTCTTGCAGTCTTCGTTTTGCCAAATGAGGTGGGCAAACTAATTTACCGACGAATCCTTTGTAAACATTTTGCTGTTATAACCGGAGTTAAGGCTGTCTTAAGGTTCTTTGAGCCCGGAAATTTGAATTGTCTTAAAACATTATAATTCGGGCTTAGGTATTTTTAATACCGAGCATTGAAATTATATTTTTCATTCATTAAGTAGGTCAATTGTTGCAAGAAAAGGTGGTTTGTTATAGTATATTTTGGGTTCCGATCACATATTTAGCAGTTATTTCGGGAAAGAGATGTTCATAGATAAAAACTATAGCCAGCCGATAAAGCAATCACGTAACCAGATAAATATGTCAAGTATGACAATGTGTGTGAATAATATTCCATCACAAATTCTTCAAAATACACAATCGATGCGGGTTTTAAAAACATAATACGAGTATCGTGGTTTCGCATTTAGCACCATCGATAAAAGGAAAACAATGTCAGCTGGCGGTACATCGTATTTATTTTAATACGATATGATGTCAGCATGAGTTCACCGCCTACGGAATGACTATAAAACCTCATGCGAGCTATCCTCGTAATGCGAGCCTTCATGGCAGCTGACAGAATTTAGAGATGAGCATTATCTAAGCATAATTTGTTCTAGAAGTAATAGCTCGCTTCGGTCCCGTTTTCCCCAAATTTGCAGAGTAACATTTTCGCAAGCTACCGCGAATGATAGTGAATTTTGTGACTTTGTGGCTGTTTAATGCTTACCCTACATTTAAATTAAAATGTATTCTGTACCATGCAGCTTCAGCAAATTCTGTTGCTTTGCTTTCAGAATTAATATGTTATTTAAGCTCCATATACTTTACTCTCAATTGAATGAATATTTTGGCAATACAAAGAATAATTCACAAAGAACGTTGCTAGTCGTAACAATACCTAGTCTTTAGTGCATTCATGTCCAGCATTTGCATTAACATCTTCTATCTAAATTCTAATAAATGTCACAACTACGTCGTATAGAATTTGTGTTATTATTAATGCTAATTTATGTAAAAATAGCATGTAATAAAGGCACTATATTTATGTCGTATTTAAATGGTCGTAAGTAACTACTATATCTTAGTATCGTGCAAGTATGAATGAACATTGTCATTATCTTCGCGTGCTCCCTCCGAGATAAGTAATTACTCCGGAATTGGATTTGCCCATTGTTATCTTGACGGTGATTCACTTAATTAAACAAACACAACAGATGGCAGTCGAATTAATATCGCAGCTAAAAAACAGTTTTCTTATAAAATCCGTATTTTTGACCGACTGCGTAAGGAGTGTTATGTTTTTCGAGTGTATGTATGTTTGTATGTATGGAAGTATATATGTATGTTTCTATATGATCGCCTATAACCTAAACGGCTTGTCCGATTTTGATGTGCAAGGTGTCGTTAGAAGCGTCTTCACTCTCTTAAGAGTCACAGCCTATATTTTTTGTAATAATAATAATAATACAACTCTGGCAAACTTAAAAAATGCGTTTTTTCATAATATCCACCGCACTTTTTCGTAGTTTTACCAGATTTATTCTAAAGAATATGCATTTACAATTTTTTACGCATTCTTTCTCACGAAAAACATACTCAACAACGCACTAAGCGTAACGAAGTCTAGAGTCTAAAGTTAGACTGCCTAAGCAGCTTTTCTGTAATCGAGTATTTTGTTTTGTTTTTAATACAGATACTTGTTGATACTAGGGACGTAATTGTATAGACAGACAAACTTGATTCTGAAACGTAAAGCCTTCTTTGATAAGACGGGTAAAAATGTTGAAATAAGTAGGTAGGTAGATATAGGTACTGACTATAATTTCATAGTGCATGGACTAAGGTAACGGCAAATATGCGCCGAGAACATTTTCAAATGGTTTTTTGTCTTTGTAGGCTATATATAGCAAGTTATCACAAAGTTTGCGACAATCTAAGATTATTCTCTTTACAATCACGTCAGTATATTTATTGATAATACGTTTTATTACTTATAAAAGTTAAGAAATCCAATTTTACTAACTCAAATGACTTTTAGACTTGTTTATACAAGTCTCAAAGTCATTTGCAATTTATGAGGTGCACTATTTATAGTTAAATTGATGTGATAATTTAAACAATTATATCAGTGTTCGCAAAAATTGTGATAGATTAGATAGATTACCTATAATAGTCACCGAATTAGATACAAGATCAAAAAACTGTTTGCAATTTGAATTTCGCGCTGCATGTCTACCTATAACCCTTTAATCAAAATGCGGGAAAGATCGCAATTATTCCTTCCCACTACAAAAAGCCTAAGTTTTATTTAATCTAAGCCTTTGGCTAAAAAGGGCGTTCATTTAAAATACTAATAACTAACAAAGATACTAATGGAATTAAAATGAAACTAATCGTTTTTAAATCCATGGCAATAAATAATTGCTGACGTTTTGTGACAACCTTTTACAGCTGAGATTGGGGTCAATCAGTTAGCTAATGAATTAATCTGTCTGGTTGGCGGCCTTTGTAGGGCTTTGCTGGCGGTCGGTGAGGATTACATTGGATCCGAACTAAATTACAGCTGCATCTGAATGTGACACTACCGCCATTTGTTACAGCTCAATTGAGGCGCAATAGTGAACGTGAGGATTTTGTGGGTTGAGCAAAAGGTTTATGGCTTTGGCTTATAGTGTGGCAATGAGGCTTAAAAAAGAAAGTAAGGTTGTATGGTGTCATTCTAATATTCGTCTTCTTTTTTCCTATGTCGGGATATTGGATTTGAAGAAAACAAACAAGAGTTCAAGTTTTCCAAAAATGAAAAAAACAAGCTTACCTACCTGCAACATTCCTCAGAGAAAATAAAAAAGTGTCAAACGTTGTACCTACTTAGCTTTTTTCGAAATATTATTTTAAGAGACCGATTCAACAATAAAAAGAAAAATCATTTCTCTTTATAAGTGTGGAGGGCCACCTCTATTTTTGTTATTTTTTTAAAATTTGACTACTGCATTTTGTAGTGGTTCCTAGAAAACATCTACATGCCAAATTTCGTTTATGTAGGACTGATAGTCCCTGATTAAAATGACTGTGACATACGGACAGACAGACAGACAGGCAGAAAAATGGACATGACGAAATTATAAGAGTTCCTCGTAGTGACTACGAAACTCTAAAAAGTAAACAGTTTTCTCCTATTCTATAAAAAAATGTGCAATGCATTGACGGAAATTGCATTTTCGACGATTCCTGATTTACTCGTAACCAACTCTCAATGCAGACTCCTAAAACGACACTGGTTAAAAAGACAAATGTAACAACACCTGGTACTCCTAAACTGGTTAAGCCGTACGGGCTATGAGCTGCATGGCAAAAAGGAGAAATATAAATGCAGTTTAGATAAACAAAAATAAATCAAGAATACCGTTATTAAATAAATTCAATTAATTTTAATTAGGCTCTGGCCGAGTCACGAATTAACGCCGTGACGTCACGAGCTGACTCATGACTGAAAGAGCTCAAATAGCTTGACTCGATGAAACGGTTGACCTATTATTGGTGTGAAGGAAATAAATTATGCTCGTGCAGAATATAATTTAGTGGTAACATTAGTGACGTCACGGTGTTATGGTTGCTGCCGTTAACCGTTAACTTGATTTTGCTACTAAAATAGAGCATAGTTAGGTCTCACATCAGCGAAGTAGTAATGTTTAGAGGTAGAGTAATCAGTTTTCTCCTTTTGTACAGACAAGTGTGCGGTAAACATAACTCGACATTTCTTAGAGTTCGATAACAAAAACATTTTAAAATTATAATCTTTATTCTTTATAGCAGTTAGAGCTAAATATACATATTTTGAAAGTTGTCTTTCAAATTTTTACGTACGTTAGTTATGCCTGTTTTTTAACCCTCAACCAAAAATGAGGAGCAAAGACTTATGTAAATAGGGCGAATTCTGTGATGAAGAGTATAAAAAGCTTAACGTGTGTATCTGTTTATCTGTGTGTCTGTCTGTGGCATCGTAGCTCTCAAAGTCTCAAACGGATGGACCGATTTAGGTCTAGCTATATCAAATCCCGTACGCCGCTATCTGCGTTTTTTTCTGGTCTGGCTGATGGACATTTCGTATGCAAAATATCTCAGATTAAAACATATTTTTGAACGAAAATAATACAAAGGCTTGACCAGGCATTTCATATGCTAAAATTATTTTGAATGAAAATACAAAGAGCGAAATATTTACGCAAATAACGGTGCGTCCAATAAGCAGTGGCAGATAAATCAGAATTTTAATAAAAATGGCGCTCGCAGGGCGTTGCTTTCGTAATAAAACGTAATGGGATTGTTTAATGATTGATTTGTATTCATGTTGCGTGTCTGTAAGGCCAGTTGTGCATGGTCAGATAGATTTATCTCGATTTACTAAGGGGTATTATGCTTTTATGTCCACTGGAATACATTAATTTGAATAAGTATGTTCTCATTGTCTCAGACTATATTGTCTTATGCTACCGACTTAGGTAGGCAAATTAGTATTTCAGAACGCTTAACGAACTTAAGAACGCTTGTAGATGATTGTTTTGATTTTGTACTTAAATGTAAATACATGAATCAGTTCTAGCATAAATTAATTACAGCTGAACGTTAATTTTCGAACTACGAAAACATTGTCGACCATCTCTAATAATTTGGAATATTTTAACTTTATTTTGCAACAATATTCTATACACTGTATGCTTTATTTATCTCATATTATACCAAGTATTTCAGAGTGCCTGTTGGCAAAGGTCTCCTCTAACACCTTTCAATGTGTTAGACAGAACAGTTAAAATGTCCAGTTTTTGGATTTTTTCATATATGTGTAATTGTGTACTCTAACACTATGCTTCTTGCCAAATTTCATAGTTCTAGGTCAACGGGAAGTACCCCATAGGTTTTGATTACCTTGTGTGATTTTTACGACATATTCGGCTGTAACTTTTTTTTACGAAAACCGAGAAATTTTATTTTTCTTTCTGCAGCAAGATATTCTAGATTTGCGTATATGGTTTTAATTTCAACACGATACCTTCACGCGTTCCCGAGATACAGGTCTTGACACCCCGACGGACGGACAGACGGACAACAAAGTGATTCTATAAGGGTTCCGTTTTTTCCTTTTGAGGTACGGAACCTTAAAAAAATGCGCTAATTACCTCATAGGTAGCGTGGAAACGTGTGCATGAATGAATGAATCGTTATAGCTCAGAAACGATGGCTCGTAGGAAAAAAGTATTAATACATTTTTTATAGATAATTTTATGATAAAACTTACCGTTTTGCTAAAAATCTCAAAGATCTATTTTTTTTGACCTTTGACATTGAATTAAAAAAAAACCATACACGGGAATGATGGGGAACTTAATTATTTTATTTATAATCATGTTTTGAACAATTTTACTGATTTTCGCTCGTTGGGAATTTATGCAACTTCGAATGTCTAAATTGACTGGACTATTAACAAATTTTAGTCTTTTCCTGCATATTTATGTCAACCTCTGATGCGTTTGTCATTAACTTTGTTTTGGTTTCGTACATTTCTAGATCGACTTTGCTCTCGTTGGCCAAAGCATGTTTATTTTTTAATGTATTATGATTTTCTTCAAATAAAACTGGGTCATCTGCAAATCGAAGGTGATTTAATCTAGCACCATTTATATTGAGTCCTGTCATTTCCCCAATTTAGTTTTTTTAAATATGTTTTCTAGTACTGATGAGATCAGGTTCGATTTAAAATATCGTTGCTTTGATATATGTAATTATACTAATAATGATGCATATGAATATACGAGATAAAAACAGTATATGAATATACGAGAGCATATTAAATTAGCCATTGTTATATCATTCCCATATTTCGCTCCCGCTTACACAATCACTGATCTCACATCCGCAGAGAAGGACACGCTCTAGATAGCATCATTACAGTACTTATTAATTGTATCCTCTTACTACTAATCTCTTCATATATAGAAGTTTCTGGTAAAAACCCAAAAACTACTTGCACAAGTTGTACTAATAGCACAATTTTTGTTTCAATAGTTCTATCATAGTACTACAAGGATAAAAAAAGTTTTACTAACGAAAATTACCATGTAGGTATTATTAGTTCTTTATAACAAATGAGAGAGATTTCGTTTTAATAGTTCTACCATAGAACTAAAGGGATAAAAAAAAACAAGTTCTATGTCGTCACAGTTCTATAGAACTAATGGGAGTTACCGGTTTTGATTATCTACTTATAACAAAAGACTGCCAAGATGCTAACATTTTTTTAAATAGGACAATTAGAGTAACTTGGCAAGTCATTTAATTTAACCTCATCTAGCTCGAACTAAATAGAACTCCTTGCTTGATTGAATCATCTCTCAGACTAGTCTTGTATGCCTATCCTATTAACCTCTTCAGTTCATCTGACATTAAATCTTAAAGGATTCCCGCCAAAACTCCTCTTAAAGGATCATAGGAGAAAATTAATCATTTAACTTAACCGATTTACTGCTGAGTTGTAAGAGATATACATTTTAAGATTAGACCGACTACCTAAGAATACGTTAAGTAATGTTTAAGCATTTCTTTTACTAGTGGTAGAATACAATATTTGGCACGTGTAGTAAAAAAACATACGCTATAATTTATATAACCTGGGTGTCTCCAAATTGCAAATGAATTAATTTATTCTAGGTAAATGCATTCCATCGTGGACGGCAACGCGCAATCTTATTACCTACTGCATTAAAAATAAGTTTAAATTATAGCTGATAAATTGAAAATACCGACTTCAAAATACGCAATACAATAAATACATACGCGAATTGTTGTTCACTTTTCAGTACCTTTTTACCAGTTATTTTGTTATAAAAACCATAGTACTGCATTGATTTTGATAACATTTACATTGGTTCCATGTAAATGTTATCAAAATCAATGCAGTCTGAGATATGATCTACCAAATACACCAAGAATCATTAAAAACAATGCACAATTGGCTGAGTAATCAGTGATCTACCAAATACATCAAGAATCATTAAAACCAGTGCCCAATTGGCTGAGTAATCAGTGAATAAACATTTAAAAAACCATGCAGACCGAATTGATAACCTCTTTCTTTTTGGAAGTCGGTTAAAAAGTAGCCCAGAGCGTGTCTAGACACGCGTATAGTAGGGTTAGGGTAGGGTTCGTAGCTAATGCTGTAATTAAAACTATTTGCCGAGTATTTTTCGTTTAGACTAGGTACTTTGCGAAAAGGTTAATGACCTTAGTATGTAATGATTTAAGTGTTTTATATATTTATCGCTATATCTCGAAAAGTTGTAATCACAGAGTGTTCAAAATATTTTTTATTGAAAGTATTTAAAATGATCTACTATAATAGTTACTTATAAATTTTTAGGTCTAGGTAAGAGGGGACACAAATTTTTCACCTTTGGCGGGCTATAACCAAAACCATAACTATAGCCCGCCAAAGGTGAAAAAAAAATTTGATATATATCTTTTTGTGATATTGTGATATATTTGAGATATATCTCGCACACATCGCATCTGAGAAAAAAAAGTATGCAATCTTAGTTTTATTTTAATAGATCTGTTCAACGATATCCCACACGATGGGGTGGGGTTGAAAAAAAATATTTATCGCTTCTTTATTATAGGAAGTGCCACTTTTTTTTTTTTTTTTTTTTAATGTTTGATTACGGCATTTTGTAGTGGTTTATAGAACACATCTAGATGCCAAATTTCGTTTATGTAAGGCTGATAGTCTCCGAGTAAAATGACTGTGACATACGGTCAGACAGACAGACAGAAAAACGGACATGACGAAATTATATGGGTTCCTCGTAGTTACTACGGAACCCAGAAAACAAAAGTATGCTTATACTTTAGACAAGCTTTTAAGTATAACTTGAATTCACATATATTATGTAGTTGCTAGAAAAAAATACATGTTACCTACATTACATTACGTAGCGCTCGTGGCGTAGCTTGATTATATGTTCCCGAACGATCGCCAAAATTAAGCAACTGACGGACCGGTCAGTCTTCGGATGGGTGACCGTGAGTCACCCATCCGAAGAAAAAAAGACATGCCTTGTCACGCTCAGAAAGAAATGCCTTCATTCTGAGCGCTACAGTGGGTCGGATGACACGTTAAATTGTAGGTCCCGGTTGTTCAGCAATCTTCAAGCCAAGTCAGAGGCCTTTCGGCGGCTTAATAACTCTGACAATAGGGCTGGCCACTCAGTCTATACGATCTTATTTACATTACATTGACGCTACATCAGTCTGTCTTCACGATGCGAGAAAATAATCTAATACAAATTGAGCGGCGGAATCGCGAATGTAGCCCCAAGAAACCGACCTACATTATTACAGCGCGTGAAACGAGCTGAAAAGAGACAGACAACATTTCTACTATCGTTATCTTTGTCTTACTCCAGTATGTTGCTATTATCTATTCTGTGCCCGGGGGCGAGAAGCAATTTTTGATGCGTTCAAATGGATTGCGAAGGGGTGGTATCTGATTTGCCTTGTCTTGAGGATGAGGATGGTGGGTTACAAGATAAGATGAGAAGCCTTTGAGATTTTAGATGATAATTTGACAACGGATTGCTCGTTTTTTAACATAATATTTTGACTTAATAACAATACATGTTCAACACAGTAAGTAAACAAACAACACATAAAAAAAACACAACAAGATAAAAAAAGTAACCCAAGTTGCTATTTTTAATTTAATGATATAGTTGTTTTAATAAAATTATAATTCCTATAAAATATAAACTTTAATCAAGTAAATGCACGGAATAAAATATTAGTAAATGTGTAAAAATAGTACTGTTAATTTCAAAAATACCCATTTTTCACTGAAACAAAAGACCTGTAATTAGTAACGAAAAGAGAGTGTTACCGCAAATATTTCACTGCGGCTTTTTAACTTCGAGGTAAAAATACGTTGAAAAAGGAGTATCAAAGAGCACTTAAAACCACGCCCGGTTAAAGCAAAGGGTACTTCAGATAAAAATTATGAATTCGTGTGGCCACCGCCGAGGGCAAAAATGTAATTTAACTAAGATGCTTCTGCGTAGGAATTGGCAAGGATCAAACATAATTTTCTTCTTTGATATAAATGTGTAGGTTTTGTGATATCTAATTCATAAAATATGCAAAATGAAAAGTACTTCTCTGAAATATTCTTAAATAATATAATGTAAGTAGACCTATTCTATACTTTTGTTTGACTTTATACTTTTGTTACTTACATAGGTTCTCTGTACATATACGGCCTTAGCGAAAAACGTTACTTAACTTTAAGCATTGCTTAACATTTTTGTCGATTTCTCGCTGTCACGTAATGACACTCGCGGAAAGGAGAGAGAATTTAAGACGATGGTTAAATGTTTTTCGGTAAGGCCGATAATTAATAACGGTCGGTTCATCTGCTTGATCGTGATAAGTTAATAAAGAGAGAGTTTGAATTACTTTTGTATTATAGTTATTATACAAAATTATTGAATTACTTTTGTATTATAGTTGGGGTGTAGTGGCAAATACAGAGAATACTGACCAAGACCGTGTCGAGCATATATGTAGTAGGGTTTTGTAGCTAAATGTTGTAATCGAAAATAAGATCATTTGGTGAGTATTGTTTTGTAAAGATCAATTTGCTAAAAGGCAAAAAGGAAAAGTTGTACCCAAACTGTTCAAAATAATTTTAATTGAAAGTTTTTGATATGGTCTAGTACTATGGTAAATCTTTAATTTCTATATCTAATAGTTTAGAAATACAGGGGTGTAGTGGGCATATTTTTTTTTACCTTTAGCTTTTCGCAATCTCACAAATCTGTAATTTTTTTAAGAAAATTATTTAATAAATTTTAATATAGATAGGCACTTAAATTGTTAGCTTGTCGAACTATTGTTTGTTTCTTTTATTTAGTAGACTGTTCTTTCATTTATGCTACTATTAGTTAAACATTTTGTAATTGATCTCTTAAATAATAAATTAAATGTTTTGCACCTATGTACGTATTATTTTCAACTGCTAATTCTATTTAAAATACGTATATTTAGCTCAACATAGCTTGTGTGGGTACATATTGCGTATTCAAACATTTGGCGTAGTGATAAAATAAACATTTTCCCATCAAAACCTATTATTTTCGAGTAATCACCGGAAACTAGGGGCCATTTTAAAAACTGGGTTAGTGTTACCCCTTGAACCTGGGCTAAATATAATAATCAACGCGCAAATGGCGGTGTGGGGTGAATTTATAGAGGTGATTATGGCGGTGTATACCAGTGTTTCTTAACCTGTGGTCACAGACAGGCTCTGAGGGCATCTGAAGTTTGATCAGTCGTGGCTGGAAAAGTAAGCATTCAACTTTTGAATAAAAATAAACATCTAATCTGGAGTTTTTCTCGTAAATCGTTGTTTTCTTACTCCAATCTATCTCCCACGTGCGCAAATACCTCAATAATTTAAATGTCGACACTATTTAAAATAAGTTAGTTTAGAAACCTAAAAAAAAACAATATCAAAAACGGTTGAATCGATTTTGATGAAATATAGCCCAGGACACTCGATTAAAGACTATAAAACAAAAAAAAACTAGATCAAAATCGGTCCATTCGTTTGGAAGCTACTTTGCTACAGATAGACACATTGATACACAAACTTATAACACCCCTCTTTTTTGGTCAGGGGTTAAAACAAACATAACTTTGTAGTTGAAAACGATGTTCATTAAAATATTCCTAGTACGGTGTAAGTTTGTAATCGCATAGGTTTCATTCATGTGATATTTCTATAAATTATATAAATTGTCTTTTTTTTCCGTCCTCCTCCACCCATAAACCCCCAACGAAAGTCGTCAGGGCTCTTGTTTATTTTGTTTTTGTTTTTATATCATCCTATAATATAAATTGTCGGACTTTGTATTTTATTCGTACTGTGAGACCTTGCCTCTTACCAGATGCCAATTGCTCATCGGAAGGTTAAGAACCACTGGGCTTACAACCCCGATCGGGTGATTCGATACAGGTTCTCGGTTAATATTTGATGTGGATTGTCGACACTTGTGTCACCTGAACACGATAATAAATCATAGGTGGGTGTAATGATAGGTTCAAATAGACCTATTGTAGCAGATGTGTGGTGTGCTGTCATTATCTATTGAAATTATAGATTCGACGTGGATGTAACGTGGATGTACAAACTATATACGCCAAATAGGGCCTCTCTTTCGCTCATCTATATTATTGAAAATAAAAATCCCTGAATCTACTGAATCGTGACAGACTGGCAAATAGTCATAGTTACTTTCGCTTTAATAATATCAGGATACACCATAAATAAATAATAAAACAATCTTGAAAATTCAATCGTTTTATGTTAAGCCATAGCCGCCAAACTAAGTGAGGGAAACACCGTTATTTTGGCGTGTAGTTTTCCCATATACTAAAATTATTTAACCAATACACCCGTAACCGTTATCCTCTCTCCTGGGCAATCGGCTAAAAATTATAAAACCGGCAAAGTGCGAGTCGGACACGCGCACGAAGGGTTCCGTACCATGATCAATAAAAACGGCAAAAAATCACGTTTGTTGTATGAGAGCCCCTTTAAATATTTATTTTATTCTGTTTTTTAGTATTTGTTGTTATAGCGGCAACAGAAATACATCATCTGTGAAAAATTCAACTGTCTAACTATCACGGTTCATGAGATACAGCCTGGTGACAGACGGACAGTCAGTAATAGGGTTTTACCCTTTGAGTACGGAACCCTAAAAAACTAAATAGGAACTGTTATGGAATATATCTAAATTTTAGTGGATATGAGCTCATGTCAATAAACTATCTTCGTCATGATGACCTTGCAATATTGAGGCGACCTTTAATAACGACCTTCGTTAAAGATTGCCTCATTGCACTCTGATGGATTTGTTTTTACTCCACTGCGCAACAAGTAGGGTAATATTTTTTGGGTGTATGAATGTGGGTATGATATACATGTTTCTGTATTAGCTCCTATATCTCGACCGACTTTTATTTGCGTTCGACTTCCTAGGTGTTATAGGCTATATTTTTTTAGTAATAAAAATCTCACAAAAATAAAACTATTTGGTACAAGCGTGACCTTTGTTGTTGTTAGCCTGTAATGTCCCACTGCTGGGCAAAGGCCTCCCCCGACATTTCCAGTCTTGACGGTTTTGTGCATTGATGTGCCAGTTTTTATTAAAGGTGTCAAATTCGTCGCCATCTCTTAAGCGTGACCTTTACACTAAGAAAATGTCTCTTATGCAGTAGGGTATTTTGTTTTCTCTTTCGTAGTCTCTACGGTCGGACCAATTTTGTTGTGTGATGTGTCAATAGATTAGTCTCTAATACCTCAACCCCTCGCCCCAAATAAAGGTTAATATACTGATCGAGAAAGAAAACCTACATTTTAGACTAGTCGTTAAAGTGTGCTCTGATCACAGCAGAACCTCATAGTCTGTTCTATGCAGCAGAATTCAATATATATATATATTATGTGCGTCCTTGTACCCACCATTAGTTTTTTAGGCTTACAAAATTTGCACTTATCAGTTATCTGAGGTAAATTGTCGTTATTAGCGTTTTTGGCTTGTTATTGAATAATTAAAAATGTCAAGGAATTTAACTGTACATATCTAAATTCGTTACGAGGTCATCGTGCATTATTTTACCAGACTGCAGACTTAAGCGATGGGAGATTGAGGTGACTTTTTAGGTTGACCTAAGCGGCGTGACCAATTTTAATGTGCGAATTTTGATATTTCTCTTTTTATTATTTAAAAAAACCGGAGCGTTTTTTTTTAATAAAAAAATCCTCGCTCACAATAAAAAAATTAACTTTTCCAGCCCTGGCAATATCAATTAGAACAACTTGTCGTATTAGCACTAGTCAAAGAGAACCTAATGAATTTTGGTTTTTACATACTCAGTTATTTTTAGGGTTCCGTACCTCAAAAGGAAAAACGGAACCCTTATAGGATCACTTTGTTGTCCGTCCGTCTGTCCGTCGGGGAGTCAAGACCTGTATCTCGGGAACGCGTGAAGGTATCGTGTTGAAATTAAAACCATATACGCAAATCCATAATATCTTGCTGCAGAAAGAAAAATAAAATTTCTCGGTTTTTGTAAAAAAAAGTTACAGCCGAATATGTCGTAAAAATCGCACATTTCGACACTCACAAGGGAATTAAAGGCTATGGGGTACTTCCCGTTGACCTAGAACTATGAAATTTGGCAAAAAGCATTGTGTTAGAGTACACATATAGAAAAAAATCCGAAAACTGGACATTTTTAATTTAATCACAAAAAAATAGGGTCATTATGCAAGGAATGAGGGTCCAAATTTTAAAGTGAATTGACCGTATCATATAGGGTGTCATAAGAAAGAGCTTCATTAGCAGAAGCTAAAACAGGGTTTTAAATGTTTTTACGATGTATGTTTTTCGTTTTATGAAGGAAAATATATAAAAAAATATATGATTTTTATCTACTTGTTTGTACGGAACCCTCGGTGGGCGAGTCTGACTCGCACTCGTCCGGTTTTTTTTGGTTTTAACTCCTCCCAAACATCCAAAAGAAGCGTATGTATGTATATGTCTGCGTAATTTTGTCTCTGTGTGGCATCGTAGCTCTAACGGATGGACCGATTTTGATCTAGTTTTTTTTGTTTGAAAGATAATTTGATCGAGTGTTCTTAGCCATGTATCACCAAAATCGTTTCAGACATATGCAGGGGGTTTTGAAATTTTCGAAACTTGCTAAATTAATTATATTAGTGTCTTTTGGTAAATATTTAAATACCTAGACACATACATTACTTAATACCTATCAATTTAGATGTTATTCTATTGACATCATCTGTCTTTTTCCTTCCCTGTATACAAATTGGTGTCATATTAGAGTCATAGGTACCTAAATAACTTGAATGGAATTATTGACATGTTAAATTAAGCTATTTTTAGTATCTTGGGGTTTTACCGGTAGATTGCTCAGTGTCATAGTCGATGATGCACCGTCGATACACCCTTGCGATTGTGTAAATTGGTTCAGAAAAAACCTTCATTCATCTGATTGCCTATATATTATTTTTGATTTGTGTGTTATTTATTAAATATAAAAGTATCCACATGCGACATTCAGAAAGTAAAGTCTAATCGATACCTCGTATCACAAAACGTCTTATAATCGTTTTAGACTATAATAAGTATAATAAAGTAACATATACCCAACATTTGCTCAAACATAGATACATATAATCAGCAGAAAAATATTGCTCTCCTTGTGTAGTCGGGTAAAAACTAATAAACATGCAGCGTATATACGTTCAAGGTTGTTTTATGTATGCCCATATTCGTGATACATAGGTATCACGAAGATTGGCATACGAATAAAACTACTTCGTTAATTTGTATTGATATAGGTTTAGCAGTACGATAAACATATTTAGGTACCAGCTAAAAATATATGTACCTACACACGAAAATAAACATTAAATCTATAAAAGATAAAGACTACCATTAAACGAGCAACGAACTGAATACAGATAAAATCGGAGCGGTTAATTAAATAGTAGAAACTATTTGGAACACATTAGTAACTTGTAAGTGACGGTTCGCTTAAACGCCTGTTGCTTTGTATTCGATCTTAAAATATAAATTTTTACTTTCTTATATGAATATGACCTTTAAATAAATCCGGTAAAGTACGAGTTTCATTCGCATACCGAGGCTTCCGTACTCCTATGCATGATACAACACATGAACATGAACATTGACACCAGGGCTCAATAAAAAGGTTACTCAATAAAATTTGCTGTATATCTAAGAAGATACCGTAGCCTCACGAATCGGCTCCCGCACACTCAGTGCGGAAGCCTAAAAGTAAGAATAATAAATTACAGTTTAAAAAAACTAAAAAACACGCTACAAATTATTGTGGTCAAAGTTCATTTACAAGACTTTTCTAACAAATCCAAACACAGCTATGATAAGATGTTCATGAAGTTCTAGTTCATATCTTCCGGCTCCATCATCAGATCAGTTCGACAGTACCATATTATTGTATTGTCATCAGAACTACATACAGCTGCCAATTTTCATGACGCTACGATCCTTGGAAGAAGGTTAAATTAGTTACCTTAGATTTCATTACATACAGGTCGACCTAATAAAAGCGTCTTAAAAATGTCGATACTTTTATTCCCAATCAACAATTTATAAAATGATTTTATGAACGTTATAGCAATGAAATTATATATATACTTTATAACATATAAACATTTATTTTTCAAGTTTTTAAAAATAAATAATTCGATACAGCGATCTATATTTGATATGATACGACCTCCTTCACCTCTAAACTCGCGCGCATGCGCGGGATGAGGAGTTGCGATTATGCGTGTTCAATTATTAAAAAAAGAAAATGGCGCAATTTGCAAAATTATTTTGCATCGAGATTTTTGTGATAGTAAAATGTATTTATATAAAATAATAAAAACACGAGTACTCTGATTCTGAAATGAAATAGTGTTTTATCGCCAAACTCACAATAGCGCTATACGGTGATTTACCATAACATAACCTCGGGCAAAGATAAGTAACGTGAAGATTCGAAATACATAAATGGCTAAGATCGTATCGAGATACGCGTATAGTGGGGTTCCGTAGCTAATGTTGTAATTTAAAAGAAAACTACTTGGCAAGTATTTTTGTTAAGACTACATTGCAAAAAGGCCAATGACCTCAGTACTAATAACTTAAGTGTTTTATATATTTATCGCTATATATCTCGAAAAGTTATAATTACGAATATTCAAAATAAATTTCATTGAAAATATTGAATATGGTTAATCATGAATTTCGCGGGCTATACCTCGCACACATTCCATCTGAGAAAAAATTGGTATATGACACTTTAGTATTATTCTAAGAGACTTATTCAACGATACCAGACTTATTCATCGTGTGGGGTTGAAAAAAAAATTCATCCCTTCTTTGTATGTATTTTTAATTTTTTTGAAAATTTAAATTGCGAAATTATAAAGGTTCCTCGTAGTTACTACGGAACCCTAAAAATATAATACATGGTCATTCGTTGAACATTTTTTTTCGATTTTTCCGCAAATCTTTATCATACGTTTCGAAATTACGTACCGTACCGTACATTTGGCGAATACACCTCATGTATATACCTTCCATAGGACGAGCTGGAGCTCATCCTATGGAAGTTAGCCAAATCAGCTTCTTAGCGCGAAGGAGCGATGGGTCATGACTTTACTGCTATTTGCCTTGTGGGACGAATTCCAAACATTGGTAAAGAATTCTTGGCAATGGAAAGCTATTCAATGACAGTACCAATAACAGCTCCGTTTCAGTTTTTGCATAACTGAGAATTAGTTTTACTAAAGCGACCATGGGTGTATCTATAGCTTTCTCATGGGGGGAGGTCGGGGGGGGGGAGGGTTGTACGTGCAACCCTGCCCTCTGAATGCGTGTGTGCATTCGATTATTCCGTCTTCTTCTTATTCAGAATTCTGATTTTCATTTACATTTCTGGGGTTTAACCTTATTTTTTTTTTGCAAAAAAAAACGCTTTCTAAAAATATGTTTCACATATATATTTTTATTTAAGAGTCAAATTGTTCAAAAGTGTTCAAACACAAAGTTGTTTGACACAACTAATTACAAAATTATGTGACGGTTTGAACAGATCAATGTAGCGTGTGGGTGTGTTCTGGTATAATAGATAGGTGATTGAATAAAACAATTGATTGGTGCTTCGATGCCTAGACATAATTTATATTACTTATACACAACCATAGTAGGTATATTATATTCATCTGTCAAAAAATTGTTTGCGATTTTTTTCCTAGGCTAATATGTGCTTATATACGCCCATGAAAGCGACGATATCTTACGCAGTTGTTCGTTGGACTTTCGTGCTAGAAGGCGCGAGCTCATATGCCAAAAAAGAGTTTCGGTTTTAAGATTTTGGTTTAAAAAAAAAATGGTTGTACTTGTGCCTGGTTGGCTAGCTACTAACCTCGAGTGGTGAAATCTTTCACCAAGGATTAACAGTGTGTTCCGGCAACCTCACTTCACAGTCAGCTCACCGTGATTTTTTTATATGTAATATTGTTTTTTTATATTTGAACTTAAACCTCGTGTAAGCTCATATTCGACATAAAATAGATGAACCAGCTGTTCAATCTGACCCTGTTATTATTGCTTTGGTTTTACTGGTTTTGCATTTAGTGAATTGATAGAAAGTTTTATATAAAATTGAAATTAAATCGAACTCGTCTTTTATAATACAATTAGTCAAAAATGAGTTATGAATGCTAAATGAAAAAGAGGCAAATTTTAAGTAAGATACAATTCATAGCTCATTTTTGACTAAAATGTCGCTTATACCCTATTACCTTTTAACTGACGATATGTATATCCCAATATATGTAGATAGCCATAGATAAATATATATTATGTATATATCAAAAACGTTACCCCACTTCTTAGACAGTTGAGTAAATATGAATACTTTAAAGTTATGGTTAGCCTACAGTGAGTTTGCAAATTTCGTAAATTGTATAGAAGCCAACATACTTTGTGTTGTATGTTATGTAGTGTAGTGTGGGCCGCGTGGCCCGCCCTTGACCCACCTCGAGTTTGGGCAATAACCATGCCCGTTAACTAGCTCGTGCCATTTCCGCAGATTTACTGCCCTTCAAGATACGTGCCTTCAACTCATACTGCCTATTAATACTATGAATTAAAACTCGATAACTTCGAATAAGTGCTGAAAGAATTAAGTATATGTATATTGTACTTAGTTTTTTTTTGTATAAAACTAACGGCCTTACCGAAGAACGTTAGTTAACTTTGGTCAACGTCTCAAATTATCTGTCTTTTTCCGCAAGTGTCATTACGTGTCAGCAAAAAATTTACAAAATATGTTGAGTATTGCTGAAATTTGAGTAACGTCTCAAGTTTGAGTAACGTTTTTCGATAAGACCCTAAGATGAAAGTAAATGTTCACCTGATAGTTAAATGCTTCTAAAAACTATGAATTGTACGACATCGAACAATACACTGCTCTTGTCATTCTGAGATTTGATCTCAAGTCTCACTTGTCGGCCGTCGCTTTACAGTTTTTTTTGTGATTTTATGTGTGTGAGAAATACGTTTTTATTGTGTACAATACTAAGCCAGGTCAGATGCCTTTCGGCGGCTTAATAACTCTGACACTAGGGCTGGCCACGCAGTCTATACGAACTTATTGTGTACAATAAATACAATAATACTCTTCATGACTTCCATATGGAGTGCCATATGGAAGTCATGAAGAGTTCATGACTCTAGGACTAGTGGTTTAGGTTGTACGTTGTCTGTTAGTAACTTAGGACAAACTGTATTAGTGTTCCGTAGTAAACAAGGAACCCTTATTTAGCCATGTCCGTGTGTCTGTCTCTCTGTCTGCGGCTTTGCTCAATGACTATTAATACTAGAAAGCTGTAATTTGGTTTGGTTTGGTATGCATATTTGTTATGTCTAAACAGTCGTAGAATAAAACGGGTAGGTACCTACCGTACACGTAATGTGGGGATGATTTTTTTTCTCATCTATTTCATCGTGTGGAATAATATCGTTGGATAAATAATCAAAAATATTGGGGGTGTGCGGAACCATATTTCAGTTTAGGGATTCGTTTGCGAAATATTAAGCTTTGAAGTGATATAACTTTTGTAAACGGCTAAACGATTGATTTTGAAGATATGAAAAAAATCATGCTAGAGCATATATGATGAAATTAAAAGGAAAACTAGCACGGCCACGTAGGCTTTACAATTTAACGAGTAATAGTCGATTAACTTAAAAAAATTACTTCGAGAAGCAAGAAATGAGAATTTCGTACAAATTTCTATTAAACTGATGTAAGTTAATTCGTATTTTCATAGTAGGTATCCTTATTTTAAATTCACATAAATCATGATGTGCAACTACGGAATCCTACTTTGCGCGTGGCTCAACACGCACTTGGCCAACTATGAAAAAAATCATGCTAGAGCATATATGATGAAATAAAAAGGAAAACTAGCACGGCCACATAGGCTTTACAATTTAACGAGTAATAGTCGATTAACTTAAAAAAATTACTTCGAGAAGCAAGAAATGAGAATTTCGTACAAATTTATATTAAACTGAAGTAAGTTAATTTGTATTTTCATAGTAAGTATCCTTATTTTAAATTCACATAAATCATGATGTGCAACTACGGAATCCTACTTTGCGCGTGGCTCAACACGCACTTGGCCGCTTATATAGGTATAGATTATGCTAATATATTCCAGTAGCCTATTGAATCATTTTAATCGATCTAATCGTTTTTAAAATCGCCCACTCTGGTGCCGTTTGTTACATGTTTGTGAACTGTGTAACGTTTCGGTACCCCGTTCTTGATGCCGTGACATTCAACAATACGGCTTCCACGGCATTTGGCAGGTTTCCCCAGATTTGGGATGGCGGCCTGACCTTGGCCCGCTGCAAGTTGTAATGTGGCCATTACGCACGGCTGGTTACAAGTTGGTAACGGGAACGTTACCCGGGGGCCACGGAGCGGAACTCAATGCTGCAAGCGAATTTGCCATCCGTTACAAGCATCAAAAATAAACTAGTAGTTCTACGAACAGTAGACCTCGCGAGAGAGCTTCTTTGCAGCTCACCTTAGGTCATCTGTATATAATATCTGTACATAATATCTACTATAATATAAATTATACTATTTTACCTAATTTTATAAATGGAGAAAACGTAAAATCAAGAAAATTATTCAGCGCTAAAATGCATCAAGGACATCCACGCGCCCTCACTGTTACACGCAATGTCAAGTCTCATCTCTCGACAACCACTTGACCAATTCTGTTTATTTTTACGTCAAGTTGTAATAATTGTGTACTTGATCTACCTACCAAATATCATTAAAATCGGTTGGTAATTAGCTCCGCAATAAACTTCCCCACTTTTTATGGGAACCATAGGAGGGGTCCTATCAAAAATCGCCGACGACAAAAAAAAAACCATAGAACCTATACGCCAAGTTTCATCAAAATTGGTTCAAAATTACGCCCTGTACGCGAGTACGAACATACATTCACAAACAAACTGACAGACTAAAGAAAATTTGGCCAGTTGACGCAGAGACGCTTCGCTCGCTTGATCAATAATTTCTTTCTCTGGCTGATCACCGGTCACATTATGTAATGTTTTTTGGCCACCTCGGATTTAGTTAATTTATTGATAGAATTGTATTTTTTTACTAAGATAGATAGATAAACTCTATTGTTTATACCTCAGCTTCAAAAAAAATTACATCGAAATGGGTTTGGGAATAATGATATAGCTGAATAGTTCAATAAAGAATATCTTTTTTGAGTATGTAAAAATGACGCTTGTAGCGAATAAATGCTAACCGAGTGGAAGCAATAACAAACTGACAGAATTACAAGTTAACGCGGTTACAGCTGAAAACGTTGTAATGTGGATTCTCGTTCGGCCCTTCCTAGTTTGCGAAGGTTTGGTTTAACTGTTTGGGAACAAAACTGGCTTGCAAAACATCGACAAATCGATAAAGTTCTTGATTGTTTCGAATCTGTTTATGTTTAAAAATTAAAAGCATCTTTTGAAATTCCATCGCATTTCAACCGGAAGTTAAGATTTAGAGACGGGTTGCGTGACTGGAGATATAATAAGCGAGACTGATTGGCTTCTGAAATAAATGAAAACGTATTAGAAACACTTTCAGTATATTTCACGAAAGCGCTGAATCGAATTGAATTAAATTTCATGTTAAATGTGCAGATATGTTTGCTGTCAAATCGCTGCTATAAAATTTGCTGTCAGGAAACTAGACCGGTTTTATTTTGCTCTCAGAAAATAAATGCTGCTATCAGGTAGAGATACATCGTCATTGCCATTAAATAAATTTAACTTTATTCTATAGTTTCTTTAAGTAATATTAGGCGTTTTGTTTTTTTTTTACTATCCGTACTGTCAAGATTTGGAACTCTCTGTCTGCACTTTTCCCCTAAATCCTATAACCTTTAGGTACAATGCAATCATCAACAAGTGAAGAACTTCAGACATACAGATGGACATGGTGAATTTACAAGGGTTCTTTGTAGTTACCCTAAAAATGAAGTCATATTACATAGTTACCGACTACATAAATCTGGAGTCTACATTAAATAAAAGTGATTTAGAAAAATATTGTCGACTTAATAAAAACAATTCTTATAACTGAAAAGGGAGAAATATATGTATGTACGGTATGTTTGTTTGTCCACGTATTACGCGGAAACTACAAGTCGTATTGCGAAAATTATTAAAGGCAATAATGTTATATAATTATAGTTTTCTTTAAATATGTATGTATGAAAATCCGTAATAACCACATTTCATTCGCATCAGCATTAAGTATTTCATCATCATTTCATCATGACCATTATTATGTACAGCTGGACCTCTACTTTCAAAAGACAATCCTCGTTTAGATCTGTCGTGTAATAGATACCGTATCGTAGTTCAAGAATACAGCAACCCCAGCTGGTGGTGTCGGTTGCGGCGCGCCGGTGCCGGCGGCTGTATCGATCCCGATGCGCCACCTGCTCCAGTGCCGTGCCCGCGGGGTGCCATCCTGGTGGGCACCAGGATGCAGGGCTGCTTACTCAACCACCCACCATTTATTAACTGATTAATAAATAAATAAATATTTGGGGACATTTCACACAACACCATCTATCCCAAACTAAGCAAAGCGAGTACTATGGAACTAGATAGCTGATAGAATACATATACTTATACTTGTTTTTGTATATATATACATATGATACATAGAAACACCCAGACACAGAACAAATATCCATGCTCATCACACAAATGTTTGTCCTGGGTGGGGATCGAACCCACGACCTACAGCTTAGCAGGTAGACATACTACCAACTGAGCCACGGAGGATTTCGTATTTTTAGTAGGCTTCGTGGGGCTTTAAAATGTAAACAAAACAAGGGGTGTTACGTTTATCGCAAAGTAACAGCGCAAGTTTTTTCATAAAGACACATTCGGCACATTTTACAGACTATCAAATTTCGCTGTTTTTCATATTTTTAACCACCTTTCAAAAAAGAGGAAGTTCTTAATAATGTTTTAAGAGGTTTTAAGGATAAGGATGTTTTTTTTTGTTTTTTTTTGTATGTCGATTACTTCGCCAATTACGAGTTAGCAAGTGTGGTGTCCATAAAGTGTACTCTCGTCTATTCGTAATAAACAAGAGTTCGCTATGACATCACTCGCACCACTGAAACGGTACATGCAGTTAATTCCTAGAACTGGGCATTACATCACTGGATCCAGCCCACTGAGCTGTGTCGGACACACTCGTTAAAACGAGCGACCGACTGGATTAAAACAAACAACGAATGTGACAGGATTCGGAAACTATTAAGAGACTTGCAGAGCGCAATTTTGTCCATACAAAAGAGGAAACCTGAATTATATCAATTAAAAAGAACCTTTTCACCTTATATTTAGTTTCATTCATTTCGTTTAGAAAAAAAAAAAATGTAAAAGCAAGCGTAGTGTAACTAGTTTAAAAATCCTATCGATAGTAATTATTACACTTACAGGTTTTAAACATTTTAATTAGATGTTATAAAAAAAAAGAAATTGAAATGCTATTTAAAAGTTTAGTCAAGTCATAAGTTTTATCGTAAAAGTAGTTATTGCCAATCCAGTATCAGAATTGAAGATTTGGATGTTAATATTACTCAATAATTTCTTGATACTTGAAACTCTACATTAAAATCAGCTGATATTCAAAGTTTCATAGTTAAAGTGGACACTACAAATTAATCGTAGAATACCGATAAATCGGTTGCGATATTTTAAACAACAAGATTAGAAAACTCAAAAATTACCTACGAAAAATCGGCTGAATCGATTTAGATGAAACATAGCTAAGAACATTCTCCATGAAACCTTACCTCTTTCAAACAAACGAAAACTAGATCAAAATCCATTTGTTTGAGAGCTACGACGCCACATATGCATGTAAAACATATAACCCCTCATTTTAGGTCGGAGGTTAAAAATGGTATCCAACAAACATACATGATAAAGATAAATAAAGCCGTTTACAAAAAAATCTTCGAAATCGAGAGAGAACACATTTTTCGACTGTTGTAAGGAAACATGTACGATCTAAGTACTGGCGAAAATTTGCTCACGATATTCTTTGCAATGTGTTTTCAAAATATATGTTGCAATACTTACAATCATGCTTATCAGCACACAGTTTTCAGTATAAAGTAGCCCCTAGTAATTGTTTTAGTTTGAAGCGGTAGCACAGTACGATGAACTTTCGTGCCAAAAGACGCGGGCGAAATTCCAAATCGAATCGATGATCGAATCCCAAAAATAAGTTTTCGACGAAGGAAAACATCGTGATTTGTGAGGAAATCATATGTATGTAGGTAGTGTATTTTAGAGCTCCGTTGACTTGGTATCACCGAGATGAAAATATGTCACAAGCACGTAACGATGTGCTTTCCGGAGTCTTCTAAGATTTAAGAGGTTTCGAGTTGTTGGAGTAAACTGTTTCCGTGCGTGTGAACCGCAAGACAAACTAGTGTCCATACATTCTACATCATTCACACATATATGATATTAGTTAAAAAAATATTAAAATATTTGATTTAAAAACAAATTAAGTAATAAACAAAAATTCGAATTTTTGTTTATTACTTAATTTGTTTTTAAATCAAATTATTATGGTACCTGATTTCTATATACCCTTTCAATCAAAAAAAAAAAACAAAACGGTCTAGACGTCTTTGAGTAATCAGGAAACATACATTTAAAAAAACTGACGATTTGAGAACCTCCTCCTGTTTAGAAGTTGGTTAAAAATTACACCCTTTACGGGGTAGACAGAGCATCAAAAATCATGAGGCCGTTTGACTCCACATTTGACCATAGTAATTTATAGGATATTAGAAGGTATTAGATGAAAAATGTGCAAAATGTTGAGTTACAGTGACAAGGGGTTAGCCAATCGCCTACATAAACGCCAATTTCCCCCAAGTTCTTTAACTAACTTTAACAGTATGCCTGGAACATTCTTTACTTGTTTTTTTTTCTCCTAGACCAGGATAGAAGAGAACTGTTCTACTCTTAAATAATACAGATGATTATTATCCCGATACCCGACTTATCTCTAGCTAGCTAAAACGTGATGCACTCAAGTAATACCTAAGTACTACGCTCTTACTTAGTAACCAAGTATTTCACTTCCAAGAACCGTTCTGTCTCCCTAATGACGTCACCGAGTGCTCCGTGATGTCATCACATCCACTTTATTGGACACTCCATCGGTAAAGTAGTTCCGAGTTTATTTCCTTCGTGTCGGAAGAAATTACTACGTGAGGAGAACGATGATTTCGTCGAACCTTCTGGAGACTTCTGTGAACAAGTTGTATTATCTGGTTTATTAGTAGTCGGAAAATAACTACATTATTTGTTCACTCAGAGTTGTGACTTCGGGATCCCTACAGTCCTACATATTCACAACTTTTTTCACTCGTATCTAACTTCTAAGGTTGTGAAAAATCTCTGTGCTGCTATTTAGTCTTAGTAAAAATAAAATTTGTGACAACATAAAAGATAACTAAGTATATTGTTATTTAAATGAATGTACTGGTGTTTTGAAATACATTTGACACAATTTCATAATGATATTATAAAAGCTAATGTTGTTACCTTTACATGCTCAAACGGCTGAAGTGATCGTTATGAAAATTAGTATAGAGATAGCTTTGGTCCTGGAGACGGACATAAGCTACTTATCATCATCATAATCACCGTTTTCATAACTACGCGAGTGAAACCGCGCAACGCAGCTAGTCTATAAATCAGGGTTGATTTATGATTTTTAGTTATTTTCTTATCATAATTTCAAAGAATCCTCCCAGTTGCAAATACAGTGATCTGCTCCATACAAACGGATTTATTTTTACTATACTAAATACTTACCATAAGAGCGAAAGTAACCTCCGTATTTTGAATGCAACTTGTTCCACAACTCGATCTCACTCGGTCAAAATTTCCTTTTGATGAAGTTGTTCTCAATGAACAAAATGTCATTTTGCAAGCAGCTAAAGAGATCATGATGAAATTTGGTATAGATTATATCAAATCAAATCATCAATCCAGTCTCGTTATTCCATTACAGGAATAATAGAAAATCGACTCACTACCACCCATTTATTGTTGAAATATAAAAATCCGTTCTCAACGGTTTCGGTCCACGTTACTAATGCGTACTGCGGACTGCCTAGGATTGGCACTCCTTACCACCTTTCATGTATCCTGAAAGCTGCAGTCTTAGAACTTTCAAGGCTTGAGTGTATAGATATCTTCTAGATTTACGTGTTCCATCCTCGGCCACACCGTCGCTTACCATTAGGCGAGTTGGTGGTCAAACGTAGATCTATTACAAAAAAGCATCGCTTAGCCTTAGCGAATATTTTCTTTGATAGCTCTTATCGCTGCAAAAAACTAGTGGAGAGAGAGTTCTCGCCGGCAGTGTAAACAATTCCTGTCTCTTTTATTCACACGGGATCTACATCAATTATTATAAAATTCTTGAGCTAGATAATCGATAATTCGTCGTTTCCTCGTCGGCGGTGAGACAATAAGTTCCTAATGAAGTAGTTTTCCTTAGCCAATAGCTAAGTTTAGCCATCATCACTCTTTTGTTCTGCAGTAGTCACAACAGACACGCTTTACGGATGACCTACAATATTACCGTGTTGTAATCAGTTACATTGACAATAACACTATAAATGTAACATTATTATTTAATCCGCCGACAGGAAATCATAATACGATAACAAGTTATCAAATTAGTTGCAAATTATTATTTTTAATAAACCTATATGCACATAAAAAGAGCTCGTTAATTCAAATTTATTTAACTACATTCAGATAAGAATGTAATTAATATTAACTTGTGAAAGTATGTAAACGTGTGCGTATGTGGGATTGATTGTTCCCGCTCTACTAACTTCGTGCCAACATAGAAAGTACCTATTTTTTACTCTATTGCGCGAGAAGGAGGGTTATGTTTTTAAATTCGCTCTTTTGCAGTCAGGTATTAATTATAGCTTAAAAGGGGGTTTGAGCACTTGGTCAGGCTTGGGGATCTGACTACTTATCTAAACTAAATTAGGTAGGGTCTGGCCTTGGTCAAGTGTAGGGTGGCGCTGCTGTCTCGCTCTCACGCGGCACCTTTTTTATACATAGCGGCAATTAACTTGAACAACGTTTTATCATGCCCTCTCTATTATTTTCGACGAAAACAAAAGAGAGGGCATGATAAAACGTTGTTCAAGTTATTTGCCGCTAAGTATAACACGCTTTATTAGCTTCACCTCTATGCATGTTTGTTTGTAACCGACTCTTTTGGACTTGATTTCGACCCACTTCAAACTGTCAGATTTCATTAAAACTTTGTAGACTTAACGAGGACAAAAGAATAATTTGAAGCGTGTGTTTTAGTTTTTTAAACTGTAATTATTAGTAATAAAATTATTGAAATTACTTTATTTTATTTATTATTTATTTATACAAAACTTACTAACTTCACTTTTTTTCTTCTTCGTCGTATTGATGATCCTGTTTAAGGTTTTTGTATACCTACTGTTGTCTCCCAGTATTTGGCTACAGCGACCCCGCAGGGAGCACTATAAAGGTCCTGTGGTGTGCAAGACTGGGGACTTAACTTTGACAAATATTCTTTCTAGCACCTTTCATTAGGTACTTATGATGACGGTATTCTCATGAAGGAGCCGTAAAATAGTCGGAACAAATGGCAAATGGTAGCCGCAATGAATAATGACTCATTTAAAAGCCATCGTCAGTAATTTTGAATAGATATGATAAAACAATTCTGAAAAACCTTTTTAATTTAAAAAGAAATAGGTTAGACTTGTGAAAAGAATTGACAGCAAAGCCTTTTAGCTACAATTGTTCTCTATTCCTTTCCAAAAACCTCATGAATACTACATTGCGTGTTATTGTTGGGAACCACATGTGGGTAATCTATTACCATATTGAAAGCATTATTTATCCTAGCCTAGATTTCGTTCAAATAAATAAAAGAAACGTCCTAAAAGGTCTTATAAAAAGGGCTATAAGTCTAAATCGTGCCAATCTCATTTGTGAGTCAATAGAGTGCAATAATCATGACACATATCAAGAATGGTAAAGGTCAATGCTGTGAGAGCCTCCATGTTTGGGTGGACATGTAAATAGTAACTAATTAACGCGACTTTGTAGTACCTATGATATGAGTTTAATATGGTAGCAACATAGCTTAAATGTCAGAAGACATTAATAGTAAGGCCTAAGAATGATTTAATTCGTATCGAGACAGAGAAAAACATAAAAAATTTAAAGATACATTCCTTTCTATTACTACTCATACATATGTATTAGCTTATTCATATTGAAACATATCATCATATCATATCTTATCTTACCTTTAAACGAGAAATTCTGGTATACATGTATATGTATAATCTGAATCTCGGAAACGGCTCCAATGGGGCGATAAATCGATCTTGCTAGGTTATTATTTTTAGTGAACCCGGGTTTGCTCGTAGTTTCAGTCATAAAAAATCCGAGTGGAGCTCGGTCGCCCAGGTACTCATATTGATACATCAATAAAATTTCCTTATTTACCAACAGAAAAATCGATTATAGCGCCACCGCCACAGATCCAGAAAACTTTCTAGGACTAAATGTCAGTTTGTCACAAAATACTTTCCTATGAAAAAGAGTTCAGTCACCCCAACCTCGGTATACTTTTATTTGTTAACCGTCTCTTGGCACTCTATACGTTGGAGATGTGCCAATTACGCCAAGGACATTCATGTTTATCGGAATATGGAAATTGTGCTATTGCATCATACACATTTATAAACCCAACCTTGGGAAGACGAACGATGTGCAGTTGCACTTTGTGTTTCGAAGCGAAACAAGTCTGCAAGATCAGGAAATTACTATTCGTGAAGACATCTGAATTCTGCGCGCCATCTAGCAGCCATACATGGAACTATTAAAATGTTATTCTGGCTGTTTGATACCATATTGATGTAAATATAATTACTTTTAAGATAAAAAAAAAAATTAAATAAATGGCCAAGTGCGTGTCGTGCCACGCGCAATGTAAAGTTCACATATCATAATTCATGTGACCTTAAAACAGGGCCTCTTGTTCGATACTACGAACATAATATGAGGCATTTTTGACTTGTAATTATTTTAAGTTGATCGATTATAACTCAATAATTTGTAAAATCTACTTAGTTGTGATAGTTTTCCTTTTAATTTCATCATAATATATTCTACTAGCATGTTTTTTTTTCGTATATCCAAAGTCAACCGTTTAGCCGGTACAGTGTTGAAATATGAGCGATAGTGCCCTGGAGTCCCCTGGAGTGGACAGTCCCTCAACCTTGGGATAGTTTAGGTCTCCGTCACTTCAAGAATTGGAGATACTCGGCCAAGGACGGGTTTGACATTATTTAACTAGAATACTGTTCTCTAGATATAATGTGACCATAACCACGACTATTCAATGTTTCGTTTTTTTAATTGATAGGCTTGCGATTGATCTCCAGCTCGCCTCATGTTGATTTTAGTAAGAAAATTAGCCTATTCGAAACGTAGCTACTGCCTTCTAAAAGTTTTCCCGTAATATTTGCCACTTTTTATTATAACAAGATAGATCTACGATTGACCACCAATTCGCCTGATGTTAAGCGACGGTGTGGCTAAGGATGGAGCTTGTCGATCTAGAAGATATCTATTCACTCTAGCCTTGAAAATTCCAAGAGTAGGTCTCAGGAAACAGAGATGGCGGCAAAGAATTCCATTCTTGTGCAATACGTAACAAGAATGTGGATCGATATCGCTGAGTACGGATTTTTGGCATTTCAACGAGAAATGGGTGGTACCACCTAAATTATAGATCACACGCGTTAGATAATCTGTAAAGTCTGTTTCAGTCTTTTCAAAGTACAGCATCTCACACTCTTGCCGTCGTGCTTTATTAATGATTTGCGAAGATGACCTGCAAAATAGACTACTTGCTGCATTATCGATGCAAAGAATATCCTTCATATAAACATTGATGTATCATTGACATCGATACCTGTAGCCATAATTTAAAACTGTAGATATAGATACTGTACATTTGGCGATATACTCCATTTCTTGCCATTACATCCTGCCATCCTTGCCATTTTTCAAGCTAAATAACTATCTAGAATCTTGATTCAAGGCCTATTGTAAGCCGGGCACTAGTAAGTACCCTTGGATTCTAAGCACTTTACGATGTATCTTTAAATAAAACCGATTAGTTCCGCTCCGAGGTTGTAGAAATTACACGACAGCCTTGGGGGGCGGTACCGTGACACTTGGCAGTAGAATCAGTACAGATGTGTCACGCAAGCTTAATTGGAGATGAGCCAGGAGGTCAAGGCTATGGCTTCACCAATATTTACCATGTTTGGTATCTGTTTTGGGTTAGTGCTTGCGTGCGTGTCCTATATTCTATCGGTTTGATTGTTACCGTTGGATATTTATCGCAGTTTTTCCGATTATACTTAATGTCGGATTAATTCAAAACAAGCATACTTACCTATAGCACAGAAGATATTAATATTATTACATACCCGCACCCCGAGCTCGCCCTGTCGTGTGCCGGAGTTTGGCGGTACGGCGCATTCATTTCTCAGACGAGAAGAAGAAGCGGACTTCAAGTGTTTATGTCGGATATATTGCAATGGGTTCAATTTTGGTTAAATGTAGTAAATGAATCTACACGTAGAACTACTTGGACTATAATTATCTCAGCAGTGTCGCTGTGAATACTTAACCGATAATTACTGATGAAGTAGTAACAGACAATTAATTGGATTTGTTATTCGGGCATACTGGGTCGTTAGCTGTTTGAGAGCCTCGTTCAACACGGCGGCGTGCGACAAAAATCCAAGAGTATACACTCTTGGATTTTTGTCGACTAAGTTAACATATATACATATCCGGCTTTTCAGTACATTCTCCAATGTTTTCGGATCTTTCATCCCATTTGGCCCATATATCTTCCCTTGTAAAGTGGTTGGCAGCGTAACGAGGGTTTTTACAGCCATAATGTGTGTCGCACATGCGCCGCTCAAGGACGACCTGCCCTCACATGGAAGGTATTAGGTAAATTAATCGTATAGGTTTATTACGAACCTGAAATTAATCTTCGCTTGATCCTTCAATTTGTCTTTTCGGGTTAGATGTAAATTGGCTCGTGATTTTGCTAATTAGTTTCGAGTATTTTCAGGGACTACCCGAGGAGTGTATGTTTGAATGGTTTTCGAGTGTATATATATATGTTTACGATTATATATTTGACTGGTTTCGAGTGTATTTCTGTTTCCATAGTACTTTGTGTAGGCTAAAAGGCGCACAATTTTGATTCGTTTATTGTAGTAAGATTCGTCTTTGCATTCTAATTACTAAATTGTTATAAGTTAAATTTTAAATTTCGCATTACTTTCGCATTACATTGGCTTGGTTGCGATTGTTTATTATTATTTAAAGCAGCCTAGGCTTTTGAGCATAGATGATTTAGGATGACGTAGTAAAAGATGGTAACGTGCCTAGCACATATCGGCAAGCGAATTTCAACTGTAGCAGTAACACAATAAAGTTGGTACTGCTTCAGTTGAAATTCAGTCAGCTGAAAATTAAACATGCACCTTACGATATCTTTCTTTTAGCGCGTAGCTCATCCTTGTAGGAATTAAAAACGTATTTATTGAAGTTACTGGAGTAGATTTTACAAATCTATTTAAAATTGTAAGTTTAATTAAAATACATACTAAGATTTCAATATTCTGATGAAACTGATTCCAAGAAATCATTAAGTACCTATAATTTGTTGAGTTTATAAACTTTCACAAAAGCAAACGACTTGAGTGATAACTGGAGTTTTGGGAGTTCCTCGCTCAACATCAATTGAATTTTCGACGTTTGTTCTCAATTTTGGGCATTTACGACTTTATAATCATTAATTTAACTCTCTCGAATCTTGAAACTTAAATTTTGAGAAGGTGCTTGAGCGGAAAGTCTGGGATTGGACTAAAATAGGTATTTCACCAGTTTTGTAACTTTAGATGTGGCTGGTGACTTTGAAATGTTGATAATAATTTAATTTCAATTTATAATTTTGTTGTGTAAGTATAGCGGTGGTTTTGGTTTTTAACCAACTACTTAGGGCGGACGACAACGAGTGTAAGTAATTATGTATGTATATGTATTAAATCCTGTAGCCTAAACAAACGGCTTGTACATTTTTGATGTTTGAGATGTCGTTAGATGCGTCTTAAATTCATAGGCTGAGTTTTGCAGTTTGTATTGTAGATGGAAGGAATTAATGAATGAAAAAAACCTGATGTCTCACTTCAAAATAAAATATAACTTTTGTAGTGATACTTAGGATCAAGAAAATGAATACGACAAGATGAAAATAACATTTGCATAGTTTTAGGCTATAGAAGGCGACATACAAACATACATTTTTTTTTATCAGCCCTGTTTGTACAAACTGTCCCACTACTGGGAACGGGCCATCTTCACATTGTGGGAAGGGTTAGGCCATAGTCTGCCACGCTGGCCAAGTGCTGGTTGGCAGACTTCACACATCTTCAAGATCATTGAGAATTCTCAGACATGTAGGTTTCCTCACGATGTTTTCCTTCACCGTTTGAAGTTGGCGGCAATCAACAATACGCACATAACTTCGAAAAGACAGAGGTGCGTGCCGTGGGATTCGAACCCAGGACCTGCGGATCGCAAGTCAGACGGTCTCACCACTAGGCTGCCGGGAACTTAATCAATACAAGGTTGAATATACTACGGTCGGACCAGCACCGTCTAATAAATAAAAGTTAAAAAATAATTCAATATTTTATTCCTTTTCTCTCTTGTTGTTCTGACGATGGTCCGGCTTAACCTATTCGATCGTGTGTTAGTATTCATAAATTGTACCAAGTCTTATCGAGGACAATAGGCTCTAATTGGCTAATCCACAATCGTGCAATAAAGATAGCATTAGAAATTCATTCAGAGTACTCGAAATGCATAAGTTATTGGCGCAATATTTTGCGCCAATAACTCTTTAGTTTTGGAATCATACAATCAACAATAGGCTTGTTGCCATTAATAACAAATTGCTTGGTTTATAGTTTCTAATTATAAATGAAAAGACGTAGATTAGAAAAAAACAGTCTATTTTTCATAAAAATTAAAGGTTATTAATATTTTTAGAAAATAAATTCGTAAAAAGTAGGCATTAAGTCACATGATACCGAACACCACTCAGAAAGTGTTACGTCACGGGACGCAATTTGTTGTTGACGTTTTCCTACAACAGAGCAGGTTACTATGGTTACTCCGTATTGTTTTGACACTTGACACAGATGTAAACAGTTTGATTTCGCATGAATTTCGCACACTGTGACGTCATTCCACAACGCCATGACACTATTCATCATTTTCAAGGGAAATCTAAATTGTTTTTTTTATACAAAATACGTAATGTAAATATTACTTTTTCTTCAAAATATAGGTTTTTTGGGATAAAATAGATATTACTGTATACAATTAACCAAGTTTTAAAATTTAGGCAACTAGCCTATTGTAATCATATACCAACCAAGGAGGCGACTGCCATAGCCCTCATTTAAATCGCATACAAACGTTTATTTGCCAAATTGAACTGAGACATTAATACCTTGCAAAACGAAGGTACATGTTTAAATAACTCCTTTAATGCTTAGAATATTTGTATACCCTTAATTACAAAGTTGATTATGTACGTCCGGACGCACCCCCCAATTTGTAACAGGTATGAGATAAGCTGGGGATGATTTACGAGCCGAGAGCCTCTTTTAATGTTGCAGGAATTGGCAATTAGCGGCTCTAAAGTTCAGATTAGAAAGGTAATTGTGTGGAAATTTAAATAATCTCTTGAACATATATGCTATTTGTTAAGTTTATTTTAGCAATTAATTAAAAATTACATTTTTGAGTCACATGCTTCTTAATGCAATTAAAATTATAAATGAAAATGATCGTAGACCCTTTGCCATTTGGAAGTTCCAATGTTAATCTTTTGGTTCCATATTCAAATACAAATACAAATACAAATAATTTATTGATAAATATATGTCATTTACAAGTCAGATGCTTTTAATCATTGGTTAACTATAAAAAAAAAAATAAAAAAAAAATTATTAGTTAAAATTGTGTACACAAGGTACTTCTAATTTGTCCATATAGAACTCTTCAGCGCTATAATAAGCCTTGCTTTGGAGCAAGGATTTTAGTTTCATTTTAAATATGTTAGTGGAAGATGCACTCCTGATACACTCCGGTAAGTGATTGTAAAAACGTGCGCCACACACGTAAACAGACTTGTCGGATTTGGTAAGTGTGTGCGCAGGTGTTTTTAATCTGTCCCTATGTCTCGTATTATAATTATGCGTAGCCCCGAGTTGCTCAAAGCTTTCCGGGTTAAGTCTTACGAACAGACTAATCTGATAGATTACCATTGCCGGTACCGTTAATATACCATATTTGATAAAATAAGGTTTTGCGGAGACGTCGAATTTAACCCGTGCTATGGCTCGAACAGCACGCTTTTGAAGTATAAGCGCTCGATCCGACTCCGCTGCGCTCCCCCACAGCTCAGTCCCATACATAAGCACAGAATGGACCGTGGCGAAGTAGCAACTAAGTACTGCGTCTCTGGGGGCTGTTGCAGCCACTCGACTAAGAGCGAAGCAGGCCTGGCTGAGGCGGGCACATAGTGCATTGATATGTGTATCCCATTTCAATGCGCGATCCACATGAAAACCAAGAAGCTTCACAGACGGTACTTGTTGTAAAACAACGTCCCGTACTGTTACTACCAAAGGTTGTTGCGGTCTATTTGCAAGATTGAAATGAATACAGCATGTTTTGGTCAGGTTGAGAGCGAAGCCGTTAATTTCAAACCAGTGTTGCAGCTGCTGTGCAACCTCTCTTAGTTTTTGCTTTAGAGTGGGTATGTTTGGTGCCGTCACAAGGGCTGCGACGTCATCCGCAAACATGTATACCTCTGCGCCGGTTATAGATTTTGGCAAGTCGTTCATGAGCAGAACAAACGAAGTGTTCGACAGACAGGATCCTTGAGGGACACCCAGATCCGGTACGCCCTCATCGGAATGGACTTTGCCTGAGTATTGAGTATTCGGAACCGTCATCGCATATATATATATATATATTATATATAAATCAATTGCTGTTCGTTTGTCTCGCTAAAACTCGAGAACTAAACCGGCCCATGCAGCCGCATGGGCCGGTTTAGCTGATTTTGGTTTTGAAATGTTTGTCGTAGTCCAGGGAAGGTTTAAACGCTGAGAAAATATCGGGTCCACTCATTGATAGGTAATACGAAGTACGTCGGGTCAGCTAGTACGTAATAAATCTTGATAGCTAAACGAAGGAACTCGACGCATCTACTATATGCCCTATATGATGAAGCGATTTGTCGGAATCGTAGCAAGCGAAAATATATAGCCTCTTTTACCCCAATGGGAAAAAAGTAGTGTGTATGTATGTCAGAAATTCCATTGCTAACTTTGTGTTGCCGGTATTTGACCAGGTTCATGGTAGTCAATGGTTTCAGCTTGCGCGTTGAATTAATCAACGACATAATTGTACCTACGATCGTATTTCAATTCGGGGGTATGGGACTAAATCGCAATAAAGAGCTTGAGTCGCTGGTACTAATACATTTTGGGAAACTATGGCATAGTGGTAGGCATACTTTTCTAGTGTTCGCCGGACTGGTAGTTAATTTTATTTACACAAGGTGCTTCCAAAGGTTATTGAAGTCGACTAGCTCGAAATTTAGTCATTTAGATTGGTGTTGAAGACTGAGGTATTTGGAATTGAATCATTATATATTCCGACTAATTAGAGACTACAACGTGTATAACAGTGAACCATTGTTATAGGTACTTACTTAGTTAACAGAAGTTCATTTTGTCGAAAGGCAATGAACTTTTTTATGTTTAAGTACCTACTTCTGATCACGAGTAATTTATTTTGAGCTTTTAACCATTGCTTTTAAACAATATTAATAATAAAGATGTTTTGGAACAAAAAAAAGTACTAAAAATTCCGTAGTAACCCGCAAGTCAGCCTTTTCTTCCTTATTTTAGGTGTATTGTGCCAAAAATATTCCAAGTTGCCAGCTCGTTGTTTCCCCTGTGGCCCTTTAGCCCCAACAAAATTAGAGGTCCGTGAATTCGCAAACTTGACCGTTCCCTAGAAACAGAACTAACAAAATAACAGTGAAGCTGTGAAGTGGAGCCACCGTCGCTTTTCTCGAGCATAACCTAAAGTTTGCCCTTGATTCTTTGGTTTGCTTACTTGGCCGAACGTAGTAAATGAACTGGTTTAAGTATAATTAAGGCTTCAACGGTCGACTGACTCTCCTTCCTTTGTTACCTTCAAATCACTAAGGGAATCGCCGGAAACTGAAAATATGAAGTGTTGTTATTAAATTAGGGAGTATGGAACTACGTAAGTACAGAAGGGAGGAAAATAAAGGACGGAATTCGGTATTCTATACATATATAATTAAAGATAAATATTTTGTTAAAAGTGTTATTTCCCAAAAACTGTGTCCATTTTCAATGCTTGAAACATAAGTTTTTGAATTCCGAAATTATAGAGATAATTTTTATAGAATTAAAAGCTAGAATTAGTATAGTCGTACAAATTTAATAATTGTTTTTATCACCGAGCCAATATAACGTTTTAGTTTTGCAAGAAAGTTTTTTTTTTAATTATACCTACAATACTTTTGTGTACGTAAAAATAAGGCCAATTTGTACATACCAAAGAAAACGCGCTCTAAAACAAGGACTTAACATAGACAATAACAAAAATTTCTACAGTATCTATTTTAACCCGACTGCGTAAGAAGGAGGGTTATGTTTATCGAGTGTATGTATGTATGTATGTATATTTCTTTGACACGCCGTAGAGCCTAAACGGTTTGACCGATTTTGATGTGAGTGGTGTCAATAGATTCGTCTTAGTTGTGAGAGTGACACTGAGTACATCAAAATTTAAAAAAATCATAAGTTAGGCTGCAAAAACCGCGTTTCTGCAGTCGGGTATTTTGTTTTTCTTTTAACATTGATACTTGTATTTATAAGATGTCTTTTCGGACTATCAAAGTATCATCAAGACCCGGTTGCCGTTTGTTACCAGTTTGACCGTCCGCTTATTTGCTGCCCTCTAAGAGCACTGACCCAAAACCGTTGTTCTATGTGTGCCAAATAAATACACCCACATATAAATAAGTACACACCATTCAACCCGTATTTGTCACGGGACTGGCGGCTGATTTAGCAGGGGGAAGTCGGGTGGAATTTCATAATATCATGGCGAATGCAAGGCAATAAGCCCATGGCCGCGTCAGATAAGCAACGAGATGAATTTTTATCAAGATGGAGTTTCCTTAAAGTTATGTGAGGTTGGGAGTTTACGAGTATGTGAGGTTGGGAGTTTCAGTGAATCATGTGAGATTGTGTTGGTTTATTTTCGAGATTAGAATAGAATATAACTTTATTGTACATCAATAAAGTGAAAAAAAAAAAAAAAAAAAAAAAAAAAAAAACTTAAACGACAGTACAAAGGCATCTCAAGTATCGCATAGAGCGATTTTTTCCAGGCAACCTTAGGGTGGATAGAAGTAATATAATTTAGAATACGGAGGTTTGTGGTTATATTACAAATTAAACAATCAATCAATAAAACTTTATTGACACCACAAAAAGAATACAAATAACAAAAAAAAAAAACCCTTATAAAACAATGGCACAAAGGGCGGTCTTATCGCTAACAGCGATCTCTTCCAGACAACCTTAGGATGTAAAAGATTATATTATAGTGATTGGGCGGTGACAATATTAATTGTTATTTTTTTATTATCTTTTATCGAGATTATTTTGTCATTGCGAGTTTTTGGATTAGGTGCGCAGTGACTAGGTTTGGATGTACTTGTTTTGTTGTATGCTTAATACAATTATGTTAAACTTAAAAAATATTTTGTAAAAGTTTGTTATTATTAAAAAAAATAGATTAGACTCGATGGAATCACCATTAGTCGATAGGAAGATACAATGTCGTCACATGTGAACACATCCTGAAAAGTGTTTCATCATCATAATCCACAGCATTCTCTGTCCCACTGCTGGGTATAGAGCTCTCTCTTAGCATGCTAGTTGCCTCGATCATATGCCAATCGAGTCTACACAAGTGCTTGTTGTCAAAGAAAGTTTAGACCGTAACCTGAAAATCTACTTATTTTGCATAACCGGAAATCCTATACAGTCAGGTTTCCCGCTCCTTCCTCCCGCAAACAAGCGAAATGTAGAATGTCTTTCCAAGCACCGTTAGCTAGCAATGTCACTGATATTGCAGTTATCCACTGGCGACGGTTATCGCTTACCATCAGGTGAGCCGTCTTCCTTTTTGCTGCATCTTTTTATAAAAGCCATCAGAAAGTTATAGTACTAACTTGACAGCTCCATCATCAAACACACACCATATTGTTGCATTATCATAAAATTTACATTGGTGTACCAATGTTTTTTTTTTTGTATGTTTGGCATATATGCCATGCACAAATACGGCGCAGTAGCTAGTAAAAGTACAATATATTACTATTCATATATGGCATTGGTTCAGTGTTTTAATGTAAATATTAGGTGCCTAATCAATTATTTACTACAGTTTTATTTTTTTCCTCTCTGTGTTTAGTTTTACTTGACTTTTTTGATTAGATTACCGTCATATTTTTAAACGGTAAAGATAACACATAACATTTATAGTTTAAAAACTGAAAAAAACCGACTTCAAAATACGCAATTAGTTTTTTTTTGTCAGCCCTGTTTGTACAAACTGTTCCACTGCTGGGAACGGGCCATCTTCTCATTGTGAGAAGGGTTAGGCCATCACGCTGGCCAAGTGCGGGTTGGTAGACTTCACACATCTTCAAGATCATTGAGAACTCTCAAACATGTAGGTTTCCTCACGATTGAAGTTGGCGGCAATCAACAATACGCACATAACTTCGAAAAGACAGAGGTGCGTGCCGTGGGATTCGAACTCAGGACCTGCGGATCGCAAGTCAGACAGTACGGCAATTAGTTTACTTGGATGATATTTTTTCAGTCATTTTGTTATAAAAAACCAAAGTACTGAACCTATTTTGATGAAATTTATATGGGACCACCTCTGAGGTTATTATCTATCAAACAAAAAAGAACCATAAAAAACAATTGGTAATTGGCGGAGTAATAGCTGATCAAACATACAAAAAAAAAAACATACAGTCGAGTTGATAACCTCCTTTTATTTGGAAGTCGGTTAAATAACAGTTAATTACTGTTCACATTTACCAGTGTGTTCAACATTAAGTTCAACCAAAATGTAACTTTCCAACTTACTTTACCTTTACTTAACGCTTAAAATTAGAGAATGTGGCGTCATGAAAATAAAACACACATGTTGTACTTGTTGCAAATGCTTTTAATGATTTTTAGCAGCAATAAAACAAAGACCGTAAAACTGAAGGGTTTTTGCATTTAAATTAGTTAATCTTTTGTGCTATGCTTTTGTGGCGCGAACATTATGAAATTTATTTTAGGATTAAATAAGCCGTTACTTTCAAATCTTTATACGATTAAAAATTAAAAGTTATTTTCTTGTGTGGGCGCAATAGTTGGAATCTTTGACCGCTTAAAACTTTTCAAAAGCAGAATAGCCAAGTTGAAAAGCAGTTCTTAAGTTAAATTGAAAATAACAAACTTTTTAATCTTTGTATACGTTTTATAAATAGATTTAACTAATTGCTTTGTTGAGTTTTTGTGACTTTTTTCATATTTATAACACTAAATAAGGGGCCCATTAAAGTGTCAAGTAAATATATGTAATATATATAAACATCTGGTCTGCATCATCTAATTCCCCTTTGCCCTTTTTACTATCGGACAGTCAGAAACACGAAAAACGTCACCGTTTCATGGTGGATATTCCAAAAACCCAAACGAAACGCTTTAATTCCACTTTTATCGTGCGGACTGGTAGATTGTGGAATACGTTTCCTGAGTGGGTCTTTCCCGATAGATATAATGTGTGTCTTTAAATCGCGAGTGAATTGGTTTCGTCTAGGTAAGCGCGCTCCATCTTAGTCCGCAACGTCTCTTAAAATCAGGCGAGTTGGCGCACAAGCGCAAACCTATTACTGTAAAAAAATAATACTAAATTGTTTTTGTATGTACTATAGGTACTGCAAATTGTAATTGAAAGTAGAAAAATAGAAACTTTGTTAGTTGCAAGTAAATTATTCAAGTCGAGGCTAATATTCCAACCATATGTTTTAACAAATATTATATCATTTCAAAAAAATAAAATTGAGAAAGCTATAAACCAAATTTCGTTAAGATTGGTTGAAAAAATACGACGCGAATACTGATAAACATCCGGACAAAAGAACGAAAATCTTGCTAGTTGATGCAGAGACTTTTCGCTTCGCTAACTCAGTCAATTAGGATTCATGGATTCAATCTAAAATCACCGATTTCAGAGAATATTTAAATAGGGTAAAATATAAATATAATGTATGGGGCTTAATATTTTAATAGGGTAGAATTAAATTTATTTCCTTCTATGGTAAAACGCACTTATCAATAATCTTAACAGATTAGTAGTAGAAATGTTTTCAAACAAACAATTTAAAACTTTTCACAACGTCTTGGCATCCTAAATTTTCTTAAGCGACTTAGTACTGTTCCAAAAAGGTAAAGTACTTTGCCATTTCCGTAATAAGAAAACTTTTTGAGTGCGGAACCCAAATGGTATTTAAGTACTTTCTGCTTGGCCAGTGTTTTGTTGGCAAATGACCAAAGTGTAGCCATCACAATACTAACAGATATTCTGTATTACTACGGTGTAATCTAATCGCTTGTAGCGGTAATCGGTAGCTTTGCGTGAATACACTACTGAATTACTTACCTGTCCCAGTTGCCTTATTTAATTTAATGGTGGTGCCACACTGCGTGTAACGTAAGTTCATAATGTTGCAAAACTTTTTGTTGCTGACTAATTTTTTTGAACGTTTCAATATTCTAAAAGTTTTGTCATGTTTTGCATCAACATATTTTAAAACTTAATATTTAGCAATATCGAACCTGGACTCGAATGACACAGGACCAAGAGAGATGCCTATATCCAGCAGTGGGATAAAGACGGCGGTGGATAATGATGAAATATTTAGCGACAAATTGAAACAATATTCAACGACTTTTGTCTCTGAAAATTTTCGAAATAACTATGTAAACTCAAATTTTACGTAATATGTGTTAACATATTAGATTTACGTAAGATTACTTACGTAAATCAGTGATGACATACGGCACTGAAACGTGGTCCCTAACTATGGGCCTTATAAGGAAGCTCAAGGTCACGCAACGAGCTATGGAGAGGGCTATGCTCGGAGTCTCTCTACGAGATCGAATCAGAAATGAAGAGATACGTAGACGTACAAAAGTCACCGATATAGCACAGTGGATTAGCAAGTTGAAGTGGCAGTGGGCAGGGCACATAGCACTTAGAACTGATGGCCGATGGGGCCGAAAGGTTCTCGAGTGGAGACCACGTACCGGCAAGCGCAGCGTAGGAAGACCAGCCACGAGATGGACAGATGACCTCATACAAGTGGCGGGAAGACGCTGGATGCAAGTCGCTTCCAATCGGTCTTTTTGGAAATCCATGGGGGAGGCCTATGTCCAACAGTGGACTTCTTATGGCTGAGATGATGATGATGAAGATTACTTAAATCTGACAATGTTTTATAATGTCATACTTCTATAAGCTAGAAAAAACCTTCCCTAAAATCTGACTGTCTGTGTGGTCAGCGGTGGACTATGGTCATCGGTGGACTATGGTCTTTCTGTTTTCGTTGACCCGTTAGCTACTTTATTTTTAGATAGTTTTTGTTGACCTTCCGTAGTGGACTGAATTATTTTATAGTACATGCTTATACCTTTCTTATGACATCATGTACTCTTTATAACTGTTATAAGTAATTTGCCGTATATTTTAATGGTGCTGTTTTCGCCGTTCCATTACACGGAGAGCTATTATTTCGCTTATCACAAGAACCCGACTACGTCTTCTCGATCTCGTTATTATAAAGCTTTTCTTTTTTTTCTTGGCTAAATAAATCTCGCCCCAGTGTCGGGCCAGAAGAAAAACTACGACTTTGATATTGCCTGCCCTTTAGGTACTACATTTTTTATAATAATTGAAAAGTTACCTGAATACGTGTTTTATATATTATTACCAATGTTTTTTTTTTTGTTAGCCCTGTTTGTACAAACTGTCCCACTGCTGGGAACGGGCCATCTTCTTATTGTGAGAAGGGTTAGGCCATAGTCTGCCACGCTGGCCAAGTGCGGGTTGGCAGACTTCACACATCCTCAAGATCATTGAGAACTCTCAGACATGTAGGTTTCCTCACGATGTTTTCCTTCACCGTTTGAACTTGGCGGCAATCAACAATACGCACATAACTTCGAAAAGACAGAGGTGCGTGCCGTGGGATTCGAACTCAGGACCTGCGGATTGCAAGTCAGACGGTCTCACCACTAAGCTGCCGGGAACTTCATTATTATTACCAATGTTAATAGTAAATAAAACACGTATTCGGGTAACTGCGATTGTTTTGAAGTCGGCTTAATGTTTTTGAATTACTTCTATAGGAGAAATATAAAAAAAAAGGTTTTTCTTTCTTTCAACTGTCGCTTAACATCAGGCAAGTTAGTGAAAATAAGGAGGTTGCTATTCAAGAGAAACGTTGACCGCGCACTTATAATATACAAAACGAGAAAATATGTCTACCCCTAGATATTATAAATGGCTTCGAAGTTTTTATTTTATTTCGCATATAGTAAAAAAATATGAAGAATTTACAACCACGTTCTCACCCACAGACATGTTTTTTTTTTGCTACCCTCAGGTCTCATATGTGACCACGGTGACATGTGACGGACGCTGCAGTGTTCGAAACTTAAAATTTTATAAAATATACGCGATAAATCCGCTGAAATTTGTTTAATTGAAATGAAACAAATTTACTAATTTAAAAATAGCTATATAAATAACTTTTACAAATTTTATTTATTTTATCTACAGAAAATAAAATTTAAGTAATTTTGAACATATTTTGAAGATTGTTATTGTCGTTAGAAATATTCAAAGTCACAATCGTCACACAAAAAAAAAAAAATCTAATGACAGCTTCATATAAGACATTTTTTTCACTATACACAAGTTTTTTCCGCATTTTAACCACCTATCCAAAAAGAGGGGTGTTATAAGTTTGACGTGTAGCTGTATATCTGTGAATCTGTTTGCAGCATCGCAACTCTCAGACGGAAGGATCAATTTTGATAAAACAAAATTGTTTGACAGATTTTTTTATCGAGTATTCTTAGCTATGTTTTGTCAAAATATGTTCAGCCCTTTTTGTCGGGGGTTTTTCTAAACGTATACTTGTTGAGAGTTTTGACACTTGCAAAGTGTCAAAAACTGTTCTTAAAAATGAAGATCTTCAGTAAATTTAAATTCCACTATAGTCAACACAACAAACAATATAAAACTTAGTCTACATGTAGATAAACATTGTTGTCATAGGCGTGTAAAAGGGTCTTGGGACCGCACTGCCTTTGAGCTCCTTCCTATCATACTGTACTTGTTTGTTTCTAACTTTTGGTACCGTATATCTATGCTACTTTACCTATCTACGCTTTGGGGTGTCTAGAATGCTAAAGTTTTCTTCTGATTATGTTAACTGTGCTTTCAGTTTTCATATAACGTGGCGATTAACGCGTGCAGCTATCTCACCACAGGCGTAGTAGACGATGCATGCGACTTCATTTATATCAAATCCTCGCGTGCTACATTTTTGGTATCGACTGTGACGTCACACAAACGATTTCGTGATGGAATGTTCCGTCCGCGCGAAATCGATTCAACTGAATGCATCCACGCGCTTGCACGCTAGTAAGTTAACAAAATATGGAATCGAAACTATATATCACCTGAAACTAAATAAATCTTAGGGCGTCAAGTGTGTGTTTTTATCTTACTGTTGACACGCTATGTACATACACTTAGGGTATCTATAGAAGTCTGTCTCTCATGCATCACAACATTCAAAATATTGTGTGAACAATTATGAATATACTCGTAATTAGAATGACTTGGCGATTGCCAAGTCATACATACACACATATCGGTCAAAAACATAACCCTCCCTTTAGATTCGCCGTAGTCTGGTAAAAAGGGAGAAACAGAATTGTTTATTTATATATGAGAAATATATGAAAAACTGTTTTATCGGCATAATCTGTACACCATAGGTAGCTTACATTGTGGAAAACATAATGTATTTTCCTACTCCTCAGGCAATTTAAAACATATCGAACAAAAACTTTATCTATGTTTCACATATTTATAAACAACACTGTTTCTCACATTTGTAATATTTAAAATTGTGAGAAACAGTGATTTTATATGTTTAAAAATGTTGTGATGCGTGAGAGAGATAGCTGCTCGCTTTAAGCAGATTCTTAATGTTTATATTCAAACCTAATATTATTAAAAGAAATTCTATACTTATCAATGTTTTTTTTTAACACGAATAAGTCCGCGTTTGTCCACCAACTCGCCTGTTGAAAAGCGACTATGTGGTCAGAGATGAAGCACGCAGACTTAGAAGATACCTATTCACTTTGACCTTGAAAAGACCAACGTTGTGTAACTCTCAGGGAACAAAGAAGCCGGCAAAGATAACAATCAAATTGTTAAAATGCCACGGGAATATAGGGATTAAGTGACATACTGGGCCTTACCGAAAAACGTTGCTTAACTTTAACCAAAGTAGTGTCATTACGTGTCAGTGAGAAGTTGACAAAATATGTTAAGCATTGCTTAAAGTTAAGTAACATTTCTCGGTAAGGCTGACTATATAAATAATATTATCCAATTTTAAGACATCACATTGGATAAAAACTTTCACACGCAATGGTTTTGATATATGTACTTTGTTTTAGCGTGTGGCAATGTACAACATAGATACGCTTTTTACCCGAATTACTGAAAAGAATTCCAATTTAGGATTCTTGTTTGTATAATGACAATAAACTTGCATATACCTACTGTAATATCAATGAAGCGACCTTCTCAAAGTATAAGATAGCGCTATTGTGACCTACTCTACATAGTGTACCTCGTAGGGCACTGAACTTCTATTCTTTGCCTATGTAATAATACAACACTGCCTCCAGCCAAATAACCTGCGAATTATCCCGTCTCTTGGTAGCGCTATACGTGCCGTGTTTAGTAAACATGTTGTGTACATTCATGTTAGCATAGGGCATTCTTGGGGAAGAGAATATGCAGCATGGAATAACTGATTATTTCGTCTTGATTACATCTATGAAATCCTGCTTGTTTTTTTTAAGGTAAAGAGGAGGTTATAGAAATTTTTAGTTTATTAAATTAGGTACCCAAGTTAGTACATTTACATTTCATCATTATTATTATTTTTAAATTTGGTACCCAGCCAAGTTAGTACATTAAAATTTCATCATTTATATTTTTTTTTTATGAAATAGAAAGTTTGTATACATGTTATTACTATTTAATGTTGAAAGGGCTGAACGGATTTGTGTTTTTGAAATGGAGATTTTTAATATTCTGGACTAAGCCAAAGGTTTACCACAAAGCATTTAGTAAAATGCTTTGTTTTACATTTTTAGAGGTTCCAGTGACTCGTTGGAGCTACTTTGACTCCCTAGTTATTTTCTTTTATTTATAAATTTAAAAAGGATAGCTAGTGCGCAGTTAGTTAAACCACAAACTATAAACTGGACCATTGTGACGTTTCTAAAATTAATGTTTTTGTTTTGAATTTTATTAAACTTCAATAAGGTTGATGTAGATCGAAGTTCTAATAATTAATTTAATAAATAAAGAAGGACCGTAATAATGTTGTGCGTTGCGTGATATTGACTAAAACAGTTCCCAACGCGTCAATGGCTTAAAATCACTACATATATCGACGTATTCCAAGATTCCCGCTGTTAAATACGCCAAACTTCACATCCCCGCAGTTCCCCATATTAAACACTCAATTGACTAACCCCACATCAGTTGACCTACTTTCAAAGGGTCCTAAATAGTTTACCTTCCGTAAGGGAAATTTAGACTACCAAGGCAACTTGCGAAATTTGTAAAATTTTATTGATACTTCAACAGAACAAAGATTACCTTCTTTCTTCTGTGGATACTTCATTTTAGAATTATAAAATAAAAAAAAGATTATTTTGAGAATGATGAATATTGTGGGTTTGTATTTTCATAATAAATAAATATGTGTATATTTAAAAGAAAAAAAATATGTAAATCCATAAACATCCATCTCGCATATACTTTGGCAGAACCCTAGGTATAATTTTTTTTTTTTAACGCAAGATAGATCTACGATTGACCACAAACTCGTCTGATGTTAAGCGACGGTGTGGCCGATGATGGAGCTCGTCGATCTAGAAAATGTCTATTCACTCTAGCCTTGAAAATTCCAAGATTGTGCCTGTGAATACTAGCTGTGACCCGCAGTTCCACTAGCATAGTTATAAAAAGCGTTAGTTATGATGACGATTATGAAATGTAGTCTATGACTTTTTCCAAGTCATCACCTAAATCTGTACTAAATTTTATACCTAATGATCGGCTGAACCGCTAGCATTCGCTAAAAGGTAACTCACAGAGACGGTTTTATTATTACTATTTATATAAATGCTAATATTTATATTTTTTATGCATATTTTTACACATATTATGACAGTTTCATATTTGACCATTTCGTATTGTGTGATATATATGTCACAGTTAAGACCCGTTTTTTAGATATAACGCGTTTTCCCTAGTTAGAACTAGTTTTCACTAAATGCCTTTGTTGAAACTAGAATTAACTAATGTTAGGTTAGGGTTTTTTTATTTTATTTTTTGGGAGGAGGGGAGTAGGGAAACAGAGGGGCTAATGGGTTACTCACACACTGTTTCCCTTGGATAAGGATAGGATGATGGGGAGGAAAAAGGGAAGAGGGTAGGGGGGGGAGTGTGGGGGGGGGGGGGTATGGTTAGGTTAGGTTAGGTTAGTAACAACTAGTTTTAACTGAAAATCAAAAATATTTGTGGTAAATTCTAGTTTTCACTAGTTAATTCTAGTTTCAACAAAGGAATTTAGTGAAAACTAGTTCTAACTAGGGAAAACGCGTTATATCTAAAAACGGGTTTTAGCTGTAACATATATCCTATTAAGATTAGCATGAAGTTGCATATTGCACAAGCAATAAATTGCTAGAAATTCTCCATAGTCTAAACCTGACTTCACGGTAATTCGACAGGTTATTGTCGTGGGATGTAACTAGGACAGGTTAGTACTACCTCCTCTGGGACCTCCTAATGGTCCATACATCTATAGTTTCCTTGCTCCTGCCCTGGGAAACTCATAAACTAAACAAGGATATGCTTAACTTTATTTCGTAGCGTAATTAGGTTTTTTATGGTTATTTCGGTTGCTTAATTAGGTTTATTGTTGCAAGCTGGAGAATAGTTTAAGGGGAAAAGTATATCCATTAAGTGAAACAATTTACTCTTTATAGGAAATGGTATTTGGTTCCCGCTACATAGGATTTTAACCGTGTTAAATAATTACCAAAAAAACCGTGTAATTAGTGCGGGAATCAAAGTTTAATTTTTTTATTTGTGTTGTTCTACCGTTTTACCATAGTCATGACGAATCTATATTTTTTCCCATATATATTCCCCTATTGTAAGTAGCTACACTGATATTTATGTAAATAAAGGCGAGTTACAGTCAAGCACAATACTATTTTGGAATAAATTTTTTTCACTTTTTAAATTTTCAAGAGAGCATATATATATATATATATATATATATATATATATATATATATATAATATGATCACTTGGAAATTTTACAAAAAATTACGCATGCGCATTAATCTGACATTTCGGGCCCGTTATGCCTTGCTAGAGCATGACTAAAAGTAGGTACATGAAGTCGAACATAGAATCTCCTCCTTTTTGAAATTGTTTAGAGATCAAATATAGGCAGACAGACACACAGACGGATGACATACTGGTTTTAGTGTTTTGTTTTTTCCTTTTGAGATATGGAACCCTAACCCTGATTACTAATTCATATGCTATTTATAATATATCAAATAAACTCATGACTGTTGTAATTATTTTTATAATTTACCTCTTGCATTGTGTATTAAACAGGTACCTATATTGTTTAGTAAATTAGGTAACCTAGTATGTATTTACCTGTTACGCTAAGCTTAAAATAAAACTCCGGTATATTATAATATACCTATCGGGACATCGCTACTATTTCCAAAGTTCCAAAGTCCCTAGCGCTTCGAATTCTGTGACTATTTCATTAGGTATGCAAGTTGTTTTGTAAACTTAATACAAATATAAATGATTATATTTATATCAGACCGTCATTCGACTAACCAACTGGTGTCCAATCATTTGTTTTTTGACTTTGGACCCTTCCAGTGAAATTATAAGGAAATCATAGATTTACTCGTAGCAGGTAGTTTGTGTGTAGCACATGTTTCTGACAAGTGGCGCTTGCCATCAAACAACTTAGTTGTTCGTCTCACACATTAAAGAATATCAATATTAATAATAAGTTTAAATTTATATTCAAGCTCCTGTTCGATCATTGACGGATTGACCGACATCTATGTCGTATGAGAAAGCTTTATTCTCGACAAAATTCGCGGAATTTATTTCGAAAAGACATAAGAAAAACATAACATAATACTTAGTCTGGCCATAAATACTGTTACAGTTAAAAATAAGAAAGATATTACATTTGAATTTGGAATCTGTCATTTTTATACGATTGTTCATTGAGTTTTCTAATTTTGGCGCCAATACATTGTACAATATTTTGCGATATTAAAATGGAGTGGGGTGATAAAGAGAACCGAATCGCTGTGATTGCATTACACAAAGTTGGTATGGAGCCAAATGCAATTTTTAAAACTCTCCATACGCTTGGTATTAGTCAAATGTTTGTGTACCGGGCTATTAATAGGTACAATGAGACCTCCTCTGTTTGTGACAGAAAAAGATCTGGCCGTCCACGTAGTGTTCGTACGAAAAAGGTGGTCAAAGCAGTAAGGGAAAGAATTCGAAGAAATCCTGTCCGAAAGCAAAAGATTTTATCTCGGGAGATGAAGATAGCACCCAGAACCATGTCGCGTATTTTAAAAGATGACTTAGGACTTGCAGCCTATAAGAGACGCACTGGTCATTTTTTTACTGATAATTTAAAAAAGAATAGGGTGGTAAAATCGAAACAACTACTGAAGCGGTACGCAAAGGGAGGTCACAGAAAAAATTTGTTTACGGATGAGAAAATCTTTACAATTGAGCAACATTTTAACAAACAAAATGACCGTATTTATGCTCAAAGCTCTAAGGAAGCTTCCCAATTAGTCGACAGAGTGCAACGTGGGCATTATCCGACTTCAGTGATGGTTTGGTGGGGTGTTAGCTATGAAGAAGTGACTGAGCCATATTTTTGTGAAAAAGGTATCAAAACATCACAAGTGTATCAAAATACCATTCTTGAGAAGGTAGTTAAGCCCCTTAACAACACCATGTTCAATAACCAAGTATGGTCCTTCCAACAAGACTCGGCGCCAGGTCATAAAGCTCGGTCCACGCAGTCTTGGTTGGAAGTGAACGTTTCGGACCTCATCAGAGCTGAAGACTGGCCGTCGTCTAGTCCTGATCTTAATCCGCTGGATTATGATTTATGGTCAGTTTTAGAGAGTATGGCTTGCTCTAAACGCCATGATAATTTGGAGTCCCTAAAACAATCCATACGATTGGCAGTGAAGAATTTTCCCATGGAAAGAGTGCGTGCTTCTATTGATAACTGGCCTCAACGTTTAAAGGACTGTATTGCAGCCAATGGAGACTACTTCGAATAATTTTATATTTTAAATTGTTTTATATTTATGTATTAAACTAACACATTGTAAAAGTAATAAATATTATTTGCAATAAAAAAAAAATTTTTTTCTTCGTGACAATATTTATGGCAAGACTAGGTATATCTGAGCCGTTTGGTGTAGAGACTTAGGGTCCATGGGGACCGGGAGCTCATCTCATTTTCAAAAATTTATCTGAGCGCCTGATCGATGCGACGCGTGACCAAAATGCTGGCGCGTATCTGGCCCAACGCATAAGCATTGCCATTCAACGTGGCAATGCGGCTAGCATGCTGGGTACGCTGTCAACTGGTAGTGGGTTTGAGAATTTGGATTATCTTTAGACCGGTCTATCGGTCTGTCTGTTTATTTGTCTATCGGTTTATCGGTCTGGGGTAATCGATATGCTTTTTGTGTAGTAGTTTAGTTAGTTGAGTCTGTATATTGTTTTGCTGTAGTTAATAAAGGCACTTGCCCGTAAAATCAAAGCATGTACGAGACCACGGCCAGTATCTATATAATCTTGATTAAAAAGATTTTTGAGACAAAGAATGCATGATAAGTTAATTTTCCTCCTTTTCCTCGTTTCCGAGTCAGTTGCTTCTACTCGTTATAATAAACAAAAGGTTTACTCAAACGGAAATATAATTTACGTTATTGCGCAAACAAAGAATAATATGTTTAATAAACAGAGGGGAGAGAAAAATTCAGTGCTTTTACAAGTACCGACGTTCTTAATAACAAAGGATGTAGGAATAAAGACAAAGAGAGCCCACGAATATTGTCTGGCGCGGTTATACTTCTAGCGATAGCGTATTACAATGCTCTAATTGTCATTTACGGTGGAGATGGAAGGCAAAATTATGTGGAACCTTGAATATTTCTATGTTTTCTTGGATATTTATCACTCTGTCCATCTATTCATACCTTTTCACGATCTAGCTAATTTGTACAAGTTTATGTTTGATGAAAACAATCAAAAAACAAAAACAAAATAACCGTCGTTTTCCATCATTGTGCGGGTAAAACAGAGAGTCCAATCTAGGCTATATATAATATAATAATACTGTAACATGTCAAAAACTATGCTTTAACTATTTTTTGAAAAAAAAAATATGTTTATGCGTTACTATAGAAAATCCAAAACAGATTTTTTTTTTATCTGTCTGTCTACACGATGGACGCATGAAGTACGGATTGGACGGATTTCAACGAAATTTGGCAAGATTTATGACTTATTAGTTGTATCTTGCGGCTTCACCCGCTTAGTGATGAAAAACGTTGGTCATTGTGAACGGTGATGATGATAAAATGTAGCCTATTTCTGTCTCCAGTTCCTCAGCTATCTCAGTACCAAACTCACAACAATCGGTTCAGCCGTTTGGTCGAAAGAGTAACAAACCGACAGAGTTTCACTTTTATAAAATATGTATTATAAAAGTAAAACTCTGTCGGTTTGTTACCCTTTCGACCAAACGGCTGAACCGATTGTTGTGAATTTGGTACTAATAAGTTTAGTTAACTAATAAGTTAGGATACTGAAGTATCTGGCATATTTTTTACACGAAAATTAAACTTATGAAGTCAAGTTTGATTTGATGAAACAAATTTTAAGGTTCACGCGCAAAGCGCGATTGAAGTCGCGTGTGCAGCTAGTGTTCAATAAAAGCATTCCAATAAGTAGGTATATTATCATTTTTCTATGTTCCAAAGCCGCTTTCCGCCCGCACTGCGGCCGCACGCTTCCAACCAATTACAGAGCGGAAGTAGTGAGCGCCAATTAAATTAAAAAAATATGGTTATGTAAAATTTTAAATAAACATTTTTTCATTTTTTTTTAATTACCATCGCCTCCACCCGATGCCCTCTCTCGCTTTTACTCTATGCCCGTATGTATGATGTATACCGGAGGTATGATGATGTCAATACATATTGAAAACTTACCTATTATTGTTTTATTCTTTATTATTTACTTAAAACCTACTCTCTCTACATCTGCACTGTTTAATCTTTGCCGCGTGTTTTTCACCTTTGCCAATGATCCTAAGTTCAGTATTTCTTTCCACTGTGCTGATTCTTTATTTCGTAGCTGATTTTCAGCTCCGCCATTGTGTTTCGCATTTCTTTATTCCGTGTAATGGGCGGGTAATTCTGTTCGAGGCGTGGTAACAGGATAATGCATTGGTTGTCTGTTTTTTAGCCGACTGCGTAAGAAGGAGGGTTATGTTTTTCGAGTGTATGTATGTATGTATGTATGTGGGTATGTATGTTTCTATATGACAGCCTACAGCCTAAACGGCTTGACTGATTTTGATGTGCGAGGTGTCGTTAGATTCGTCTTCATTCCCAGAGTGTCATAGGCTATGTTTTTTGTTATTATAATAATACATCTCTTAAATAAATTAAGAAATGCGTTTTTTCGTAACCTTCAATTAACTGTTTCGTTATAAATAAGTGATTTTACTATAATTATTCTAAAGAATGCACATTTATAATCTTTTACAGCGATTTTACGCATACTTTATCACAAAAAACGCACACTCAACAGCGTATCAAGCGTAACGAAATCGTAAGTTAGACTGCAAAAACTGCTTTTCTGCAGTCGGGTATTTTGTTTTTCTATTAATGTACATACTTGTTTCTTTGTTTTGTTATTGATGCTATGCTCAATATCCCTTAAAAATTAACCAGCTTTACTGATTATAGTATCAAGGTTGTTAAAATATCAACGGTTGGTTGGTTTAAATATAAAGAGCCTTACCCAAAAAACGTTACTTAACTCTCTCTGTCTTCTTTCCGCAAGTGTCATTACGTGTCAGCCAGAAGTTGACAAAATGTGTTAAGCATTGTTTAAAGTTAAGTAACGTTTTTCGGTAAGCCAGAAGTTATTTGAGTTGAGAGTCCGTTTCTTTACGATTCTAACAGATTAATTTATGTACTTATTAATAAAAAAACTGATGCAACGAAACAGATATAAATAAGTAGAGTAGAGTAGAGTAAGTAGAGTAGACAATATAAATAAGTAGAGTACATAATACGCTTGTTGCCACTAATAACAAATTGCTTAGTTTCTAATTATAAATGAAGAAAAGTAGATAAGAAAATAAACAGTCTATTTCTCATAAAAGTTAAATATAGTTTTTTTTGGGATAAAATAGATATTAAAGTATATAATTAACCAAGTTTTTAAATTTAGACCAATAGCCTATTGCTTCTTTGGTAATATATTGCCTAGTTCATCAATAAACAACCCACTCGCGTAATCCAAATAACCTAGGCACCTTTTAAGTACTGATCCTAGGCTTAATCTTGTGTATCTAGACTGGTTAGGTAGGAAGTAGGATTAGACTGGAGCCCCTGGCCTTGTGGCGAAGCCCTACGTGGATAGTAATCGTTCACGGCTTTCGCAGCGCACTTGACAATGGAAAATTATTGTAGAACTTCTGTTGGTATTATTGATTATGAAAAGATATTGACACTATCTATTCACTATGATTAGTCTGCCAACCCGCACTTGGCCAGCGTGGCAGACTATAGCCTAACCCTTCTCACAATGAGAAGATTGCCCGTTCCCAGCAGTGGGATAGTTTGTACAAACAGGGCTGATAAAAAAAAATGACACTATATTTTTTTATTAGTCAGAATTCTTTAATCTTAATTTTTACTCCTTTTGATGATAGAATGAAAAGTGGCTTATAATTGGTTCCAAACATGGTAACTACCTATTGGCATTTCGGAGTTCGCATATCCGCATTGTTCGGAACCAGGTAACTCCATCCAATTTTCAAAAAAAATATCTTGAACATCTACAATAGTTTCTATCTCTATTACACTAATGGAAGGTCTTTCTTTTACGATGCCGTCTGCCTCGAATATGTGCCAATCGACTCCAGGTAAATCTAAAAAAAGCATTTTTTTATTTTTCTTTTTACTTTTTTTTTTTTGATTTTCCAATTTGGTTGACCTATTCCGTTGAACGACTAACGATTCGTTTAATCTAAACTCTAATTTAAACTTTATTCTATACTCCACTAATAATAATAATAAAATATATATATATATATATATATATTTATATAATATAAGATAATATAAATAAATAATAATAAAATCCTGCGACAAATATGAAATGTCGCGCGGCATGTCCCGCTCTATTTCATTCAGATGTTTGTTTCTAAAAGTTAAATAAAAAGAAGTAAACCCCCGGTTTTATGATAGGAAAGTTCCGTCATAAAGTTTGTCCGGGTAGACCCTATGTCCCTCAGAGTTGGAAGGCTACGGTATTTTATCTAATGTATCTCTTTTGTTGTTTCAGGTAAGGAAGATTCGTGATGTCGTGGAATGAGGGAGTATGAAGTAATATTTGATTTCAAGATCACGAGATATCAAGTTTCAACCTTTGATACGGTTAAGGTTTTGGATAGCTACTGAGCGCCTTGTGAATAACTAATACATTTTACAGAACATAGAATAGCTAAGTAACGAGTACATAACTTGTCAGTGAAGACTTTCCTAAAATTACAAATTGGTTTACAATGGGATAAACTTAAACTAGAATTTGTCGGCATTTTAGTACGTAATGGTGGAGACTGGATACCTCTAGTCTTTCTAAAGTCTAGCAGGCAGCTGCCACTCTACGTGGAAAATCTATCGTCAAGCACATAGTGGTGTGTTCCGGCAGCCTTATTTGAGAACTAGTTCCAATTCCAGCCTTGGTATGCTTGTGATCTACAACTATATAACGTTAAGCTGCTCCAATGCTTGGTCCAATGCTTAGCCTATTTGAATATTAAGAAATAAAACTAGGGAGTACAAAAATTCTTAACTAACCAAGCCTTTGATAGGCCAAAAAAACGGAGTTTTCAAGAAGCTTGAAACTATGTGCTGTATCAGTTCAATTAGCTAGTACATTTTTTCTCACCTGACGCTACCACAGGCGAGATGAAAATGTACAAGGTTGTCTGGCGAACAAATCGACAATGTCAGTCGGGCGAAGTACAGTTCTGTTCATAAGTTTCAATATTGTTTAGACGTGGCCGTAATGAAATGTCTACGTCTATTGTAATTGTATGACGGCTCGACAGTTCGCTTTTGTGTTAAAGAAACTTCTTTTATGTAGACCTAGACAATAATAATTGAAAGCCATAAAAATAATAAAAAATGCTCGAAAGAACTCGTCTGTGAAGAATGTTTGCGTTCAACTATTTTCTAAACATTTTCTTATACAAGTACCTACTTTTCATTAATATTCATTCGTATAAATTAAGTTAGGATTCAGAATAAATCTATCAGAGCACAGGATTAAATAGAGTTATATTTAGATAACTAAATCTCGCTGCTGAGATCTTTTCTTAAATAAAATGTCCTACGTTATGTTACATTCATAAAGTAATCAGGTACTTTGTCGCAGGCAAAAATATACGCTTCCCAAGACATTCAGAAAGTTTGTCGGAGAATGTATTAAGGTAAGGTGCGGTACAGATTCGACAACAGAAGCTCAGCTTTATCAGCAAGATTCATCGTAACTAATTCATCCCGGTCTCGGCCTCCACGTGAGATAACCCGAAAAATGTCGCCCATTTGTAACTCCCGTATTAAACGCTGACAGATAGGAAAGGAGTACATGTAAAAAGCTGCTTGTTTACGTATGAGTATATAAGAGTATGAGATACATTAAATTGACATCTACAACGAATGAAAGTATATTATTGCACAGTAGTTTATTTTGAGGGTTCCGTAGTCAACTATGAACCCTATAAATGATATATATATAGTTTTGTCATGTCCGTCCGTATTACTATGTCCGCGGCTTAGCTCAAAGACTATTATGACTGGCCTCGTGGCTCAGTTGGTAGTATGCTGCCTGCTAAGCTGTATGTAGGTCGTGGGTTCGATCCCCACCCTGGGCAAACATTTGTGTGATGGGCATGGATGTTTGTTCTGTGTCTCGGTATTTCTATGTATCATATGTATATATTTATAACAAAAAAAAGTATATATGTATTCTATCAGCCATCTAGTTCCATAGTACAAGCTTTGCTTAGTTTGGACTAGATGGTGTTGTGTGAAATGTCCACAAATATTTATTTATTTATTATTATTAGTACTAGAAAGTTGTAATTTATTATGTGTTTATGTTTATTTGTGATATGTATCACGCTAACAATGGTACAATAAAATCTTGAAAAAATAAATCTTTATGGTACATCTGTACATAGGTACATATGGTACATAGGTGGTCGGACGATTTGTGGGCTAAGCTCACTACACAGTGGGTTCCACAAGTCGTCAGACCACTTGGTATGCCCAGAAGAAAATGGCGGGATGAACTGGACTCCTATTGTAAGAATTGGACTCATAAATCATTGAACCGAGAAGAATGGAAAGAGGATATGGGAGGCCTTTGCCCAGCAGTGGGACGGAACAGGCTCAAAATAATATTATGGTACATTCCCAACACGTAAAGTGGGGATGAAATTGTTTTATTTTTGTTTACCCTATCTGTGGGGTTACGATCGGCTATATACCGCTCGTTCCGATAAAGGCGCCTTGGGTCAACTAGAGAGATGTAGTCACCGCCTCCCTGTCAATATTTCATTGCTGACGTGTGGTTTGAAGCACACATATTTTTTTATATAAAAAAAGAGGCAAAAATAATATTTTTGAAATGGTAAACACATGCGAATATTTAAACGAAGTTTCCAAATGTTCCACAATAAAACCACCGTCTGTCGACCGCCTCACTTGACAACTAACGCCTGACAGCAGTCATGAGTGACGACGTGCGAAATGATAGCGCTTTTGTAAACGAATATACGCAAAATTTGCGTTTGCTAATAGCTTCGTAGTTTTTGCAAATGAATTACATTTTGCTGAAGATGAAAATTATGGTACCTATGCAACTTTAATAGTATTTTTAAGCAGGTTAAATTTTTCGAGTTTTTTTTATAATTATGATTGAAAACTAATCTGGTTAATGTTTTTTTCTTATAATTAAATAAAAAAAACCATGTTCAAGATTTTATCTTTATGTATAGACAAACGTGAGAACAAAATCGGAAAAGTCTGGGATCTTCAGCTTTCGTTTATAACTACGAATATGGAGTACACTCAAACAACAAGGTTTATTTATCTATCAAATTTATGTCACACATCCCGGTCCCGTAAAGTCTCATAAAGATCCCGTTGCCTTCCGGCTCTCCTCCCGTAAACAAAAAAGGAGCAAGCATAAAATGTGTATATTATTGCTTCAAAATACATAGCATAAGTCCATTATGAAATTCATGCAAAGCTACGAAAGTTGTTTCAGCAACAAAAATGTTAACACTCAAAGAATCTTGTTCAAATGAGGCGCAATTTCCACGTACGTGCCGCGCCGATTTACAAACAGATACGATAAAATTAAGCGTTTCCAGAACACATTTTGGCAAATGCAAACACGAAAAGTCTTTATAAAGGAATGTGCGAATTCATCGCATATTTTATTTCGCATGCCGACGTCGGGAATCAAGGGAAAAATGATATATCTCATTTTCTGAAAGACGCAACCGAGCGAGTCTAGCCCGACCAAACCGACCATGTAGCTTTGACCTCTGATGGAATTGCTACACTCTTATTCCGTCTCAATAACGATTACTTTTCTATTGCCCCGGATATGTAGAGGTCTACTATGTGTGGTTAGGTTTACTGATCGTCTGTCAATCGTTCAACATTGACGTCGCCATTTGTCAAATTGTATTCGGGGTTGGTGTATTGTGGGGTCGATGTAAATGTAATCAAAAATAAGCTTACACTGGGTTTTAGTAGGTCACCTTGTAGAGGTGCCTTTGCTTTGCAATTGATTAAAGGTACTGATACATTTGCTATTAAAAAAAGTATGCTTATTAGCATGCATAAGAAATACATACTAGAAATGAGCTTGCTTATTTCTAGCAATGCTTTGACACGTATGCTACTAAGTAGCAATTGCTCAATAATGGCATGCTTTTGTGCTAATAATGAGCAAATTTATCAGGGGGCAATTCAGTTATTCAAAACCGATCCGTAGCTGATACATTTGCTATTAAAAAAGTATGCTTATTAGCATGCGTAAGAAATACATACTAGAAATGAGCTTGCTTATTTCTAGCAATCCTTTGACACATATGCTACTAAGTAGCAATTGCTCAATAATGGCCTGCTTTTGTGCTAATAATGAGCTGTATCTTTACTTCCGTTGCTATCTTATCGTTGTTTATGTAAATTGTGTAGCTTCTTGTTTTAAAAACTATAAGTCATGAATATTTTGGCAGAGATTAGTTAGTAAATTATGTAAATTTTACTTAGTTTGGGGCTAGATGGTGTTATGTGAAAATGTCTACTAATACAAATATTGGTATTTCTGGATGATACACATCGAAATTAGAAATATTGTAGTTTAAACCAGGAAACTTCCAGAAAAATTTCTGACCGATGTGCATTGATGCTCAGATAGCGATAATATGGTACTTTGAAACTAGTAGGTATATTATTTATTTCTCGTCTATTAGAAACACAGCGTACTGTAATATATTTTCACGAAATAATGCGACATCTTAATCTCTAAGTTAAAAGTCCTCCATCTATCGGCCCCCTAAAGACGTTCAGTCGGGTGTACACTTAATAAGTCCTCGCTTTGTAAGACGATATGAGGCCCTAGCAAAGGACTCAGCGGTGCGTATGTACACAGCCTTATATAGAAATGGGGATGTAAGGATGACGGGTGCGAGTGAGTAGATCAAAGGTGAAAAAGTGGGTGAGTGAAAGAGTACACGAATAAGAATGAGTGAAAATATTTGCATGTAAAGAGTGCTATTTTATTTGTAGGTATGCTATGTCATGCAAATATATTTTTGCGTAACATGCGTCTCTGTGAGTAAGTTTTAAAAGATGTACGTAGTTGTGACATTAGCTATAGCAAAGTAAGATCGATTCAAGCAACGCTGAAAGCGGAGGAAGACAAATTGACAAACGGATTAATTCGATTTTACGCAAGCGACAGGCTTTATTAGATGTAAATTAATATTAAATTAAATTGAAATCTAGTAAACATGATGAGAATGTTACTTGAAATATTCCAATTGTTACTAGGGAAACTAAAGTGGTTAATAAGTAATTAGCCTCGAGGGCGTAATGGAGTGGCTAATGCTACATTATGTGTGGTTTTGGTTAGAAAAATACTACAGGGATTAAATAGGTGTAGTTAGAACGACACATTATTTGCTCATACCGTACCAAACGGCATGAATGATGAAAATTACTGAACATGTATTATCGAAATGTATACAGAATGACTTATAAAGCGTCAATTAAAACCAGTCAGGACCTAAACTATCATCAACTAAGTCCTATACAGACACCGACCTCAAAAATAGTTTGTGTACGTACCTACTTAGGTAGACGCCCAGTATTGATTTTCTTCGTTATTTCTCTCTTTTCAGTTTGAAGTCAATTTTTAAACAACAATTTTTTTTTACAATTACAATTACAATTTACTTTTAATTAATTAATTAAAAGTAAATTTTTTTTTAAACAACTTTTATTTATTCATTTTTAATAGTATTTACTTTTTGAAGTCGGTTAATAACGGTCGTCAAAGCTCATCACAGCTCATGTCACTGTCTATCAAACAATTGAAATATAAGGTGTAAACATTCCTCTGCAGTTGCGATGAACGAAGTGAGTTATCAAAAGCCCATATCTTGAAAACTACTGAACCGATTTTGATAAAACTTACTGTGACTCCTAAGTTGAAAGATGATTTATTAAATAAAAAAATAATTTTTGAAATAAGAGTTCTAGTTTCTGCGTAATGCGTGGACAAACATACATACACTTATGAAATTTGGCACACATGTTTAGAAGTTGGTATAGACTAACATATACAAAAATTTTGCAATTCTGACAATATTACAAACATACAGGTTACATTGATAACCTCCTTTTTTGCAGTCGGTTAAAAATAATACATGGCTTGGCTTGTGTTAAATGTATTTTGTGAATTGTTTAAATTTATAACGATATTGGGGTGATATTAGGAGGCTCTTGTGATAATAAGCTTAATTATTTTTAACCGACTTCCAAAAATTAGGAGGTTCTCAATTCGACTGTATGTTTTTATGGATGTTTGTTCAGCGATTACTTCTCCCAATTATGCATTATCATATGTCATACTTCGGAGATGGTTCCATATAAATTTTATCAAAATCGGTTCAGTACTTTGTTTTTTATAACAAAATAACTGGAAAAATATGTCATCCAAGTAAACGAATTAAGTATTTTGAAGTAGTTTTTTTTTAGTTTTTTAAACTATAATTACAATTCACATAATATTAGGCATATAATTATATATTTAGAAAATAGATTAAAATGTCGCAAACATTTATATTTATATTATTATTTATATTATAAACACACGATAGTTATTTTATTGTAATTTGTCATATGAAATAAATGAATATATAAATAAGTAGATTAAAAAGGTAAATATAACAACAAGGTACAGTGATAACTAGTAATATAAATTTACACAATAAAATGCCATTGATTATATTGAATACAAGTACATAAAACTCATAAATATTACGACCTAATAAAATAGCATAAATGCATTCTACGAAGTAGAATAGCAATCGAGGAAATCTCTTGTAACTTAATGTCTTTTTATCAACAGGAGAACTTGGAAATATCAATTCGATGGTCAACACGAATGGGCTGTCGAATGGCGTCAAATATTATCGTTTCATTAGCGAATCGAAACGGAAAACGATTCGAATGCGGATGCGACTGAGCGAAATGCCATCTCTAGATTGCAATTTGTGGGGCCGTCGTCGCTTCGAAAATAAAACTGGCTAAGTGCGAGTCACGCACGAAGGGTTCCGTACCATTATCTATAAAAACGCCAAAAAATCACGTTTGTTGTATGGGATTTTATATTAATATTTAAGGGGGGCTCCCCTTAAATATTAATTTTATTTTAATTTAATTATTTATTTTTAAAGTAAATAATATAACTCAATATTCAGTGAATATTTCAAGCGTCCACCTGTTGCCGTTATCAATATTGAGCAAAAACAAGCAAAAAATTACATTTGTTGTATGGGAGTCCTCTTAAATATTAATTTTATTCTGTTTTTTTTTTGTATTTGATGTTATAGCGGCAACAGAAATACATCATCTGTGAAAATTTCAACTGTCTACCTATCACAGTTCATGAGATACAGCCTGGTGACAGACGGGCGGACAGATAGCGGAGTCTCAGTAATAGGGTCCCGTTTTTACCCTTTGGGTACGGAACTCTAAAAAGGGGTATCGCTTCGAGCTTGTTATACTCAACAAGTTATATTTAATGATTTCTTAGGGTTTCGCTATTCTTTCTCATTGAAATTAAACAGCTTTAACGGATTTATTAGGTCTTAAAATTATGTAAAATATACGTGATAAATCCGTTAAAAGTTCTTTAATTTCAACATAATGTTCCTTTGGTTCTAAGGTTGCCTGGAAGAGATCGCGATAAGCCGCCGATTGTTACACTAGATTTTAAATATCTTATCTTGATTGTAAGTTTCTAAGGTGTGTACAATAAAGAGTTTATCTATCTATCTATCTTTTTACGTTATCTCAAGAGGGTCTAAAGTACATCATAATTTAAGGTCGAGGGCTATTGTAGGGATATTGTAGGAGATTTTATTATATCGCACTGCGACATAATGTGATTTCAATTGAAACAGACAACTGGATTGTATAAGTCTCAAGTCTCCAGGTGTAAAAAGCCTGACGATTCATTGGATTTTGACGGTAACCTCTGAATTTATTGACTTGGTACTCTGAGTACTTACCCGAACGGTATATTTTAGTTTGTTTGATATATATATTTTTTTTTGTATTGACATGATAGGCGTATTGCCCATTTGACATTTTTATAATGACATTTTAAATGATATTGTATTTATATAATTAATATTACTTAATGTTAAGACATGAATTGCTTAAGAATAATTTTTGAATATTGTGAGATAATTGTAATTGGTCTTTTTCCGTTTTTATCTCAATAAACGAATATGAATATGAATATGAAGTCTCAACTAACTGAAATGAATACTTCTACCATATACATGCCTGCAGCAAAAAGAACTAGTTTTGAAATTCAATTGGCTACCGAGAATAGAACATAAAAACCGGACAAGTGCGAGTCAGACTCGCCCACCGAGGGTTCCGTACAAACTAGTAGATAAAAGGGGGAAATTATATTTTTTTTTACATTTTCCTTCATGAACCGAAAAGTATACATCGTAAAAATATTTAAAAACCTATTTTAGCTTGTGCTAATGAAGCTCTTTCATATGATACTCCACATGATACGGTTAAAGAACTTTAAAATTTGGACCCTCCTTGCTTGCATAAAGACCCAATTTTTTGTGATTAAATTAAAAATGTACAGTTTTCGGATTTTTTCCTTTCAGTGTACCATATGATAATGCTTCTTGCTCAATTTCACAGTTATAGGTCAACGGGAAGTACCTCATAGATTTTGATTCCGAGTGTCGAAATATAGTATATATAGGCTTTTAGACTAATAATAACTAGTCGGGCGATTACCTTACTTGAGGCTTGCCACGCAGAGCCGGGGAAAACCTATCTACGTACGAGTATAAGACATCATTCAATATCAAATATATATTTTTTGTCTAATTTAGCAGGTTTGAATTTTCAAAACTTTATTTTCTTAACATTGAAAAATAAGTAAAAAACAATTTTTGTAGCTACTAAGCGTAACTCATGAAAATGAAAAATATTTAAGGTAATAATTATAGTTTAAAAAACTGAAATTGAAAATACGCAATACAATACATATTTACGCGACTTGCTGTTCACTTTTCTACAGGCACTTGGATGATATTTGTCCAGTTATTTTGTTATAAAAACCAAAGTACTGCATCGATTTTGATAAAATTTATATGGGACTACCTCTGAAGACCTGCCAAATACAAAAATAATCATCAAAATCAATGCACAAAAAACATAGGCTGATTAATCGGTGAACAAACATACAAAAAAAAAAAACAACATACCGACCGAATTGATAACCTACTTCTTTTTGGAAGTCGGTTAAACATACTTGAAATCGCTCGCTGGCTAGCCGTTGTAGCCAATGATCAATCTAATTCAGAGCACACACCAAAATCCCTGAGTGTCCCACATCCTTCATTATTCCCATTAAGTTAGACAAACAAGTAGAGGGCGTACAAGTTTATATTGAGTTTAACTTGTTCTCTATACGAAATACATGATATTGCATGTTACCGCCGTGTTCGCAAGGTTATAAGCAAATATTAGCTCGTGGAAACAGGGCCTAAGTCAGGCAGTAAGGGCCCCTAGGCCTTTGAGAGTAAGGCCTGTTAAGGAGGACCAATATAACTGTAGAATACCTCTCGACACATTAATAACATCATGTTCTATTTTATCCCAATTTAATTCATTTATTTATTCTTATATATAATTATTTTTATTTAATTTAACTTAATTTAATTTAATTGATTTTATGATTTGTTAATTTAATGGATTTACATCTGGAATAAATAATTTTCATTTCATTAAATTTCATAGCAATTTTTTTTTTAATACGATATAAAATCCATACCGCTTTTATATCGTATTTTTAACCCCCCACCCAAAAAGAGGAGTGTTATAAGTTTGATGTGTGTATCTGCATATCTGTCTGTGGTATCGTAGCTCTCAAACGGATGGACCGATTTTGATGTAGTTTTTTTTTTGTTGAAAGAGGGTTTCAACGAGAGTGTCCTTAGCTATTTAAATCGGTTCAGCCGTTTTTTTGTAGGGGTTTTTTGAGTTTTCTAAACTTATACTTGTTGACATTTACCATTAACGGGTTGCAAATGAACTTTCCTTGTCTAACTATCCGGAAACAGGATAAATAATGTTTACCGGGTATATATGTAAATGTGATTACATCCTATATCCTAAATTGTAATGATTTTCAAATGATATCACAATCACCGCTTTATTTTCGCACTACCATAAGCTACCTTTATGTTGTCAAGTATAAACGATTTTTTGCATAGAGCAGAATAAATTATCACGGTGTGTAGTGTAATCGCTTTGGCCACTTAATTTAAAATTGTATTAATGTATTATTAAATAGTGAAACTCATAGTAGCATCGTTATTTTCGTTAATTCGGATTTAATTTCGGTATTATTGGTGTTACTAGTCTTTTAATTGGTGTTTGGTTCAAATGTGATTAAATTAATCGAAATTTATTTATTTTTGGTGATACATTTCACATTTTATGGACTTGATTATTATATTTTAAAACAATAGTAACGTGTAACCATTGGTTATAAATAAATGAGTATAACAGTTTAAAATATGACTAATTTTAATGCATTGTTAAACAGTTACGTTGCAATTTAAATATTGACGTCCATTACCAACCTTTTTTTATTCGAATAAAAGCTTGCACTTGACCGTAAACTCACATGGTGTTAAGTGACAGTAATGGCTTACGATGGAGCATGCTTGCCTAAAAGAAACCTATTCACTCGCGATTTGAAGACACCTAGAGTATATTTATTCGGAAATACCCATTTAGGGCGCATTCTACATTTTGGCGGTACGCACAATGAAAGCGGAGCCAAATTGTTTCGAACGAGTTTTTGGAATATCATCCATGTAAAGATGTCGCTTTTTCGTGCTTTTTGCTGTCCGATAGAAAAATGGGCATGGGGGGAATGAGATACTTATACTTCTGTATCGCTGATTAAACTGGTATTTGCTGTATAATTATGTAGTTCTGGATAATAATTTAGAAACATTTGTAACATATAGATTCTAGGATAGAACAACTATACCTCTAGCAATCGAGGCCCTAAGCTTTATGTTGAGACCAGAAAGTCCGGCCCTGGCTAGGGATGTGGTACGACAAATTTGACTGATCGAGTCAAACCTGCTCTGTTTAGTTTAGTCCCGGGCTGGTTATATGTATTGTATTATAAGCTTGGTAGGCGCTTTAAAGAGGTCTCTCGCTTGATGTGGTTAAGAGCTCATTATTAACAATTCTTTTGATGTCAGTAGGTACAGTGTGCATTTTGCCATAATTAAGTACTTGTAACAGGTTGGACCCGTATAAGATTGGCGCAGGACCGAGATAAGTGGAGTATATAAGAAGAGAGGCCTGTGCTCAGCAGTGAGCTGAAAATGATGATGATGATGACGACTTATAATAGTATTGCACATTGATTTTCACCTCTAAATCATGACAAGATAAGATTCATTCATGATATTTTTTGCAAAGTATATTGTCCTACATACATACATTTTTCCTCTCAGGGTAGGGGGCTATATGTTTCCACTTGCAACTTTGCTTGCCAGATTGTTTTTATTGCCTTGTTGTATAAATACGTTATTTAAATCATGTCTTAACACGTCCAAAGAACTTAGGTACTAATGGATGTATTCTACATGTTTCTTATTGTTGAGTGACGGTGTGGATTTATATTGTAAGCATATCTAGTATGGTGCGGGAACGGGCAGAACTACTCGTAGCTTTTTTGTAAAGCGGCTAAAACACCGTGAGATGCTATGGTTACACATTTTCTTCGAGAGGGTAGTAACAAGTTAGTAATAAAAACTTCTGTGCTATGGTATTGTTTCTGGATCCTTCTTATTTTCACTTCAGTTTCATTCCTTCATCCTTCACCTTTGTTCCCTGGCTATGTCAAAAATAAAACGTCTTTTTCAAACCTCTTTGCCGTATACCTATCTGCGCAATCTTTCTTTGACAACAGGCGACAAAAACCGCAAAATCTTCCCCTTCCAGTAAAAACCCGTGAAAAGCCGACATTTTCACTTCAGCACCGTTAAAATTCTCCAGCTATCAAACGGAAAACGTTGAGTTAGCACAAATTGGTCAAAAATGGAGCGAACTAGTGCTTACATACTATGTGACTCTTGAAATATATAGATATGGTTATATATCGGGTCAGAATACTGGAAGTAACCTATATCTGTGTTGACTTTGTTTTTGTAAATTAAAATAAATAAATAAATAAATATAATTAGATACTGGGATAGTTCTACGAGATATAATAGACTTCGCCAGCATACCAATATGTTTAAATAGTTTCAGAACTTTTAAACAATTGAGAAATTTTAACTAATTGACGTCTAGGTTGTTTAGGTTATTTTAATTTAGTTTTATTTAAGTACATATGTAACTACAATTAATACAAATAAACAAGTATATTATAAATAAATAAATATTATAATTGACGTCAACACAAAACTCATTTTCCAAATTTCACATTTTGTCGTTGTTTTTTTGTGATTTTAATCAGCTCCATAAATGTGTCTTATTCAGGTACTAATTAAATTATTCCTCCTTTTACATAGATTTTACATTGCGATAAAAGTTGGCAAATGAAAACAATAAAATTAAGTGAACAAATTAAAGTATTTTTTTTATTTAAGTTTTTTTTTGTAAGGCCATAGTCTACCACGCTGCCAAGTGCTGGTTGGCAGACTTCACACATCTTCAAGATCATTGAGAACTCTCAGACATGTAGGTTTCCTCACGATGTTTTCCTTCGCCGTTTGATGTTGGCGGCAATCAACATACATAATTTCGAAAAGACAGAGGTGTGTGCCGCGGGATTCGAACCCAGGACCTGCGGATCGCAAGTCAGACTTTCTCCCGACTAGGCTGCCGGAAACTTCAAATTTAAGTGAATTAGTAATAGTCTGTCTGACTTAATAGTCAGTTTTTATACTAATTCTTACACATATTAAAGTTGTAGTCGGAAAGCTCCTTAGTTTGAAAACGGTGCTTAATCCGTCGATTCGCTGGCAGTTTGAACTAGGTTTTTATGCCTTTTTGGGTGTTTCTGATGGAAGGTTAATGAATCAGAGGCTTAAGCTAATACCGGGATGGAATTTAAGGTATCCGATACGGGCCCGTATCAAATAGTTTCACAGTACAGGGCTTCTTGTATGCTACTATGAACATACGAGTAAATTATATTAGTACAGTAGGTTTTACTGTTACCACCTTTCCGATGGATCAGCCAAGTATCAGCTGGAAGATTTAGAGTTGGTGGACCGGCGAGCTTTGAGGTTAATAGGTGACGATAAACTAGTTGCCAAGAAGCCGCTTAATCTCGAGCACCGCCGTAAAGGAGCATGTCTGTCTATATTCTATAGAATTCATTTCGGGGAGTGTGCGCAAGAGCTTTACGACCTAATTTCACCCTCCCCATTTTACTACAGGACTAGCAAGAGAGTCGGCGCCATCCATTTCTCATTGAAATGCCAAAAATCCGGACTCAGCTATATAGGTCCACGTTTTTTCTGAATACTACAATCTAGAAATTTTTAAGGCTAGAGTGAATAGATATCTTCTAGATCGACGAGCTCTATCCTCGGCCACACCGTCGCTTAAAATCAGGCGATTTGGTGGTCAATTGTAGATCTATCTTGCTTAAAAAAGTTAATTTATATGAAATTCACACGAAATTTTCACTTTTTTTCTCTAAGTACATTTTTAAGTTGATCGACTATTACTCGTTAACTTGTAAAGCCTGCTTAGTCGTGATGTTATTTCTTTTAATTTCGTAATATATGTATAGGTACTAATGCCAAGCATTTTTCATTTTTCACATATCCAAAGTCAACAATTTATCTGGCAGGGACACTTGACTCTAACGAAAAATATTATTTTACGCAAGCGCTTTTCGAGGTGCTTACGGCAGTCACTGGGAAATTCTCCAGAGAAGTACTACTGATAAGCTAAACAGGGCTCGCCTAAGAATCCTGGCTAGTACCCTCAGTTGACACTGAAAACACCTACAGACGAGTGCGAGTGCAAGTCTCTGCACCAAATTAGAAGCCTTGGAGACCTTGGAGACCTTATTTTTCAAGTTACCTTAAAAAGATTTTTTTAAGCCAGTTATTTTGTTGATAAAACAAAAATAATTTCTTGTTATATTAATAGAATAAAACGAAATGTCTGTCTGCCTTTACCCTTAAAATTAACACTCCCAAAATAAAATTTAAAGGCACTTCAATGTTCTAATATCAGCTTAAGACGACCCAGTCAGGCCAACTAGCGGTAGGATGCCGTAGTAAACTCTCAAGTACTGCCCTAACGGCAGCTTAATCCTAAATTAGTGTAAATAGTATTTCGTATCTTGTCTTTAGCAGACACGTAACCGAGAAGATCCTTTTATTGAGTACATCGAAACTGAGTAATTGAGTACGCTCAAACAGCTGAACCGATCGTTATGAAAATTAGTATAGAAATAGCTTTGAACCTGGGACAGACATAAGCTACTTATCATCATCATAATCACCGTTTTTCATAACTACGCGAGTGAAACCGCGGAACGCAGCTAGTCTATAAATCGGGGATTATTATTGATCTATGATTTTTAGCTATTTTCCTATCATAATTTCAATGAATCCCCCAGTTGCAAATACTGTGATGTGCTACAAACGGATTTATTTTTACTAGACTATGGGGATTTGCCAGTTATTTGTCTATTAAGTAGTACTGTGTAAATATATTATGGTCTTCAGAGTAATACTTTCTTTGACAAACAGAACTTTATCATCATCATCAACCATTATTTACCTGCTGCTCAGAATAAGTTTACTCTTTAGCGTGCCTCTCTTTCTGGTCCTGTGACGGTCTCATCCATTGCCATCCTACTGCCTTGCCGATATCCGGACAACGAGTTTGGTGGTCTGCCAGGTTTGCTTTTCGTCTCGCGTCTTTCTGTGACTATTTTGGTCTTGGTTGATTTCTGTGACCGTATGTCTTCTCTTCTGACCAAGTGTCCTGTCCATCTTCACTTGAGAAATGGTCTTAACATATTTTCTAGAATTTAAATATCAAATTAAATGCAATAATTACTTACTAAACTTATGTATGTACATTGTAATACTGTTAGCGCAATAATTGGAATTATTTTTATCAATGCAGGGTTATATAATAGGTATCGCAAGTTACAGAGTCGTCACAGGCTCTCTGCCCCACGCCCTGTCCGGCACCCTGCGCCCCTCGATTGCCCCACAGACTCACGATTGCTAGTACTATATCGCTATAGTTATTCGGAGTATATTTAGTCATTCTTCCTAGTTATTATCCAGACAAGTGACCGACTCGTGTCGGTAGGTCAATTCCACTTGACCTCAATTGCAAAGAACAATACTTAATATATACCAGTGGGTCAATGGACTGTGATTTTTGTTATAAAATAAATTTGAAAACTGATACGCTTCCTGATGGTAAGTGATCCTCATTGCTTATATAACAGCAGGGGAATGTTGACGATAGGTTTTTTTTATCAGCCCTGTTTGTACAAACTGTCCCACTGCTGGGCGCGGACCATCTTCTTATTATGAGAAGGGTAAGGCCATAGTCTACCACGCTAAGACCATAGGTTTACTTTACGAAATAAACTACTTATTTGTATACTTTATTTAATTTACTAAGGTTGCCAGACTAGGTATTTGACCGCCGGTCCTCCAATTCGCTTCGCTTGGTCTCTGTTTGAAACTTAAAACTATATTTGTATCACTGTTTACGGGATTTTTAATTTACCCTTGATTTGAAATTTCGGCATAGTTGCAATCACCATGTTTAAGGTTGAAAAAGTAACAGTTTACCCCATTTCTATATTTTTAAGTGAAAATCGTTATCACTCTTTACTCGATTTCGATCGACAGTGTCGACAAAACATATTCACTATATTACACACACATCCATGTTATCCATCGTTATTATTATTATTCACACTGCCTATTGTATTTTGGACATATTTTTGATGCGTACAAGTTAACACTGGATTATAGGAACTAGCAAGTTACAAACCATCCTCTCGGCTGAAATTCTGTTATTTTGGGATTTTGATGGCTTCCTTTACCAGCCTAGTGGTAAAGGAAGCCTTCAGGTAGTGGCAGTGGCGCAGTGCACACAATTTTCGGCATATGAATTCCAATGATCATAATCCAGAGTCCAATGCAAAGCTCAGCTATAACGAAAGAATTGTGCGATGCATATTTTTCTGCCTTAATGTCTTTCCTGATGTGATTTGAAGCAGTTTGCTTGGTCTGATCCACACAATAACTTCCGCAACTGCAGCTTATCTGGTACTCCTAGGGAAGCTCGAAAAGAATCCAATCTTAAGAGGAACGCAAACTTTTTGCTACTTTTTGTAAGGAGACTATTCACTCACCGTATTCCATGCTCAATGGTCCTCTTTAGTATTTTCAATAAACCTACAAAGTCTCCGATATGACAACATTAACACACATTTTAAAACCCACCCATAAACTGATAGTCGAACACAGTCGTAAAAAACTTTACAATCGAAGAGATATCGTCGACGGATACTTTAACAAATCGTCGTACTTTACGGCTCGTATGTCTTAAACGATGCTTTGGATCTAAAACTATATACGTAGGTTGTTTGTTTTATATCGGTTACATTTTCTTTGGGCATATTTTATTAAATAATTATTAAATTTATACTATGTAAATTCTTATTTAAAAAATGTATAAAATTTAAATTCTTATTTACATAGTATTCAGTAAAATATTCTTATTTCTTATCCATTTCTTGGTTGATAGGTGAGAAACAAGTATTATAGTTTAAAATATACGCCAGCCTCACTAAAATACAATCATCAATTCAATAATGCAAATGAATAGACATTTATCTATTTAAAATAATATATGGGCAAATACTAAATCTAAATTTAATTTAAATTAATTTATTTCAGGCTACTAATAAATCACACATCATACAATAAATCATTAAAATTATTTATTGCTAGACACAAAGATAGAATAAAAAAGAGAAATAGATAGATAGATAACACTTCATTGAAATACCACGATACAGAAACACAAATACAGAGAGAATAATATTACTGCTAGGTGTTTTAATTGGCGGCCTTATCGCTAACCAAAGCTATCACTATCGCTACTAGTTATTGCTTGTATAATAAACTTCCTTCTTACGCAGTCGGGTAAAAACAGGACTCAGGTCGTCGTAAGTTCCCAAAAGGCTACATTATCTTGTTAGATATCAATGCTAATAAAAAAATTAGTAAAAAAAAAGTCTAAATCATAAGATAACTTATTCAAAACTATCCTGTTTCTGGTGCATTACCACGCTGAGTTGCCATCGCCAGCCTTTGCAGGAGAAACATGTTGGAGCGGGAGTCACCTGGCCTTGTGGCTCAGTTGGTAGTATGTCTACCTACTAAGCTGTAGGTCGTGGGTTCGATCCCCACCCAGGGCAAACATTTGTGTGATGAGCATCGATGTTTGTTCTGTGTCTGGGTGTTTCTATGTATCTTATGTATATATTTACAAAAAAATATATATATAATATGTATTCTATCAACCATCTAGTTCCATAGTACAAGCTTTGCTTAGTTTGGGCTAGATGGTGTTGTGTGAAATGTCCCCAAATATTTATTATTTATTTATTATTTACTTACCTTATTTTGCTAATTATGGCCCAACCAAATCACCTTTATGCTTTTTTCCTAATAAAAAAAAGTTGATTGGCAAGCGGGTCAAACTCTCATCTCTTCAGCTTAAAATGATCATAATTCTATCCCGTACGAAATAAAATAAAATAATTTACTTTCAATTTATTTGTCATTTTACTTTCTTTTCGTTCCTCTCCATCCTAAGGTTGCCTGGAAGAGATCGCTATTAGCGATAAGGCCGCCAGTTGTTACACTAGTTTTTAATTTATTTATTTTGATTGTAAATTTTATGATGTGTACAATAAAGAGTTTATCTATCTATTATTTATTTACCTATCTAAAAAAAAAAAAAAACTGTCTATCTATCAATATTTATTGATGAAGCGAGCAAATAGAGCATAATATCTCTACATTAACTGGCAAAATTGGTTTGTATCTGTACGGATGTTTGTTTATATTTGGATATTGGTGGTTGCATACAGAATGTGTTTTTAACCAATTTTGACGTAATTTGATATTCAGATTTTATAATTTCCTTACATCAAGGTTTTCATACTTTCCATATCTACCTTTTCTTTCCACGTTACTAATAAAAAACAAACTTTGTGTTTGAAAGTAATATTCGCCCATACATTTCAACTAGTGTAAGTTTATAATCAACTGGACAAAAAATCCCTTGATGTAACTACAAATTAACAATTTTTATTAATGCAATAAAAAAAACCGGCCAAGTGCAAGTCGGACTCGCGCGCGAAGGGTTTCGTACCATTATCTATAAAAACGGCAAAATAAAAACATCACGTTTGTTGTATGAGAGCCCCCTTAAATATTAATTTTATTTTAAAATAAGTTAATAATATAACTCAATATTCTGTGAATATTCCAAGTGTCTACATGTTGCCGTTATCAATATCGAGCAAAAACGAGCAAAAAATCACGTTTATTGTATGGGAGCCCCCTTAAATATTTATTTTATTGTTTTTTAGTATTTGTTAATAGCGGCAATAGAAATACATCATCTGTGAACATTTCAACTGTCTAACTAACACGGTTCATTAGATACAGCCTGGTGACAGACGGACAGACAGCGGAGTCTTAGTAATAGGGTGCCGTTTTACCCTTTGGGTACGAAACCCTAAAAATTACCTATTATTTTTCTAGCTTAATCTGAGTAAACCGTTTTCTGCCAGTTTCCTGTAAACATTCCAATATTAAAAGAATGATAAAATTTCCAAGTGGAAGTGTCGAGTCAGATACTTCGGTCTGAGCAATAAATATCTGAACACAGAACCCTTGTCGCAACAAGATTCCCGACTCCGCATACTTTATTCAAAGGAATTATCAAACTTTCATATTGAGAAAAGTTTGCTTGAAATGCTATGAACAAGCCACGTTTCTGGCGTCATTATAGGTAAATAAGAAATACTGTTCTTAAAGTATTTCTTATAATAAATTATAATAAATTATACAAGAGTATAATTTCTTAATGGTTAAGAACATTAAGAAACATTAAGAAATTATACTCTTGTATAATTTCCTAATGGTCAGGTTATGGTGGTATTGGTTCTTAATATTTTTCTGTGTCGGATTTTACATAGATTTCAGGTATAATTTTAACTATTTAATCGACTTCAGTAAAGGAGTTTATCAATTTGATATATTGTTAGAATTGCACAGTGCTAAGAAGCCCACATACATACATACATGCATTTATGTGAAAATATAAATGTTAGTCTATGTGGGCTTCTAAGCACGTGTGTCAAATTTCATATGTATGTACATATATTTGATCATGTATAACGCGAAAACTATAGTATTGCAAAATTTGTTTATTTAATAAAGTATCTCCCAGCTTTAAGAATAAAGTGAGTATTATCAAAATCGGTTCAGTAGTTTCTATGATATTATCTTTCTAAATTTTAAGATATGAACGTTTCAACTACGCAATTCAAACTAGTACTGGGCGGATTTGATTCTGGGTGGGACTATGTAAAAGGATATGGCATACTTTATAACCCAAAAACTAGTGGCCTTACCGAAAAATGTTACTTAAATTTGATCAACGTCTGAAATTCTCTATATTCTTTCCTTAAGTGTTATTACGTGTTAGCGAGAAGTTGACAAAATATGTTGAGCATTGCTCAAAGAGTAACGTTTTGATTTAATTTTTCGCTCGGCATTTACTAGATGGGTCTATGTAAAAAATGTTTTTTTTTTTGTTGTTGTTGTTGTAAAATCGCGTTTTTCAGGACACACGCCTACATATAAGCTTAAGAAGCAAATACTGTATCTGTTACCGAGGCTCCTGAGAATACTACCGGAAGACCGCACTTTGCGTGAGAAGCGAGTGGATACTTCATCAGTAACGGTTTCCACCAAGAATTGAGCGTCGCAGACAGGGCCCTGATTCTGAATGACTATCGGTCGGGTTACGTGAGGTGTGTTGACAATGAAAATTAGACTTTCAGTTTAAAACACTAAAGTCTAAATTTCATTGACAACGTACTCACGTCAAGTTCAAGTAACATGACCGATGGTCACACGGAATCAGGGCCCAGCTCCAGGGAGAACCATGCAAGCCACACGCCAGTGTCGTTGGATCCCGCGTAATAGCGTTTTTCGCGACTGCAGCTCTTTGGTAACCTTATTTTACGGACAACCTTCGTATAACATGAATATCGGAAACTATAAGGTAAAATTCTAGAAGTCGATTGAACTCTAGCAGTACGTCCGATCTATACTTCTGTAATTTCTCTGTAGCAACATCATGCAGTTGGCAAGATGCTAAAAGTTTAACGCTTCTGGTCGTCTTGCTCGAAACTTTCCTGATCTTATAAATTCCTTTTTGGTTAAGGTGGAAATCAACGCGCGCAGTTATCCCACTGGCGCATCACAACATTTTTAAATATATAAAACCATTGGTTAGGGATATTTGAAAAGTGACAGATGAATTCGTTTATTTAGATATGAGGAATATTTAAAAAAGTTTCATTTTTCATTTAATTTTTTTCAACTCAATACATAAACTGGCGACGGAGTAGTGAAATAACATATATTTTCCTACGCCAATTTAAAAGATATTAAAGAAAAAGTAGTTTTAAAAACATTTCTTTTATAAAATAAACAAACTTATTTTTCACTTTTCTAATATTCCTACTCAATGATTTTAGTAGGAATCTCTGGCCTTTACTTCGGACAAAAAGTAAGCATTGCCATTCAGAGAGGAATATGGAGGAGCCTATGGATATTTTAAATAATCTCCAAACACTCAGCTTTTCAAATATTTATTAGTTTTAGTATAATTTATAAATAGTATACGAGATATTAATGTTTTTATAATCAATTAGATTAAATAAAATAATATATTAAAGAATTAAAAAATGATTTTATATGTTTAAAAATATTGTAATGCGCGAGAGAGATAGCTGCGCGCGTTGAGCACATTCTTAAGAGCGACCGAAAGGCGAAAAGAAAGTACCGTTGCTGTGAAACATTTAAAAGTTTTTCTTACCAGAAATGGTTCTATCAGTATCTCAAAAATAAACTAGTAATTCTACGATATTTCATTACATATTTTATACGTCTGACATCACAGACATAGACTGACATATTTTGATAAAGTATAGCTCAATGTCGTTAAGATGCGCGCAGATAAATTATGTATGGCCAGCGATATTGAAGTAGATTGTAATATGCATAATATTATGACATTTTAGAATTTATTAATGATGTGTGACGACCATTAATGCCGTGGTTACCCCTTTGGTTTGGTACACTTAAAATCTTCGTTATATGCGCTCTTTTCACCGTCTACTGTCGGTCGGGGCGCTGACGATGTTTTCTTTTTCAATGGGTCATTAGGATCGTTGTCATTGTAGCCAACCGCACATTTTATCTCCAGTGGCGGCAGTGTTTCGTCATATTCATAAAAATAACGCAACGAGTACTTGTTATGATCATTTACCATATTCATCACGACATCAGCGTTTTCCTTCGTTTTCGTTAACAATGCAACTTGGACGTGAGGATGGGGTTTCTTTGCTTCTAAGCCCACTAACAATAAGTGATTAGGATTTGGTTCACGGATATTTATAAAGTGCACTACGTATTTATATGGACGCACTTTATGGGTCTTCGGATTCCAACATGTTGTTGAGTAGTAACCTTCAGACATATAAAGGGCTTCAGACAATTCAGCACCAGTGAACGTAACAATGGGACCCACGGTGCGTATTTTAGTCCAATTTAGCTCATTTACACCGTCAATTCGAGCGACGTGGTAACGTCTAACTCTGTGTTTCGATAAGGTGTAGGTGCAATCGGCCACTTCTTTATATTTTGTGGCAGTTATAGTGACACAATAATCGCTCGGTGGCTCCACATCATTAGTGCCTCCTGCTGCAAGATACCATGTGTTGTTAAGAAATTCTTCCGCTGGATCTGGGTGTTGGACCTGGAGTTGCACGGTAGTAAGAAATATCACGAGATTAAATAAATGTACATGCATCTCGCATCTGTAATGCTAGCTTTCTTCTCTGCGGGATCTGCGGGAAAAAATAAAATATTTTATTTAAGTAATTACCTATGTGGCGGCCTTAGGCGAAGGGCCACCAGGAGTGTTCGTATTATGAATGAATGAAAAGTCGAGAAGAAAGTTCAAAGTTTAATCACACACGCTTCTCCATAGAAAGCATAAAATGAGTATACAAAGGTCCGCGCGCGGCGATGACTAATCACACACGCTTCTCTATAGAAAGCATAAAATAAGTATACAAAGTTCCGTGCGCGGCGATGACTAATCACACACGCTTCTCCATAGAAAGCATAAAATAAGTATACAAAGTTCCGCGCGCGGCGATGACTAATCACACACGCTTCTCCATAGAAAGCATAAAATAAGTATACAAAGGTCCGCGCGCGGCGATGACTAATCACACACGCTTCTCCATAGAAAGCATAAAATAAGTATACAAAGTTCCGCGCGCGGCGATGACTAATCACACACGCTTCTCCATAGAAAGCATAAAATAAGTATACAAAGGTCCGCGCGCAGCGATGACTAATCACACACGCTTCTCCATAGAAAGCATAAAATAAGTATACAAAGTTCCGCGCGCGGCGATGACTAATCACACACGCTTCTCCATAGAAAGCATAAAATAAGTAAGTATACAAAGGTCCGCGCGCGGCGATGACTGCTCGAATTAATATTTATGTAAACATGTATTATGTTAATTATGATGAATGTGTGATTGTAAGTGTGCGTGTAATGTATGTATGTGTTATTCTGTACATAAATAAATATGAAATAAACTGCTAAATATATATTACATATAATAGTAGGGTCACCTACGCATATACTATGAACGTACGTATGTATGTCTATGTACATAATATTATGTTGATAATGTAATACTCGTAATTCTACAACCACTGAACTGAACAATTTTTTTTGCAAAATTACTCGTTGTAATTGAAGTGTTCTAAGTTCTAAGTCTGTGATTGCGAGTTACACTGCTGATATTCAGAATTTAGTATCGAATGTTTCTGATTTTTCAAAATTAGCAAACAAATAGCCACGTAGCAAATTTATCTTTTCAAACAAAATTGTCTCGACAACCTCTTGACCGATTTTGCTTATTAAAATTATATTTCTCTTATTACTCGACTACCGAAGGAGGATTATTTAAATTTTTGTTTAGAATTGACTGTCATAAATTTCTAGCAACAATTGTCAAAATTGATCATTAAAGCTGGAGCTTCATTAGCGGGCTACGGCGATATTCGTATTAACGCGATGAGTGTGGCCGGGTAGATCGTTCCAACGCGTAGTACGTATCGGTAACGTGTCGGTAAAAACTTTAAAACCATTATACTAAATTTTGTAAAAAATAGTTGAATAATTTAAATTACAAAATAAAACCGATTGTATTATATATACTCATATCAGAAGTCGCAGAGACCTGCAAGAGGCATTGGTCTCGGCAACTCTAGCGGTCTAGGTCTCGGCAAGAAACATCTCAAGCGAAAACAACGAGGCGCATTATAGATACTTAAATTGACTTGATAATGTAAGGAATAATCTAGGATCACTTTTTTAAACTATCACGGTCATTCATTAAAACACTGTTATAACAAATAAAAAAAAAAATGTTATGTTGTTGTTGTTTGGTAAATATCCCGTTAATAATAACAGTGTTTTAATCTAAGGATGTCGCAAAAATTGTAATCACTTACAATATTTACCCGTGCAAACTACAATGACAAAATTGAATTTAAATTTCCCGCCGCATGTCTGGAAAAATGGGAAAAATCCTATTACCGTGCGTATTGAAATTTATTTATTTATTTATTAGCGTTCCACAATGTTACATAGGTGTTAAATAAAATATTAGTTACAATTGCGGACCCCGTCGGGCACAGCTAAATAATGAAAGAGAGAAAATGTTCAAACTACGAGTATTATTATTACCCAATTTCGTAGTAACTAAGAATTCTGAATATATTTCGTAATTTTACTGTGAGAACGAAATTGTTTTTGACGCAATCGTTCTATTTTATAATTTTATTGTTTTGAGTAAAATATTATTTATTGTGTTACTAGTAATATCAGGAAACGCGTATGTCTCCGAACACGTAGGGATCGCTAGGTGAGCTTCGGAGCGTCTAGTGTGAGTCATATTGTTTTGTACTAACTAGATTACAATTTGGCTTTAATAATGGGTTTAACAAAACTTATTTTGTACACTAGGTGGCGTTTTAATTGTTTTAATAATTGTTAAATTGACCAACTTATGTTGAGTGCGTTCCTAAACGTCTATTCCAACACGTTATCAAATGAATAAATCATCGAACGTATGATATATATAATATATATCATACCTTCGATTTATTCACTTGATAACGTTTTGGCCGGTTTTGATAATATTTGGCAAAAACATGAGACAAACAAGTATTTCGAACATGAGAAGTAGACCTCATTATCACATACTTTTAAAACGATTTTTTTTGTTAGTTTAACAGTAATTCATGAATGAACTACTAATTATATTGTTTTGTACTTACTAGATCGCATTCACGTAATAATAATTTTTTTTGGAATTAAAACCATGTAGCGTGAGTACCGCTAGGTGGCTTAGTCAATAATCCAGAAAATGTAAAATTGGAACTATAAATTGGTGTTTTCACGCTGCATGGTTTTAATTCCAAACAAATTTTGTTAACGTGAACGCGATCTAGTGACGCATTCCATGTTTACTACGGAACCCTAAAACTAGTCTATGGGCTGATGCTCCCACACAGTGAGATGTTTTACTTCAGTATGGGAGCACCAGATCAGAAAATGTTTCCTCACAATTTAGTCTCATCATACAAAATACTGTGACACCGACACTTAATACTTATTAGGAGTTAATACGTCCCCCATACAGGCGCGCATAATAATATAATATAATGTTATTACAATGTTGTCCACAGATTGCATTGAAGAGTTGTCGTGCAGAATCAGAACTCCCAATGTCAAAGCACTTCTTGATTACCACAATATTTGTATTGACAACCATTGCTAGCGCGCTTAATTTGATAGATGAATTAATAAAATCGCAGTGGTATGTCACCATATCAGGCACAAATACGCATAATCAGAAACCTACGCTTGACGCAAGTACATGTGTGAAACTTACCGTCACCGACGCCGGCGATTGCGAGTGCATGTTCAATAATTACGAAACTACTTTTCACACCACCAGAATGGTCAAGATCCACGGATTGAACGAAACAAATTCTACTGCTATTTATTCCATTGGTCCCATATTCGAATGGGACCCACAGTTACAATTAACTCTGTCAGCCGTATCTAAGACGCCTTTTTGTTGGAGTAAGACATACATATTAAGGAACTATTCATTTGTGATTTTACAAATTGATAATGGAACTGACCACCTTTTCCTATTGGGTACCTACGCTCAGTTGCTTCCTACAGGAAGCGAAAATCACAGCGCTCTTCTGACAAAGACCCAGTCGAGCCATTCACATGCTGTTGAGTTGAAATCTAAACTGAGAAAATATATTCACGAGAATAAGCTTGTTGGACGATGCCCTCGGTTGAAAATAATGTGCGAGGAGTGTCCTAATTTAATAAGATGAAATCTGCTTTATGAGAAGTATTGTCGCGCGATCTCTTATACAAATAGGAGAAAACTGTTTATAGTAAACAGTTTTCCGAAGTCCAGAATTCTGTTTTGATTATTTTTTTTGGTATTACGTAACAGTTGTTATTTTTCCCTTTTCAGTTAAATGGATTATTTTGAAGTCGATTTTTTTTTTTTTTTTTTTTTTTTTTTTTTATTAAATATAAATTCATAATTTTTAAGCCTCTAGGCTTAAATGCCTTGTGTTTTTGCGATTTGTGTTTTTTTTTTAAATTTCGTTATTATTCCGAAGTTTAGATTAAATTTTAAATTTTAATAGAAGTAAATCGTGGTAGTGGCGCCGCATGTTGACGCCGGAGAAGCAACATCGGTGTGGGTGGCTAAGGGTGTTGAGAGGTGTTCTGCGCGTTCACTAAGAGCTACTAGCGGCGTTCTGCCCTTTAACACTTCCACCCTGGAGCTGAGGTACTCTTGCGGTTTCCACCACACAGCCGGCCGGTTAAGAGAGAGCCCGGAGAGCTCGTGGCATCCGCGTCATTCCCCAATTCTCCCAACAAATTACTGTATATGTGCCGTAAATCACTCACATAATAGTATAACCGTTGAGTAGCTGAAGTTTCAAGAAGAAGAATTAATGTCCTTTTAAAAATAGAGAATCGTCATTACAAATGAACTAAAACCGGCCAAGTGCGAGTCGGACTCGCGCACGATGGTTTCATACCTTTATCTATAAAAACGGCAAAAAACACATTTGTTGTATGGGAGCCCCTTTAAATATTTATTTTATTATGTATTTTAGTATTTGTTCTTAAAGCGGCAACAGAAATACATCATCTGTGAAAATTTCAACTGTCTAACTATCACGGTTCATGAGATACAGCCTGGTGACAGACGGACAGACAGAGGTTTTACCCTTCGGGTACGGAACCTCTAAAAAGTTATACGTTTGATATGCTGTCGAGTGTACGCTTTCTCAAAAAGTATTGTCTAGTACTGTTGTAAATTTTGTTTGATTTGAAATACGTTTTTATTTTATGAACCATCCTTATATTGCACATTGACCTGTGTCTATGTAGCCAAAATAAATATTAGCCTAAAGTACAATGCGGCACGATTTTCACACAAGTTGTGGCCTGTTTATTGTAGTTTATAACAGTCATTCAAATAGCAATTCTAACACTATCGTAATAAAGTACACTGTCTAACTAACATCGTGTCCACTTGTGAACTGGCACAAACTGCTCGTCCAACATTTGTGAAACTGGGTGATATGATAAACAAAAGCTTCAAGATAAACAGAGTGTCTAACAACTTTTGTTTCAGGGGTTGCCAAGTACGAAGCGTTGAAAACCGCAATATATTGTTTGTGATTGTTACGGCAGTCAAAGTAAACATCTGTGTACAGATGCATGACTGGCCTTGAAGCTCAGTTGGTAGTGTGTCTACGTCTACCTGCTGAACTGAAAGGTCGTGGGTTCGATCCCCACCCAGGGCAAACATTTGTGTGATGAGCATGGATGTTTGTTCTGTGTCTGGGTGTTTCAATGTATCATATGTATATATTTACAATAAAAAATATGTATATATGTATTCTATCAGCCATCTAGTTCCATAGTAGCTTTGCTTAGTTTGGGCTAGATGGTGTTGTGTGAAATGTCCACAAATATTTATTTATTTATTTTTATGTGATGACAATTGGATGTCAAATTTGTTGAAGTGTAGTCATTGCAGTGGAGCGTTCCATAGATTTCACAAAACACTAATCTATAACATTTATTTTAATTAATTAATTCTTGGAATTTTCAAGGCTAGAGTGAATAGATAATAGATATCTTCTAGATCGACGAGCTCCATCCTCGGCCACACCGTCGCTTAACATCAGGGCCTCAAGGCTGCTAAGTGAACATCACTCGTTCGCCGCTTGCTGATACGATTCAAAAGACAATTTTGACGAATTGCTAGTCTATTACTAAACAAATAGACTAACAATTTGTCAAAATTGTCTTTGAATCGTATCAGCAAGCGGCGAACGAGTGATGTTCACTTAGCAGCCTTGAGGCCCAGGTGAGTTGTGGTCAATCGTAGATCTATCTTGTATAAAAAATAAAAAAATAACTAACAAATAAAACTTAAAAAACTTTAAAAAAATTAAAAACTGAGTAATTGGATTATTTAAAATATATCCGTAGACATGAAAAGCCTATGTATAGTTAAAATAATCTCCAGTTTTAGTCAAAGTTTCATCTGTAACATTAATATTGGTAGAGTATTTTTTAATTTTATATTGTTAGAAAGCCAAACGGCTATGATTACAAAATAAAAAAATACCTTTCTTCCGGTCGCTCGAAAATAAAAATAATGTTTTTTTCCTGAATTCGATTTGTCGAATTTGCTAACCGCCAATATTGCTTTTCAATTTCTCGTTCCTTTTCCTGTTATTTTTCTTACTCAGGGGTTATTTTTAAGTCGTCAATCGAAAATAATGGCCGCTAATAAAATGAGTTTGCCCGAAGGGGTTGATTCCTCCACGGACTGTTTTATCCCGAGGGTTGCAATCTTGGGATTGGAAATAGTTTTTCTATAAGGACGTTTTCTTAATGAAAACGTTTTATCTGGATAAGTTGTTTGATATCGTAAATGTAGATTGGTTTGCCTGGATATTTTTAAAACATTAATCCGGTTTTATCAACAATTTTCAATGCGTTATTTATGTTTTTTTTTTATCGTTGAAAATAGGTTTGCGCTTGACCGTCAACTCACCTGGTGTTAAGCGACAGTTACGGTCTACTGTTTTGTTTTACTTTGTTATTTACTTTTTCTCTTTTCTTAATTTAATCTTCTATATCCACCGTCGTATACATTTTATGTGTAACTGTTTTAACTGTCTGAAATTTTTGTTATTATGTGGTTTTTAATAAAGTGTCATCTATATATCTATATATCTATCTATCTATTATTATTTATGCCTTTTGTGCTTTTCTTACGCCCTAATATTGTACTTATTGTTATCTTATTATGGTGTGGTGGTGATGGTTCGGGATTTTACTAATTTGATTCTGATTCTATTAATTTGAAAAAAAAAAACGTTTTCGTGGAAATAATATTCGGTATTTTACCATACGGATTATAGTTATATAACCGCCAGCGCTCTATCCTAATACATAATTCCCAAGAAGGGCGAGAATGTAGCATGATATTCTCTACATTGTCACACTGTAGAAAGACGTCTCCTTTATGCCAAGCATACACTTAACCTGTCTACTTAAGGATATAGAGTTGCTAGATTAGATCTCTACAGAGTTGAGACAAAGTTGAGAGGAGCTTGAGTGAAAAATAAACGAGAAATTATACGAGGTCTAAGAAAATAGGTGTATTTACATAGTTTACTATGGAAATTAACGTGGTTTTCATAAATTTTTAAATAAAAACTATGGGTCACTCACGTATGTTTTGAGCCGAAATACAAAAAAAAGGCAAAAAAAAAACTATAGTCGGATATTTCGGCTCAAAACAGACGTGAGTGACCCGTATTTTTTATTTAAAAATGTATTTACATATTAATTATTTATTGGTTACATCAATAGAGTCACATGAAGGCACTGACTTGACGGACAGAGATTTTCTATATAAATAATGGCAGTTTATTGGCAAGTCAGAAACTTCACGTGCGAGTGTCCCTAACGCAAATATTTAAAACAAAAAAAAAAGTCCAAAACTGCTTTCATTATAAATCATCAATCATGAATAATTTATAGTTCAAAATACGCAATTTACGCAAAATACGATATATTTTTCCAATTATTTTGTTATAAAACCAAAGTATTGAACTGTCAACAAATTTTGATAAAAATGTATATAGGAATAGGACCACGTCTGAAGTATGACCTACCAATCAAAAAAAAGACGTGTGTCACTCGGAGACTGCCGCGGTAAAGCTATTGCATAATAGCTTTACGCGCGGTGTGTTAGGTTATTTTCGTTACGGAATTTCTGGATTCGGTCTCTACGCTCAAGACCCGCGATAGAAGCTATGCAATAGCTTAAAATAATCACCAAAATCATTTCATAATTGGCGAAGTAACATTTTGTTACACAGCTACCGATATATTTCGTTTGTCCGGACAACAAGGTTAGGTTTGTTAGGTTTATTCGAATTCAGAAATCTTATTATTTACAAAGGTTCAGTTATCAGACGAGTTGTCAAATAAGCCTGAGGGATTTAGATAGTGTATTTAAACAAAAAAAAAAAAAAACGGGAAAATGATATTCGATATTTCGCTATTATTATTGTGTCGTTGTTATCCATCGAAAAATTCCTACATGCAGCAGCAATCTTGTTCTCATGAATTTTGTTTGCTGAGTTAGTATCTCATATTTCTCGACATAACCAAGCAGTTTTGAAACAAGATAGATTGGATTTTTGATGAAGTTTTTTAGGGTGAAAGTCTGTATGAAATATTTCTTGGCTTTACCGATAATGAAAACCTTAATCAAGTTGAATGATGTTAGAAGCTTATTATGGAAATAGTAGACTAGAATATTTCACAACTAACAAGTATCTTTATTATAAGAAAAAGAAAATCGCACCATTATATCGCACTATATCTTACGATTTCGTTACGCTTGATAAGCTGTTGAGTGTACGTTTTTGTGAAAGTATCGCTGTAAATGGTTATAAATGCGTATTCTTTAATAAAATCATTTATCTATTACGAAAAAGTTTATTGGAGGTTATGAGAAATCCCATTTTTAGGGTTCCGTACCTCAAAAGAAAAAACTGAACCCTTATAGGATCACTTTGTTGTCCGTCTGTCCGGGTGTCAAGACTTTTATCTCGGGAACGCGTGAAGATATCGAGTTGAAATTAAAACCATATACGCAGATACATAGTCTCTTGCTGCAGAAAGAAAAATAAAATTTCTCAGTTTTCGTAAAAACGCACATTTCGACACTCACAAGGGAATCAAAACCTATGGGGTACTTCCTGTTGACCTAGAACTATGAAATATGGTAAGAAGCATTGTGTTATAGGACACATATAGGAAAAAATCCGAAAACTGGTCATTTTTTATTTAATCACAAAAAATTGTGTCTTTGAAGGAATGAGGGCCTAAATAGTAAAGTGAATGAACCGTATCTTGTGGGGTATCATATGAAAGAACTTCATTAGCATAAGCTAAAACACGTTTTTAAATATTTTTACGATGTATATTTTTCGGTATATTTATGAAGGAAAATATAAAAAAATATATATGATTTCCCTCTTTTGTTTAGTTTGTACGGAACCCTCGGTTGGCGAGTCTGAGTCGCACTTGTCCGGTTTATTTTTATTTTTGCGAGAGTAGTATTATCATTATTACAAAAATATATAACCTCAGAGAGTGAAGACGAATATAATAACACCTCGCACATCAAAATCGATCAAGCCATTTAGGCTGTAAGAGGTAATATAGAAACATACATAATTATACATATCAAATCAAATCAAATATCAAATATTGATTTTTATTACATACGCATATATATACATACATACTTACACATACACTCGAAAAACAAAACCTTCTTACGCAGTCGATAACGTAGGCCACGTGCTACTTCTAGCTACTATTTGATATTTCCGCTTCCGCTTAGCCGCCTTTGTCGCTCACCTAGGACAACGGGTTAAAGTCTTTAACTTTTCGCTCTTCAGAACTCTGTTTTAGTCAACAGTCTAAACCAAATTCTCGCTTTTTTATAGCTTGTGTTGTTCCAAATCCTGGGCAAAGGTTTCCCTCGCTCCTCTCTATAGATTGCGATACGTCGGTACCTCCTGCCATCCACACTAGAATATATCACGATTGTCACTAGCGTTACCTAGTTGTTCCAGGAAAACATCTTTCCTCGCCCGATGTTGGACGATGTTGCCCCATAGATCGACGATTAGTTTTGGCACGTGGTCCACCCAATCTCATTTTCATCGGGCTTTTCCGACCAAGGTCGACTATACCTGTGATATAAGTAATGTGTTACAAATTCTATTCTTCCATAGCTCACTGACAGATCCTAAGTTTATACATACTTTTGATAATTAATCGATCACGAAACAGGTCTGCGCATTGTTGCAGTATTTAATACGTACACTATATGATATGATATGGTACAAATTTTGATGAGTGTACCTACGCTTCTGAGATATCGATAGGTCAATCTTTATTAACTCTTTCATTATCATTTAAAAATAATTCAATGTCTAGAAATCTGTGTTACGTTATTTTTTACTATTTTCGTGTTAAAAATACGAAGTAGTTTCGAAGCTGGCAATAACGTCACAGCTGTTACGGGCTCGGCGCAACGAAGCGGCTACTTTGCTCAGTCTTTGAAAAATAAAGCAAAACTTATAAACATGGGCAGAATTTTTAAAGGCTTATTAAGTTAAGAACTTCGTAAATAGAAAAAGAAAGTCTTGGTTTGTTTATTGCATTTGTAAAAAAGGGACGAAATTTTCAAAACCATCAAGTTTCTCCACTAAATGGATAACAACAATTTTTATTTTTTATCATAATGAAGTTGTTAATTTTTCCTGTGAGTAAAGCGCACATTTTGTTTTTGCACATAAATGTGTCCAAGAAGCAATTTTCACAAAACGCGGGAAATTCTATTTACTATCCAATTTTTATTTTATTTCACAATATTTGAGGAAAAAAACTAGTACACGGTAGATCTTGCAAAGAAAGTTTTAAAGAAGGAACCAAGAAGCGGATCAAAAAGAGGAAGCTAAAATTGGGCCCATACACCGTCTGAATATCGTCATATTTTGTAGAAAAAATGTGGATGAAAAGCGAGGGGGTAAAAGAAATCATATATAAGAGAAATACTAAGTACCTACTCAATCAAACAAGATTTTGTGCAAATACAACGATTTTGTGTCGACATCAGTTTAAATTTATAGATTTTTTTACACATTTTAAAGGTTCTCAGAATTTTTAGTATAAGAATTCCCAACTATAATTGTAAATGTAACATATTAAACTTATTTTGATACAAAAATAATTTAACTAGAGATACTTAAGTCACTAAATCTTTCCAGACAACTTTTGTCGAGCACAGTTTGACAACTTCCGCGTTCTAAAGTCGAGACGGGCGTGCCTCTTTGTATTTTGTTCTGAGGTCTGACTTGAAGATATATCTAGATTCGGAGATCTTTGTGATAGTTTCAATGAATGTAGTTTGAATAGGAGTTTGCTAGTCAGCGAGGTGAGCCAACGAGGCTGATTGCAACTTAATTGTTGCATTCTGAAGTTTTGCGTTTACATTTGATGTAACAAACAAACACAACAAACAAACAACACAACAATGAAACAGTTCACCTACGTAAGAATTTCCTCTATTGCAGGTGATCTTGTAAACCCTAAGGTTGCGCGAAAAAAAATCCGTAAGTACTTAGAGGAATGCATGTTTTGTATTATCTTTTTGTGTAAGTCACGTAGACAGTAATATAAATATAGTGAATAACCGCGGTAGCTTAAGAAAATTGGTTGTCTGTAAAGTCGGTTTACGGACGATAGTTTTACGTGACAACGTAATAACAAAACATTGATGAAATGATTATATACTTTTATAACGTAACGAGCGTAACGGGACAATGAGCGTAACGGGACATCCTTTTTCGTGCGTGGAGCCGGCGGCGTTCATCGATTTATTAGACGTTGTCACGTCAAAAAGAGAAAACTATCCAAGTATGAAAATGATCCTATTAATTGTCATCATAAACAAGTATCTATGTTAAAAGAATTGTTGTAAATGATTATAAATGCACATTCCTTAGAATAATTCTAGTAAAACCACTTGTTTATTACGAAAAAGTTCGTTGGAGTTCACGAAAAAACGCTTTTTTTTATGATGTATTATTATTATTACAAAAAAATATAGCCTATGACACTCTGGAAGTGAAGATGAATCTAACTACACCTCGCACTTCAAAATAGGTCAAGCAGTTTAGGATGTAGGCTGTTATACAGAAACATACATATATACCCACATATATACATACTTACACCCGAAAAACGTAACCCTCCTTCTTACGCAGTCGGGTAAATAGTCAAATATCCCACAGCGACTCTAAATTTTAAACATTGAGTTTACAAATATTCATATAGAGCTGTATTTAAGTATAAAATTAAAGTGAAATATTGAATAGAGAACGTCTGTAATATTGGATGCAGTATTAAAAGCACGGTCTCTTCTAGTTTCTTTATGGCTGCTGTAATGTGGCCAATGCTCCGTGGTTCATGTTCTGTAGCAGCCCTCTGAGGGAATGACTTGCTAAATGAAGGAATGAACTCGCGTGTATTAAAGTTTGGTATTCTGCGGTAAAACGCATATGTACAACTGGGGATTATTTACATTTGTAATCTGTATTCATGTACAACTGTGGATTATTTATATTTGTAATCTGTATTAATTGTTTTCATTGGTAGGTACGGTATACAAAACACAATAAATAAGATGTTTTCAACAATTCGTTTACTTTGAACATAATTGTAGCACTTCAGCAACATTACAGTTAAATAGCGTCAATTTGTAGGTACAAATTGACGATTGATTGCTCTTATTTCAGTCTGTAAAGACGCGGTTTATAGTTAAAGTCCGCGGAAAATATAAATAAAAGTAAAAAATATATATATAAATATTTTTTTAGCACTGTACGCTATCCGTTACTATACAATATCAGCGATTCAAGCTTTAAAATTATTTATATTTTATTTATTTTATATTTTATTCGCTTTTTATCAGACTGCGTAAAAAGGAGGGTTATGGTTTTCGAGTGTATGTATATATGTATGTGGGTATGTATGTTTCTATATGACAAGCACTGGCCATAATTTTTGAATATGTTTTTTTAATTTAGAATGTTTCTTTTGTTTTTGTTTTTTTCTGTGCATTATAACTTTGATAAGCAAATGGAATGTTTGGTTTTTAACCTTCCGTCGTCAACAAGCATACTTTCCAAGTATGAGAAATGAAAACAAATGTTAAATTACATTACTTGTTATTTTCAGAAATGTACGTTCATCACAAAAAACTCAATGTTCATCAGAAAGCCTTTAGTTTCGTCTTCGCTTCCAGAGTGTCATAGGCTATATTTTTTTTGTAATAAAAAAATAGAGACCTTGCAAATAAAATAATTTAAAAAATTGTTTTTTCGTAACGTCCAACTATTTCGTAGTAAACAAGTGATTTTACTAGAATTATTCTAAAGAATGCACATATTTAATATTTTACAATGATTTTACGCATACTTTCTCACAAAAAAGCATATACTCAACAGCGTATCAAGCGTAAATAAATCGTAAGTTAGACTGCAAAAACTGTTTTTTTGCAGTCGGATATTTTGTTTTTCTTTTAATATACACACTTGTTTAATTAGAAGCTTTTAAAGAACAGTTTTTTATAATTATTTTATTTAAATTTGTGCTATTTTGAATGTTAATATTGTAAAAATAGTTGACTTTTATTTATTATACGTGTGTCACATCCGAGTGCCCACACTCGGATGTGACACCTAAATGAAAAAAGTGGTGCGACGTACATACATACTTGTAGGTATGTTGTTAGCAAAATACCCTAATGGATTCCAGCAAAGCATCCTTGCTTAGGTATGAAAACAACTTGACCGTGACATACTTTACTTGATTTTGACTAGGACTTGATTGGATAGGATTACATACTTGAAATAGACAAATGCATAAGTCGTGTGACTTCAATTTCTCCTGTAGGAGGACAAGAAACTCAACTGATATTCTTTATTAAAATGGATCAAGGATGACTCGGGCAGGATATTCTGAGCTGTCATCATCATCTCAGCCATAAGAAGTCCACTGTTGGACATAGGCCTCCCCCATGGATTTCCAAAAAGACCGATTGGAAGCGGCTTGCATCCAGCGTCTTCCCGCCACTTGTATGAGGTCGTCTGTCCATCTCGTGGCTGGTCTTCCTACGCTGCGCTTGCCGGTACGTGGTCTCCACTCGAGAACCTTTCGGCCCCATCGGCCATCAGTTCTGCGTGCTATGTGCCCTGCCCACTGCCACTTCAACTTGCTAATCCGCTGTGCTATATCGATGACTTTTGTACGTCTACGTATCTCTTCATTTCTGATTCGATCTCGTAGAGAGACTCCGAGCATAGCCCTCTCCATAGCTCGTTGCGTGACCTTGAGCTTCCTTATAAGGCCCATAGTTAGGGACCACGTTTCAGTGCCGTATGTCATCACTGGTAACACACACTGGTTGTAAACTTTCGACTTGAGGGACTGGGGAATATTGGACGAGAAGACGCTTTTAAGTTTCCCGAACGCTGCCCAGCCGAGTTGGATACGACGATTGACCTCCCTCGTAAAGTTGGACCTGCCTAATCGGACCGTCTGTCCTAAGTAGACGTATTCGTCAACAACTTCAAGAGTGAAGTTCCCCACAGATATTGGGGTGGGCACTACATGGGCGTTCGACATAACCTTCGTTTTGTCCATGTTCATTTTGAGGCCCACCCGTTGGGAAACTCTATTGAGGTCTTTGAGCATCGTTCTGAGCTCTTCCATCGACTTTACCATGACTACTATATCGTCGGCAAACCGAAGGTGAGTGATGTACTCGCCGTTAATATTAATGCCGAGCCCTTTCCATTCCAGAAGCTTATAGGCATCTTCCAAACCGGCGGTAAACAGTTTCGGAGAGACAACGTCTCCCTGCCTCACGCCTCTTTTCAATGAAATTGCCTCTGAGTTCTGGTCTTGTACTCGGACTGACATGGTGGCGTTGTTGTACAAGCACTTCAGCACTTCGACATACCGATAGTCAATACGGCATCGCTGGAGAGCCTCAAGCACCGCCCAGGTCTCGATCGAATCAAAGGCTTTCTCATAGTCCACAAACGCTAAGCAAAGGGGCAAGTTATACTCTTCGGTCTTCTGTATCACTTGCCGCAGCGTATGGATGTGGTCTATGGTACTATAGCCTTTTCGGAAACCGGCTTGTTCGGGAGGCTGGAAGTCATCAAACCTGCGTTCAAGACGATTCGTGATGACCCTTGAAAACAGCTTATAGACATGGCTCAGAAGCGAGATGGGTCTGTAGTTCTTCAGCAAAGTGTTGTCTCCTTTTTTGAAGAACAGCGCCACCACGCTTCTGTTCCATGCTTCTGGCGTTGTACCTTCAAGCACGACGGAATTGAAGAGCCTCTGAAGGACTTTCAGTACCGGTGTTCCACCCGCTTTCAGTAGCTCTGATGTAATTCCGTCGTCGCCCGGTGCCTTGTTGTTCTTGAGCTGTTTCAAGGCCATCCTAATCTCGTACAGGCTGATGTCCGGGATATCTTCGGTATAATGTCGAGTCAGTTTGGCTCTTGGATCTTTGCCCAAACTGCTAACAGGTTTTGCGACCGATGTGTATAACTGTCCATAGAACCTCTCGATTTCCCTCAAGACTTCTGCTTTGGTCGACGCTATACTGCCATCTTCCATCTTCAGCTTCGTCAACTGGCTCTGCCCAATAGACATGTCTCTTGCGAACACTTTGGAGCCTTTATTCCGCTCTATCGTCTCTTTAATACGATTAGTATTAAAGGTACGGATTCTGAGCTGTACCTAATAATAAAGTAAGTTTATAACGTGATTAGTACAAATGTGTCACCTACAAACAAAAATCGCGTCACGTATATAATGAATGAACAACTTTTAAACCAAGCTGATTATAGAATGTACCACTCAGAAAGTTCATTTTATTGGACGTGACTGGGGCAGAGCATGTACCTACTATCTACCTGGTACAGTTAGAGCCAAATTTTATAGCGGCTCTGTTTATGATATAAAGTTCTTCAGTCAAAATATTAAAAAGTCATTTTATATTAAAACATTAAGCAAGTCAAACGGTCAAAATCAAATAAAATCACATCCTGACAAATCACGCCTCTGTGAACTGATAGTGACTTTACTGGAAGCTTCTATGGATTTTTTCCGACAGCATGAAAAATATTTCACTTTGCCACACTCGTGTACGAATGCAAATCAAACACGTAACGAATAAAATACGAGAAATTGAAAAAACAAGGTAATGTAATGAAACCAAAGCAGTGAAACGACTTTTTTCACGTTTCCGCCAAAACTCCTAGTACCTAGTACTCCAAACAATAAAGTACCAAAAGGACAAAGAAATAGTAAAAATATAAAACTAGATTATTGAACGATTACTATAAATACTAGAAGTACTTCTAACAAAACTTGCCAAGAAAAACACGTTCTGTCAACTGCAAAATGCTGACATACATACTTATATACTGCCTATAAATACCATCCCTTGTTTTTTTTGAGTTCCGTAGTAACTACGAGTAACCCTTATAATTTCGTCATGTTCGTTCGTCTATCTGTCTGTCTGTATGTCACAGTCAATTCAATTTACTCTGAGACTCTTGGTCCCATATAAACGAAATTTGGCGTGTTCTGTGAACCGCTACAAAATGCCGTAGTCAAGTAGAGCCAACGTAGAGAGAGAAAGTACATACAGAGTACGTAACATTTCTTTCTCTTTCACTCCCAGTGAAATAGCGTAATGTAATTAAAGCAAGTGTGAAAGAGAATGGTGTATGCATTTTTTGTTTTTATCGGTGTAATCGTTCGTTCTATAAGCTGTAGTACAAATCTTGGTAACAAGCACAACATTATATTAGATTTCATATTTTTTGAAAATTTATAATAACCTCTGGCCGTAATCATCGCGTTTAATGAAACATATTCATATACCTAACTTATTTTGCCTGCTTTCTACGGGAATATAATAAAGTCGAATAAGTATCGCTGTCTCATACTTGGTTGCACGGTACTTGTGTCTGTTTTTTTGGTCTATGATAATATGTGTCCGCCACAAACCGACAAGTGACGGGTGACATTGACAAATAGGAAATTGAGTTAAAGCTCTCTATCAACGAAAAGTTCTTAATCAATGTTCTCTTTATTACATTCAGTATTTCACATTATACACTAAGGTATATTCAGATGTTTGATGATTGAGATTGTTGTACAACTAGGCATTGACTATAAATCACAATTTATGGGCTTAAAGGTCGGTTTTCTCATTATAAAACGGGGACGGTATAAAACTTATTAAAACTTTTTTGTTATATTGTGGTGACGTGAACCAATTATTGTTTGAAATCAGCTTAAGATCAAGCTAGGGTCACGGTTTTTAGATATAATTTTAATATTTAGTCGCCATTTAAATCACAGGAAACTTGTTATGATCGACTAGCTAAACGTTTGACTGCAACTCACCCAATGTTTAGGGACAGTGTGGTCAAGTCATTTCAATCCAGTCAGTGTGAAGGAGTAATACACAAACTTTCGTATATGTAATATTAGTGAGTTGAGATTAATATCATGGGTCAAAATTAAAGAAATACAATTATTTTATCTTCATAGAGTGTACCAGCTACCATCACTATACTGGTTTCAAACTAACTTCCACTGGTATCGACAATATCGACGGTTCTCGAACAATATTGTAAAGTAAGCACAGACTGCAAACTAATATCAAGTTATACACATTGTTGAGTACACATTATTAACGTAAACTATCCAATATCGATGAACCTCGCTCAACTTACAGTTTCTCTAATAGTTTGTATGTCTTATAAGCTCTCTTCCATAGCTCGGGAATGCTGAGAATATTCCAGACTGATGTTATACGGTAATGATGTTTCAAGAACTTGTTCGTTAAAAAACTTTTGTTAAATCGTAAATTTTTTGGGCTTAAAAGCTTTTTAACATCCATTAATAATACATCTGTTGCTGTGCGTCATTAGAAATAACTATAATTTAATAAACCGAATAGTCGGCTTTATTCAGGAGGCACCTGAATGAATGAATGGAATGCCTTTACAACGTCTTTGGGGCCATTCATTTATTACGTAAGACTGTTTTTGCCAGTTTTTTACCCCCTCCCCGTTTTAGTTTTATACACATCCGAGCGCACTTCGCCACTCGCCCGGTTGCCCGCGCTTTTTCAAAGTATAATTTTAACTTTTATTTAAATTTTTGTGATCTTACGTAAGAACCATCAAGACTCCCTCCCACCCCCTTGTAAGAAAAAATAAAACATGGTCGACCCCCCCCCCCCCCCCCTTAATCGTCTTACGTAATAAATGAATGGCCCCTTTGTTTCCTGAAAATTATAAAGCGGATCTTTAAGTTTAGAGTGAATCAAGCATATGTGGCCGAAGATCAAACAGACCTAGAACGTTCTAGGTCTGTTTCATCTTCGGCCACAGCGTCACTTTGCATAGGGCGAGCTGGTGATCAGATGTAGAGTTATTATATATAAAATTATATTTAAAACAAAGAAATAATTATCCATATTACTAAGGTTCATTAAATAAACTATTGGGTCAAAGTTACTATTAATGAGTAAACTGATTTGCGTTAAAATATTTGTATAGTAGCTAATAAGCGCAACTACTCGTATCTTGTAACTTGTGATTTTTCTTCTCTTTGTTTCCAAAAAGTGTTTTTCTCTACAACAGTAAGGCTTGTAGCCACCAACACAGTGAAAAAGGACAGCTCAATTCTAACAAAATTATTTCACGCGCCTATCAGAATTCGTCCAATATCTAACCAAAAACTACGTTCGAATCAGCACAAAAACCCCAAATATACTGAAAAAACCCAATCCAATACACTGATCGGAATATTGGACTGCTATTACAATATATCAGATTCGCTTGAGAGGTTGCCAAAAGGGCTAAAGTCTGCTAAGAAAGCTCTACGAGGTTTCTGTCGTTCTTCTGTCGTACCACTTTCCACTTTATCCTGTAAGCTATAAGATTGAATATTACTTGTTATATTGCCTTATAAGAAAAGGAAAAACATGTGAATGATCTTTTGCTCCCGTGGATAAATATAAAAAGGTGAAAACATTAAACATGCGGAGAGTAGGCTGCCATGAATGGCCACTGACTAGGGTTAAATCCATGACTTACTTTGTTTACTTTAAGTTGGGAAGAAAATAGATTTCCATTTGAAAGGTGCTTCTTAAGAAAGTTTTTGCTGTTTTGAGCGAATTTGTCATTTTGTAGCCAAAATAGAGGTTACTCAGTAGAGGAGTCAGTCACTAATATTTTAGAATGAGCAATATGAGAGAGAGGTAGCCAAAATAGAGGTTATAGTCAGTCACTAATATTTTAGTATGAGCAATATGAGAGAGAGGTAGCCAAAATAGAGGTTATAGTCAGTCACTAATATTTTAGTATGAGCAATATGAGAGAGAGGTAGCTAAAATAGAGGTTATAGTCAGTCACTAATATTTTAGTATGAGCAATTTGAGAGAAAGTGTATATAATAAAAATATTAGATCTGAATAGCTAGAAAGAACGTTTACATGTTACGTATACAAATATGTACGATATATGTTACTTATTATTTTGACTTTTACATTCTGAGTATTTTATAAGAGAAAATATGCATGTCGTCCCTGTAGAACGAGAATTTACTAAGTCTAAAAAGTGCGCTTTGAGATAATCGCATTTGAAAAATTGAAAAATTGAAATGCCCAGAACTTTCTGCAGATATATATTTTTTAATTCTTATATAGTTTTGAAGGAAATATAGCAAAGTTTCCGACTGATCAGGTTTTTTTTTAATCCGTTATTTATGTAGAAATTTCAAAATAAACATTTAGTGCATTTCATTCTATTTGTTGGTTAATGTGACTTTGAGTTACATAGTTGATTAAATTTGTATTTTTTATTTTGTGTCAATTATGTTTTAATCTAGGTTGAAAAATTAATACACTGATTTGATGTTTTTTTTTATTTATTTATGAGAGCAAGTGTAACAATTAAAGGTTAAATCAGAGTGTTTGTAATTTACATATTTTTTTGCAATTTTGTCAAAAAGCTAAAATGACTAACTTAATTATGTACCTAAACTCTTTATTTTATTTTGTCCACGATCATTGAGTGAATTTGAGAGAGAACTGAGTGAATTTTCACATTTTATATCTCTACTATGTTTTATTATTATTTATTGTTAATGAAAATATTTCTGTTCAATAGAATTGGTTATAGAGTTAAATACTTTCAAAAAATATTAGACAAAACAAACGCAGGACAAAATAAACGACTTCACTAGTACGTACACAGTTACTTATTGCTATTTAAAATGATTGTCGGCAAGTTAAATGGTTGGGAATAATTTATTAGGACATTTAAGGACTGTTAACAAATTGCTAAATTTCCTTAACTGCAATGAATAGGGTTAAAAGATGGTTAATATAAAAAGTTTGAGTTACTAAAATCCTCTAAAGTTCCTGACTGACACTTTCGTTGATCCACGGGTTACTAATTTATATATCTGACATATGCCACAAAAACGAACAAAATATTTTACTCGTATGTATACGAGTATGTTTTTCAGTCTAACTTTAGTTTGGTCCGCTGGCTGTTTACGTAACATTAGCTATAACTTGCACCCGCAAGATCGACCATTTTTGCCGTGAATTTGCGGTTTTTATTTGCTGCTGCTTAACGAGATTAGTTTGTAACTGGTGGTGTTGAAGTTTTATTGTAGTTTTAGTGGTTTCCTGCAGTGCGGCGCATCGTGCTTCTAATCGACGATACTAAACTTAACACCGATAGCTGTGATCTCGTTCGTGAAGACGTTATACTTGTTTAATTATATTTTTGAGGATAGCCGTTATGAGGAATACTGTAATAACGTTATGTCTTTAGTTTTCTTTCTATTTCTATATGTATTTTTTTTCTATGGTAGATATGCGATTGTCTACCGACTCGCCTGATGTTAAGCGAGGGTGTGGCCAAGAATGGAGCTCGTCGATCTAGAAGATATCTTTATTCACTCTAGTCTTAAAAAATATTTTTAGATCATTGTTCTCAGGAAACAGAGTCAGCAATTAATTCTATTCCTGTGCATCATGAACGTGGACCGATATGGCTGAGTACGGATTTTTGGCATTTCAATGAGAAATGGTAATGCGCCGAGTTTCTGCTAGTCTGTAGTGAAATGGGGATGGTGGAATTAGGTCTTGAAGCTCTTGAGCACACACCTCGAAATAATTCTTATAGAATTTAGATAGACAAGACAGTTTACGGCGGTGCTCAAGACTAATGTAGCTAATGTTATACTGAAATCTGAATATACTCTGTATTTGTCCTTTATTGATTTAACATTGCTTATTTGGTGTAAGTTTGTAGGTAAATGTGTTTCTGCATTTCCTCCTGTAGTTTAAATATCTTGATCAAGTTTGATTTGCGAGGGGTCGTTGGATTTATAATTACTTCTGGAGAATATTTTGCAGTCGGTTATTTGTTTTCCTTATAACCACGTGTTAAGAGACAGGTTTGGGCACTATTTCCTACATTTAAGTCTTACTTTGAAACCTGGAACCTGGATCTTATTGTTCTAAACTCTGGACCTTACAAAAAGATAGTCATCCAGCTGCAATGGGAGTATTATTAGTCTACCTACTAATAATCACATCATTTGGACCTAATACCTACCTGTATTAGGTCCAAATGTTGTGAAGAAAAACTTCATAGGAAATCCAGATCTTTTTCTATTATGTAGTTTTTATTAACGTAGTATATTATAATTTATTTGTTTATTGCCCTAGAAGTTAAGAAGATGCTAAATAGGTTAGAAAATAATTAATCTCACGCCGCAAAAGCAAGAATAGCTCCCCACTGGAGCGATCCATTCGTTAGGAACGATATTAACAATCTAGCTAACCTCTCGGAGAGAGAATAACGGATTAATGGATAAATGGAGTAACGAGGATAACGGAATAACGGAAGGTCTTTAGGACATTGTCAGCTTAATTAGGAACCGTGGAGCAAACCGAGACTGTTGCTAGTCAGTGATATTATCTGAAGTTAAACAAAAAATAAGAGGAAAATATACCTAAGAATATACTTACTGGCTTAAACCGGAGATTGTTTGAACTATCCATATCCTTTTGATGCTTAAGGATTAACTTTAAATAATTTCCAATTACTCAGTTTTAAAAATATTTATTATTTATTTATTAGTTTTAGTATACTTTATAATAGTTTAAAATTAATGTTTTTTTTTCTTTATTAACAAATTTATTCTCCACAGACTCCAGGGTCCGTGCCTTTTGTGAACTAATATATGCATTTATAACTACTTACATTTTTTTTAAGTTATACAAGAGGAAGATAAAAATTAATGTTAAATTAATGTGTAAAATTAATGTTTAAGAAGATTGATAAATAAAGAAAAAAAAACTTATTGGCTTATCTTCGATGTTCTGATTTTAATATTTAACGGCTTTTTGTTATATGCTTTGTCGATAGGAGGTCGCTAAATTACCTATATTATGAATAAAATAACGTTTTCTTTTGTCTCATATATTATACAGTCAAGTCATTAGATATTAACTACCATTGACGTTCTCGTCCATATAATATCGTTGTATGTAATAATGAAATCATTTCACAAGAGAAAAGTGCCCATAAAACCATTTGTGCTTTTATTTGGGAATGTAATTGTTTTTAAGACTTAGCTGTATGGGTTAGATATATCTTTGCCAAATTACAATAAACACAAAAAAAATATTGAACAAATAAATGTGCAATATTTTCTAAAAACATACTTTCAGGTCCTAATTAAATCAAGCATATTGTTATATGTATTTATGATATGTTATTGAATATTGAATGCCCGATGTGGGTAAACTGTAAGCTAAATATTACCACCTAGAATAATAATACACTGACAGTTGATCAATAAATGATTCTGATTGGTCCCGCTGTAATTTCATAAAAGGCGGTCTTGTAGTTTGGTTTTTAAAACCAAAATTATACATTTTGAAGTCGGTTGTTTCAGTTTTTTAAAACAAATTATTTATTATAGAATTGGCTACGGAATCCTACCATCTGCGTATCTTGACACGGTCTTGGCCACTTATTTTTCCCCCTAATATCGAGCAGATTACGCAGACATAAAACATAATTCAATAGTTCTTGTGTTATATTGAGGACGTAATCTCCTCCCAGCGAGTCTCGCACTGTAATAAATGACCACTGGAGTGCATGCTCTAGGATTAATGGACTCTTCCGGGATAGGTCACGAGTATGCCTGATTTATTGGAGTTTGTGTCAGAGATCCGTTCTTTGAATGAACGTACGGTTTCAATGGTATTCATTATGTTTGTGATAATCTGGGGCATGAACATTATAACATTGCTTTGTAAGTATTACTGAATAATAAATCCGGAAAAGTACGAACATCACTCGCATACCGTGGCTTCCGTACTTCTATGCTTGACACATGAATATTAACACTGACACCAAGGCTAATTACTCTACAAAATGTGCCACTATATATATATATATATATATGTATATGCAATTAAAATGTTTGAAAAACTGTTACAAAGCTGCTACCAGAACTCATTTAGAAATTATTTAATTCTGAATACTTAAATATTGGAGGACATTTTCACACAAAACCATCCAGCCTCAAAATAAGCAAAGCTTGTACTATGGGAACCAGGTGGCTAATAAAATGCTTTCCTGCTTTTTTTGTAAATACATGCATACATGTATGCAAATAAAAATCAAATAGCGTTTTTTTTAAAAACATTCTGGTTGTAGCGATGAACGACAGACACATAGGGTCGGTGTAATTATAACTTTTAAGGATACCATATTATTATGTTAAATTGGCAATGCATTTAAATACCAATAACCCTCAAACTACGCCTAAAAATTAAAAACGCCCGTACATTACGTCACCAGCTCTACCCGCAAAAACTCCCCCTTAAGTGGTCCTCTTTAAACCCGTGATATACAGTGTGCTTCCGAAAAAGGCCTCTCTAATCTGGAATTAGCGAGCACTCAACACTCCGTACCTTATCGCCTTCGAACTCAGATGTGCGCACGAGATATGTATAGTCTTTTCACGAAAACGTGACAGTTTGCCATTCTGCCTACTTTCTTTTTAGGGTTCCGTACCAAAAAGATAAAAACGGGACCCTATTACTAAGACTTCGCTGTCTGTCTGTCCGTCTGTCCGTCCGTCCGTCCGTCCGTCCGACCGTCTGTCTGTCACCAGTCTGTATCTCATGAACCGTGATAGTTAGACAGTTAAAATTTTCACACATGATGTATTTCTGTTGTCGCTATAACAACAAAAACTAAAAAAACAGAATAATATAAGTAAGTATTTAAGGCGGCTCCCATAACACAAACGTGATTTTTTTGCCGTTTTTATAGACAATGGTGCGGAACCCTTCGTGCGCGAGTCTGACTCGCACTAGGCCGATTTTTTGCTGTTTATGAACATGAATAAAATAGTGTTTTATAAATGACAAAATCTTCTGTGTTAAGTGACATTGTGGCTGATAGCCTTTAGCAGTAACTGGCTGTAAACTATCATGAATGTGAATATAAGTATGTATATCTGGGTGTATTTATAACCTATAAAGTCTATGTAATCATGAGTGAAGTAAACCTAAAAAATATTACCGAGTGAGCGAATCGAGCTATAGTCTGCTTTTATCTGTTTGTTTAAATGTTGGAACTCGTGTATAGATATTGTTATCGTTGTATTTTACTACGGCATTTTGTAACATTCCCGGAACATCTGTCTGCAAAATGTCGTTTGTCTCTAACTAAAATGGCAGTGATAATAATTTATAAGAGTTTCTCTAAAACCCTAAAAAACAACGGGATTAAAGTAAAAAGTAAGTGAAAACTAAAAAATGAAATAGCAAAAAGACTGACTCGTGAAGGATTTGAACCTCCGCCCTCCGATTGACAAATTGAAATTTATATCGGTGCTCTAACCTACTGAGCTAACGAGTCTTACGTGCATGTGTCGAAAATAAGCTTTCGGCGCAACGAAATGACGTCATGCTAGAAGGACAAACTTGTACATACATGAACTTTAAATGCAGAACGTTAGAAAGGCTTCTGACTGTTCGTCTTACGATCTGACGATCTGACGCGAGTTTAACATTTTTTACCCATCCCAAAAAAGTACAACGCCGCTAAAGAAGTTTTCACTTCAAAAAAATTATTGAAAGAAATAATTTTGTAGTTGAAAACAATGCTCTTTTTCCTCGACGAATACAACAGAGAGAACCGAATTTCTCTTTTTCTCGTTCAACAGAAATCTGGATTAGGTTTCGACGTCCGTAATGGCTGTTCGTATACCTGAAAGCCAAAAGGAGCTTTCTATTTATTCCAGAAAATACTGAAGAAAAAGTTTACAATTCGCTTTTTCGTCGAATTAAACGGGACTTTCTGTTGTGAGTCAATTCTCTAAATAAATAATTAAGAAAGAAACTAAGTCTCAAAGAAAATGAGTCTGAGGTGATCGGGACTTGAAAAGTTTAGACAAAATAATTAGGTTTTCTTTTGTGATCTTTATGAAGAAATGTTTCTCTCCAGGCTTTGACTAAATTGATTTTGTTTTTGAGAGAAATTGTAACTTGTTTTGTGGCTTGTAGAGTAATATAGTTACTTTTTTTTATAAAAAGGAAAATTTGATTGGATTAGTAACTGTATAAAATATTATTTCCATAGCATCAAAGGGAATATAAAACTTGTCTTCGCTTTTATTTATCCTGTTATTTTGACATTTTGCTATTTCAGAGATCAGATTTTACAAAACAACAATCAGATTGAGACACACCTGGCTTTGTAAAACATTACAAAATATATAAATATTTTTTTATTGTGATTGTTATGAGAAATAATAATATTTGTCATAATTATCAAAGTAAGTAAGTTCGTATAGACTAATAGTGGCCAGCCCTATTGTCAGAGTTATTAAGCCGCCGAAAGGCCTCTGACTTGGCTTGACTATTGCTGAACAACCGGGACCTACAATTTAACGTGTCATCCGACCCACGGTAGCGCTCAGAAAGAAATGCCACTCACGGTCACCCATCCGAAGACTGCTCCGTCCGTCACATAACATTGGTGATCGTTCGGGAACACCTAGTCAAGCTACGCCACGAGCGCTACATCAATTATCAAAGTAAAAAACTATTTTGGATATTTTGTCATGTTTCACGCTAGGGATGTCTCATTCTGATTGTTGTTTTGTAAAATTTCTGATTCTTGTGTCCTATTACGTAAATATATTTATAGCATATTTATTTATTTAGCCACGAGCGCAGATGTAATCAATCAGACCCTATATTATTTCATCTTTTGTATATCACTCTGATTGAGTATTTATTTTTGTATTGTATTGATAATATTTGTCATAATCGACTACATTCAATCATATAAAAAACAGAACTCATGTATGTTGTTAACTGGTCAATGGTATTGTTGATGGACGGGGGACAAGCAACCAACGAGAAACTTTAGTTTCAAAATAACGAGTTTCCATTGGATGCCAGTCCACCGTAGTTATTGACCGAGCGAGCTAAGCGTCTCTGCATCAATTGGCCAAATTTTCTTTCATTTTTATATCCGGCTTCCTAAGCCAACTTTATGTAGGTATTGTGTACAGATGACCCAAGGTGAGTTGCAAATAAGCTCTCTCGCGAGGTCTACTGTTCGTAGAACTACAAGTTTATAAAATATGTTATAGAATAAGTGCTAGGCTTGTATAATTTCAAATAGCATATATTAAGTTCATACTGATGTAACTAAGTTTTGTTAGTCAAATATTAATATTGCACCACAGAAACTTCACTTCGTGTTCTTCTTGGCTGAAGTGCATTCGAGAGATATGAATAAATTAGCAGTTGTGAAGTAGTTACGAAAGTTTCTTCTCTACCGTCAATGATTTATTTTTATGTATGAAGACAGGAATAACACAAGGTTCTTAGAAAGTCACTTGCCAAAGTTATTCTACACAAAAGGCTTATAATATTTTTACGTTTAATATATAAAAAAAAAACGTACTTTCATTGATTAAAAGTTTTTCTATAGGCTTTTGAGCCCCAAATCTCATGTATTGCTGTTGTTTGATATGTATGCAGATACTAATAAGTATAAGTTAAGTCAAAAACACCCGATAAAATACGGCTGAACCGATTTTGATGAAACATAGCTAATAACTTTTGATCAAGTCCTCTTTCAAACAAAAAAACTAAATCAAAATCGGTCCATCCGTTTAAGAACTACGATGCCACAGACAGATACACTTAAACTTATGACATCCCTCTTTCTTCTCATTGTCGTGCTGTATACAAATAAATTATATTTATCTTTTTAGGTCGGGAGTTAAAAAAAACATACATATATACTTCATTTCATGTTTTTGCCAATTTTGGGCAAAGTTCATAAACTGTTCACGTAAAACATAAACTGTTCACGTAAAAAATATTTCATAGACTACGGAAAAAAACTGCATCTCGAGTTTTGTGAAAAATAGGTACTTAGTGCACGTATATCTCATAACAGCACTTCATAAAAGATACATACTCGAACTCTCTAAGATCAGTGGCGATTTGGTCTGTGCGGTGTAAATCAGTCTCTCATCTACCATTAAAAATTTTGAATTTTATTGGGGATCCGTACCCAAAGGGTAAAACGGGAACCTATTACTAAGACTCCGCTGTCTGTCCGCCTGTCACCAGGCTGTATCTCATGAACCATGATAGTTAGACAGTTGACAATTTCACAGATGATGTATTTCTGTTGCCGCTATAACAACAAATACAAAAAAATTGAATAAATTAAATATTTAAGGGGGCTCCCATACAACAAACGTGATTTTTTTGGTCGTTTTTATAGATAATGGTACGGAACCCTTCTTGCGCGAGTCCGACTCGCACTTGGTCGGTTTTATTTAGGTATACAATCGGGTAAAAAAAAAGACGTGAAGCACTCGGAGACTGCCGCGGTAAAGCTATTGCATAATAGCTTTACGCGCGGTGTGTTAGGTTATTTTCGTTACGGAATTTCTGGATTCGGTCTCCACGCTCAAGGCCCGCGATAGAAGCTATGCAATAGCTTAATAATAATGTAAATAGCCTATCAATGACCAAGTACTTTATCCATTCCGTCACGTCCGTCAAAGAACTGAACCCTGGCAACCAACAAATCAATAGTAACAGCAGTGAGAGAATTTAAAAGAGTCACGTCGGCCGCGTCAGGCCCTCGTCTGCTGTCGTAACACCTTGCATCTTAATGTGATGACACCGCGCACTCTCGAAACATAGTAAGGGAAAGAAGCCATATACATTTTATATTTTCTGGTGACGAAAAAAGATCATCAGGCGATAGGGATGTTGCGAGAGGGGTATGGCCACAATTTTATTTACCATGCTAATGAAGTGCGAATTAGTTTCTTCATCTTCGAGAACATTAGGAACTTGATATGTTGGTTTTCTCACGATATTTTCCTTTCACCCTTTTCTGGTACTGCCGAGTCATACAGGGTTACATATATTGAGATTGTGGTAATCCCCCAGGGCGATATCTCTGCGCAGAGGTCAGAAGATGCTTGATAGTGTTACATTACAATAGAGTTACAAGAAGGTACATTACATTTTAGGGGTGAATAAGTATTAAAAAAAAGGTTAACTAATTCAGTACATCCCTTTTAAATTTGTGTACAGAGAGACTAAATAATTCTATATCTATAAAATTAGAATTATAGGAACACAGTTCGAATACAGTTCTCTTACCAGCATTCGTTTTATTTACAAATGACTTAATGCACATAAGTGCATTTAATTTAATTTTATGCAATTTATTACGAATACGCACAACTGTTCGGGGACAAATACAATATATAAGTAATGAGAAACAAGAAACAATCGTCGGGAGCAAAGGGGTATAAGCTTATATTTGTAAGAGGTTTATGTTCTTAAGATGGGCATGGCAGCACCTAGAAATAACAGAATTAAAAAAAAATCATTGAACCTGAGAAATTAACAATACATACATACGTATAGTAATATGTTCGCAACATTTATAAAGACTTCGTAATGTTTAAATGTTATTCATAATTTTGAACTTCAACAGTTCAGAACCTTGAAAATGTGCTGTGAACCTCAGGGAGACATAAGACATAAACAACCTTATCGAAAAATGTTATACTCAACTTTGAGCAATGTCTCAAATTGTCTGTCTTATTCTGAAAGTATTATTTCGTGTCAGCGAGAAGTTGACTGAATATTTTGAGCATTGAACGAAATTTGAGTAACGTTATTTGGTAAGAATCAAAGTATTATTTATTTAATTTTAACAGTTTTGGAGAGATAAATGGCCTTGACTAACAGATTATAATTATTACATAAACACAAATAAGCCATTTACAAATTTCTACTATTAGATTATTGTAATGTAAACATGAAGGATCGCATATTCCTTTTTGTGTTCTGCTTCTTAAATATTATATTATCTCTATCTTCAAACTCCCTTACTGCACTCATGTGTATGATATTTTCCCCAAAATAGTTTTAGTCAACAAAACGATTCCTCGGGCGACGGTCTAACTTTTCTCTTCTTGTTTCAGGTAAATACATACAGGGCGAATTGGGGGTGCGATCCACCGCAGAGACGCCTGTGTTGTGAGATAAGTAAAGTACAGTATTGCATATCTACATATAGTATAGTATTATTAAAGTCTTCTGTGATATAGTGACAGTTTCATTGTATCAGCCGTTTAGTCGTGAAAAGGTAACAAACAGATGGAGCCTGACAGAGTTACTTTCGCTTTTATATACATAACATTAGGTAAATACTAACCAACAAAACAAAATACGATACAATATATAAGTATGATGTGTCCGCCACAAATCGGTCCCAGTATACTTACATAAGGACAACAGTGGTGACTCCAGTTCTGCTTCGTTCCTGGTGCAAAGGTTGGCTATTGCCATACAGCGTGGCAATGCTGCTTGTATTATGGACACCTCTCTACCAGGGTCGATGCAGGATGGGTTTCAATTGACGAAATTGTAATTTTGAATTGAATTGATTACCTTTTTACATGTAAATAATGTAATGTGAATAAAATGTATTATTTATTTTCTATTATTATTTAAAAGTTAATACTTATAGCCTGAATATTAACCCCAGTCTTATCGAAAATGCTATTACTATGAAAGATTATGACGGAGAAAGGTCATTATCAAAACATTTTTAAATGACTGTCTTCCGATTCCGTAGTCCGACCATCATCCGTCTCGTAATTTTATTGTAATACATGGTCGGTCTACCGACTCTTAAGAGAAGGAGAGGGATGAATTAATGCCTAATAAATTGGTTCTAGTTGCGGATATGATTTCCGAGTGGGTCTTCCTTTAAGAAACGTTAGCCTTTCTTTGAATAAAAATGTATAAAAACCTTAACTAATAAAATATTTTTCACTCCTTTTGCTCAAAAAGTCCGTCATTGTAGGGTACTAAAACGGGGAAAAAATTGCATATTAAGCTCTAGGAGAAAAAAAATTATTTCATTTTTATCTGTTACCAAAGAGCCTACATACTCGAAACAGTATTTATTCAAAAGTAGAATAATCTCTTTGGAATATATTTACATTATCTTTGCAAACGCCTCGTTAAATATCCAGAATTATACAAATTGTTTCATTGTTAATAAAATAAACTTTGAATTATTGCATTGGATTATTTTATTTTCTCGCAATCGTAGTAAAAAGTAGAGTGTAACACACGGCGCTAAAAACCCATTGTAACTCGGTTTCTATTTACTCCCTCGCTAAAGCTCGGGAGTAAAAATCTACCTCGTTACAATGGGTCTTTTTAGCCCCTTGTATCTACTATAGTTCACTTACAAAAAGGCACTTGTTTCGGCTACGTATTTTTAGCACTCCTCTCGGGTTAATGAACTGCAAACTTCTCCAAACTTGTAAATGTCGGTGTGACCTTAAAACCTCCTGAGAAATACACATTAAGTGAGATGTAACAACCCTATTAAGGTGATCTTGGCTCGGGCTAGTTACTTAGTAAGTACAGTAAGTACTACTCGTAGTTAGTAAGTCTAAGCTGTTTTACTAAGACATTTAGACGGCTTTACAACTTTGCGTAGAGAATTTGATGCTGCTACAAGTTAAAATGATTTAAAACTTTACCAGCCTTTGAATGTATCTACAGTTTTGAAGTCTGGTAAGATTAAGATTACCACAAAAACGAATGAAACATTCAAAATTTGCTGCAGATAATTAAATAATTTAGCGCGAATTAGTTTTTACAAGAAAACAAAACTAGTATTCAGTATTAAAAATTATTTGCTTCGATTAGAAATATTATAGAGCGTGTAAAAAATAAGTTATTACAAATAAATCTTCTCAAAATATATTCAAGCGAAAACAACGCAATCAAAATTGAACGGCAGAAGTCGATTCCAATGCTCGTGAGATATTCGTTTCATCCTTTTCTCGCTTCATTCCTGCCATGAAAATAATAGTTTTCATGAAATACTGAAGGAAATTTCCGCGTTGGATTTAAAGAATTTCCCGGTCCGTGCATTTAGCTTAGTCTCGAAGCTGTCAGCTAAAATCGGTGTTAGACCCGACATCTATTTTATATCGGTTCGCTTTTGTAGAAAACAGAATCTAAACTTTTCATTTTCACTAGAAAATGGTAAACAGCGGAGAAAAAAAAAATTAAGGAACCTGTTAATTCATTAGGCAATGTTGCGATGAACTGTTCTTCGGTAGACTGTTGTGCTAGGAGGTACGGGTTAGAATCCCAACAATGAACATGAGATTTTGAAGAAGGAAACTATGGTGAAGAAACATGGCAGTAGCATGGTGGTAGGGTACTTTCTAATGCCCGACTTGCTAACTTTTAATAAACTTAAAAATTGGTCTTCAATCATCTGATGGTGTGTTCTTGAAGACTTAGTTGAGAGACAGTTCGAATTCCAGGTTAGTCAATGTAGGAATGAAAATACCCGTCCGCGACTGTCAGAATCCCACCGTTTGTCCATACAAGTTATATAATATCTTATTTAGAAAACCGACTTCAAGACAACAAAAGCCAACGGTAAGCCGGCGACGCTTGGACACTTCCATATGCGTGCACGCATTAAGTTTGAAATCGGGTAGGAATTCGTAGACCGGAACATCTCTTAGCATTCAGGTGAGTTAGTGGTGAAGTGAAAAACTATCACGTACAAAAATATATTTTATTTATATGTTATCGTGATGTTGGTTACTGTCTATTTATCTATAATAGCCACCGCCATAAATCTCCGTTCAGCCGGCAAGTAGCTTCGAACATCGAGTATAGCCTTTTATTTTGGTCACTATTGATTCTCTATCGAGGGATTTTACCCTCCTCTCTCTGAAAGTAGACATTTCACGGCTTCCATCAACAACTTAATACACAAAATATAACGCTGAGCTTATTATTATTATGGTTTCTAATTTCTAATAGTTAAACTGAATATTATATTACAAAAACTAATAACTTTTAGGGAAAAATCCTCGCAAGCCCTCACAAAGCTGCTTGTTTTGCTAGTAATTATGAAATCTTCGACGAAAAGCTCTGTTTTTAGGGTTCCGTACCCAAAGGGTAAAAACGGGACCCTATTACTGAGACTCCGCTGTCTGTCCGGCCGTCCGTCTGTCACCAGGCTGTATTTCATGAACCGTTATAGTTAGAGAGTTGAAATTTTCACAGACACAGATGTATTTATGTTGCCGCTATAACAAAAATACTAAAAAACAGAATAAAATAAATATTTAAGGGGGCTCCCATACAACAAACGTGATTTTTTTTTGCTCGTTTTTGCTCGATATTGATAACGGCAGCAGGTAGACGCTTGAAATATTCATAAAATATTGAGTTATATTATTCACTTTAAAAATAAATAACTAAATTAAAATAAAATTAATATTTAAAGGGTGGCTCCCATACAACAAACGTTTTTTTTTTTGCCGTTTTTATAGATAATGGTACGGAACCCTTCGTGCGCGAGTTCGACTCTCACTTGGCCGGTTTTATTAAGCTATTGCATAGCTTCTATCGCGGGCCTTGAGCGTGGAGACCGAATTCAGAAATTCCGTAACGAAAATAACCTAACACACCGCGCGTAAAGCTATTATGCAATAGCTTTACCGCGGCAGTCTCCGAGTGCCACACGTCTTTTTTTATCTATATGTGAGGGTATGTGAGTCAGAATTCTGCAACTCTGTTGCGAGCGGATTAATTTTTACTCCGCAAAAGCAAGAGCTTGCTTAATAATAATTTATGTTTTGAAATTTCATTAGATTCCATAAAGTAATTCCAGATTAAATTTAGTCTAATATACTTAATGATGGACATTTTTGAATTAGTTTTTTTTTTCTTGTTTTTGACTTTGACATCGATATTGTATTATTTCACTATGACATTTATATTGTGACTATTTTAATTCTTATTTTTATCTTTGACTTGTATGACATTTGTATTAATAGTTCAAATATAATAATTATTTAATTGTAATATATACAAGACGAGCATAGTGCTATCCCTCTGACATTTGTGCGCCTCGCCGGCACAACATGACTGACTGTATCAATATTGTACCATCTTTTGTGCACTCCGTGTATAAAAACGACTCTCATGTTGTATGCAAATAAATGATCTTTATCTTTAAAAAAATTCAAGTAAGTAAAAATAAGACTTTCTATAGAAAACATCTTATTTTCAATGCACTAAGCTTAGATTATATACCTCTAGATTCCGTGTTCAAATACTAAGCGCATCGTTCAATTTGAAGCAAAAACGTTTTACGTGTGTGAGTGAGCCGCCTATCGTGGGTATATTGCTTACACCATTTACATTTGTGTGCACGATGTTTGTGATACCAGTGCATAGACATTTCCCCAAAACATAGAGACTTAAAAAAATATTTGGGGTCGATATTATTCAACCGGAAATTTAAACCTAACATTACTGTTTAAAGCATGAAAGTCCAAATTAGGCTCGTTTGCTTTGGTGTCTTAAGCACTTTCTGTTTCATATGATATCTGACGAAGGTATCAGATGATTGCCACTGGAACACCCTGATGGAAAGGACTAAGACAGTCCAGTTTGGGCTGGTTTGTTATGGTGTCTTGAGCACTTTCTGCTACATATGATGACGAGGGTCTGACGAAGGTATCAGATGATTTCCCCCGGAACACCCTGGTGAAAAGGACTACGACAGTCTAGTTTGGGCTCGTTTGCTTTGGTTTCTAAAGCACTTTCTGCTTCATATGATGACCAGGGTCTGACGAAGGTATCAGATGATTGCCAATGGAACACCCTGATGGAAAGGACTAACACAGTCCAGTTTGGGCTCGTTTGCTTTGGTGGCTTAAGCACTTTCTGCTTCATATGATGACGAGGGTCTGACGAAGGTATCAGATGATTGCCACTGGAACACCCTGGTGGAAAGGACTAAGATAGTCCAGTTCGGGCTCGTTTGCTTTGGAGTATAAAGCACTTTCTGCTTCATATGATGACGAGGGTCTGACGAAGGTATCAGATGATTGCCACTGGAACACCCTGGTGGAAAGGACTAAGACAGTCCAGTTTGGGCTGGTTTGTTATGGTGTCTTGAGCACTTTCTGCTACATATGATGACCAGGGTCTGACGAAGGTATCAGATGATTGCCAATGGAACACCCTGATGGAAAGGACTAACACAGTCCAGTTTGGGCTGGTTTGTTATGGTGTCTTGAGCACTTTCTGCTACATATGATGACCAGGGTCTGACGAAGGTATCAGATGATTGCCAATGGAACACCCTGATGGAAAGGACTAACACAGTCCAGTTTGGGCTCGTTTGCTTTGGTGGCTTAAGCACTTTCTGCTTCATATGATGACGAGGGTCTGACGAAGGTATCAGATGATTGCCACTGGAACACCCTGGTGGAAAGGACTAAGATAGTCCAGTTCGGGCTCGTTTGCTTTGGTGTATTAAGCACTTTCTGCTTCAAATGATGACGAGGGTCTGACGAAGGTATCAGATGATTTCCCCTGGAACACCCTGGTGGAAAGGACTACGACAGTCTAGTTTGGGCTCGTTTGCTTTGGTTTCTTAAGCACTTTCTGCTTCATATGATGACGAGGGTCTGACGAAGGTATCAGATGATTGCCAATGGAACACCCTGATGGAAAGGACTAACACAGTCCAGTTTGGGCTCGTTTGCTTTGGTGGCTTAAGCACTTTCTGCTTCATATGATGACGAGGGTCTGACGAAGGTATCCGATGATGGCCACTGGAACACCCTGGTGGAAAGGACTAAGATAGTCCAGTTTGGGCTCGTTTGCTTTGGTGTCTTAAACACTTTCTGCTTCAAATGATGACGAGGGTCTGATGAAGGTATCAGATGATTGCCACTGGAACACCCTGGTGGAAAGGACTACGACAGTCTAGTTTGGGCTCGTTTGCTTTGGTTTCTTAAGCACTTTCTGCTTCATATGATGACGAGGGTCTGACGAAGGTATCAGATGATTGCCAATGGAACACCCTGATGGAAAGGACTAACACAGTCCAGTTTGGGCTCGTTTGCTTTGGTTTCTTAAGCACTTTCTGCGTCATATGATGACGAGGGTCTGACAAAGGTATCAGATGATTGCCAATGGAACACCCTGATGGAAAGGACTAGCACAGTCCAGTTTGGGCTCGTTTGCTTTGGTGGCTTAAGCACTTTCTGCTTCATATGATGACGAGGGTCTGACGAAGGTATCAGATGATTGGCACTGGAACACCCTGGTGGAAATTACTAAGACAGTCCCGTTTGGGCTCGTTTGCTTTGGTATCTTGAGCACTTTTTTTTATTAAGTAAATAATTACGCTTCAAATATTGTATTTACAGTGTGCTGGTTTTCAGAACAAGGTTTACGGTGCCATTTGAAAGAAAAACAAATAATATCAGAAACATATTCTATATGATTATATAAGATTTCATTGACATTGCCATATGTAATTTAACATGTATACATTTGATTGAAATTTGACATAATAGTAATATGACGTAATGAGAATCTTGACATGGATTAAATTGACATTGTAATTATAACTTGACATGGATTAAATTTAATATTGTAATTTGACATTGTATAGTTAAAATGATAACTTCATATTTTGATTTGATTTTTCTGTAATAATAGTTTTTTTAGGGTTCCGTACCCAAAGGGTAAAAACGGGACCCTATTACTAAGACTTCGCTGTCTGTCTGTCTGTCTGTCTGTCTGTCTGTCTCCAGGCTGTATCTCATAAACCGTGATAGCTAGAAAGCTGAAATTTTCACAAATGATGTATTTCCGTTGCTGCTATAACAACAAATACTAAAAATTAAAAAAAAAATATTAAGGGGGGGTCCCCATACAATAAACGTGTTCTTTTCGTATTTTTTTGCTCAATATTAAAAACGGTAACAGGTAGACGCTTCAAATTTTCACAGAATATTTACTTGTATATTACCTTTCAAAATAAGTAATTAAATAACAATAAAGTAAACATTAAAGGGGGGGCTCCCATACAATAAACGTAATTTTGAAGCAATTTTTACTCGATCTTAATTAACAGGTAGAAACTTGAATATTTGTAAGTAAATATTTAGAAATATATTAACTATAAAAATAAATACCTAATCTAATTCATAAAAACTCACAAAATGAAAATAATCCGTGCATCTAAACGCGGTGCGAGCGCCGCGCCGCGGTGTGGTGGTGGCGCGAGCGCGAGGCGGTTGCTAAGCAACGGCCGCGCAGGAAGCGGGGGAGGTAACATCACGGAGCGAGCCATAGCCGCGCGTATTCGCGCGAGCGCATAGAAAAAAATATACCCTACCGAGCGCGAGCGTCGTCATGTTGCCCGGATGTGTATCGAAAACCTACCTATAAATTTGCAATTTACTACTTGGAATTTCGTTGATTTCTCGTTATTTTCTACGATTTTCTATTATAGATGATAGTACGGAACCCTTCGTGCGCGAGTCCGACTCGCACTTGGCCGATTTTTTTTTTAATGTTAATTTTTAAAATTACTCGGTGAGCCCACTTCCAGTATTGCATGCCTGTTGGAGGGGCAAGTTTGTATAGGGAAAATCTAGAATTGTTATAATTCGATATTAAGATCGTACCTACAAACTGCAATAAAATTATTTGAATTTGTATTAGAACTTGCATACCACAAATTTCTTATGTTAAAAATAATGACGAATCTGATTGGAAAACTATTCAATTTTGATGAAACTGAACATGCATATGGCCGCTATCACGGAAATAATATTGTCAAGGTGACGGTAGAGGGTCACTTAAAATAAATAAAAATATTAAAAAAAACGACAGCGTCAATATCTGCCATCTTTATTAAATTCATTGCAGAACTAAAAAGATAGAAACAAGATTTTAATTTGAATATTTTATTTTCAGCGTTCCGACAGCGTTGTCAACGCTGTCGGACGCATAACGGAGGCATAACACGCTCACTTCTCATAATTTGGTTGGTGATATATGTAGAGCAACTCGGAGTTAACAGATGCCTCCGACTGCGTTTGTGAACACTGTCAACTAAGATTATTCAAAACCAAAAATGGAAAAAAATGGGACGCCACGTGCGTTAACATTTTCGCCGCCTGTCACTTGAGTCGCTCGGTCCACGCATCGGGGGCGGCTGTTGAGGATGCTGCGAATAAAAAACGCCAGAAGTATGCGGCTTTGGAGGTGAGGTATGATTTTGTACCCATTGCTGTCGAGACCTTGGGTAGCTGGGGCACTGAAGCCAAAAGTTTGATTTACGAGTTAGGGCGCCGGATACGGGAAAAGTGTAGTGACCCCCGCTCCGGCTCCTACCTGGTGCAAAGGTTGTCCATCGCTATTCAACGCGGTAACGCAGCTAGAGTCATGGGTACTTTTGCGCCTGGTAAAGTTCGGGGCGGGCTTTTTGGCTGAGCTTAACTGAGCTTACAGGTTTTTTTAATATATTATTAATGAAATGACGTTGTTGATGACATGTAAACCAAAATAAAATATTCAATTTGAAATCTTGTTTCTATCTTTTTAGTTCTGCAATGAATTTAATAAAGATGGCAGATATTGACGCAGTTGTTTTTATTTTAATATTTTTATTTATTTTAAGTGCCCCTCTACCGTCACCTTGACAATATTATTTTCGTGATGGCGGCATGTTCAGTTTCATCAAAATTGAATAGTTTTCCAATCAGGTTCGTCATTATTTTAAACATAAGAAATTTGTGGTATGTTTCTGATATTATTTGTTTTTCTTTTAAATGCCACCGTAAACCTTGTTCTGAAAACCAGCACACTGTAAATACATTTTTTGAAGTGTAATTACTTACTTATTTTTATGCAGTAAAAAGTGCTCAAGATACCAAAGCAAACGAGCCTAAACGGGACTGTCTTAGTAATTTCCACTAGGGTGTTCCAGTGCCAATCATCTGATACATTTGTCAGACTCTCGTCATCATATGTAGCAGAAAGTGCTCAAGACACCATAACAAACCAGCCCAAACTGCACTGTCTTAGTCCTTTCCACCAGGGTGTTCCAGTGGCAATCATCTGATACCTTCATCAGACCCTCATCATTATATAAAGCAGAAAGTGCTTAAGATACCAAAGCAAACGAGCCCAAACTGGACTGTTTTAGTCCTTTCCATCAGGGTGTTCCATTGGCAATCATCTGATACCTTCGTCAGACCCTCGTCATCACATGAAGCAGAAAGTTCTTAAGAAACCAAAGCAAACGAGCCCAAACTAGACTGTTTTAGTCCTTTCCACCAGGGTGTTCCAGTGGAAATCATCTGATACCTTCGTCAGACCCTCGTCATCATATGAAGCAGAAAGTGCTTAAGACACCAAAGCAAACGAGCCCAAACTGGACTGTGTTAGTCCTTTCCATCAGGGTGTTCCATTGGCAATCATCTGATACCTTCGTCAGACCCTCGTCATCATATGAAGCAGAAAGTGCTTAAGAAACCAAAGCAAACGAGCCCAAACTAGACTGTTTTAGTCCTTTCCACCAGGGTGTTCCAGTGGAAATCATCTGATACCTTCGTCAGACCCTTGTCATCATATGAAGCAGAAAGTGCTTAAGACACCAAAGCAAACGAGCCCAAACTGGACTATCTTAGTTCTTTCCACCAGGGTGTTCCAGTGGCAATCATCTGATACCTTCGTCAGACCCTCGTCATCATATGAAGCAGAAAGTGCTTAAGACACCAAAGCAAACGAGCCCAAACTGGACTGTGTTAGTCCTTTCCATCAGGGTGTTCCATTGGCAATCATCTGATACCTTCGTCAGACCCTCGTCATCATATGAAGCAGAAAGTGCTTAAGAAACCAAAGCAAACGAGCCCAAACTAGACTGTTTTAGTCCTTTCCACCAGGGTGTTCCAGTGAAAATCATCTGATACCTTCGTCAGACCCTCGTCATCATATAAAGCAGAAAGTGCTTAAGACACCAAAGCAAACAAGCCCAAACTGGACTGTGTTAGTCCTTTCCATCAGGGTGTTCCATTGGCAATCATCTAATGCCTTCGTCAGACCCTCGTCATCATATGAAGCAGAAAGTGCTTAAGACACCAAAGCAAACAAGCCCAAACTGGACTGTGTTAGTCCTTTCCATCAGGGTGTTCCATTGGCAATCATCTGATACCTTCGTCAGACCCTCGTCACCATATGAAGCAGAAAGTGCTTAAGACACCAAAGCAAACGAGACCAAACTGGACTGTCTTAGTCCTTTCCATCAGGGTGTTCCAGTGGCAATCATCTGATACCTTCGTCAGACCCTCGTCATCATATGAAGCAGAAAGTGCTTAAGAAACCAAAGCAAACGAGCCCAAATTGGACTGTCTTAGTCCTTTCCACCAGGTTGTTCCAGTGGCAATCATCTGATACCTTCGTCAGACCCTCGTCACCATATGAAGCAGAAAGTGCTTAAGACACCAAAGCAAACGAGCCCAAACTGGACTGTCTTAGTCCTTTCCATCAGGGTGTTCCAGTGGCAATCATATGATACCTTCGTCAGATCCTCGTCATCATATGAAACAGAAAGTGCTTAAGACTAAGAGTCAATAGGTACCTAATAAAACTCTTTCGTCACTTTTCCATTTTTGGCCAAAAACAAGGCGTATCATTGGTAAATATATTTTATACCCTTGGCAACACCAAGCATTATGGCGCTATATTTAAATATTTTTTAATTCATTTTAAATTTCGGTTTGTCATTTTGCTATGAAATACATCAGAAAATTGAATATTTACTTAAGAAATGTGATGTTTACACACTTTTCTTGTTTTCCTGGATGTTTTTTTACAGCACAAACTGATATTTTTTTACTAAAACATTTATATTCGTAATATCATCACTCGGCGAGCGCTCCTGAATGACTGATGGGCATTTGGCGGGGGCCGGGAGGGGGGTCGATCGGAGATGTCAATATCAGTGCCTTTTTAGTGGAAGTTTTTACTGAGCGCTTACTAGGCATCTAGACAATATATAATCTAAGGCACTAAGTTACGAATAATTTGCTTGAACTGCCGTAGGTCGCCTGAGTAGTCTGGGTTATACTATCGTGTCTACTTGTTTGACTTCCGATACGATAATGGATGTTGGGGTGCCTATGTGCCTAGGTTTTAGGATATTGCCTGAAATTGCTATAGATAAATGATTGGATAACAACAAAATTGCTAGGGCATTTAGCTAAAGAAAATAGACCTGATAATAATAGACCAGTATCTAGTTGGGTCAATTTATGAGGTCAGACTTTTGGCTGATTTTGATGAGCAGCCGTTCTTGGGTCCTAGGTTAGCAGCATATGCGACAGTTTTTAAATTTAGTCGCTGCGGGTTGTGGCCGTTGCCTTCTCGAGAGGCTTATGTTCCAGCTTAAAATTAGCGTTATTTTTTTCTAATGAAAGATGACTAGATGTTTTGACCATTAATCATCTATAGTCTAGTAAAAATAAGATTTGAACATAAAAGACAACTAAGAATATTGTTATTTAAATGAATGTACTGGTGTTTTGTAATACACATTTACATACACACATACATTACATTTGACACAATTTCATAATGATATTATAAAAGCTAATTTTGTTACATTTACACGCTCAAACGGCTGAACCGATCGTTATGAAAATTAGTATAGAGATAGCTTTGGACCTGGAGACGGGCATAAGCTACTTACCATCATCATAATCATAACCGTTTTTCGTAACTACGCGAGAGAACCCGCGGAACGCAGCTAGTCTATAAATCGGGGATTATTGTTGATCTATGATTTTTAGTTATTTTCCTATCATAATTTCAAAGAATCCCCCCAGTTGCAAATACTGCGATCTGCTCCATACAAACGGATTAATTTTTACTTGACTACTAAGCTTGTGAGAGAATGAAAGAAATAAATGTTCGCAGAGGCACGCACCGATGTATTTCCAACCATCATGCGTAAACGTGTAACCTCTTGATACGGAGGGTGCGCGGCAGCGGCAACAGCTACCTGAGCGTAGTGGGCAGGAGCGATGGACCCTTCCTCAGAAACTTAGTAAAGATACATATTGTGCTGCCATGGTGTCATGTGCCAAATAGAATGATTGTTGTATTTGTGTATTTATTATTATATTTATGAATAGTGTATCTGTGCTGTACTGACTATAAATTTATAATTTTTACTGACATTTTATAATAATGACGAATAATTTTTAATATTTATTATCTTGATTTGAATTTAATTTTCGTATTGTCGTGTTGTATGTACATTTGGATTTGTTTAATTTTAATCTAAACCTGTCTACGTTCTTATAACAATACAACTACAAAAATATGTTATCCAGGTGAAAGAATCGTGTATTTTGAAGTTGGTTCTTTCAGTTTTTGAAACTATAATTACATATTTTCTTCTAAACGTGCTTTTATAAAAACCGTAAAGCCACATTTATCCGCGATTCTCCGACACTTCCCTATTATACAATTGTTTTCCGTAAACAAAAACAAAATCTAAACGCAAACATCACACCCCGGGCGTTATTCCCAAACGAGGTGTATCCACGTCGGCCGAAGCCAATTTTTGCCTGTACCTATTTACCTACTTAAAATTCGGCAAGGAACCGCCTTTCTATTAAATTTTTGGCTTCAGGTAAGCTGTTGATTGCTTTTGAGTTAAAGATGGTAGGCTTTATAAGAATTACGAGTACATATGAGAGTTATATGTTTAGGCTAAAGTTCCTTCCATATAATTTTTATAACTTTAAAATTAAATGATTATCATAACCTTTTATTTAGGTTCTCGCTTTATTTGCACTGGCAAACGTCGTCGTTAAAATCAAAATTATATTAGAACAATATCCACGGGTTTGATCGATCGCTTACGGTGTGTAACTGATAACGATGACAATGCAATATTAGACAGCAAGGAGCTGGTCTGACGGTGGACCCGTGAAGTTGTCATTGAAACTTCTTACTGACCTTCACCTGCAGACTGCAGTCGCGGCAGTTTCTATTCCAAGATCGTTTCCGTATCTTGAAGCGAGACAAGAATGCGATACGTGTGCGTTAATGAGCGCTCTGCGGTCCGCGTCACCATTGGTGCTGCGGCCAGCCGCATCTACGTGTCGCGGCTGCAGGCTGCAATGTTGCTGTTGTTGTAATCATATTCATAGAAATTCTTAGGAATCAGTAATATCATTTGCGGCCTGCGGCTGCAGTGCATCTCGGAAATAATATACAAACAAATGTTGGATCCGTCGAGTTCAGGCTCATTTTCAAATCATGGCGGGTAATTTTAAATTCACCTGAAAAAATATATCTTTGGTTAATATGTTTTTTAAAGTTGCAAAGTTAAAGTAATACCGAATGTAAAACTGTGTTATTAACAAACTGTTATGTTTGGCATGTTAACATTATTTTAATTAATGTATTTTGCTGAATAGCTTTCAGATATCATTAATTAATATTTTCAGAGTATAGTTTTGGAACAAAAATTATGTTATCAATATTAAAAGTGTATCAAATTAAATTGATTTATGTGATTGTAATGTTTGATAAGCGTTGTGTAGTATTTGTATGTTGTTAATTTAAATAAATTTTAAAGTGTCACTGCATTTGATAGATGAAACGGTGAAAGACCCGAATTTATAATGTTTTAGAAAACTCAGAAATTTCTGCTGATTGTAGATTTTCTTAAATTGGTATTATAAATTTTATTTTCTGTCTTATTTCAAATGACATGAATAGAATTTTAAGTAATAGTGGAATAACTACCGTTTGCCCGCAATACAATGAAAATAATAATAATAGAATATAACTTAATTTTTTTTTTGAGAACTACCATTTAACTGATACTATAAAGTAACTCTGTTTTTTAACATTTCGTGTCTAAACGCCTGAATTTAACATGTAGACAACTATGTATATTTACGAGTATATTGCCCGTATAATATGTATAATATGTATTTTAAGCGCCTACATTTATTAATTGCATTTATTATATTTACCATTACACATATACATATAACATTATATTATTATATCAAAATATTTATATTTGTTCTAATAACGCTGGTCGCTGCCGGTTATGTTTTGTTTACTCGGTGTGGCCGACCGCTGTAGAACCAGTTTGGTATTAGCGATGCGCTTATGCGCACTCAGCGTGCATTATCAGTAAAATCATTTACCTGTATTTGTATTTATTCATTATTGTGGCAGCAACAATAGCATTCTTAAAGCCATTATTGACAAGCCGGAATGTTCCATCCAAAAATACTGGATCAAACTTATAATAGGTCGTTATGCCATCGGACCCTGTGGTTATACATCGTGTATAAACATAGGACTGCTGACTTAGCGTTGGCCGCCCGGCGTCGTGGACGCATTCCTTAAGATAAGAGCGCCGATCGAGGCAGTAGGTTAAGTAGTTTTACTCACTCTAATTTTAACGACAGTGCATCGTGCACGTTAATTATAATTCATTTTAATTTGTATTTTAAATAAATTAGTTTTTAAAAACATAAATCGAGCTTCATTAAATTTAACTGGCGCAGCCGGTAGGATCTCGTGCGCGTTATAGGCTGTGCCATTCCGTAAAAATCCTCAGATTCGCGGAAAACCGGAGGTTCCAGCCAACGCAGCGCCGCCAGCGCCGAGCACGAGACGACCACCAAAAAAAAAATTTTGTTAAAGAAGATCAAGCCCGGAGTCGACCTAGACTGGAGGATGGGAATGGCGGTAATGTGAGTAGACCTTTTCACATTTTCCTCACCATTTTATCTATTCCGGTTGTCGGCATAGTTGCGTAAATTAAGTTATTTGATTTCCTTAGCGGACAACTAAATCGTGTCTATTAAGTAGTTTAATTCGTAGCGGACAACTAAAATTGTGTCTATTAAATATCTTGTTTAAGTAAGTGTAACTAGCAATTTAATTTAGGTAACTCGATATTTAAGTAATTAAGTAAGTAAGTAAAATGGAACAAATTCGAATGATCCCAAAGGACCTCCTTTGTTTAATACCTAAATTCGACGGAGATGAGGGGCTATTGAATCTGTTCCTTAAAAAGGCGACATACATAGTAAAGTCTTACGCGTCCCCTGCATGTCCGCCTGCACAGCAACAATATGTGTTCCATGCTGTTACTAGCCGGCTCGGCGGAAGAGCCGCAAACTTATTGAGCGAGCGAGATGATATAGTCACATTCGAAAGCCTTAAAGAAATTCTTATACAGCATTTCGGCGATCCTAGGTCGGAGGAGTGTATAGCGATTGAGTTAGAGCAATTAAAAATCAAACAAAACGAATCTTACATTGACTTCTGTCACCGTATCCAACACACGCGATCAACCTTATTTGCCAAGGTTAACTTAATACCAGACGAGGGAGTCAAAGCGGCCAAAATGATTGTCTATAACAATTTGTGTCTAAATGTCTTCTTATATAATTTACCAGAGGACCTCATACGTATAGTCCGTCTGAAAGGCTGTACCAACCTTGAATTAGCCCTAGCGATCGTTACAGAAGAAGTCAACTTCTTGAACCAATATAACTTAAGAAAACAGACGCGCTCCAGCGCCCCATCACAGCCGCGCCCCGTGTTGCCCCAAATAAATACACCAAATACGAACTTTAAATTTGGCATACCCCATGGTCAAGGTTACAGACCATACACCATGCCCAGCCAGCCACATAGGTTTGGCGCTCCAACCCAACAAGGTTTTAGATCAAGTTTTTCGCCCATGCAGCAAGGTTTTAGACCGAATTTACCAGTCCAGCAGCCCACCGGATTTCGATTTAACTCGCCGCAACCAAATTTCAAATATGGAATGCCCCAAGGACAAAACTTTAAATTCGGAATACCACAGCAAGGCTTTAGGCCCCAATTAATGCCGCCGCAGCCCCAGCAGCCGCAGCAACAATTTAAATTCGGTATCCCACAACAGTCAAGGCCATCCCCGTTCACAAGAAGAGAACCGTTTGAGAACACGGACGTATCAATGCGCACAGCGCGCCCGCTACGACAGAACGCGCTAGAAGTACCCGAGACGTATGACGCAGACTACTACTACCCAGAAGAGAACATCGAATCTACTGATGACTACCAATATTACGACTACGAATACAACGCTTCCCAAGAAGAGGACAATGTATTGTGTAATTACATCGAATCTGACCAAAATTTTACGACACAGGCCTCGACGCCACCAGAGAAATAGTACAAATAAATTGTAACGCGCTATATAAATTACCGCACATATATATACCGGAGATAGACAGCTACTTTATGATAGACACTGGCAGTATGAGATCATTTGTCAGTACCGCACTGGTCGAAAGGTTCTTCACGAACTATCTATGCTATGAACCGTTTGAGGTCGTAAGCACGCACGCCCGTAGCCAGCACAACGAGACGATTCTGATACCCATGCTTGATATATTCAGGTGTGGCGGCCAACACAAGTTCTACGTCTATGACGTCGACAAAAGATATGACGGCCTTATAGGTTCAGACCTATTAAAACAACTAAGGGCAAAAGTTGATATGGGCAACCAAGTCCTCATTACGCCGCATACAGAAATACCCATTATGTACAGCCCTCCACATGAAATAACTTTGGAGCCAAGGACGGAGACACGAGTAGCAGTACCCACCAACATGCAAGATGGAGAAGCAGTACTGGACTACATTGATTTTGGTCCAGATGTAAGAATGCCAAGCGCATTAGTAACCTGCTACAACTCTTACGCTCACACAGTGATCCAGAATGCTTCGGATCAACAAGTAACCGTAACATTCGAAGAGCCAATAGAAGCAGTCCCCTATGAGAAAGAAGAAATTCCAGTCAACACGATGAACGGCAAGCACGACATCGACAAGCTGCTGAAGAAGAACTTGCAGAAGTTGAGACTAGAACATATGAACGGAGAAGAAAGGAAGAGTGTAGAAGAGTTGTGCTATGGATATAGAGATATATTCCACTGCGAAGAAATCCCGCTCTCCTTTTCAAGTGGAGTGAAGCACGAAATAAGAACCAAAAATGAGGACCCTATCTACATTAGACCGTACCGACAACCACCGGTCTATAATGCGGAGATACAGAAACAAGTCGAAAAGCTGATAAAGAACGATGTCATTAGGGAATCACATTCCCCCTGGAGCGCACCGGTCCACCTGGTGCCAAAGAAGGCCGACGCCTCAGGCGAAGTAAAATACAGAATGGTCATTGACTACCGAAGGCTAAATGAGATAACCACTGATGATAAATACCCACTTCCGAACATCACGGAACTATTCGACAAGCTGGGTAAGGCTACTTACTTCAGCACAATCGACCTCGCCAGCGGGTATCACCAGCTAGAGGTGAGAGAAGAAGACCGGCAAAAGACAGCATTTTCAACCCAATCAGGACATTACGAGTTTACCCGAATGCCATTTGGATTGAAGACTGCTCCTGCCACGTTCCAGAGGACGATGGACAACGTATTGAGAGGATTACAGGGCATTCATTGTCTTGTTTATCTTGATGATATAATAATCTATTTGTCCAGCCTACAGGAACATATAGACAAGCTGCGAAAGGTGTTTGACCGCCTCAGGGCCACCAATCTAAAAGTGACCCTGGATAAGTGCGAATTCTTCAGAAAAGAAGTTTTGTACTTAGGCCACATGATAACCAAAGATGGCCTAAAACCAAACGATGACAAGATCCACACAGTGCTGAACTTCCCCATTCCAAGGACAGCAACCGAGATCAAGAGCTTTCTCGGTCTGGTCGGATACTACAGAAAATTCATCAAGGACTTTGCAAAAATCACGCGTCCGCTCACCAGTTGCTTGAAGAAACGACAAAAAATTGAATTAACCGACGAGTACATAGCAGCTTTCGAGAGGTGCAAAGAACTACTAGTAAATGCCCCGATCCTACAATTCCCGGACTTTGAAAAACCGTTTATACTCACCACGGACGCCTCGGACTTTGCAATAGGAGCCGTACTATCACAAGGCACTTTAGGAAACGACAAACCAATCGCATACGCCAGCCGAACGCTGAACGATGCCGAAACAAGATATAGTACTGTGGAAAAAGAACTACTAGCCATAGTCTGGGCTGTGAAACACTTCAGACCCTATCTCTACGGTAGACGGTTCACCATCTATACCGACCATCGCCCCTTAGCTTGGCTGAACAGTATGAAGGAACCGAACAGCAAGTTAACACGCTGGAAACTCAGACTAGCAGAGTTCGACTATGACATCGTATACAAGAACGGAAAACAAAACGTTGTCGCTGACGCTTTATCTAGAATAAAGGTAAATGCATTAAGCGAAGACGAATCTATGATAGTGAACGTAGGAGAAGACCAGTCGCAAGAAGATATAGACGAGGTCATGAAAAACATACGGCTGTTGAAAGAAGACCTAGCTGCACGTAATATTGAGGACGAAAGTACTGTAACTATATCGTCGAGAACCGACAGTATAATTTCGATACCATCGTCACGGGAACCGAAATCTCCCTACTCAATACCATCACCGAGCAGTGATACACTGACAGCCTCTCTAGGCTCGACCGAACATTCTACTTATGAGACTGACACATCAGGAATACCCATCTTAAATGAAGCAATAGATACAAAGCCAAATCAAATATTGGTTCATACCTGGTTCAGAAATGAAATCTCTACTAAAGATATCTCAAGACCGAAACAGAAGATCCGTGAAGTACACTTACCGGTAGACAAACCAGACCTAGTCAAGAAATTCTTAAAAGAATATATAAATCCGAAAACGAAGTATTTCATATACTTTGAAGACAAGGCTCACCGGAAACAATTCGCGGAAGCAACAATCGCCCTTTTTAAGAAAGACACAGTTAAAATACTAGAATGCACGGAAAGAGTCGTATACGTGGAGAAAGAAGACGAACAGAAGGACGTAGTCCAGAAGCACCATGAAGGAAAAACTTGCCACCGAGGTCAAAAGGAAACACTGATGAGAATCAGGCGTACTTACTACTGGCCCAACATGGAAATTACGGTAGCAACAGTAATAAACAGCTGCGACAGCTGCAAGGCCATGAAATATGATCGGAACCCACTAAAACCGGAATTACAATTGACCCAGACGCAGACCAAACCTTTCGAAGAACTATTCATCGATATATTTAGTATCGATAGCAAAACTTATTTGACCATCATAGATGCTTTTAGTAAGATTGGACAGGCAATTGAAATTAAATCTAAAACAACTCCCGAGGTGATCAGAGCGTTAATCAAATACTTCGCTATATACGGAGTACCACATAGAATAAGCGCCGACGCTGGCGCTGAGTTCAATAACACGCTACTGAAGGAAACCTTACAGCTTTACAAAATTAACTTGCACATAGGAACCCCGCACAACCCAAATTCGATGGGAATAGTCGAGCGATTCCACTCGACACTAATCGAAATATATAGATTGGCCAAATATGAACATAAGGTCACTGATGCCGCGTCAGTAATGACGTACGCACTTATGGCTTACAACCACACGATCCATAGTACCACAGGTATGGCCCCGTTTGAAATAGTTTTCGGTCACACAGACGCAAACAACCCGTTCAACGTGGATTATCAAAAAGATTATACTCAAAAAATGGTCCAAGACCACAGAAAACGTACAAAACATCTATATGAATATTTGACGAACAAAATAATAGGCGTTAAAGAAAAGGTTAGACAAAAGCGTGGAGGTGAAAGGAAGTTTGACATAGAACAAGACGACAAGGTATTTATAAAAGGAGTCAACGTAAGAAGGAGTAAAGATAAACCTCGATACCAAAAGGCAGAGGTGATAGGAGAAATAAGTAGAAATACTGTCCCAATCAATGTAAGAGGACGAGAGACTAGAACGGCAGTAAAAGACATTAAACGTCCTTCACAGGTACCTGGGCGTGCTCATGGCGATGACAACATGCCAGGGTCTAGTACTTCAAAGGATCACTCACAACCCAGGGATCCTCCCGATAAAAGAAGGTCAAGCGAAGATCAGCACCAACCAATGGACCCTAATAAAAATTCTAGACCTTAGCTTAATTCGGCAAGATTTGGAGTTTAATACAAATAGGTACATGAACTTGAACAAATACATGAGAGAACATTCGGAAAAGGAAGACGTCTTCAATGCAGTAATTCAGATTAAAACGCAAACCGATTTTATTAAAGATCTGGCTACAGAAAAACTGAGCGAAATATTGCCTCCCAAAAGACACAAACGCGGCCTTATTGACCCTCTCGGCTCGATCATAAAGTTGATTACGGGAAATTTGGACAGTGACGATGCTTTAAGATACGACGCGCTTATTAATAACGTAAAAACGCAGCAAAATGCTATCACTCAAAGATTCACGGTTATCGCTGAAATGTTGGAAACGTTAGTCGACACTACTAATAATACCCAATTAAATTTTATTCAAATCGATAAGGCTATTACTAGCATTAGGCAAAGACTAAATGAAACTTACAGAGAACAAGGATTGTTAAAAATATATAACATTTATACACTGTTTCTACATAATTTTCAAACGCTGTACACTAAGATAAGTGAACTTGAAAATGTAATTGCATTCAGTAAACTAGGAATGCTTCACCAATCGGTTATAAATACCGATGAATTATTAACGATTTTAGAAAATATTGAAAGGCAAAATTATAACCTTGTATTTTCGGCTAGCCTAGAGAACTTAGTTAAAATAGAACATAGTATAAAGCCTAAAATATATGTAAAAGGAAATCAGATAACATTCATTTTAGAAATACCCCTTGTAGATGATAACACTTATACATACTATAAAGTTTTGCCGTTGCCGACAACCAACACCTTAAAATCTCCATCATCTTACCAAAATTCCCATTCCTCCTTGTGAAAGGGTCGAAAACAGTATCGTTGCATGCCCCCTGCAAGGAAGCAGACGAACTCCTATTCCTGTGTGAAGAAGAAGACACGTCGCCCTTCGTCAGAGACGAGTGCGTGGTCAACCTAGTCACGTTCACCCGAAACACATCGAGCTGTACGCCTATCGTCGTCGACATTCAAAACGTCAAAGTCGAGAACATACAACGCGACAGATGGATGTTGTACACCAAATCCAGTACCATCTTGACACAAACTTGCGACGGAGACAGCACTCACCGCACCGTACAGGGCACATACGTGGTTACGTTAGACGACGAATGCGAGCTACAAGTAGAAGGCAGGAAGCTCAGGAGACATTTGGGAATAGCTCGAGATCTACACCTGCCGGCCCTGCCGGTCATCGACCTGCCGGAAATAACACCAAGGACAACCTTCCCAGAGACGAACCTAGTGATCCTGGACAATGTGGAATTGACGAATCTTCAACATTTGACAACCATGTTAAAACAAAGTGAAAGTGACGTGAATAATGAAGGTGTCATCGTTTTGGACAGACTAAGTGTGGGCACAGTCGTATTATTTGCGATACTCGGTATCGTAGTTATTACAGTCTTAGTAAAGAAGTATTACCCGATTCGAAGTTTTCGGATCCGAAATAATCCAACCGAAAACTTCGAAGTTAGGGAGGAAGGCGTTATGCCATCGGACCCTGTGGTTATACATCGTGTATAAACATAGGACTGCTGACTTAGCGTTGGCCGCCCGGCGTCGTGGACGCATTCCTTAAGATAAGAGCGCCGATCGAGGCAGTAGGTTAAGTAGTTTTACTCACTCTAATTTTAACGACAGTGCATCGTGCACGTTAATTATAATTCATTTTAATTTGTATTTTAAATAAATTAGTTTTTAAAAACATAAATCGAGCTTCATTAAATTTAACTAGGTACCTAATACTTTTGACTTTTCTTGCCTGTATACTATTGTAATGTGTTTATGTTTTGTTGTCTTCTTTTTATTGTATCTACGAGTATAATTATTAATGTATGTAAATTGTTTGTTTGTGTGTAAATTGTTGTAACCTTGCAGCTATGGATCGTGTTATCCGAAATAAAGATTTATTTTATTATTGAAGTTCTTCTATCGCATATTTAGTATTCGTTTATTGACTGTGTATATGTGTAATAAACAGACGTTATCGTGAATAAGTGACAAATTATTATCGACCTGCACACCATCCCGGACAGGACCGTACCCCTTAAACATTACGAAATTTGGTTTAGGGATAGCTAAGGCTTTGGAAAGGGACAGGTTACATTTCATAATCATAATCACCATTTTCATTACTTCGGAAGTGAGACCGCGACTCACAGCTTCTGTATTAAAAGATATCCTTTGAGGTCGTGACTCTAATAGTGCCTTCGCTAACTGAAAAGTAAGCTACAAAATTTATGGTACTCTTTGCTGTTTGGCAATTTCAATGTGTATTATTTAGTACCATTATGATCAATTAACCCTTTTAATAACATTATTTTAGATATTAAAACAATTGAACTGTATAATAATGAATCTGCTAATTACATGAGAAGCGTTAAGTATCCACGTCCAATTTTCTGGCTCCATAAGTAAGCCAGTTCCATGGTGAAATACTCGTTATTACATTGTCATTGGAGCTACAAAAGAATACTAAATCTCAGCGTAATCAAACCAGAAGGAATTGTCATTATATAGTAATCATGACTTTTAACTTTGAACATTCTACTCCTTTCTATACCGCATCAACTGAAATATTGTCATTATATTTTTAAAATGTACGCTAACAGGAAGCGAATAAATAAAAGTGTACAATATAATCTACCCGTATCAGCTGCAGGCCGGCACTGCGTTGCCAACTGCCTTACAATTTGAATATTCATTGCTTTGCTAAAGTACTTCAAGCGCTTACTGCGCTTTTAACGCAAACATTTGAACAACCTTATGGTAATTTTTCCAACGGTTTGTTGCTGATGGCGTTTCAAACAACGAGCTTCTAAAAATGCTCTAAACGATGCTTAATTCTTGCTTAACTAGGTGTTTTAACTGCGTGCCTTTTTAAATAAAAGTTGGTGTTAAAATTTTTAGGCTATAATATTTAGAGATTTTAGTGAAAATATAAGCAAGCGCTACGTTTTAGAGTTTAATTCTATATTGTGCCTATATAACATAGTAAGTTCGAAATAAAACAAAATTCAACTACAACGAAATTGATATTTAATTGACTGAATTGTATACATAATATATGTGTGTAACTATACACTGACTCGTATTTTGCAATATATATAAATTCAAGATGCATATTCTAGTTTGAAAGTACATTAGTAAAACAAAGTATTCGTTTTATTCCGCACCTTTTTGTGAATACGCACCGAGTGAAATATTGTTTAAATTCATATTTTTATTTTAGTTTTTCTCCGTATGATTGTGTACACCGTAAGTGCTACAATCCGGTGCGGCCATAAAGTCTGACAGACACTCTACGTCGTAGCCACCTGCTACGGACGTCTGCATAGCATGCAAAGTTACACAAGTTAGACACAGTCAGTGTCTGTTTGCATATTGTATGGGATCTACGAGCATTGTTCGCGAGTGAGGCAGATACGGGAGTAGGTATTGTATAAACTGTATGTGTTTGTAGTAGTATTTGATAGAAGTAGAAGTTTCTATAACTGTTTGAATTAAGATTTGGATCTGCTCTAGTTTAGATGGCTTGGTGGAGGCTATTAATATGAGACAAAAATTATCTCTATTAGAAGATCTACATTTTTTGGTTCTTTTTTATATCAATTTGGAAAAGAAATAGATATATAGGCATAGTCTTAACTATGAAATTAAATTTAATTAGATATAATTAAATTTCATTTAATATTTTCCACTCCTTAGAGTGGAACCTAAAAATATTAAATGAAATTGAATACTTCTAAGGTTATTTGTATTATTTAATAACTAGCTTTGACCGGTTTCAATAGTTATCTTATATAAACTGTTCATTGTTCTGTAGCAATAATAAACCTAGTTTCTAACTTCATTTAAAACCTATTTTTTAACACGCTTTTATTAGGTCGACCTGTATGTAATGAAATCTGAGGTAACTAATTTAACCATCTTCTAAGGATCGTAGCGTCATGAAAATTAGCAGCTGTATGTAGTTCTGATGACAATACAATAATATGGTACTGTCGAACTGATCTGATGATGGAGCCGGAGGTCGATCTGTATGTAATGAAATCTAAGGTAACTAATTTAACCATCTTCCAAGGATCGTAGCGTCATGAAAATTGGCAGCTGTAGGTATGTAGTTCTGATGACATTACAATAATATGTTACTGTCGAACTGATCTGATGATGGAGCCGGAAGGTATGAACTAGAACTTCATGATGGAACATTGTATCATAGCTGTGTTTGGATTTGTTAGAAAAGTCTTGTAATGAACTTTGACCAAGATTAGGTTTATGACAATACAATAATTTGGAGCGTTTTTTTTTTAGTTTTTTAAACTGTAATTTAATATTTGAAAAGTCCTTCAGATCTTTTCAGTCGTTTCACGTGAAAGAATAACAGAGTCCACAATCTAATATGTACAATATTAGGCGCATTTATTTTATTACAGATTTATTTGTAAAAACGTTAACAAAACCTTAACAGACGTTAAAAATGCCAATGAAAGGGCATTTAATAACATATTATTTATATTGTTGTTAAATTGTTATTTAATAAATATATTGAAATATGTATTTTCTATACTAAGTTTGCTTCGTATCAATCATAATTAGAGCTTTCTCGATAGCGTTATCTTGCTCATTATTTCCTATGCGATAACACGATACGGGTTATCGTATTGATATTGTAATTAAATTCAAAAATATATTTCGCTATTTTTGTCTATTTACGTTATGTCTGTATTAGATAAAAAAGAAATATATAAAACATAAATCAATGTAGGAAAAAGTTAGAAATAAATATAGTTTATAGATATCAAAAATATGCATTTTAATCTTTCATTGGTAGCTCTGTTTGTTTGATCTTGTATTTGAATGCGGATTTGTGTCCATTTTGTTTATTTTTTTGCCTATTTCTCCTATCTGAAATTGTAAAGAATACGAGTAAATGAATACTGATGAAATGTAAACAGTGTTCTGATATATAATAATTATAGTTTTAATAACTGAAAAAAGCAACTTCAAAATATGCAAATTGTTTTTTTGGATGATACCTTTTTCGAGTTATTTTGTTATAAAAACCAAAGTACTGAACCGGTTTTGACAAAATTACCTCTTATTATGTTGTTTCTTTAATGTTTTGACGTAGTAATCGATGAATAAAAATACAAAAAAAATGTAGTTGAATTCTCCTCCTTTTTGGAAGTCGGTTAAAAAGCAAGCATTAGAATTCATCTAAAGGTTGGGTCTACATATCCATAGTCAATGGTAATGTATACATATATTGAGGTACCTACCCATTTAGGAAAAAAAGTCGATTCTAATTTTTTTACCGACTTCGAAAAAGGAGGACGTTATCAATTCGTAGCGTATATATTTTTTTTTTATATATGTACACAAATTACTCCGTCATTCGAGAACCAATTTTTGTGTTTCCTGAATTGGTGCATAGAGAAAGCTCCCAAGTTGGTCACATAATTATTTTAGAAACATTACTTTATTACTTTTTGAATAATCTCTAAAAGTAAAAATATTTTCAATGGATTCCTGAGTGAGTGCGTCAGATTATAAAATCACAGAGTTCCTGACACGTTTTTCTTTGCAAAAGTGTCAAATGTTGAGGTTTTTCGTATAAACATGTGCACATTTTCTAATCTGCGACGACGAAGCATTTGACATTCAATGACAAATGTCATCCTTGAAAAAAAACAAGCGGGTGAGAGGTCTCTATAAAAAGTTTTCAATCATGAGAGATTTATTGAGCTTGAAAAGTAAAACCTACTCCACGTCCAATGTGTATAAGGGGAAAATAGAGTTACTTCAACGCTTGAGCGCCTTGTTTAATTATTATCCTTACTTATATTACAAGTAAACGAAATAATGTACCTACTTTGAAGTCGGTTGTTTAATTTTTTTAGCTATAAGACTATCTCTGTGACGATTAGCCTCTTTCCACCACCGCAGACAAAACTCGCTAAGATAATAACCGGCAACTGTAAATTGAATGTATTCCATGCGGGAGATCCCGCGCGTATAATGTTGTACATAGTACAGGCTGTTATCAGCGAATATATATAAAGGTGGGGCAGTGTAACAGCCGTCAGTAAGCAGCCGTGATAACAGGCTCCACGCCGTTTGGGCGCTACGAACGGCACCTGCTCTGGCAAATGGTGGTGAGTGCTTTTGTTAAAATATGCATTAGTTTTTAGTTTATAAAAATTAAACTTTTAACTGATTGAGTTAACTTTTTCACTGACTTCAAATAAGACGTTCTAAATTTGATTGTATTTTTAAACCTCTACCCAAAAACAGGGGTGTTATAAGTTTGACGTGTTTGTGTGTTCTATATGTGTCTATGGCATCGTAACTCTCAAACGGATGGACTGATTTTTATCTTATTTGTTATTAGGGTTCCATACTAAAGGTGCGGGAGGTACTGTCTGTCTATCCTCACTTAAACGGCTGTATCTTTCTAACGGTAAAAGATACAAGTCGATAAATTGGCAAAATTATAGGATTCACTTTGATGTAAATCAACAAATAATAATTAAGTAACAAATACTAGATATTATATCTTTTTGGCATTTTAAAACTGGAACAAATTAATTCACGTTGTCGTAAGATATAAACGAAATACACTTCACAATTGTAAGATTCAACACTGCAATGTCTATAGATTTAACGTATTTTTAAAAACTTTTTGATGTTCATTAATCATTTATAAAGAATGTAAACAATGGCAAATCATAAAAAATATAAACAGTTTTTTTTTTTTGGTAAAAACCAATGTCACACGATGACGTCAACACTAGAAATTTTAATTAATTTAAAAACGCATGTTAATACAACTTGTTACTTATCCCATTTTTTTTAAATTATTTAAACAATACGTAACGACTTAGTATTTTATTCACTTGAACATGCAAAACGAAGTAAGAAAATGAAATCACGTATTATTAAAAATTAAATAAGTTATGATGTAATCACGTTCCATGAATATAATATGCCTTTGTTTTTTTTTTGACATTTATGTCTTTTGCAGTTATCCTGTTTTATCACAGAGATTTTAGATGGCGCTTAAATCAATACAATATTTTTCTTTAGGTATGTCATGACGTAAGCATACATGTCATGAAGTATTAAAAGGCGCACAGCCATCTTATTTTGTCAAGGTGGCGCTTTCATTAATATTTTCTTTAGGTATATTGTACTATATCATTCTGCTTACATAAACTTTCACAGTTTAATGAATCGATGGTGGACATATTATTTTAACTGTTGTAATTATGTAAACATCTACTATTTCAGGCTATTTCTACTGTATAGAAAATATGTCAAGTTACAGATAGAATTATAGCAAATTTTGATAATTAGTCCTGCTTTTTCAGTTCATACGTAGCACGTACGAAAGCCTCGAAAACGCAGTAGCGCTTTCGAGGCTTTTGAAAGCTTGTATATCATATTAGGTATGCGCCGTGATGTCACCCACGTAGTGAATAAAAGTATTTATTTGTCACCCACGTAGTGAATAAAAGTATTTATTCACTACGTGGGTGACATCACGGCGCATACCTAATATGATATACAAGCTTTCGCGGTTCTTTAACTTATTTCAGAGCAGTCAGGTAAAACGTGTCACGTCTGGGAACATTATATCATAACTGACCTTCTCGGAATTCCAAAATTTTGGAGATTTTAGACTTTTCCGCCAATTTTGTTACAAAAAATCGAGATAGATCGTCTCCGATTTCCCAATCGGGACGTTAGTAGAATTATGCCTCCCTTCTCCTCCTTTTCCTTGCTGAGATAATCTTACAAAAGCTTTCGTAACTTTGGATTAAATCAGTGGGGATAAAAATGCTTTAATTTTATTCGTTTAAAGCGACGTTTCGGGCGAACAGGCGGGTATCGAGTTACCTAACTTCGTTATATTCGTTATAACGCGGTCGGGTTGTTGGCTTCATGTTTTTTAAAAGTTTATCTTCTGTCGTCGTTGGGTTTGCGTTCGTTTTCTTTTTGCACAAAGAGCTTGTGGACAAATTGGGTTTCAAGTTCGTATTAGATTTCAGTGTGCAGAGGTAGGGCTGGATACGTTTACTGAGATTTGTTTATATCAAAATTACACGAAAACACCTGTTTTGAATTTCGATTCTAAATAAATTATTGGTTACCAAGTTTGATTACATATCGAACAACGGAGTGTGGATTTGATAAACGACTTCAATAATTTAATTTGATTTCAGTCAGGTTACTTATCTACTTTATTTCTGTATATATTTTAGAGGCCTTATTTTTATAACGAGCACTTCATATAAGAAATTTACTGCATACCAGAAATGAAGAAAAAAAATCCAAAGCGGAATAAAGTCTATGAAGTATTTTCTTCAGTCTGAGATTACGTCCTATAATTTTCTTAGATCACTTACTTTATAATATTTGTATTATTTTCTTCTCTTTATCACTTTTTTGCATGATTCCAATTACTGTGCGAAAATTACAATACTTACCATCGTCGACTACGCCGTCACAACATCAACAACATCAAATAACGACAGTCTGAAGATGAAGCCAGAAGATTGCCTGTAACTTTAGTGGAAAGTACTAAGACAGTTGACGTTATGCTAGTTTGCTCTGTTATCTTAATTATTTCATTACACATGATAACAAGGATCTAAAGACCCAAACACCCGACGGAAAATGTTAAGATAATCGTGTTAATTTTTTTAGTCACCGTAAGTACTTTTAGCTGTGTCAGTAAAATATTGTGCCTAAAAATTTAATTAAATAAATTAATATAATTATAATAATTATAATTATAATTTAATTTAATTAATAATAATATTAATATATTATTATTATTATTATTATTTTTATCTAGGTGTAGGTTTTTATAATGTTTTTAATGTGATTTTATAAAAATATTGTAAAAATTTATACTTAAGAAAATAAATAAATACATGGATATTAATTTAATTTAATTATAATTATAATTTATTTTAATTTAATTATAAGTTTATTTACCTATTATAATTATTATTTTATTTTATTTTATTTTAGATTTCGTATACAATATTAATTGGGATCATTATGTATAATTTTATTAGGTATAGATTAGTTACTACACATTTGATAAAACAAATATCCAATAATTGACATACACTAATTATATTAAAATTATAACAATAACTAGCTGCGCATCGCGGTGTTACCCGCTGTTTCACATGAATTTTATCAAAGGAGATATAATTTTTCGAGATAAAAAGTAGCCTATGTTAGTCCAGGGTGTTAGCTACCTCCATGCCAAATTTCATGTATTTCGGTTCAGCCGTTTAAGTGTGAAAGAGTAACAAACACACACATTCGCAAACTCATAAACTTTCTCATTTATAATGTTAGTGTAGATTCTGAAATCAACGGTAGGTTTAAAAAACCACACCTCGTGTGATCAGGCTACTAAGTGACCGAGTTTTTAAGAGGCATTACTGGTAGGTAATGACGGGAAAGGTGTCGGTTCGAGTCCAACGGGTGTTAAAGTTTTTGAACTGGTTATAACATTGTCAATACCAATACAAAAATGTTGATCGATCTAAAACTATGTAACGATAACAAAACGCGGTTATTACGAATGAAACAAATGTAATTAAAATCATAGTTGTCGATAGTTTTAATGAGCAACCGATAATGTTTAATAAACTGTTATTTGACCCTCCGATACTAATATAACTTTTATAATTAACCATTGAAATGGGGTCATAACTATAGACTCTAATTAGTTTTGTTGGCAGTGATTACTGGTTTACAAGTATTGTATTGATAGATTTAACGTTACGGATTGATGATAGACGTAACCTTAAATAAACAGGATTTTTGAGATTTCTTTTTAACTTCCTAATTTTAAAAAATAGTAACACACTCATCATCATCATCATTTCCTTGCCCATATCCCACTAGGTAGGGTCGGCACAGCATGTTTCCTTTCGCCACTTCACTCAAATTGGAAACACTGATTTTTGTTTTTTTTTAAAAATACTTTAAAAATGTAACTCATATCATGAATATTTATAGTTTAAATTACTGGAAATCTGACTGCAATTTGTAGACGCGTGAATAAAAGTTAAAAATAATTTTAGCTGATTAATTACCTTATCGGTGAATATACTAAACTGTTTTTTTTTTCAATCCCTGAGGTACCTAGTATCCCTAACAAAAATATCGAAATAGTTCACAACTGTCCAATATACCACAAAACATACATATACCCATAACACAAAAAATACAATGTAAGCTAGAACGGAAATTTCAATCAAAACGGTCGTCAAAGCCGCATCGCTGCTTACGTCACTGTCTAGCAGACAGCTACAAGGTGTAGCCACTGCTCTGCGCGATGAACAAAGTTGAGTGTTCAAAACATGACATCTAGTACGTTAGTACATATAGATCGTTGCTACAACCAATGACGTTATTTTAATCGTAGGAGAAAATAATAATAATAGTATTTCTATAATGTTTATATAATATCGTTACCTACAACTGTCATTGCACATTTCGTTGATTGAGTTTGAGAGACGTTTTTTGGTAATACTGAAAGAGTTTATCTATAATTACTTACAAATATGGAACAAGCTATTCAAACAGTCACACACACCACTATCAGCAATAGTAATAAAATTTATAGGTATCATAATTTTAGTAGTGTCTCGTTTGTGTTTGACTGTCACCAGTATAGTGCAATGTAACCATCGATCCATGTTGATACCTGTTCGTTACTTGGTCGTTATTTTTAATAGACGGAACATCGCCCGGGCTGACGAGATATTTTATTTGTTTTCATTTTGGTATGAATATAGATCCTGTGAAATTCATGTTTTATTTTTTAGATAAATGAACAATTTTTTTGGTGCATTTAATTGAGTAAAAGTATGTTTTTAGGGCTCCGTAGTCAACTACAACCCATATAATTAGTTTCTCCAGGTTCGTCCATCTGCCCGCGGCACAGCTCAAAGACTATAGGTAAATATAAATAAATAAATATTTGTGGACATTTCACACAACACCATCTTGCCCAAACTAAGCAAAGCTTGTACTATGGAACTAGATGGCTGATAGAATACATATATACTTTTTTTTTGTAAATATATACATATGATACATAGAAACACCCAGACACAGAACAAACATCCATGCTCATCACACAAATGTTTGCCCTGGGTGGGGATTGAACCCACGACCTTTCAGTTCAGCAGGTAGACGTAAACACACTACCAACTGAGCCACAAGGCCAGTCCTAGAAAGTTGTAATTTAGTGTGGGTATACATATTTATCACCCCAACAAAATAGTAGAACAAAATCTGAGAAAAAAATGTTTGGCGTACCGCCCTACACGTAAATGGGAATGGGGATGAATATTTTTTTTTCTCATTTACTCCATCGTGTGGTATCGTTGGATAGGTAATTAAATATATTGGTGCTATAAGAAAACCATTTTTCAATGTAGGGATCCATTTTCCAAATATTTATATTGTCTCTTGAAAATTTTAGTACTAAAAAGAAAAATGTTACATTTGAGAGGTTGATATATACATTTTTTTTCTTTGTCTATTGTTTTTCAAAACCTGTAAATTACATTCCGTAAACTGATAGTTTACTAACTTGGTTTAAAACCGCGGCCTGCTATGAACCCTCAACTAAACGGATAGGTATCCTCAAGAGATCATATTATACCCCCTTATTTGAATATACATGACATGTATACGATCCATAAACAGATATATTATCTAAATTTCCTAGGGCTGCCTCGAGGGACCAATAGGAGCCAACTCCAGGTCTAATTTCTATCCATTCGGCCAATCACATAATCGCAACCTTTCTCATCTATCTCGGGATTGGTCGGTTACTCTTATTGTGTATTGTTTTCGTAGTAATTTTGTAAAATGTTGCCCAGTTGGGGTGTTTGCACATCTGTGTCCTTTCGCGAGCCGAGATTAAATTGTTAGCCGACAGTTTTATGACCTGCGTTTAGCGGATTTGAATTTATTTTATGCGGATTAAATTGGATCGCCCTAGATATTTTGCGATTGACTGCGATTCTACGACACAGTGGAATTGTAAGCGTTATGATTTTTATAACTTGGTTTTGACTATGCGAGTCGACTTCGATCTAACGAACCTTAATCCTGAACCGAATAAGGAAATAATAATCAAAAGAACTTACATACCTGACTGTAGTTGTTAAAGTTATAATAAATACTCAATGTGTATAGATAATTAAATTTTTTATTTAAATTTTAATAATGTATTCTGACTTACCTAGTGTAACAAATCTCTGTTATAAGGTCAATAAAGTATCTAATCTAATCTAATGCTAAGGCTTTCGATATTGTTGCTCATTGAAATTGAACAAATTTTAACGGATTAATCGCGTATATTTTACATAATTTTACTAACTAACTTTCCGAATACTTTGCAGCGGATGAAGTAAAGCGGATAAATCCGTATTTTTTTTTAAAGTTCAACATGTGTATGTTTTTTTTTTAAATATTAATTAAACATTTATGAAACTTGGGTATGAGCTAGACCTATTATTATCAGAAACGGGATTCAGTCAAAAGTGACCTTGGCCAGTTTTATTTATGTACTTACGTCGAAAAATTTGCCGTAATCGGTTTTTACAATAATGTTACATGTTACTTTAAGGGATAATAATATACCTTACAGTCTTTTTTGATTTGACATTTTTAAACCTGAACAAAGTTACATAGTTTAATAAAGAAGTGGTTTATATGCATAGTTAACTGTAAAACAAAGTCAGCTTCACCCAGCTAGTAAGCCAGTAAAAGTTGCATAAAGTTCAGCTCCATTTTATGCCTTATCCGGCTGTACTCGCAATAAATCCAAAAGATACTTCGACCCAAACTGGCTGCTCGCCAACCAGCTGCATGCTGTTATTGTCCACTTTTGCCTGCATTTGCTCACCTATTTCGTAAGTTTGCCCACTTTTCCCTGCTTGCCCACTGCTGGAAATTCGACGACAGTATCGTAATAAAATGTTAGGAGGTATCTCACTTTTATGGGGTCTATATGTGAGAATGCTTCACGTGGCTTGCAAGAGAAGTGGACATTTACAGGCTTTTTATTAGCTGACCGAGTTAAAGCAACGGCTATGTTTGGGCCTTTTCACTATTGAGTAGTAACTATATGCCTAGTTATTGGTTGCTATTTTTTAATGGAATTCTTTGCCGCCATCTCTGTTTCCTGAGAGCTACAATCTTGGAATCTACAAGGGTAGAGTGAGAGCGTTTGGCGGGCTATATCTCGCACACATCCAATCTGAGAAAAAAAATATATATGGAACCTCAGTCTTATTTTAAAAGACCTATTAAACAATACCACACATGATGGGGTGGGGTTGAAAAAATAATTGACTGTGACACACGGACAGACACACGGACTTGACGAAATTATGTAGGTTCCTCGTAGTTACTACGTAATCATAAACAGAAACAATCTTAAAATGATATTTTTCGAAAATCTTTGCTATAGCTATAGAAAATATATACATATTCCTATTGTTTATCAAACCGGTGCATGTGTTGGTGATAGATGTCATTATTACAACGTTTTATTTAGGTATTTGTACGGGAAGAAATTAAAGTCTCGGAAGCGATATTAGAATGACCTCTACAGGTCCGATGACTTTGAGGTTTAGGACTAATTTAATAATATGGCACTAACAAGCATGTGTAGTGTGTACTGAAGAGAGATAGATTAAGCGATTGATTTTGCATCGAGTTTGAGCATTTATTTATGAAACAGGCGTTATTTTATATAAGTTCACCTTGGGTCATCTGTACATAATACCTACATAAAGTTGGCTTAACACATCCACGCGTCCTTTCTGTTACACGCAATTTCAAGTTGGTTGTGATATATTTCCAACCACTTGACCACTTCTGTTCATTTTTACCACAAGTTGTAATAATTGTGTACTTTATCTACCTACCAAATATCATTAAAATCGGTTGGTAATTGACGCGGCAATAAACTTCCCCCTTTTTTATGGGAACCACACCTCCTATCCAAAATAGACGAAGACAAAAAAAAACCAAAGAACCTATACGCCAAGTTTCATCAAAATTGGTTCAAAATAACGTCCTGTACGCGAGTACGAACATACAAACAAACTCGCAAACAAACTGAAAATCGAAAGAAAAATTGGCCAGTTGATGCAGAGACGCTTCACTCGCTCGCTCAATTAATAATTGTACATTCTCTAATCTATAATACATGTTTTCTTTCACAACAATGGCACTATTTCTTTACAACTCCAAGCATTAATTGAAAGCATCACAAATCAATAATACAGCATATAAATCAACCAACAAACCTGAAATCAGCGAGCGTGAATATTCAGTTTAATTCCTCGTACATTAGACAGAGCTCACAAATTATGTAATAACAAACGCTGTTATTAGCCATTTGTAATTACATCGAATGTTGTACGCTCTAATGATTATTGGCTGGCAAAATGCCAGATATGGGTGGAATTGGAATAGGGGTAGATTTTAACACTATTATAACTATATGAATGAATGAAAGAAGTAACAGTGAACGACGGTCAAACTAGAAAGGGTCATTGTACTCATCAATATATGTGCAACTTTTACTATAGGTCTTTTTGAATTCGACAGTAGGCTTATGCTCGACTGCTAACTTGTCTGATGTTAAACAATGGTTAGATCGCAACCGTTGTTTAACATCAACGATGGTGCGTGCTTGCTAAAAAGATATCTATTCACTCACAATTTTAAGACATCTTAATTATATCTATTCGGAATTTTTGCGGTATGCATAATGAAAGTGGATCTAAAGTGTTTCGTTTGAGTTTTTGAAATAACCACTGTGTAGAATATGTTGCTTTTCGTGTTTCTTGCCGTCTTATAGAAAAAAGAGCAGAGGGCAGGTGCTTCTCCTATTGAAGTACGAAATTCTTAAAATAAATCATTATAGTTTAAAAAAGTGAAACAACCGACTTCAAAATGTCGTTTACTGTTGAATGATATATTTTTCCAGTTAATTTGTTTTAAAAACCAAAGTACAGAACCGATTTTGTATAATTTTATATGGGACAATCTGAAGTATGACCTATGAAAAAAAAAAAAAAAAAACATATTTGGCGAAGTCATCGCATAACAAACATACTAACGCACATACAGTTGAATTGAGAACTTTCTCCAATTTGGAAGTCGGTTATGAATAAAATAAAGTAGACATTTTATTGTTGTTAATAAAGAGTACTTCAAAGCAACACGTAGCAGCAACATTCTGACAGAACACCGATACCTTTGAGCCTCGTACTTGTACTATTACGGTTTCATTGACAAGATATTGTGCCGTACCTACATGCGAGATATTGGTTTCGTCACACATGTCCGCGTCGCTCACACGTGTCATCGATTACCCACACGGGCTTTTGACAGATCATACGGAACGTTTCCAATCATGCCTCTTTATTAGATGCCATTTTCACGAACTACTATTACCAAAAGCCTGAAAAAGTGCTGAAAGGTATACGTAATAATTCAGCTCAGGAGACTACGGTTAATTTGAGGTAGGTCAAGTCGAGGTAAATAAAAACTATTTTTGTCGTTATCATTGTCTTGTCTTGCTAGGTAGGGTCAGTAAAGCACGATTCCTTTCGCTAATTTACTCCATCAGACGTTACATTGTCACACGCATATCATCTTCCAAACAGTTCATTCACACATTTCTTTTTTAGGCTTCCATACTAAGGGTGTGAGCCTATTCGTGAGGCTACGGTGTCTGTCTATCTGTCTACTGTCTTTTCTGTTCTGAAACAGCTGTATCTTTTGAACAGTAATATATACAAGTCTAAAAATTTGCAAGGTTGTAGGGTTTACTTTGTTGTAAATCTACAAATTCAAACTAAAAAACTGGTCCTAGCAAGACAAGCTTTACGTAAATATTTTTAGTAAAAAATGGAAAACAATTGTACGAGATAAAACCTTGTTGATTCCACAAAAAAGAAACGAAAGTGACAAATGAACGATTGTTGACAGATGGTGTCATGTGACATAATTTAGAGTAAACGGTAGTGTTACACCTCTTCGGATAAAAATAAATAGGTCTGTAACACTCAGTTATTTGAACCACTTATTTGGCATTTTATGCTATTCCTACTGTACAGACAATATGTGAAGTTACAAATATTCTTAGATATAAAGCACATTTTGTTATGTAATTCTAAAGAAAGTTCTAATGTTAGTGTCCCTGGTCATATGTCAGGAGTACGGAAGCCTCTGTCTGCGATTGAAACTCGTACTTTGCCGGATTTGTTTTTATCGCATGTAAGCGCCTTCAAATGTGAACATATATAGTTTACTATTTTGTACTTACAATATTTGAGATATTAGATAAAAGGAATGGACAAAAACATTTTATTTCTTGGTTCAACTCGATCGATTTCTTGGCTTTTTTTTGGGTTTTACATAACAGGAGATAAATATCTGTAAATGTCTTTGACGTTTTTTGTTTGCTGGATACCGCTACTATTGCATTATTACAATAAACCCTGCCCAAATATCATCACCAATGTAACTCACGGGAGATGATCACTACAACCGGTAGAGAAAGGTACTGCTTCGGCGATATGGAGTACCTATTTGTAGACATCTTGAATAATATTCCATTGCAAGGCAATTGTCGCCCAAGGCAACGAGCGAGGAGAGCGAATGTTTAGACGAAAAAAATGTTTTATATTCCTTCGATAATCGTATCTTCGAGACGAGAAACTCTCTCCGTCTAAATGGGCCTTTAAACGGACGGTCGAACTATGTTGGGTTTTGTTGGATTATGATGCTACGGCGTAGCAACTTACTACGAACAACTACGCCCAGTGTAGCTTTTGCTACGACGTAGATAGGCTACGGCTCATCACTCTAGGCTACGGTTTACGCGTCATTTATGTTTAATATCGCAACTTTTTTTCCAAGGTTGGACCGTAACTTTTATTTTTTTATACAAGATAGGTTTGCGCGGTGGTGTAAAGCATGATTGATATAAATCGAATTTATCGAGATAATTAGAAATCGGAAGCCGCTCCCCCAAGGAAAAGTCCCTACGTGTTTATTAGTGTTATGTAGTAATTGTCCAAAATAGACAATTATCGCGTTTACCATCAAAAAAATGATCTACATATTTTAATATAATATTAATATTTTTCCCAAACTTTGATAAACTTAGATGACTGTATGAAAAAACCTTTTTAGTTTTTTGGATAGATAGTTTTACTATTTTATTTATACATATTAAAAATAAATTATAAACAGCTGCAAACAAAGCTATTCATAATTTATTTTTAATATGTCTATTTTGATTAAAGTTTTTTTCACCAAATACATTTCTGAAACGAAACTTTTGGTAGACGTATACTAGTTGAATGGGCGGGATCGGTCCTGTTCGAACCGTGCACGAGTGCTGAATAATTCAATGAAATAACAGACAGTAGCAAAGTGCACACTCGCACATATTATACATAGTTATATGTGTAGTATGTATAGTACAGGCATTGTTGAACTAAACCGTTTCGATGGATACGCAAAGTCAGAAATTATTCGAAACGAATAATATTACTAGATTTAATAGATTAAGTAAATAATGTAAAAACAATAACAAGTGTATATTATTGTTTTTACATTATTGAATTAATCTAGTAATATTATAGTATAGTATATCTAGTAAAATATCATCGAAATTGGTCAATAAATTACTGAAATATAACCAAAGTTTTTAATGCTTTCTTGCCATAAAGCCAATGTTACTCAAAAAAATCTATATAGAGCTCAATTCTCATTATATCATTAATAGTTATGTAGCGATTAACCTCCTTTTTACACAGTGCTACGTGAGGAAATACTCAATTTTTAGCGCGCCCAATGTAAATTTGGTTAGTATGAAATTGGCATGCTTGTGTTTTCAGCTAAAAAAATATGAGAACCTTTTGTATAATTAAATTATAAAATATTCATGCATATACCTTATTAGTTTTCTCTACACTGAACTTAATAAGAAATCATAGTATAGTAGACTTTGTACGCTTACATACAAAAAGGTAGTATAATCGAATCCCTATATTTTAGGTAATACATTAGTTCTGTAAAATATTAAATAACCAATCGATTGTTTGTATAAAAGTCTTCTTCTACTGACCAGCGGGGTTACTCTCACCTCTTATAGCGTTGCAAAGTTCGCGCAGAGCCCGTTTTTATCTTGCTTTTTCTGTAATCAAGAGACAAAAGTTCAAATCAGCTTACTTTAAATTGTAATATTTTTAATAATCGCTTCAACTTTTGTGTCACTGTCTTAATTGCAGAAAAAACAAGATAAAAACAAGCGCTGAGTAAATTTTGCATAGCTGTAATAGTTGAGAGTACGGCTTCTGCTCGTATGTTGTATTGTCATCAAATTGAAAGGCGAAGTTGTTATATCGACTTGAAATTTTTGGCGTCTGCTTTTCGCCCTTACAAAATCTTGGCAAACCTAAATAAATGATTGTAAAAGTCAAGTATTCTGAATAATAGTTTTTCAGGTTTTTTTTTTAAATAATTTTAATTGAGTAACAATTAACGTTGGGAAGCCTTCGAAACGTCAGTTTTTAAATCTCTTGTTGTTTAATTTCAGTACACTAACTTAATCTTTTTCTTGTTTTGTTACAGGTACATGTTCGATAGTGACATGCTAATACAACGTATATAAGAAATGACACAAAGAATAATACAAGCACCATGATTAAGAACCATCCACATGTGAGTAGTTTGATATTTTTAAAGTCAATGCCTTCCAAATAAACAAAAAGGATATAAACTAGTTTGAATTCAAAGGTATATGAATACGTATTCAGCGAGGTAACCTATTAGATCCCATAAAACTCTTTTCATATATTTTTTTTGATAAAGTTTATGATACCGGTTTTTATTTGTTACTATTTTATGTGAAATGAAGAATGAGATTGAGGTTTTTGGAAAAAGTTGTTATGATTGCTATTTTTATGTGATAAGTTAGTATGATTATTAATTTCATGAGATATTTTTTATGAAATACTACAGTTAACCGTTTAGCGATATATTTAAATGTAATTATTACCTAAATCATGTGGGAATTAAGTATGTTCTTAATAATTTCATTTAACTTTTAATTGTATTGTTAAAACGACACGTTTTTCTACGTTTGCACACATGTACTCATCGGCATTATTTAGACATACTTGTTCTAAATGATGCCAGTGAATTGATTGAATAAACATTGATGAACATTCAGATAGTAGCTATTTTTGGGTGTTTTAAAATACTTATTTGAATGTGTATATTTTCGTACTTATGCGTATCATTCGTTTTTTTGCTAGCGCAACATAAAAAAGTATGGAAAATGTTAACCCTTAAGATATATTTTTGTAAACATTACTTCCATTTGTCGCTGAATGGGAACACGTGCGAGCTCGATTATAGTCATCTATAATATATGGCGCAATAAATCCTGTTTATTCCCAGAAGTTCAATTGAGTATACTATCCTGCATCGGTTTTCTATGGCTTACATTTACATATAAGATTCGGTAGATAAACATTCTCATTATTTACTATATAACATAAATAAATAAATAATAAATATTTGTGGACATTTCACACAACACCATCTAGCCCAAACTAAGCAAAGCTTATACTATGGAACTAGATGGCTAATAGAATACATAAATACTTTTTTTTGTTGTAAATATATACATATGATACATAGAAACACCCAGACACAGAACAAACATCCATGCTCATCACACAAATGTTTGCCCTGGGTGGGGATCGGACCCACGACCTTCCAGTTCAGCAGGTAGACGTAAACACACTACTTACCAACTGAGCCACAAGGCCGAACATGTTAAAGCATATTCGTATGATATCGTCAAGAAATACCGAGACATTATTTTCAAGTAAGCATAACTTCGACGCCTCAAAACCAGCTTTCCGTATATTTTGGAATATATTCCAGACATTTTTGCGTTTCTTACGGAATCCTACCCATGATGGATCAGCCGGCATTAAGGCTTGATCGATGAAGCTCCCTCAATGCCAGGGAAGGGTTAGCTACTAGTTGCTTCTCATGTCTTATTTATTTAGCTGAAAAAATAGTGTCATTCTAAGGTTCTTAGTTGTTTGCTGCGTCTATCATCATCTAACATAGGCATAAAGTCATTAACAACAAAGTAAGACTCGATGTGTACGTGTGCTCACATACTGAATGGTTTGGTGTGCTTTGTTCTGGTTCTAAAATATTTGTAATACTTTCTACTGCAAAGTTTAACCGCATATTACTCGTATTATACCTTATAGTGGAACATCCTTGATAAAAAAATCCATTGAGTTAGATCAGTTCCCATTAATATCAAGTGTCCGAATCACTTTGGCGCTCAAATTTTGAATCGCTCGAAAGGAATTTACACGTGGATTAGCCAGACTTCCAAACAATAGAATTTCGAAATTTGAATATTTGATATTTTTGAATGTTTTAAACACTTAAGTATCTAAAAATTTATAAACAGCTCAAAAAATTCATACACCTTGATTTGAACCCGCATATTAATATCCCGATCTATACTTTACAATTTTAGCCACGGAGGTGTCACGTGGGATGGTCGAAACTTTCGAAGTCTTTTCCTTGGTGGTTTTGGACCATTCCACGTGACACCTCTGTGGTAAAAGTGGTAAAGGCTTCTCACAACACCTTAGGCTTCTAAGTACAGATTAGGATATGCGGGTTCAAGTCCCGTCGGATGTGTGACATTTTTGAACTGTCTATAAATTTGTAAATGTAAACACAATTTTGATAGTTCGTAGTAGCAGAAGGTACCGGTTTCGATTTCCAACCGTTCAGGTATTTGAATGGTAAATTTAATTATCTAAAGCGTTATTTATATTATTATTTTACTTCACGTCCGGTTATTCAGTCCGATTAAAAATTGTGATGCCACATCATACAATTATACGGTCTGAATTCGTGCTTTGCTCACCGAACAGAATCTTTATAATATATATATTATTAAAATCCACTGCTTTACCGCACTGCCTTTTGCGCCCAAGTTAACGTATACATAACGTATATTGCTGTTCTTTTCTATAATAAAAGTTGTCTTATTGTCTTAATTCTAAGATACAAACAGACAACACAATGGAATAACTACATACAACAATAAAATAACTAAGTAGATACAACCAGACAAGTATAATCGGCAAAACCTCTTGAAAGCGAAATGTAGTCCCATTCCACCATTGTGTTGGCTACCTACTCGGGTAGTAGGACAAGCCGTGGGAGCAAGGATCGTTTAGGAAGGCAGGGGGGGTAGTTTCCGACCGCCGGAAACGGACGCGGGGGTTTCCTGCAGGCCTTCTTGCGGCTCTGTATTACGGGCCGCGACTCCGGCCTTTTAATTTTAAATTGTGCCCCTCTGATGTTTTATTTGCAGTTTGCGTAATGGTCTGCTCGCATTCAGACGATGTTTCCGAGATGTTTGTAGCTCTCGTTTACATTCAAGAATATAGAATGATTGTGTAAGTACATATAACAGACAAGGAAATTGAACCTTACATTCAAACATATATTATTATAGACATAACTTTTTACTATTTTTTTTTGGTAGGAAGACCAGCCACGAGTTGGACAGATGACCTCATACAAGTAGCGGGAAGACGCTGGATGCAAGCCGCTTCCAATCGGTCTTTTTGGAAATCCATGGGGGAGGCCTATGTCCAGCAGTGGACTTCTTTTGGCTGAGATGATGATGATGATGACATAACTTTTTTAGTGGATTATGCCGAGGGGAGTAATTATAATCATTTGTTCGGTTAGTAGCTTAGCATAATCACCGGATTATGATAAAAATGAAATGTAACATGGGTAATATTCATTTTCTTGCCCTCGGCTATCTCCGTACCAAATTTCATAACCATTTGTTTCGTCATTTGTCCGTGAAAAGGTAACAGATAGAGTATAAGGTAACAGCGTTATTTTTGGTTTTATGATTTATAGTTAGAATTTTGATGACCTGTGTATAGCATAGATCATGTGTATTATTTATTCTCCTAAATTACAGAGACAATTTTTACGAGTAGGAATAACTTAATCGACGTGTCTTTACACTTCGCGTGTCTTAGATTGTATGATGTCACTGTACATTATTTTTTTATTGTAATTATAGATTTTTAATCTAATTTCATATAAAAAAAATATCTTTTTACCATGTGGATCATTGAGTAAGTCAATAATTATAGTTTAAAAAACTGAAGCAACCGACTTCTCATGGATGCCATTGTCAGAACTGGACCAAATTGGGACCACACGGGAAGCACCAGCTTTCAAATAAAAAAGAATCATCAAAATCGGTTCACCCAGTCGAAAGTTATGAGGTAACAAACATAAAAAAAAGAAATAAAAATACAGTCGAATTGAGAACCTCCTCCTTTTTTGAAGTCGGTTGAAAAATAATCTTATATTCGATAGATCTACTCATTTATCCAGTGTCCATTTTTCGGTTGCATATTCAGCGCGTGTATTTAATGAAAACTATACATTAGAGTTAAAAACAGTTTTAATATTTATTCATTGGGTTTGTTATTTGCCATCAGTAAGTTTCCGGCAGCCTAGTCGGGAGACCGTCTGACTTGCGATCCGCAGGTCCTGGGTTCGAATCCCACGGCACGCACCTCTGTCTTTTCGAAGTTATGTGCGTATTGTTGATTGCCGCCAACTTCAAACGGTGAAGGAAAACATCGTGAGGAAACCTACATGTCTGAGAGTTCTCAGATCTTGAAGATGTGTGAAGTCTGCCAACCCGCACTTGGCCAGCGTGGCAGACTATGGCCTAACCCTTCTCACAATGAGAAGATGGCCCGTTCCCAGCAGTGGGACAGTTTGTACAAACAGGGCTGATAAAAAAAAAAAAAAAAAAAAAAAAGTTTTGGTGCCTACTTTTCGGCTCCATCTTAAGTCCAGCTCCATCACAAAGTAAGTAACTTAAGATTCGTTGGTAACATATTGTAGAGAGTCTAGTCTTAATCTTAAGTTGGTCAAGAATGGCGCAACATTCTCCTCCAACACCACATTTCAAAAGCTTCAACCTTTTTCCGGCCTGTTGCCCGAATGGACCATGATTCGGAGCCGTATAGAAATATCGAGAGTACAAGCGTTTTACGAGTCTCACTTTAGTTGTGTTGGAGATACCTCTGTCTCGCCATATCCTCGACATCTTGATCATAAGAGGTTGTGATCATTTTCAAAAATACCATCATTAATTATAGGCAATAAACATTAAGTTATTTAATATCTTTATGTATTGAATTTTATTATTCTGGAAATTAATAAGCTATCACAATGGCAATATATATTTAATAGTAGAATTTAAAACCATCTCTCGCCATAAAAATTTGAAACCGCAGCCGCACTTTATAACTGTATGCATTGAATAAAACCTGTCGTTGAGAAACATTGAATTTGAGAATTCAAATAGAAAAATAATTGTCTAAATCGGTTTTTGTATGGAAACTAACATATGTTCAATAAAAATTGGTTGTCTGTAAAGTCGGTTTACGTCACGTTATCATAACAAAACATTGATGAAATGATGATAATGATGATGTACCGGGACAATGAGCGAAACGGGACACTGAGCGTAACGGGACAATGAGTCTTACTTTTTCGTGCGTGCAGCCGCCGTTCATCGATTTATTAGACGTTGTCACGTCAAAAATTACGGGTTACTCACGTCTGTTTGTGGTGCGTCACCGACGGAAAGTGACGTTTGCGCTGCTCCTTTGAAAAAGACCGCCGAATGCGGTTAAACTTATAGCCGGTTTTTTTGACTCAAAACAGAAGTGAGTGACCCGTAGTTTTTATTTAAAGTGTCTAAATTGGTTTACAAATAACAGTGGAATACTACTTCTTGAGGTCGCCTAAAAAGCATAACACGCAAAAGGATTGTGTAGTTGGGTAAAAGGAGTAAATATTTACACGCTTAGTTGTTAATATACCATCCATATTTGGTCGAAAAGCGAAATGTGCGAAGTGGGTGCCCCTGGAGGCTAATCGCCGCCAGTGGAGGACCCTCGACGGCTAAGGGCGGCTTTAGGGGATGATACGGGACGCCAGCGGAGGAGTTGAGACTTTATTAAATATAAACCGATGGGTTTCAACTTCACTGCCGGAAGTTTTGAGTTTGAACGGGGGTTACTGCAGATCAGCTTTGTAAGCTTCACTTTATATTTTGGTAACCTTTATACACATATAAAGTGAACACAATGTCAACATCTCATATTCATTATTTCGGCCGAAAATCTTTTTTCACTCCTCTTTGCGTAAATTGGGGGTAATGGTTTTAGGTATGTTTTTTTTTATTTACCAACATTTGCCTATATCTCCTGAATGGCAGCAGTTTTTAATGAATGGTAAATGCTGCTTGGAACGACAAAAAAAAGTATAGATGAATTGCGTGAATGATGAACGATAATATATTAAAATTTAAAAGATTAATTAATAGAGAAAACGAACATACTGTACTTACCGACCCCACATAAATGGGAACAGGGTAAGAAAAAGAAGTCTGCAGGTTTAAACCCACTGAAGAAATATTAACGGACTTATCACACGAATAACGGATTATATAACACTATGGTAACTGTAGAATAGAATCTTTTATCATCATTATTTGAAGAGAGCTTAGATGTATAATGATATGTGTACTTATATATAACAAATATTACAACATCAATGTGTACTTATCTCAGCGTACTACGTATTATTGTTAACTGGCCGCAGGGTGCCCAAAATACAGGCCTAGCCTAGTTTGGGGCCCGTAAGAAATTCTATCCCTAGCTTTTGTAATAAAACTCCTTTATATGGAAAACACCACTTTATTTCGCACTCATCCTTCATGGACCCCGAGAGGGTACTCCATGCCTTTGCAAAGATTCTAACTCCACATTCACAAGCCCTAGACACTTGAGAAAGAATGTGGACAAGAAAACTCAAGGCCATCACTTTACTTTTTCGACTTAGACTATTAATAGGTGCTCATCGCACCGCCGCTCAGAATAGACTGTCTAGCTCGCTCCCGCATCCCACCCGCCATAAATAATCATATTTTTATAAACTACTCGCAAAAGTCAAATGAAGGCAATTTAATCAAACACTACCGCTGGAAATAGTCATAATTTTAGAAACAACTTGCTAAAGTCAAATGAAGTCAATATAAATATAATTTAACCTAACACTCGTCCGTCCTGACCTCGTGCATGTCCCCATGCACGCTGCCAGGTGAACCTAACACATGGCCAGTTGGAGCGAGAGAAAGATAGAGCTAATTACCATCACAATAAGTAGCTTAACTAGTTTCAAAAATCAAAATTTTGTACTCATCAGAGTTATTCATACTTAAATTTGTACATTTTGTGACATATCAATTAATCAGTATTGTTTAAATTTAACAATTACAAATCGACTTAATTACAATCTGTCACAATACATAGTCTAAATATTCATAAACCGATCAATCCTCACAAGTGAGTTTAATTTCTTTAATTTGTCACAATTAGGTACCTATTATAACTATCTGTGAATCAATCAGTTATCACGGGTCAAATTAACTTTACATAATTCCTAAAAATACTTCTATCTGTGAACCAATCAATTCTCACTCATCAAATTAATCTTATACAATTTATCAAAATACTTATTCTAACTAACTGTGAACCAATCAATTCTAACATATGAGCTCAATTTGTTCGATTTCTCACAATAACCAATCAATTCTCACAGATTTGGTCCACCCGTAAACCAATCAATTCTTACGGGTAGAACCAACTTAAGACTATTGTGACGAACCAATCAATTCTCGCCACAAAGTCATACTAACTTATTTCTAGCCGTAAACCAATCAATTCTTACGGAAGAAATACCCAGTATGTATTGCAAACCAATCAATTCTTGCTTTACAGACAAATTAACTTCATATAATTCCTAAAAATGTTTATTCCATCTGTGAACCAATCAATTCTCACAGGTTTGGTCCACCCGCAAACCAATCAATTCTTACGGGTAGAACCAACTCGAGACTATTGTGACGAACCAATCAATTCTCGCCACAAAATCATATTAACTTATTTCTAGCCGTAAACCAATCAATTCTTACGGAAGAAATACCCAGTCTGTATTGCAAACCAATCAATTCTTGCTTTACAGACAAACCGGATTGTATTACTACTGTACAATTACAATTTTATATTCTTCTAAACAATGGAGTAAATAAAGTAAGCTGCTATGAAACATTGAACTGTGTGTGTTCAATTTACACGCACATGTGTTTGTTTCTATGCAATCATATATTATTATGCAATTAACTTAATACACAGCGACATAACATAGCGAAACAAACGTACTACTAGTCTTATTGTCAGATTCATTTAATTCTAAGGCGGCTACATGAACCCAAGGCAACATCCCATCAGAAGCGATGATCGTGTTACGTTTATTTCTAGTACCAGTTAAACCTGGAACGGCAGTGATTCTGTACCTATCATTATCCAAAATTTGCGTAACCCTATAGGGACCAACATACATGGTGGAAGGAGCTTCTTACTCTTGCCATCAATAATGAAAGAAGTCTACCTGCCCGTTAGATCGTGGACTAGCTACAGCATTTAAGATATGTTTTATACCTTTGACTGAATAAAATCTTTTGAATGTGTGTGATGTAAAACTAGTTCCACGATTGCTAATAATTCTATCAAGACTTCGGAAAATATAGAAGATATCTTGCAGTACTTTTACCGTGTTCTGAGTTTGTGTTACGGACCGGTTTTATGAAATTAATTTTAGTAAAACCATCGACAATAACTAGAAGGTGAGTGTTCCCTCGTTTTGAGTTCATAAAAGGTCCAAGGTGGTCAACATTGATCGTGTGGAATGGCATTTCAACCCTTTCAATGCGCAGTTGCCCTTCCTGCAATCTTACAGTTTTCTTTTCACACTCAATACACGCATTACCATATTTTTATGAATCGGGACTTTTTGAGAAACCAATAAGAGTTCTTAATGCGCTCCGTAGTTTCCTCTATACCAAAATGCCCGATATCATCGTGGTTAATGCAGCACAGTTGCCATCTTGCACCTTTTTCAACCCAACGAATGTTCGATTTGTCGCCTTTAACAAATCGATACAACTTGTTGTCTTTCATAATGTAGTTATCTTTAATGTACTGGAGACCACGAGTATCAACGTCAGACACAAGAATGTCTCTGATACGTTGTAACTCCGGATCTCCCAGCTGAAGGGTGTGGAGCCAGTCCTAATTAGAATTTGTCAATACTAATGGATGCTGTTCATTTAAATCCCTTGAGCCGTCGTTTGGGATCTAAAAGACAGAGCATCAACGTACATGGAACAGATAGAAAGTGGAAACTCTTGTATTCACGAATTCACGTTTCGAGAAAGTAGCTACACCGCAAGGTGCCACAATCTGTCACCATTTTGAAGCTCTGTCCCAATTGATAAATACGAAATATCTTTAGTGAACAAATATCAGCCAGTGCCTCCAATTCATATGAATGAAAATTATTTTCTTCTGGAGACGTCTGTCTGCTGTAAAAGACTGCTACTCGGAATGGCTCGTTTTTGCTCAAACGCTACAACAGGATGCCCCCGATACCAACTTTACTAGCGTCGGTATGAAATTCCGCTTCAGCCGCTGGATCATAGATCGCAAGAATTGGGCGATCGGTAAGTTTGTTTCTTTCAACGTATTGAAGGCTTGTTCTTGAGCTCAGACCCAGGAAACATCCCTTTTAAGCAGTTCTGCAATTGCAAAGTTTTGAATGAACCTGCGAAAATATCCAACCAACCAACCAACCAAAAAAAACTGACGAACACAGTGCCGGTTGGAAAGTCAAGCACACACAAACTTTGTTTTTATTTATTTTTTTGTACCAGGCCATACATCTACTGTACTAATCTCGTAACCAAGGTAGTTTATCTTGTCCTGCAAAAAAAACTCGCATTTGGACAGATTTAGTGTGAAATTAGCCTTGTCTATGAGCTGTAAAACATGCTCTAATCTTGCTAAGCACTCTTCGACACCTTTGCCATAAATTAAACATCATCAATGTAAGCAGTGGCCTCGGAGTTACGTGACAACCCCAACTACTTTGATTATTCTCGCGCACGGGTCGCACTGGCGTGCGTACGCAATACTTCGTTTCAAAAATCTAAATGTGTGGAAAGTGTCTGTTGTGAAGGAAACGTTACGTTGCAGATATCATAACCTACATCACAAGGTACGAATACAAATTAAACCTTTCTACAAGATATACTTAAACGCTTTTAACTAAAAGATATATATCTCGTATTTCAACTATTATCAGCTGATGATACAAGTAGGTGCCGGAGACTCGTATGCATGACTCATTAGCAGCTACGTTCCTGTGTCATGTAGCTGTCTCTGTCACTCGCCCGCTGCAAGCAATGCATTACATCGAACAATTGTTTTAATTGAAACGACTGCCAGGCTTCATATTACTCTATAGGCACTCTCTTCGGATGCATCAAAAATTAAAGAGTGGAAATGTCCGACTTGCCGAGCCGGTGAGCTTAAAATGTGTAATTAAAATACACCGGCCCTTTCAAGCGACCGTCTCAACGACAGTTCGAACTTTAATACTCCGTTATGGCGAGCAAATAAGACCTGCCTTAGATCATGGACTTGTCTGGGGAAGTGGAAGATGACACTCTGCCCGACATCGCGACAGAGCTTCGATGTGTACGCCATGATATGGCCGAAATTAAATCATGCCTTAAGTAAGGTTGGATAGCTTTGGCTCAAGAATTCAATCACTAGAGGAAAGAGATACAATTATCTTATCCCTACAGAAAGAAATCCAACAGCTGAGGGAACAACTAAACTTTCAAGTGCAATCTAGCTTTAACGAGGAACTGGAGATTATAGGCATTAATAAGGCTCCTAACGAAAACCTTAAGCACATTACGATGGTGACATCCACAAAAATAGGTGTGAATTTACTTGAGACTGAAATAGACTCTGTGACCAGAGCCGGCCCAAAACACCCAAAAACAATGGAAAGGACTCAATGCCTGGTAGGTCAATCTTCGTCAAGTTCACCAGAAGATTAAAAGAGACGAAGTGCTAGAAGCGGGAAAAGTCCGTTGGCACACTCTTATATCCGACGATCTGAGTCTACCTGGCCCGCCTCGCAAGATTTATGTAAATGAACATCTCTCAAAACAAAGTAGGCTGTTATTTCATGAAGCCAGAATACGACCAAAGGGCTCCTAACTCCAATTCTACTGAGTCCACATCGGGAAAATATTCTTACGATAAGAGAAAGGAAAACCTGCCCATCAACAACTACCCCGACCTGGATTGAGTTATACCCCCTATTATCAGTGACAATCGTAACCCGGCTCCAGGTAACAGTTGCTAGCCGCATTAAAATATATTACCGCTACCTAACATCTTTGAATGCTGCGTAGTTGCCTGCAACCTGCCCGATGTCGCTGGACGTCGCTGTTCTTCCTCGCAGTCACTTCTGCTTGCTTCGCGAAGCTGGGAACCATAGCGACTGCATTCTCGTTCGCGAAACTCAGCCGTGCGCAGGTGGCTTCACTTCCGATGTACTTCGGCTACAGGTTTCCGTAGACGCTTCCTTTTTCGGTGAAGGTGTTGCTCACATTCTCGTAACCGCTCCCGTTCACACGTAGAACTGCGGCGTCGAACTGGCTGCGACTACGGCAGCGATGCTGGCTACCGACACGCTGTACACGGCTGAAGCTGCGCCGTGTATCTTACATTCGCTGTGAAGACATCCTATTGGGAGTCTTCAAGTGCCGTGGAGGTGGTTCAGCATTGTCTTCCATTTATATGTGGCTCGAAACAGAAAAAGAAACTGTGTTAGTGCTTATTTAAATCTTATTTATTTGTTCGCTAGAAAACAATGAGAGATTTCGAATACTCAAAATCCATTAAAATACCACGATAATCATCAACATAATATATATAACTGTACACGTTCTAAAGTTCTCAACTTGTTCAAATCTATCCAATAAAAGAGTTAAAAGTACACACACATTTATGTAGTCGATATCTAGTATAGGTAAAAAAACTGTACAATATTAATACATGTTGATAGGACATAGTCAACAGGCTCCATACTAATCCATATTACTTTCGTTTCACTCCTCTCCATCCTAAGGTTGCCTGGAAGAGATCACTATTAGCGATAAGGCCGCCAGTTGTTACACTAGATTTTAAATATCTTATCTTGATTGTAAGTTTCTAAGGTGTGTACAATAAAGAGTTTATCTATCTATCTATCTCCATTAATATAATTAATAAAAATTTTGATTACTTGTTTATACCCGATAATTGCATTGGCATATTAAAAGGTTGTGATTGGATTAAACCCTTGGTTAAAAGGTAGGTACTTTGATTTACCAATTTATTAGATTTCGCGGTTAAAATGAGGGTAGAAAATAACACACTTTACTCTAGCTAATTTCAGAAATTTTTCGAGCATATACGTATAATTTATCCAAAAAGTAGGTACTTACCACTTCTGATTTGTAATAAAACTCCTTTATATGGAAAACACCACTTTATTTCGCACTCATCCTTCATGGACCCCGAGAGGGTACTCCATGCCTTTGCAAAGATTCTAACTCCACATTCACAAGCCCTAGACACTTGAGAAAGAATGTGGACAAGAAAACTCAAGGCCATCACTTTACTTTTTCGACTTAGACTATTAATAGGTGCTCATCGCACCGCCGCTCAGAATAGACTGTCTAGCTCGCTCCCGCATCCCACCCGCCATAAATAATCATATTTTTATAAACTACTCGCAAAAGTCAAATGAAGGCAATTTAATCAAACACTACCGCTGGAAATAGTCATAATTTTAGAAACAACTTGCTAAAGTCAAATGAAGTCAATATAAATATAATTTAACCTAACACTTTGTACTTCACAATTGGTTAATTAATTTTCTTGTTATATTATATGTAATGTACTATTGGAATAATAATTAACGTGGCATGCTGGCCGCAATGCCACGTTAAGTGGCATGCTGGCCGCAATGCCACGTTAAGTGGCATGCTGGCCGCATTGCCATTTAACGTGGCAATGCGGTCAGCATGCTGGGTACGCTGCCAACTGGTAGTGGGTTTGAGCATTTGGATTATCTTCAGACCTTTATCGGTCTGGGGTGATCGATGTGCTTTTTGTGTAGTAGTTTAGTTAGTTGAGTCTGTATATTGTTGTGTTGTAGTTAATAAAGGCGCTTGCCATTAAAAAAAAAAAACTATCTTATCTTATCTATCTTATCGCGTATATCCTAATCGTAACTAATATTATAATTAAAAAGCGAAAGTAATTCAGTCTGTCGTCTGTGTCTCTGTCACTTCGTGGCTGCATCAAACAATATTAAATTTGGCACAGACATTTTAGGACCTGGCAAACCTGGACCTGGAAAGACATAAGCTATATTTTATAATCATCAGTATCAGCGCTTTTCGATTCTACGCGGGTGAAACCGCGGGGCGCAGCTAGTCCTAATATTATAAAAGCCAAAGTGCCTCTGTCTATCGTCTGTCCTTTCGTTCTGTTTGTTACCTCTTCACGGCTAAACGGCTGAACCAATCGTTATGAAATTTGACACAGAGATTCTTTAGGACTGGAGAAAGATATAGACTATATTTTAACATAATCATCATCACTGCTTTTCATCACTACGCAGGTGACACCACGGGGTGTAGCTAGTATTACATAATTTTAAGACCTGACAGCAATTTTAACCCAGCTTGAATAATATTATTGTTCGGTCGTCTTGATTTTTGTTGGTTGAAGCTATATTTACTGTCGATTTCTCATTATTCAGATTTAATTTCCAATCAAGCCACCTTTAATGTGAATCAACAAGGCAGAATCCAACACTGAGGCTTTTTTAAATTAATGAAAATTAAATAAACTGACGGGGTTTGTGGATGGCTAATGTTCGTTATAATTTTCACTTAACAGGTGCTTTTGAGAGGAAATTTCGTACCGTTTTAGTGTAGGCAGGTAAGAAACATGATGTAGCGACATACACACTCGCATATTTTAATATTGTCATACTATTTACTACACATTCGCATGCTATTTGAACATTTTAGGAATACGTGCCAACACTACTATAGTAAGAGCCGGTGAGTGAGTTAGTTGCGTTGGCGCCGCGCCAGAACCGAACCCACACCAAACATCTGGACGTTGTTTATTTGTCTACTCCTTAGTTTACGTTGTGTTCTCACTAACTTTAAAACATCTCACAATATTCATCGATTTTAGAAATTGTTTTCTCACGCGTAATGTAAAAAAAATTATTTAAAAACACCACAAAAAATCATCGATACATTGTAAATGACCAAGATTCGCAAAATATAGTTAAATTTTAAAAGTAAAATAAAAAAAGTCATAAAACCGCAGTTAAACCTCACAAAAAACTGGTTCTAACCAGATTTAACTCGTGTATTCCATTCAAAACTGGTTAAAACTAGAAGACTTGATATCTTCTAGTTTTGAATGGAGTACTGTACTTAATCACCGTCTGGTGCACTGCGGATTTCGGACCAAATACCTAGTGTTGCCTAATTCTATACGAACATAACGATCGGTTTAGCCGTTTTATCGTGGAAGATAACTAAAAACAAGTATCTATTTTAAAAGAAAAACAAAATACCCGACTGAAGTAAAACAGTTTTTGCAATTAAGTAACTTACAATTTCGTTATGTTTGATACACTGTTGAGTGTACGTTTTATGTGAGAAAGTATTAGTAAAATCGCTGTAAAAGATTATAAATGCGTTTTCTTTAGAATAATTCTCGGAAAATCACTTGCTTAGTACTAAAAAATACGTCGGAGGTTACAAAAAGCCCATTTTTTTTTTTTTGCGGGAATTGTATTATTATTATTACAAAAAATATAGCATATGACTCTTAGGGAGTGAAGATGAATCTAATGATACCTCACACATCAAAATCGGTCAAGCCGTTTAGGCTGTAGGCGATCATATAGAAACATACATACACTCGAAAACCAGCCCTCCTTCTTACGCAGTCGGGTAAACAGTATTAATTTCGCTGTTATTACATTAGTTAAGATTCTTATTATTTAACACTATTATTTCTGTGATTTTTATTATATTACTAGCTGAATCCTGTGACTTTACACCTGTGAATCAGTTTTTTTTAATATTTATACTTTATTATATACTTCATAAGAAAGGCACCCACCAAATTAAATGTCTCTAAAACAAGTGGTAGCTATACTTTTGTACTGTACTTGTTTTGTTAGTTATATATATATATTTATTTTTTTGTTAGTTATTTACCACTGGTTTTTGTTTACCGTCATTAACTGGGACAAAATATTTTATAAATCTGGATTCTGTGACGTGTATCTACTGTGTATCGGTATGTGAGTATGAGTACAGGAATATTTGCATTGGTAAATACATGTTGGGTTGTGAATGTGGGTGAACTAACGAGGTTGTAAGTGTAAATATTAGTTATCAAAATGGGATATAATAGGGGATTTGCGTGAACGATTCTGAAATTTTATAGGTTGAACGTAAGTTATCTCGATTCAAGCGAATTGAAGTGAAAGTAAAATAATATTTAAATCAGATTACGTTAAATGAAGTTTATAGCGCAATGTGACGTTATGTTGATCTAGCGCCATAATTTATGAAAAAGTCAAAGATAGCATTATTTTTTATCAAGCCCTTTTTTTCTTCGACGATAGGCTTGCGCTTGACCGTCAACTCACCTGGTGTTAAGCGACAGTTACGGTCTACGATGGAGCGCGCTAGCCTAGAAGAAACCTATTCCTCTCCGAATTTTATTCTGGGACAGTATCTATAGAATGATAAACAGAATTCGCTTTGATTAATTTTATTCATTGATGGGAAGATGAATGAGCATGACATGCAACTATTATATTTACAAGTCTGCAATTTTCGTGTACCATTAGTTCTGTTTAGTCTTTAATCAAAAGGTCACAGTACTTATCTCCGTCAATAGAATGCCTTATCAATATTCATCAATTAACCAAGTTAGACGCTCGCTCGAATATTTTCTTTGACGTATTGAATTTCAGTTCTTTTAGCAAGATATCTTGAATATTAAACAGACATAAAAATAATACGAAAATCGTTTTGTTTTATACATTCAACTACATATTTGCCAAAATGTGGAATGGGGTTTTCCGAATAGATATAGTCTAGGTGTCTTCAAATCGCGAGTGAATAGGTTTCTTCTAGGCTAGCGCGCTCCATCGTAGACCGTACCTTGCGGATCAAAATCTGTTAAACCGTTTAGTCACTGCCGGCTGTAGGAAGTAATATAGAAGCATATAAATATAAATGCAAAATATAGAAGCAATATAAATATAAATGCTCATATACAAACGTATGTACATACCCCTTATAATATAACCTTCCTTCTTAAGCAGTCGGGTGAAAATAACGATACACTAAGGTCTGTTTTAGTGGTGCACACTGTGCTTGTAAACTCGGCGAAACAGCCGCGTTATTGCGGTTGCTGCGAACTTTCATAGGAGTAGCGCGGAAGCATTACCCTGCACGAAAACGAAACTATATATTTTCCTACTCCTCTTTAAAAGATATCAAACCAATTTAAAAGATATCAAAGAAATAGTATTTGTGCAACAAGAGAGCAAAGTCGTGTTTTGCTTCGAGTGCTGATTTGGAATCCTGAGTGTGGCGAGGGATTCAAAGGCACGAGATGAAAAAAAACTTTGCTCTCGTGTAACACACATAACTTTTCACTTCAGCAGCGAGAACACTTTAGGAGATAATAAATATTTACAGGTTAAATATCAGTTTTATTTGCAGTAAATACTTATTTTCGTTTAAATACAAAAATAAGTTAAAAATTCAATAAATAAAATTAAAAGACATAATTATCTTTTTGCAAAATTTCTTTGTTAGTACGAAATTCCGAACATGTGTCTTTGTCTTTGAGGTCGAATTCAAAACCGGAACTTCGAAAGGGCTGGTCTTTGTCTCTCTCTCTCTTTATAATTGCGGGAAAGAGATAGTGTGAATGTTTCGAATTGTATGATTAACCCAAGGCTGAATAAGATATTCGCGGCTTTCTGAAAAAAATAATTAAAAAGTTACTTGGTCTCACTCAGTGAGCAAAATCGCATTTTGCTCACTGAGTGAGACAAAGTAAAACCAGTGAGCAAAATCGCATTTTGCTCACTGATTTCAGGCAGCAAAACCTACATGTTTGAGCTACTGAAGTGAAAAACTTTTTTTATATTTTTCCTTTCACAATAAACAAACAAATTTTTCACTTTTCTAATATTCCTACTCAATAATTTTATATGTTTAAAAATGTTGTGATGCGCGAGAGAGATAGATGCACGCGTTGAGCGAATTCTTAAGTATTACTTTTATACATATCCGACGGCGACAGCAATATAGCCTCTTCTATGTCGCTTAATGTGAAAGTTCTCTTATTTGTTTCAATATACGTCTAGATTTTCACACAGGCACAGAGCTTACATCAGCTTATATTAAAGCCTCCTTGAGTACAAATTGATCTGCTTCCATCCAATCAAATACAACATCTAACTCCACTGTATAAAGTGCATTTCTCTGTGCATGAAATTCTAAATCTTCGTGAAATCAATCTAGTAAAATTATTACCAATTACCGTCAGCACATTCAAAATTTCTTCAAACTTCTATTTCTCTGTTAGAAAATGCAATTCAGCTCTCTCTTAAAAAAAATTTCTAAGAACATTACAAATTACTCTGTGCATTTGAAATTGGGTCTTAAATGCTTTTGTGTATGGTATAATTTAGATCGTGTGTAGTGTGAATTCGGCGTATAACACGTGTTTCCACGGCTGGCTTGCTTCCCAAAGGCTTCATCCTCGAGAGAACGCGGCTTTATTACTTGGATATATGAAGCGAGGGAAGCGACTTATTTGTGTACCTGGTAAGGCGTACAAGTCCTTTGGCAAAACTGAAGTGCTTATTGCTTTGAAATATTAAGTTTGATTACCTTAAAATCATGTTTTAAATTATGAATTTGTATTTTTTTTATCAGCCCTGTTTGTACAAACTGTTCCACTGCTAGGCATGGGCCATCTTCTCATGTTGAGAAGGGTAAGGCCATAGTCTACCATAAGCCATGAATTTGAATACAATGTTTTAAAAAATTAGTCCAGTGCTTGAACACAGAGTAACAATGTTTCCTAAAAACTAGACAATTAAATTTACTACACCATCAATATTAGAATTCCGTCGGACGGAATAACCTGTGAACGTCAAAATCGGTCGCCGGACATTCGCCGTACGTCCGGCTGCCTTTGACGTTTATGTCCGGTTGTCTGGCCGTGTTTAGAGAGCGTTAGGCACGGTTGGACAACTGCGCCTTATAGTGGCACATGTTTCCGGCAGTATCTGGCCGAATGGAAAGCAAACTGTCATTCCAAAATTAGTAGTTTTGTTTGTCATACACGTTATGTTCGTTCTTTTGTGTGACAAAGCGTCAAACAGACGACGGACTGTTTGTCCGACGGACATAAATGACTGTTCCTGCTCGTTGTTGCTGAAGTTTGCCCGAAATCAACGCACTTGATGACCAGTGCTGGTGAATCTCTAGCGCTCGCAGCTGACCAAACTGTCCGTCGTCTAGCGCGGTCTGTTCTGTTCGTCAATGTCCGCTAGTGTTCGCCTGTTTCTTAGGTTTTTGTGTAGGTTTTCATACGTTCTATTCTTGCAGACCTGCTATTAGGTATCGCGGTTGTTTGCATTTTACAAACTTGTTCTTGGTTTCGCGTGGAATCTGTACGGTTATAATTTTAGAAAGAACTTGTATCGATCATGTCGGTATGTGAAGCCAATAAACATAATAAAAGCAAACAGTTCACTATTATTATTATTTTTTATTCGACGATAGGCTTGCGCTTGACCGTCAACTCACCTGGTGTTAAGCGACAGTTACGGTCTACGATGGAGCGCGCTTGCCTAGAAGAAACATATTCACTCGCGTTTTGAAGACACTTAGATTATATCTATTCGGAAAGACCCATTCAGGAAGCGCATTCCACATTTCAATTGGATTTAAGTTACAATTAAAAAGATTACTTTAAAATATTATAATTTCACTTTGTTTACGTTGCTTGTACTCAGATAAGGCCACAGAAATATCTGATTAACGTTTGTTAGAATAAAACATCAAAGCTCGTAATGAAATCTGTGCCTAAGTAAGCGGATTCAGTGTCCGACATTTGTACATTTTACAATGTACATATCTAATTAGGGATTAAGGTCAAACCACACTAGCATCGTCCTTTAGCAATTCCTTTCATCCTAAATGGCACACGTGTAGCATAATCTTATAGTACCTGGGCGACCGAGCTAACTCGGATTTTTTATGACTGAAAAAATGAGCAAACCCGGGTTCACTAAAAATAAATATTTGGGGACATTTCACACAACACCATCTAGCCCAAACTAAGCAAAGCTTGTAATATGGAACTAGATGGCTGATAGAAATTGATAGAATACATATATACATCTTTTTTTTGTAAACTTAAGATAACTTATGATACATAGAAACACCCAGATACAGAACAAACATCCATACTCATCACACAGATGTTTGCCCTGGGTGGGGATCGAACTCACGACCTTTCAGTTCAGCAGGTAGACGTCACATTACCAACTGAGCCACAAGGCCAGTCAAAGAAAATGAAACCTAGCAAGATCGATTTATCGTCCCCTAATCTACCTACAAACCAAATTTCATTAAAATCGTTGGAGCCGTTTCCGAGGTTCATATTATATATATATGTATTATATGTACATATATAGAAGAATTGCTCGTTTACAGGTATTAGATTTTGATTAACATTAGGCATATAAATTTACGTATATCATTTTTGTATCTGAATTCCGAAATCGTTTCTGATTTAATATTATTTTTATTTTCTTACACGAACTAGGTTTATACACCAGGAAGATTATTATAGTAATTATCACTATACCAAAAGACATGTAAAATACATACGAATTTATTTTCTTAATTTTCCCGTATCTTGTTGAACCTTAGTGTGTTTTTAGCTCATTACAACCTACCCGCCGCAAACTGCCATGTGTAAGGCGCGGCCGCAAGCCGCAACGACCTGCAAGTCTGTCGTGTGCGGAATTCTTTATTCAAACGTAACCCATGTAAGGGTATTTAGGGTTGTAACACGATGAGAGAGAAAGTACTTAAAACATGTTTCTTAATTATCAAACAAACTAAATATAACTATAATTTTATAGGTAAGGTCTTGTACATTTATAACAATAGACCACAGTCATATTAAATTGTAAATTTGTATATTAAATATTGTTTATTAAATAGTGGATCGGCAAGAAGTAGAATTCACGCAATTTAGAAAAAAAAGGTCAAAGAGATAAACGGCTTTACGGAAAAAGTAACTTAACTTTAACCATCGTCTTAAATTTTCTGTCTTCTTTCCGCAAGTGTCATTACGTGTCAGCGAGAAGTTGACAAAATATGTTAAGCAATGCTTAAAGTTAAGTAACGTTTTTCGGTAAGGCCGAAAGAGTTTATCTATCTATATAGAGTGCATCGATTGGTCAACATTTAGTTGATATCTCACGAAGCTTGAACGTATACCAACGCCCACCATCTTATATATAATGTACATGATGACAAAATAATTCAATTGTAATTTAAATGCGTCATCTTATTTGTATATAACTCGTTCAATCGATAATGGGAAAATCATTTATAAAATAAAAATGAATATAAAATTAATTAATACCATAAACAATAATAAAAAACGTAATTTATGTTAAATAAGTTTTGGCAGTGACAGTGAAACGATATCTAAATGAAATTGATAAGGTAATACGTATAATGTTACCTAAAGGTGGCTACTTTGAACTGAGACCAAAAATAAAAAGAATACTATATAAGACACCCATTAAACTGTAACCTTATAACCCTTTACCTACCCACAAAGTTAATATAACGCGGGGTAAAAGCCAAGGGAGCACGTGAATCGCTAATTCCGAAATTACGTAACTTAGCAAATCGTTAATTTAGTACCCCATTCAGTAAAGTTAGCGTGCGTGTGTAAGCTTTGACGCGCCATTTTCGCTCTAAACACCATTACTGTTAGGGGAGTTACACTTGCGAGATTAATTTTATTGCCAAAACTAATTTCTGTAAACGAATATTTTACTAAAGAAGTTATATCATAAAGTTTCGTGATCATCTTCAGTACCCTTTAGTTCAATGCTGGAGATCGGCCTAGAGAGGTGTATGCCCAGCTGTGGACTAAAGTTTTTAACGGGATCATTGGACACCACTGAGCTCGAAACCCAGCTTTAAGATTATTTATGGTTTAAATAGTCCTGTTGTCTACAAAGCGTTCACGAATGATTCATAAAATTATAAAGTGGTTTAAAAAATATTGAATCAACGTTATCGAAATGTTCATAAGACTGCTTTTCTCACGAATGATTAATAAAATTATAAAGTGGTTTAAAAAATATTGAATCAACGTTATCGAAATGTTCATAAGACTGCTTTTCTCATAATATAATACAACGTAATCGATATACCACCGAAGAAACCTAAGTAGAACATTACAAAAACATACTCGGATCGAAAAACTTTAAAAATAAACGACCAAGTGCGTGTTATGCAACGCGCAATGTACAGTTCCGTAGTTGCATATCATAATGTATATGAACTTAAAACAGGTTCAATTATGAACATACGAGTAAGCTTTTATTTTTATTAATACCAATTTTTTTAGGGTTCCGTACCCAAAGGGTAAAAATGGGACCCTATTACTAAGACTTCGCTGTCTGTCTGTCTGTCTGTCTGTCTATCTGTCTGTCTGTCTGTCTGTCTGTCTGTCTGTCTGTCTGTCTGTCTGTCTGTCTGTCTGTCTGTCTCCAGGCTGTATCTCATAAACCGTGATAGCTAGAAAGCTGAAATTTTCACAAATGATGTATTTCCGTTGCCGCTATAACAACAAATACTAAAAATATAAAAAATAAAAATATTAAGGGGGGTCCCCATACAATAAACGTGTTTTTTTCGTATTTTTTTGCTCAATATTAAAAACGGTAACAGGTAGACGCTTCAAATTTTCACAGAATATTTACTTGTATATTACCTTTCAAAATAAATAATTAAATAACAATAAAGTAAATATTAAAGGGCTCCCATACAACAAACGTAATTTTTAAGCAATTTTTACTCGATCTTAATTAACAGGTAGAAACTTGAATATTTGTAAGTAAATATTTACAAATATATTAACTTTAAAAATAAATACCTAATCTAATACATAACAAGTATCAATGTTAAAAGAAAAACCAAATACCCGACTGCAGAAAAGAGGTTTTTGCAGCCTAACTTATGTTTTTTTTTATTTTGATGTACCCAGTCTCACTCTCAAAACTAAGACGAATCTATTGACACCACTCACATCAAAATCCGTCAAGCCGTTTAGGCTCTAGGGCGTGCCAAAGAAATATACATACATACATACATACGCTCGAAAAACATAACCCTCCTTCTTACGCAGTCGGGTAAAAACTCACAAAATGAAAATAATCCGTGCATCTAAACGCGGTGCGAGCGCCGCGCCGAGGTGTGGTGGTGGCGCGAGCGCGAGGCGGTTGCTAAGCAACGGCCGCGCGGTTAGCGGGGGAGGTAACATCACGGAGCGAGCCATAGCCGCGCGTATTTGCGCGAACGTCGTCATGCTGCCCGGATGTGTATCGAAAACCTACCTATAAGTTTGCAATTTACTACTTGGAATTTCGTTGATTTCTCGTTATTTTATAAACAGAACTAAACTTTGTAGTATTATAGATGATAGTACGGAACCCTTCGTGCGCGAGTCCGTGTCGCACTTGGCCGTTTTTTTATATTTTTTTTACATGTAAGTCAATATTGTACAAATTGTCAAATACTATAATTACCAAGACAATAATTGTACTAAAAACGAACGAGTAAACTTATGTTTTACTTATGAAGTTTCCGGCAGCCTAGTGGCGAGACCGTCTGACTTGCGATCCGCAGGTCCTGGGTTCGAATCCCACGGCTCGCACCTCTGTCTTTTTGAAGTTATGTGCGTATTGTTGATTCCCGCCAACTTCAAACGGTGAAGGAAAACATCTTGAGGAAACCTACATGTCTAAGAGTTCTCAATGATCCTGAAGATGTGTAAAGTCTGCCAACCCGCACTTGGTCAGCGTGGCAGACTATGACCTAACCCTTCTCACAATGAGAAGATGGCCCGTTCCCAGCAGTGGGATAGATAGTACAAACAGGGCTGATAAAAAAAACTAATGTTAGTTTAAACAAAATATAAATTGTTTGTTGCCTTCTCTAAGTACATATTTTAAGTTGATCGACCATTACACATTAACTTGTGATTATGTTTTCCTTTAATTTCATCATATTATAAGCTAATAGCAGGCATTTTTTTCGTATCTCCAAAATCAATCGTTGTTTAGCCAGTGCAGTAAAAATGACAATTTTAAAGCCTAAACACTCAGACTGTAATAAAATAAGAGATTTGATAAAAAATAGTACTACTAAACTATTAATATTTATACAACTTATTGTTAATAATTTATTCAAAATAAATTGCCGCAATTTCTCACCAGTGTAAACTCCGCGCAACAGTAATGCTAACTCATCTGGATTGCGTTATGGACTTAAAATAAACAACCTTAAGGCGATGTAGTAGAAGTAAATTTTCAGTGGTGCATCACGTTTGGAAATGACGACGGGGCATGTCGCGTGTGCTTCTAAATCATGGCCGGATTCAGATTTGATAGGAACTAGTTGGTTTTGTTACTAGGAAGTCGTAACAAAGCTGTAAAATAGAGCTTAACTCTGTGTGATAAGGTTTATTAATGAATGTCTCAAAATTTTACTTAAATAGTTCAGTCTTGTATAAAATTATAATTTTAATAATTAAGGTCTTAGTATTTCGGCTTATATTTTATATATATATCAGTGCCTTCATAATTATTGTTACGCAACCGAGTTACAGGACTTGGAAGTTGCTCGGCAAGTTATAAGTTATATTATTATATGTTCATACATACGACGGTTGCAGGTTCAATTAAAGTAACTGACAAAACCCGATTTTACAGGAGGAGCATTTAAAGTGTTTTTTCGTAATTAATGGAATATATTTTTTTATGTACAAGACCTATTTTAGATCTGTTTGGACTGAAACATTTAGAATTCAAGGGGGTTTAAGGCCAACAATGGAGTTTGTCTATAAATGGCATAATTTAGGAAATAGTGTTCAGTTACGCTAAAAGTTTTACGAACTCTTGTTAGTTACACTATACAATTTGATGTCAATAATTTTCTCTGCGGATTATACTAAATTTACTCCAAAATTTTATTAAAATACCACTAAGCAAATTAGTGCAAACCATGCAACTTGATTAAATTATTGTTTTCATTTTAACGTAACAGACAGTGTGTTCGCTATTTATTGTTGCAATTTTAAAGTAAGATGATTATGATTGTATAGAAAATGTAAAAAGTTTTTTGATGTATTTTAATTTAATTTTTACTTTGATTTTAAGAGGGCTTTTTCTATACTTTTTAAGTTAAATAAAAGGTGTTTTATATAGATAATCAACAAAATAGTATTTATTTTATAATAAGTAATCTTAGATGAACATTGCTCTATTACCAAATGATAGTAATAATTATTAAATATTAATATTATAATCAATCAGTCTTCTACCTTCTTAATTACTATTTATTTATTTTTTGTCAAATACCATTGTCATCTTTATCTGACTCAGTGATCAACATTTCTTATAAAACATTATTATTCTTATCAAAAATTATTGATAACGATATTTGACAAAGAATAATAATATTATTATAATAATATCAATAATATTATAATTAAATTCAGCCATTCTCTCTCTATATTCTTATTTATTATAATTACTCTCTTCATAATTTGCCATCATCATCTGCTCTCTGGCTCAATAATCAACATTTATTATCATTAATCAATCTTCGTTAGTATTAGTAATTATTCTCTTTATAATTATTGTCATAATATGACTCAGTAATCAACATTTTTCATCTATTATCAAATTATTATAATCTTCTTTCACTCCCTTTAATCTTATTTCCTTCATAATTCTTGCCATCTTCAAATCTGTTTGAGTCAGTAATCAACTTATCATTTATTTTTTCACAATTATAATCAACAAGTCTTAGTTAAAATTATTAATAACTCTCATCATAATGGTTGAAATTTTTAACTGACTCATAAATCAACGTTTCTCATTTATAATCTCTTTGATATTAATCATTCTCTTCTTCTTCATCGGTACAGGTGTCCATGGTGTCAATTACGTTTTTTTCATAGGGTAGATTTAAGAAATCCTTTTGATACCTTGTCGGTATTACCCCATCATCACAGAGTTTTTTCAAGTCCTTGTATTTGGCAGTTGAAATTGGAAGTTTCTTTTTATATAGGGGTTTCAGAAATATGTTTTTGATTCTTGTCTCAAATGATTCTACACAACGGCCGATACCAGTAGGTATCGGCTGTTGTGTAGAATCTTCAATCGTCTTGACACTTTTCTTCCCTCTACCTTTACCTTTTAATTTGTTCTTCTTATACTTTGCAGTCTCTACGATCTTTTTTTCACGTTCTACATGTTCTAGTTCATGAGTAAATGCATCTATTTTCATTGAATGTTTTGTTTTAATCATCTTGACGTTCTTTTTCTTTATTGTGGCAATCCTTATTTTTGACATTTGCAAGTTTTTCATGTTAGGAGGAAAACATTCTTGTGTTACTGGGTCCCAATCAATAAAATCTTTGTGTTCTAGGGTTGTCACGTGATACGGACGAGGATTTTTTCTTGCGGACTCCATAAAACTAGGCCATTGAGTTGGACTCCATACAGTTAGTTTACGAACTTCTTTCTCAATTACCGAGTGCATGCTGTCGACGGGCATGTAGCTATGCCCTGGCAGCAAAAAGTTGATTTGGATAACTTCAATATTCTTCGAAACCGTCAAAAAATATTGAAAGATAGACAAAATCGTTTTATTGCGATTTTGACCACCGCAGGAATCGCAATAAAACAGTACTTTTTTCACACCTTTTTCGTCAGTATGTTGTAAGTACTTGTAGATGCACGTACCTATCTCCTTCGCGCCGCGTTTTCCGTCGCTTTCACCCCATGTAAAGCAGAACCCATTTTGCGTCGAGCTCTCGTATACTGTGAAATTAAAAACAGTGTACTTTCTGCTATAGAATAGTAAAATGTTATCCCCGTGGGGGGTGTTTAAAATTTTCTGCAAATCAAAACTGGCTACTACTGTGTCATTTGATTGACCAAATTGTAACATGTTCTGATGACTTGAAAATCTTTCATATGTTGCATTTTTTTCATCAATGTGCTGATCGTACTCGGAATCAATCGCAACCTCGCCTTCTTTCATATTATTTTCCTTTTTGGAACATATTTTACACTTATCTTTTTTCGGGACATGGACACTGATGTTGCTATATTCTGTTTTGAAAAAGTCCTTAAATTTGCGTTCATTTAAATAATTTTGTTGCTTTTCTTCACAATATTTTCGATATAATCGATACAGGTTTGTGACATTTTTAAACTCTTGTGGTAAGTATAATTTGTTCGTCTCTTTGCGGCAGTAATGCGACGGAAGAAATGGAAGAGATTCAATATAACTCTTTGTTGAAGCTATAACGGTCTCGTCATATTTTGGCGTAACTGATTTATGTCGTTTTTCTTCTTGAGATATCCCTTCCTCAACATGGCTTAGCGTGTATAACAAATAAGTTTGACGAATATCTAAAGTGTCCAGCAGAAATTTTTGACAAACTTGTCTTCTCCCTTCACCTTCATTAATGAAGTACTCATATGTCCAATATCTTTTGGTTACAATGTCCGATTTTGGTCTTTTAACAGGAACTCTTGACGAACAGTGTATAAGCCAATCTTTTTTTCGTTGAAAATTTAAATTCCAAAAATAATTAAAAATGCTCTGTCTTCTTTCGTCAGGGATATCAAAACAATTTCTAGGACATTTTCCCGGTACACAAGGATTTGGTTTCATTTCTTTAGCTTCTATACTTTTACCGGATTTCGTCTCGTAACTATCGCCTTTCTCTCGTTTTGTTTTTCTAGCTTTTCTTTGGTTCACTGGCTTTTTTTTCTTAAATTCAATGCCTTTTTTACATTCTTTCTTGAGTTTTTTCTTCTTATTTGGTGTTCTTCTTTTTTCACGTCTATTTGTTATGTCTGTTGAGTCCGACAACAAATCACTTTCTTTCCCTGACCATAGTTCAGAACTTCCGCTAGAAAAATCTTCATCTTCAGCAAACTCCACTAAAAATTCATCATCTGATATGAAATCAATGTGTTCCTTTTTTACTTTTGGGAGAGTTTTCTTACATTGTCTCATTCGAGATTTTTTAATGTTTAATTTTGAAGGTTTTGAAGTATCTTCAATTACAAGGACTTCATTATTTGAAAGAGCAGGAGGCTGTAACTCAGTAATCTCTGTGTTGTACAAATCAGGTAAAAAAAAACCTGCAGTATCAATTTCGGGGGAGTCAGGTAGATTCGAAGTCATTAAATTAACGCATGATGATGTAGGTAACTCCAAAAGCTTTGTGGTAGGGAAGGTAGGTTCAGGTAATTCGTTAGCACAGGTACTTGCAGCTCCTGCAGCAGGTATATTCAAGGTTGGTTTAGCAATAATTTCTACTGAAAGTATTTCAATTTTGGAACGTTTGGTAGAGGGTTCTGGTGTGGAACTCTGATCATTTGCAGGTACATGCAAAGATTCATCAGTAGTAGAATCATTAAAAAAGGGATGAGACCTTTCCAGACAAATCGTTGAAGTACTAAGAATATCGCTGCTGTCACTGCTATTTGGAACAACAATACTTTTTCTCTGTTTTCTTAAATTATCTGATGCAATGGTTTCGTTTACTGTATCCGTCGAATTCAAGCTGCTGTTTCGAGCAGAAGCAGACCTGAAAATAAAAATAATTGAATGGTAATCGAAGCCCTGACAACCTGAAAAGCTTTACAGTAAAAATGAAGGAAAAAGTGCTGTTGTAATTTTGACGTATTTTATTATTAGTATAGTATGTATGTATATGTATAATTATAAAAAAAATCAAGAATCCAGTATTAAGGTTGCCTGGAAGAGATCGCTATTAGCGACAAGGCCGCCTGTTGTTTCACTGGAATTTAAGCCCTTTTCACTATGTAATTTGTGTTTTAGTTAAGGTGTGAACAATAGATCTATCTATCTATCTATCTATTATGGTTTCCTTTTAAATAAGTAACCAACCTGTGTAAATAGGACTTTTCAATAAATTTTGGGCTTTCATTATCGCTATTTTCAATTATAGTAACAGATTTTCCTTCTGAACAGTCCTCAGAAATAACATCGGTGGCTCGGGATCTGAAAAGATAGGTTAGATGGTTATTTTTTAATAATAAACTGGTTAAATGCGACTGGTTATGATGATCAGGGTCTGATGATGGAGCACGAAGAAGAGGGTTTATTTTTAAATTTCTTTATTTACTCTTGTTATTTGATTAGTTCACTATTATTTATTTTTAAATAAGAAGGTAACTTACGTGTGCAAAATAAAATCTGTGTCAAATTTTGGGCTTTCTTTATCATGATTTTCAGTATTTGGGTCAGCAGATTTATCTTCTGGACAGTCGTCAGAAATAACAGCGGCAGCTCTGGTTCTAAAAAAACCGGACAAGTGCTAGTCAGACTCGCCCACCGAGGGATCCGTATAAACTAGTACATAAAAAGGGGAAATCATATATTTTTTTATATTTTCCTTAATAAACCAAAAAATATACATCGTAAAAATATTTAAAAACCTGTTTTAGCTTATGACAATGAAGCTCTTTTATAGGATACCCCACATGATATGGTTTATTCACTTTAAGATTTGGATATTCATTCCTTGCATAAAGACACTTTTTTTTGTGATTAAATTAAAAATGTCCAGTTTTCGGTTTTTTTCCTATACGTGTACTATAACACAATGCTTCTTGTTAAATTTCATAGTTCTAGGTCAGCGGGAAGTACCCCATAGGTTTTGTTTTAAATGTATTTTTGTCATGTTTTTAAGGTTCCGTTTTTCCTTTTGAGGCACGGAACCCTAAAAACATGAGAAAAATACGAATAATCGAAAAACCAATGAGTTATTAGGCCTAAGAGATAGTTTTGTGTACATTATGGATTATTTTACCAATTAAATCACGCAGGTAAAACTGCAGAGCATCTTTACTATGTAGTACCTACCTACCTATCAACATAATTCATAAAAAAACAAACTAATGTAGGTATACCAGTATAGGTATAAATAATAAAAATTATTATTATCTACTGATTTACGAAATACGGGTAACTTTTTTAAATTTCGAATTGCAAAATAAATAGTCCTAAACTTAGTAAAATAAATGATTAAAGTTTGATCGCTAATAGCTGCGAATTTCGTTTAAATTTTAGCATAGTGGCCTTTTTTCACATCACTTAAACTGTAAATACCTACAATTCGTTCCTACAAAGATAAATAAATTCGCATGCAATAAAACACTTACCTTTCTATTTTTCCTTTTAGCATTAATAACTCTTGTTTGCGTTGCATCAACTGTTCTAAAATCAACTTATCTTCCATTTTAAATACGGATGTATCTGTATTTAAAAACGAAACACTTTTACCGAACGTCACATACACGGCATCCTCTTCCAAATACGAAATAGCACTGACTCACTGACTACTAAAATTAAAGTCACAAACCGTGTGCTTAAAATTATTGTTATTATAAACCAAACAGTATAACTTGTCTCTTACGCTCACTAGCATAAATACTGTTTAAAAAAGAGACAGTTATTGTGTTGTCATGCACTTGTTATACTCGTGTGTTGGCCGGTTACGTTGTCAGAACTCGGCATCATAATATTCGGAACTCAATATTATTTGCAAATTAAGCTAAGTTGAAAGTTGAAACTATATTTCAATTCTTACGAGCAAATTAGTGTAACCGACATCAAGCTTATAAAGTGTTCAGGTCAGATTAAAGTAAATGTGATTTCTTGCGAAAATTGTATCTATACAAAACAAGGTAACGGTCGGTAAATAGGCAATGCTGTCCTAATTTTAGTGTATGTGTATTTCGATTTAATTTTGTATTTAATACTAGCAGTGTAAATAAACTATTTTTATACTTGACTTTTACTCTAATTTTATTTAATTCTAAAATAGAGATACACTAGTTTAACTCATCATAATAGGTACAATGTCTGTTACATTATAATTCTTACGGCAATTTGAAAAATACTCAGCAAAATTTTGTACTGTAACTGCACTTTTTTTTGAGCTAGAATTTTTTCGAATATACCATTCGAAAGAGCAGAAAAAGCTGAGAAATTCTGTATATACAACTCATTTTACGTATTTTGTCAGTTACTTTAATTGAACCTGCAACCGTCGTATAACAATAGAACTTACAATTTTATCGAATAGTCTTCAAAACCTTTTATAGCAATGATCTAGACTTTTTACAATGAGTTATATTTTAAAGTGATGATTACACAGTAAGTTGTGTAAATACATTTGTTTGTATACATACATACAAACGTATATTCATCAGAAAAATGTAACCATCTTTCTTACGCAATCAGGTAAAAGGAGCAAGTACTAAAAAGCACAAACTTTTTTTTAATAAAAAGTGCAGCAAAAAGAGTTGCGGCTTGCCAGACGGTAAGTGATAAGTATCGCCCATGGACAACTGTAACATCAGTGACATTACTGTTGCTTTCCTAGCGATTTTTAGGTATTTTTAAACACCTTTTTTAAAATGCTCTTTGTAACTTTACTTATTTTACATAAAATTACGTTTCATCCTCTTTATTTAGTTTTATCGGAAAAAATCATAGGGTTTAATAAACGACTTCTCTTTTATCCGTAGATCCGCAGCATTGTATTCAAATATTGAACCAATGAAAACACATAGACCTGACGGAACGGCGGTTCATCCGAAAACTTCAATTTGGACATGCAAATTCTATAACAATTCGGGAATTTTGCTCAAAATACATCGTCAAAAGTTGCCATAAATATACATGTATACATATAACCCTTTTTTCCGTTGAGGAGAGGGCCAGAGACACTTCAGATCTTTCCACCTCTTACGATTTGACACATCTTTCGCTTCAGTATATTTGTTTAACTAGTACTCCGTAGAGTGCTAAACTACCTACTACTTTGAATGAAATGTCGTATAATTATTTCACAAACTACAGTTCAGGCGTACTTTTCATTTCGAAAATTAAGACAGTTAGATAAATGAAGTTACAAGTTGTCAGTTGGCTATCAATCTGATTTTTAGGGTTCCGTACCCAAACGGTAAAAACGGGATCCTATTACTAAGACTTCGCTGTCTGTCCGTCCATCTGTCCGTCCGTCTGTCACCAGGCTGTATCTCATGAACCGTGATAGTTAGACAGTTGAAATTTTCACAGATGATGTATTTCTGTTGCCGCTATAACAAAAAATATTAAAAAATATAATAAAATAAATATTTAAGGGGGGCTCCCATACAACAAACGTAATATTTTTGCAGTTTTTATAGATAATGGTACGGAACCCTTCGTGCGCGAGTCCGACTCGCATTTGGCCGGTTTTTATTTTACCATATAACTCCGTTACTTATAAACCGATTTCATTTTTTTTTGTTTGAAAGGATATATTTTCAGAATATTCCCATAGCAATTACTAAATACCGGTTAAGTTATTTGTTTTTTATAACAAAATTGCGCATTTTGAAGTCAGTTTTTCAAACTACAAATTTTATTTAAGACGTCCTACTTTGAGTCAAGCAAAAAGTAGTAGTAGTAATATTAAACAGTTCGCAGTTGAAATATTATATCTTTTGTTTTTAACCCAAAAAAAGATACAGAACTAGGCTACAAATTACAAGTTGATAGTTATTTACATAATCGCTTGGCTTTAGGCTTTCAGGCATTTATTTATACTTTACTAAAACAATAAACGGACGAATTAAATATTACTGAGGTCTGAGGCTGGTTTAAAATAACGACTCACTGGTATTTTATGTATATTTTCTATAATCGCTTTTCAGATTATATTTATTTATGACAATATTATGTCACAAATAAATATAATTATATTTTGTTTTTATCTTCGCTTCGTGAGGTTAAGAATAATCATTGAATTTTAATGCCAGATTTTTTGATGACATTAATTTTGACCTTATTTAAGCTATGGATAATAAATGAGGGAAATCCGACGGCGCACGTACATGAATTATTATTCTACAGACTGTTTTAAAACAAAAAGTTTAGTATTTTCTCCAGAAAAAAGCAACAACGGAGTTTTGAGTTGAAAGTTGTGAGGTTTCATTGTGTTTTTTTTAAGTAGTTGGTATACAAAGTTGTAATGCAATTGTAGAGAATAGAGTAGAGTTTATGCATGCAGAATATGTGTTTCAAGAGAACTTGTTAGCGACGTAACTGGAGGAAATCGGGAGATTTGTAACTTTTTAATACGCCTTTATTAGGTCGACCTGTATACATACAGGTCGACCTAATAAAAGTTAGTTACAACTAACTATGTAATGAAATCTAAGGTAACTAATTTAACCATCTTCCAAGGATCGTAGCGTCATGAAAATTGGCAGCTGTATGTAGTTCTGATGACAATACAATAATATGGTACTGTCGAACTGATCTGATGATGGAGCCGGAAGATATGAACTAGAACTTCATGACGGAACATCGTATCATAGGTGTGTTTGGATTTGTTAGAAAAGTCTTGTAATGAACTTTGACCACAATAATTTGTAGCGTGTTTTTTAGTTTTTTAAACTGTAATTTATTAGTCATATTTTTCTGTGAATGAAAATTATAATTAGGATTCCAGAAAAATCGAAGCAGAAAAAAAAGAGAAAATGAAAAAACGAAATGAGAAAATGTATCTAAAATCCAAAAATTATCCGGTTCAATGATTATTTTGTTTTATCTGTTTAAAATCATAACTTGTACTTGGTTTACTTTATCAAATTTTGCAATCTCCGGGTGCCGCGTTTAGTGAAATTGACTGGCTATTATAGTTACTAATCTAGAACCAAAGGGTTATCTGACTAACAAGAGGTGTAGAGTCCGTTCAGTTATGAAATTCCTCTGGATGTCATTGTCAAGCTAAGTAAAATTGCAAACTATTTTAAAAACATAATGAATTATCAAGTTCTCATGGTCACATATTATATATTTTTTTATATACTATAGATCTACGATTGACCACCAACTCGCCTGATGTTAAGCGACGGTGTGGCCGAGGATGGAGCTCGTCGATCTAGAAGATATCTATTCACTCTAGCCTTGAAAATTCCAAGATTGTAGGTCTCAGGAAACATAGATGGCGGCAACGAATTCCATTCTTGTGCAGTACGCAACAGGAATGTGGATCGATATCGCTGAGTACGGATTTTTGGTATTTCTACGAGAAATGGGTGGTGATTCGCCGATTTTCTGCTAGTCCTGTAGTGAAATGGGGAAACTTTGTTATCCATTAGACATTGTCTGGGTGTTTTTTCAGAAATTACTGTTTTTTTCTCTGCATGATCATCGCGACATTCACGCTCGTAGATAATTCGACAGTAAGCATATACTTTTTTAAGAACTCAAAACATGATATTCTTACAGGCTTCATACATAATGTGCATCATATTATGCATCAAAATATAGCTGGATTAATATCAAAATCAGAATCACTTTCAGTATGCATAGAAGAATTATTAGAGAAAAATATAGCAGTTGATGTTGTGTGCATTACAGAGCACAATATGATGTCCGGGTATGAGAATTACCTACATATTCCAAACTACTCTTTAGCAAATACATGCAGCAGACCAAACACAAAAAGAGGGGGAAGTTGCATCCTAGTAAGAAATGGGCATGAGTGGAGTGAACTCCCAGATATAAAACAGCTTTCTGTATTTAATGTAATTGAGTGTTGCGCTTTAAAAATGACTAGCTATAACATTATTGTATTGTGTGTTTACAGAGTCCCACATAATGGAAACAAAGTAATATTTTTTTCTGTGTTACAAAATATTTTGGAACACTTAAATCGAACAAAACATGATCATATTGTCATGACAGGTGACTTCAACATTAATGTCTTAAAAACTAATAAGGCTACTCGAGATTTTGAATGTCTTCTTTCTAGAAATAGCTTGTTTTTAGCACTAAAAGAACCTACCAGGCCGATAAGCCAGACCTGTATTGACAACTTTGCTCATAATTTTAAAAAGAAATGTAAAGTGGAAGTGATAGGATTAGCATTATCGGATCATACAGCTCAATTGTTGCGTTGCCCTGTGAAGAAACTCTGTGTCCTCAAATCGTGGCGTAGGAAATGTAGAGACTATTGCATGGAAAATATTATCAAATTTCAAAATCACATCAGAAGACTCACCTTTTCAGAAATATACACTATAAATGATGCAAATATGGCATATCGAACTTTCATAGCAGATTTTAAACTGATTCATGACTTATGTTTTCCTTATAAAACTGTGACAATTAGAGTTAATAGAAAAGCAACATGGATTTCTCGTGGTCTGAAAATTTGTAGTAAGAAGAAACGTTTGCTATTTAATCTTGCTAGAACAAAACCTAATGAGATTAATAAGATGAAGTATAGGTCCTACAGTAAACTTTACAAAAAAATTATTAAACTAACACAAAAAACTCAAAATAATTTCAAGATTAAAAATTCTGATAATAAGTCAAAAACCACATGGCAAATAATTAATAAAGTAAGAAATAACCTACCAACCAGGCAAATTGAAAAAATTAAAATAAATAATAAATTTGTAACTGACCCCAACTGCATTGCAAACGCTTTTAATGATTATTTTGTAGATAAAATAACACCACTTCCTGGCTCTGGTAACAATGTAACTCAACACATCACAAGTTCTAATAATTCGATGTTCATGGCACCATCAACACCATATGACATCATTAAAATTACAAGTTCCCTAAAAATACTAATAGTGTAGGATATGATGGAATAAATACAAAAATAATAAAATCTGTCAAAGAATGCATTTGTGGTCCTTTAAGTCATATTATTAATTTATGTATTAGTTCAGGTACATTTCCAGACGATTTAAAAAAAAGTGTAGTAATACTTCTTTTTAAAAAGGAAAACAGGCATCTAATGGAGTACTATAGACCTATAGCTCTTGTACCAATTATGTCGAAAATATTTGAAAAATACTTTAATCAGCAGATGAACAACTACTTCGAAAACTTTAATCTACTATGTAATGAACAAAAAGGTTTTAGACGAAATAAGACTATTAATACTGCAATATATGAGTTTCTGCATAAAGTTATGATGAATGTAGATCGAAATAATGCTGTATGTGCGATTTACTGTGATATGACCCAAGCATTTGATTATGTAAATCACAATATTCTGTTCAATAAACTTGATGCATATGGTGTTAGAGGCAATGTCCTTGATCTAATTAAATCGTACTCGACAGGTAGAACGCAAGTAACAAATATAACTAGAATTAATCATAAGACAAAACTAGAAGAAACGTTCTCTTCACAAGAACGTTCAGTTAAATTTGGTGTACCACAGGGCAGTGTCTGGGGCCCGTTCTTCTTTGTGGCATATATCAATGACTTGCCAAAAACCACTCATTATCCAATGTCACTTTTCGCTGATGATAGTACTGTAACTATTCCTTGCAAAAACAGAGAACATTATGAGGCTGATATCAACAACACCCTCCATTCTATTATCCAATGGTTAAACTCTAATAATTTAAAAATAAATATTAATAAAACAAACATAATGCAATTCACCCAAAGATCTAATTTCATACCTGATATAAATATAAACTATCAAAATAAAAAAGTTAAAGAAGTTGATACTGCCAAATTTCTTGGGATCACTATTGACAAGCAATTAGATTGGAAAACACAAGTCGAGGAAGTGTGTAGTAAGTTGGGCAGCTCGGCATATGCTCTCCACAGACTTGCACCTGTAGTGAAGACCGATGCACTCCTAACCTCATACCATGGTTTGGTAGCATCAGTTTTAAGATATGGCTTGATTTTCTGGGGCAACTCAACACATGTTGAGCTCGCATTCAAGGCACAAAAACGTTGCATTAGAGTGATGTTTGGACTTCATAGTACTGATAGCTGTAGACCAAAATTTATTGAACACAAGATCCTAACACTTGCATCAATGTATATATTTGAAGTTGCATGCTTTGTGAAAATGCACCCCAACTACTTTCCCATAGCAAGTCATAAACGGAGTAGGCGTGACAAACATAAGTTACTGATAGTTAGACATAATAAGAAGGTAATGAATTGTAGTATTTTCGGCATGGGACCAGTAATTTATAATAAAATACCCATTGTACTTAAAAATCTTAATACAAGTTTATTTAAAAAGAAATTGAAAAGTATTCTGCTAAGTAAATGTGCTAACACTGTGAAAGATTATTTCAATGACAAAGAATTTAATTGGAATACTGACATTGATAATCTCCTATGACATTGCAACAATCCCTTATCTTGGCATCTCTGATAGTTTTTACATTGTAATCTGAAGTTTGACATTGAATTATTTATGATTTCATTATAATTTTGACATGGATTAAATTTAACATTGTAACTATAACTTGACATGGATTAATTTGATATTATAATTGTAACTTGACATGGATTAAATTTGACATTGTAATTATAACTTAACATGGATTAAATTTGATATTGTAATTATAATTTGACATTGTATAATTGAAATGATAACTTCATATTTTTGACTTTTTTTTCTGTAATAATAGTTTTTTTTTGGAATGTCAATTTTTAAAATCACTCGGTGAGCCCACTTCCAGTATTGCATGCCTGCTGGAGAGGCAAGTTTGTATAGGGAAAATCTAGAATTGTTATAATTCCATATTAAGATCCTTAATGTACCTACAAACTGCAATAAAATTATTTGTATTTGTATTTGTATTTGTGTTAACAGCGCGCTGTGCAAAGGGAATACAATGTCTGAACGGACTCTATGCGAAATGCGATTCGTCTTTCTTTTATTCGACTAACATACAAAATTATAAGCTATATTTTGTAGTGAGATCACGATTACATATATGGTTACTTAAAGTCAGTAATACTACAGTGCTCTGTATTAACAAAAACCACAATGGTTAAGGAAAGTTTTCTCGAAATTAATACTAATATTCATAAAGCGAAGGTAACCAAGCGAGAGTCTATCGAGCGCGCGCCAAAGTTCATTAAAACACAGAGTTAAATTAAACTGGAAGGCTGGAAGCGACACATCCCTTTGAGCGTGGTTAATGGACCGTGCGCCACCTTCTGGTAATTGCACACAACAGCTAATAATCTTGCGCGGAAATTACACTGGATGTGCCCCTTTGGGGCTTAGTTATGTAAGTACATTAATTTATGTTCTGACTGCCATATTTTAGCACTTAAATTTTTATAACACACACTTTGACATATCTTACTTTACTCCCCCCATACCCCATAACTCTTAGTTGGGGTATGGGGGGAGTATCGTCTATCTATATTGTCTTATGATTCATTTATATCCACATCTTCTTCCTCCATCATGGAATTGCTACATTATTTCATAGTATGTTGCCTGTTGAGTTATATTTACTTGCCAAATTTCTCGTGCCACAAACGCCGTCTTGAGCTAAGGGTTAAACATTTCACTGTAATACGAACATTCTTTACCTCCGTTAGCTAAAGCCATATTAATGGCCACCGACCGCCAGGGGCCATAATGTCCGATGTATCGACGTTTTACGATATGTCCCAAGGGTCCGTAATGGAAGTTTTTATGTATAGACCTGCTTTTATTAATATTATCCGATTTTATAGTTTGACAGCAACAAAAAATCGACTATGATGTCCGGTTTTAGTGCTTACCAATTTTTCAAAGTTGTTTCCGAATTATATCAAGCGCGAAGTACATAATGTTACCAGGTCTTGTCAGATTAATTAAATTACTTTTCATGGTTACTTGGTTATTAAAGTCTTCTGTAGCAGAAGTTATACTCTACTGTGTAAATCTACCAAGGGTTAGTTTGTAAATGTGAACCATGATGTCTTTATAATTATAACTGAATTCAAAAAGAAGGCTCAACTATAGTTTTGATATGCTCGTCGGTATCTTCGCCGGTATCTTTGTCAACCGATTTCAGTTTGCATCATGATTAAAATAATTTTGAATCAGTTTCAATAATATGTAAATAACAAAAATTCTGGCGTCTGCTAATTGAAAAAAATATCATTTTTTTTGCAGCTGATGTAAATGTAGCAAGGATTGTCAATATATTAAATTTGAATCAAAAAGGATAGAGTTTATAATGAAATTCATCGCAATTTGCACAAGTGCTTATTTATTCCCTTGACAATTCTAATTTAATTGATGTAATTTAAAATTTGCTTTTTTACGAAACAAACATAACAAAGGCAATATTTTTAATTGGTCACAATGATCTTCATGCAGGTTTTTTTGTGAAAGATCTAAATTTTTGTGAAAGATCCTACATCTTTCACAAAAATTGACAAGGAATTTTCATAAAAACAAAGTATTACATGACAGTTGTTCGATCCTTTTTGTTTCATTAGGTTCATCTTCGAGCATACGTGAGCCAAGGACGTGACCCCACGTCATGTCCGCAGATCCCAGCACTACATCCATTTGTTACGCCAACATATGTCAGATTCTGACACTTATCAACTACTACATCGCTTATTTATCACATTGTGACATTTCCATTTGCAAGAACAGTTCGAAATATAAAAATATTAACACATATTCCTATTTGTTCAAAGTGCACCTTCAAAATTGTTGGTTCACACTAGATATTCAAAGTACTAGTTATGTTTACTTTAGATATTGGCCGTTATGCGCATATTAGGCATGGCCAGATGTTACACAAGCTGGTCTAAGATAAAACTAGCTTCTATAATACGTATTTAGGACACGTTCCAGGCTTGCTTGAGTGGTTTAGTGTTCAATACAGGGAAGAAATTCTGTTGATGCCTGTAATTCTAGAGACTTAACGTATGCCTATTTATTCATGTTCAGAATTACATCACGATTACACTTTTTTTTTCTTTATACCGCTAGTAAATAGATATCTTTTAGGCAAGCGTGTTGTATTGTAGGCTATATGGAGTTTATCTCGTCGCTTTAGTGCTTGTTTAACAAAACCGCCACATTTATCGAAAATCACTTTTAAATGCAGTCTTGTTAAGGATTAAATTTCAGTTCTGTTGGTTAAAAAAAAATGTAACTTTTTGCTTTTAAAACTACAAAAATATAGTTTAAAATTTCTTTGTTTCACAACAACGTAATGAAAATTTCATGCTTGTTTAAGATAAGTACAAAGCTTGAGGCAAATCCAACATCGAAACAAAAATGTTGTGCTTGAGTAACACAAGTGCTCTCATCGACCAATCACAGTTCACGACGTCATGTCCGCCATTTTGATTGTGTCGTCACTCTGGCTTGAATACGTGCACAAAACTTGTGTCGCTGCCGCTAAATATTTATAAAACAGACGATTTAGTTGTATTACTGTGCTAAAACTCAGGGGTCGAAAAAGGTCAGTAAAGTCAGTAAAAGTCAGTATTTTTTGCCTAGTTCAGTAAAAGTCAGTTTTTTTCGAAAATGGTCAGTATTTTTAGCTCAGTCGCCACATATTTTTCATAAGCATTACCAAAATACTGAGTAATATGTAACAATGTTGAAAAAAATGCAAAATTCTGTTAAATTTTCGCGCTCGGTTCGCTCGCGCCTTTTTTACTTGTACCTTTTTTGTTAGTATTAGTCATGAAAAAGCCGGAACTATTAAAAAATATTATAATCGATTTGTATCTAGCTCATGTATAAAAAAAGAATTTCAAGCCTTAAAAATATAGCTTTTTAAATAAAATAGAACAAAAAACTCTTCTCCTGTAAAATTTTACCAATGGTAGTTGTGTTATACAAGCACTAAAGTGACGATCTGGTAACTCGACGGTCAAGTGCAAGCTTATCAATGATAAAAGAGTTAACGTTTCAAGATGTTTAGGTAATCAGTAGCATAATGCATATTTTTTTAATTGAGTGCTAGTGATATGAGTGCCATTGATGAAGCCAGTGCCAAGATAAAATAAAACAAATTAATTCCTTGGATTCAAAGTGTTTGTTCTGTGTGTTACAGCAAATGCACACTTCGTTCTAACAAAAAATATGGTTTCAAAGCTTAATATTTCGCAAACAGATCAATTGATGATTTTCTCACACCCTCCTATGTTTTTTGATTACCTATCCAACGATACCCCACACGATGGGGTAAATCAGAAAAAATACATCCCCACTTTACAAGTAAACCAAAAAAAAATATTTCAAGATTTTTTCAACGACCATTTTGGCGTGATTAATCTTCTATCCCTATCGAATTTTGATTGATTCAACTACTATTTTACAAAATAATATATTTAAAAAAATAGCTTACTCTGTATCTGAGAAACAGCCCCATTCCCTCGTGAGTTGAAAACACTAGAAGCTTCGATTCCCCAAGCCTACTGTGAGCTTCCGCTTACATTATTCTGTGCTTATATTTTTAATATCCCGGCTCGTCCGGCTCGAGCACGGCTCGCCCGTGACCGGAATATAGATATTTTTACAATTTACACTAGCTATATTACCCCGTTTCACTCGTGAAACCTTTAATATCTTAGGAATTAATAACTTCTGTTTATTTTAATTTATATAATTGTAAAGCTTTGTGAAGATATTTTTCATAACTTTTCAGTTCCATTGATTTACTAATTATTATTTTTGTTTTTCAGTAACGAAAATTTTCTAGAACTGACGATTATTTATCCCTGACATTTGTCTCTTCGTTTATAATATTCTATAATTAAATAAAAATAAAATTAATATTTAAGGGGGTTCCCATACAACTAACGTGATTTTTTTGCCGTTTTTATAGATAATGCTACGGAACCCTTCGTACGCGAGTCCGACTCACACTGGGACGGTTTTATTTTATAGATGGTATCTTCATTATATATATATTTTAATGTTACGTATATTAATTTATATTTTCCGGAATTGTTATTATTTGCATGGCTGGACATTTTTCAACTCAAAGAAATTTCATCGTACACCATATAGATGTCAAATTTCTCGGTCATATTTCTCTTTGGCGCGTCTCTATCTCTGTAAAAATCACGTTGCTGCTTTGATGTTACCTAAAAAGTACAAACAAACGCACTCTTAATTTATATTAGGGATTTGGCCCCAGGGCAGGGTAGGGTCAGAGATACATACGTGTTAAACATTCGTGTATAAATATATGCTGATTGAACCTTTCCGGGTTGAGGGTGGAGAGAACTACGTGATCACTGCAAATTACGTAGATAATTCCAGTTACATTCGATGAAAATATACGTTAAATTGTATTCGGGTAGTTAGGTCGTACACCCTACATATTCCTTCGTATTCATATAGTTTTGGTTACATTGACCTCGGTGTGAAGGCTACCGTTATCGCAATAAAACCGTTTTTGCAACTTTATCTTAATGATCGGGTAAAGTTTCTTTCATTCTCCTTATGTTGTTCATTGTCTACTGAAGTTGGTATGTTTTATTAACACGCTTTTATTAGGTCGACCTGTATGTAATGAAATCTAAGGTAACTTCATGATAATTGGCAGCTGTATGTAGTTCTGATGACAATACAATAATATGGTACTGTCGAATTGATCTGATGATGGAGCCGGAAGATATGAACTAGAACTTCATGATGGAACATCGTATCATAGCTGTGTTTGGATTTGTTAGAAAAGTGTTGTAATGAACTTTGACCACAATAATTTGTAGCGTGTTTTTTAGTTTTTTAAACTGTAATTTTTATTAACTTACATCATAATTGCAATTTTATTTCCAAAAACATTGACATGATGTTTTTACATACATTATGTCTACGGTTGAACGTTATTAACCGACTTAGAAAAAAGGAGATTATCAATTCGACCTGTATGTTTGTAATATTGTCAGAATTGCACAATTTTTTGGGTTCCTTACCTCAAAAGGAAATAACGGAACCCTTATAGGATCACTTTGTTGTCCGCCTGTCCGTCCGTCCGGGTGTCAAGACCTGTATCTCGCGAACGCATGAAGGTATCGTGTTGAAATTAAAACTGTATACGCAGATCCATAGTCTCTTGTTGCAGAAAGAAAAATCAAATTTCTCAGTTTTCGTAAAAAAGTTACAGCTGAAGTTCCATCGTAGACCACAACGTCGCTTAAAATCAGGTGGTCAAGCGCAACCTATTACAACATTTAAAAAAACTGGATGTTCGTGCTTGGTACACACTTGCACAAGATAGATAAGGATGGCGTCTTATGTATTGAAAACTAAACTCAATTTGAACCGCTGTAGTAACAAAGATTTGAATAATAATTACATAAACTAAGAACAAATTTTATCTTTCACAGAAGTAAATGCATTAGTTGAAATCTTTGTCAAATACTACATATACCTGCTCCAAAACTCTGTTTATCGTACACGTTGGTATTCCATTATATTAGTATGTATGTAGCCAGTGCGTGCCGCCTGTCGCTGTCTCTGACCGCTAGTTAGCCTGCCTGTCAGGCCGTTTGTGACCGCCAATAGGCCGGAAATGGCTTTATGTCGTATCTTGCAGGAAGCCGTGGGATACCCATGTGGATGATTCTTTCCGCACGCCTCGTTTTCTCGTTAAACGACTTCCAAGATATTTCTTTTCGCAATGTCAAAGAACTTAAGTTATTTCGTGTTCAGGTTGTAGGTATTTTGTGACGGAAATTACTTTAGTAAATATTTTTTTCATAGCTGCTCTGATAGTATTGTCTGTAATCAGCATCTATTCTGAAAAGTGACATAATATTAATATACTGATGGCCGATGGAGTTGAAAAATTCTCTAGTGGATAGTGTACAATCAGCACAGTTTCGAACAAAACCATCATTTAATTAGAGTTGTTTATTTACTACTGAAACGGAATTAATTTAAAAAATATGGGACATCTGGAAGTTATACTGAATCTAACGCAAAAATAATTTTCGAAATCCGTCTACGAATGACAGAAAAATCGGTAAACATACAAAGAAATATACATATAGTGGAACATAAAAACCTCATCCGTTTCCGAAGTCTGTTTATTTTTATTTTATTTCATTTATTTAACAAAATCTACAGCCCTTTATAACATACATAAATAACTTAGATAAGGCTTAAGGCCAATAATAGATTTTCATTTTATATTTAATCATATACAATTACAGTCGTAAAGTAAAGGAAGATACTTTTACATTAAATAGAAAAATAAGCCCTGCTTAAACTAAACGTGTGCGTGATGTGAGTGTATAATGGTGAATGTGTGAATGTGTGCATGTGTGTGTTTAAAAAGGGTGTTCACTGCGGACGAATTTTCTAAATTATTCGTATCTCAAACCCAACTCTTTGTTCACAAGGAACACGTAGGATTGCTTTACTCTGACTTCCATTCCAACATTCCGTCCCTTCGAGGCCTCGTCTTTAACATGACACCCGCGTTGGAAGCGATAAAATCTCCAAAAGATACATCACAATACGCCTATAGCGGTGAAAACTAAACAAGCTTCCCCACTAACGTTCGTATGTAAATCTTATTCGAAACGAGACCGCTCATTTTAGCGTAAAAAGCGAAAAAGCGACGCAAATAAAACGAAATGAGCAGAAAAAGTCTGTATTAGCTAATAAAACTTTTTATATGGTTAAGAGATTTTTAACAACTTCACAGACACGAGCAAAGCTGTTAATGTTGAATGAATGAATGAAGACATTTTATGCTATAGATAACTAAAATATGCCTGATTTGTAAGTTAGGCATACGATAACCCATTATTTCTTTCGATCTATAACCTAAACAAGCTCCCTTAGAAAAGTCTCGTGTTTTTCACTGCGTGCTGCGTATATTTATAATACCGAGGTTATAAACTTGTGAAACGGGTGACACTCGAGTCGGTATTGTGAGTCGTGATCAAATATTTAGCCTGTCGTACTTAAAATATGTTTTACTCTGAAAAGTGTAAAAAATTGAAAGAAAATCAATTAATTTATATTTTTTCTTTTTTTCTACAGGTAAGAAATACCGGCCGCGGCGTGCGATGAGCGATTATTAGAAGATCAACGACTCAACATTAGGCTTATGATGTGATAATACATGGCAGCAGTTCAATGGCGCTGGTAAGTAGTGTCATGAGTAAAAATAAAAATAAAGAAGTAAGGTCGAATTCAGACCAGCGAAATGAGCGCGGTGTGCCTACAAGAAAATACATAATAAATATACTACGTATTTGATAAACAAAATGAATGTAAAATTTAGTTTCCCCCGGTTAGAGGTCTGGCCTATTTATTTATACTTTTTGTTATCGAACACGTAGATCTATTTCTAACCTCAACACTAAACAAAAACAATAATCTGCAAAAGATTTTTTAAATTCAGGTAACGAAATACAAAACACAATAATCTGCAAAGGATTTTTTAATTCAGGTAACGCAATATTTATGCAGTGGACAGTGGACAAAAGTCAGGCGTCAAAATCTCGAAAATAGCGCTCTGGTGACACTAGTTGAGTTGAAGTTTTTTATACACATATTTAACTTCAATGATAAATGCAATATTATGTATGATACCATAGAACTGGTCTGGTGCTACGCATGGGGAATATGAATAGTTGTATATTTTCACCAATACAAATATAATGGTGTCATTTCAAATCAGTTCAGTTCGTAGTATTTTACCGCTGTATTAATATTGAAGTAGGTGAAAATGATATTATTTTATTCCGGAAAACTTTGCATTTGAAATTTATGCAATAGAATTTCAAATAAAGTTTTCGTAGCACGTAGCGTCGTAGCACGTTCGTAGCTGTAGCGCTACGATTATTATTTTCTGTTTTGCATGAAACTATGGTTATAACTATGAAGCTATAGTTGATATTATCGTAAATAACACCAAAGTCACTATCTTATACAATATCATAATATTATATAAGTTACATTATACTGGTAGTAAATGGTATGAGCTTATTGCTTATTAACTTTTTTATTATGATTAGATTTTTTAAATTATGAATAAGAATTTGCAATTTTCTTTTTAATAAGTTGATCCATACAAAGTGTTTCAGCTAATTTGACTACGGTCTGCGGTTTAATTATAATACCTCAGGAACCGTTTATATAAAAACTATGAATAATGGTGTTTATTTCTTTTTTTATTATTACAATATTTTATTTAAATCGCATTTTTTGAAAGTATGTGTAAACCTTGCAACTGAATTTAAACCCGTTATTACTGCTGATTAAGCTAAAGTTTTCATAGAAGTTGCATGGTTTATTTAGCTTACAATGTATACCATCATCAGTGACATCGCTCGAAATCCAATAACTCCTAAGGATGGTACCAATTCGTTTTATTCATCCCCGTGGTGAATGAATATCAAATTAAATGGTCTGATGTGATGAATATGAAAAATTGATTTACTTAGTAAAGTTATAAAAAATAATAATGAAACAATAAAAATTGTAACCTACCCATTCAAAATTTATTATTAAGTATAGTATAATAAACTGCAACAATTGACTTCAAAATACGCAATTGGGTATGTAAAGAAAAATGTAACATATGCTGATTCCAAAACCATTTCGAGATTATATGTCTATAAACCATATTTTTTTATTTAGGGCACATAAAATGATGAGATCGCGCAAATTTTTGCGAAAATATAAAAAATATTTGACCTTCAGTCGACCTCTAAAATGTAAAATGAAATGTAGTTATTAAAATTTAGTTGGTAAAAAAAGATGAAACTGACAGCATTGGCATTGACAAGAGAGACAATATCTCTATGACAACTGTCATACCAAAATAAATAAACAAAGAAAATAATTATTTTGTGTGTTTGGTGCTCTGCTACCCTATTGATTTGTATTAAATTAATTCTGTTCATTATCTTTACGACGACTTTGCTTTCCTACCGTTTTGATTGATACTGCATTTACGTTGACCACTACTTTGTTATAAGGAACTGTTTGCCTACTGATTGGATAAATTATGGATAATTTTGTACGTGCCGACTCTGCTAACTTACCTAAGGTTGAGAATCTTATCATTCTTGAGTTCATCTCAACTAGCGACAAGAACAACATCGCAAAAATCCGAGGAGCTAAAGAGCTAAAACTTATGAACAATGCCAGGATATGAAATAAAAGTGATTGACAGTACATAACTTCTTTTTTGAAATGATTTTATTGTGTTTAATTATATACCAATTTCATTGTAATTATATAAGGGTTATATAAGGGTTTATTTTATTTACATTTATACACTATTTATTTTATTCTGGATCCTTTTTCTGGTTCATTGTACTGCAGCATCAATGCTTCGCCCAGGAACATATTCTACGTTAACTTGTTCACACCAGTCTTTTAAAGGTTTCCTTTACTTGAAAAAAACAGTTTATTAGGATTTTTGGCACGAAAGTCGAAACATTTCACAGTATTGTAGTTTCTGAATAATATTGTGAATTTGTTTCATTTCAATGCGCAAACACAATCGCGAAGACCTTGGAAAACATTAATTAATTACAACGAGCTCAATATTAATTATTCTTTTTTTCATTCTTTATGTTTACACAACGTATTTGTTTTTTCAAAACACAACAAAAACCGATGATCTCTTGTATCAGTCAGAGACAAAAACGAATATAGGTACATGTCACTGTCAAGTTGACTTATATGTATTTTTTAGTTCATGTTGGCTATCACAACATCTTATTCAGTAGGTACGATGACGTCATCCTTCCTACTGACGATTTTATCTTTAAAAAAATATTAAAAAATAAGTACTGAACAGAATAAAAAAATATTGAAATTAGTTTTTCTAAATGATCCATTCTATCATATAAAAATATAAAAAAAATACCAAAAAAAAACTTTACATACCCAATTTCGTTATATCCTCTTAAATAAAAAATATTTTTTCTAATCGGTTTAGAAATAACGGAGTTATGAGGTACTCGTATTAAACAGAAAAAAAACGAATTGAGAAACTTCTCTTTTTAAAGTCTGTCGAAAGTAGAATCATCGAAATCAAGAAAGTTTTATCACAATGGAAGGAGCCATAAACTTTGCCTGTTCGCTACTCAGTTGTATAAAACGTGTCCGCTTCATTCCTATTTTCCGATTATACATTGCATCAAGTTGGCATCATGTGAAGATAAATTAACTACTAAAATACGTGACAATTTAATACATTTTTTACGTCACCTAACCTAGTGTTGTACTAAAACGCACGTACAAAAATATGGACATATTTTTATAACCACACTGTCAAAAATCATTATATTTCCGTATTTTTTTGGTAAAAAATAGTGGACATGGAGTTAAACACCATACATTCTATCTATTGAGCATAGCGAAAAATTCTTAATCTTAAATCTAAATCTTAGAACTAGACGTGAAAATCACAACTTGAATGCAATTAGATGATGTTTTGTTACTGCATGAGAGAAGAAAAAAAAACTACCGTCTAACCAACAAATTTTCTTTTAATGTGTGTCTTAATACATTTGTCATACACATTTTACCAGATCGATTATGTACATGAATGAAATAAATACCAAAGTCACAACATAAAATAAAATATTACGATTTAAAATATTAGCTTTTAATAGATTTAGGTATTTAATAAAAAAAGGCTTTGATTTGAACATTAGCGGGCAAGAAAGTTTCCGTAGCTTGTTTAATATTTATAGCAGTCTGTATAAATCTGTCATTTAACAGAATAGGTCTCAATAAACGGCTCTATTCACAAAAATATCGGCGAGTTTTTCTCCGAATCGTCCGCGCGTCCCCGTGAATGGCTATCGGGCCACAGATAAAGTAATTTCCGTCGTATTTGCTTCCATTCGGCGATAATGCTAGTATTATTGTATGGATGTCGATAGGCTGTAATCTTACATTCACATGAATTATATTAATGTAATGATAATGGTTCTAGAAGTTGTATTAGATTATTTGGTGACGTACCTACCGGAACCGATATTATGAAGACATTATGGTCGTATATCTATGTTTAGCTGTAGATAATGATAATAGTATAGATAGATAATAGATTTTTATTTTTTTACATATGAAAAACCATTTAATTACCTGTTTAAATTATATGTTAGCACTGTAGGTAGTAACAATAATAGATGTATATATTTTCATATACAAATAGCCAAAGAAAATTTGTAACCAAAGATTTTTCACATGGAAATATTATTATTAACTTCCATTAGAAATTGTATACTACATAAGAAATTATTATAGTACATAAGAACTCAATGTTGCACGCCCGCAATGGGTAAACTGTTGAAACCAATATTTTTTAAGAACTCTGTACACAGTTATGAGCAATAAAGTATATTTGATTTGATTTGATTTGACTTGATACACATAATAATATTTTTAGTTAAGTAATATTTAGGGTTGTTGTAAATCAGATACAATATATTTAATTTAGCTGTGCCTGGGCTATATGTATAATATTGTTTTATTCGCGCAGTAATCTTCTTCTTTCTCGTGTTTATTTTATTTTCTTATTGTAATATATGTTTGTATATTTATTTTAGTTCACTTTACACGTTCCTGATGTTATACTGTTTTCTCCCAGTATTACTGTAGATATACTAGTGATCTTGTGATGTACAAGAAATAAAAAGAAAAGTAGTAATGGAAAATGATAATGATGATGATAACAGTGGAAAATGTGTTAGATAAGTCCTTCAGGGTCCCAGATACTTTTATATCAAATATTATGATCCGTCCAGATGTTACACCGTGAAAATGTATCAAACGGATAAAGAAACAGAGTTAATTTATTTTTTGTATATATATACAAGAATGTTGAACAATAATATAATCTATTGCATTACAGATTATTAAATAATTTGATCCAATATGAAAATAATAATGAAAACAACTGAGTGAGACATTTGACTGATTGAGAAGACAAGTTCTCGCTTGAGCATAAGTGTGTTATAACACACGCGTCTGTTTAATAGTAAATGGTATTTATAAACACCATTTACTATTAAACAGACGCGCTCGAAAACTTGTTTTCTTCAGCTTGGTGAATACATACTTTGCTTGGCAGTCGAATAACTAGCAAAGCAAATGAGTATCACCACTAATAAAATCTTTTCTATGTTGTAATACGTTTTGCCAATTACATAAGTTGCAATTTTAGATTTTGTGCTGCAATGTTACACTTCATATTATCAGACGGTATAAATTTGTATCTTTTATTCGCTGTAGATCTTCATTCAATTAGTGTTCAGTGAGATCGCTAAACGTCGCTCGGCAAACGGAGACCTGATACGCTTTCAAATGCTAATTCAAATCGGCGTCTCCTGTTTATATTTTCCTGTAGAGGATTGAAAAGGAACTTAAATGTATCATGAAGTATATTTACACCAAATATTGTGCTCAAAAACTTTTTTTTTGACAATGACAAAACAAAAAGTAATACCTAAGAAAAAGTTACTTTACTTACTTTTTAAGTTAAACGGTTTTATTGAAAATAAAGTTTTTATTGTATTCTACTAGCAGTAGTTCTGACAGTGCACTGCGCTAATCAATCTGAGATATTAAATATCATACCTAGAAATTACCTGTATTATGGTTGCCTGTATATACTGCTTTTAGAGATTTTAATGTAATTTGTCACACATTTAGTTTGTATTGCTGTATGTCTTTTTCATGTAAAAAAAAAATGATAATAGAAATGCTTTGCTCGCAACGTCCATTTACAGCGAAAGTTCTTCACAATAATTTGAACCATGAAAACCTATTTTCAACGTTACATTAAAAGGTATCAAATAGTAATAAAGTGTTTTATGTCGTAAGTTATCGAATTTCCATTATGTATTATTGAAAATATGGGCAATAAACGGCGAGCTCTCCAACCGTTTGACCCGAAATTTCAATAACATGAGCATAACTTCCAGGTCGATAAACAACTTGATTTGGGGACATGAGGTCTAGATCACACTGGGTCGGGTACTAAATCCTGGACTATATGCGTTGGCTGGTCTTGGACCTTTAAATCATCTATTGCTAACAATATCGTAATCAGCTCAATAAAGTAATATATTGAACAACTTTATGTTAAAGGAATAACATAGTGTCTAAATTTCGTACAATTTTGATAAATCAGATAAATGCTACATACATTTTTATAAAAGCTTAAGATAGTTGTGAAGCCACATCCCCGAATTGGCTTTAGTGGGGATATGAAAAGGTAGCTGGGTAAAATTTTGACAGCTTTCTTATTACAAATAATACTTATTGTTTGTTTTATTTGCGTTTCTACAACTACGCTTATCTCTAGTCAGTTGTTTGTTGAATGTATCTATTTTCTAGAATCCTTGAATTTAGTTGGAAAATTAAATAAAAACACTTCACTATCATGAACGTGAAAATTAGTAGCCAGTGATTTCACCTTTTTATAAATATATAAGTGTAAAGTTCACTGTGAATCTGATTGTAAATTTCAACGAGTAACCTCTATACATAACTGAACTGAATAAATGTGCCTGGGCCAAATGGCTATTACCTGAAATATGTCTATCCATTATTTTCTGTTGGGGCTGCGTGGGTGTCCCACTCGTTCAGAAACAAAATTGAATCCAGAACTTTTGTAATACATGAAACATGCCTACATATTCCAGGTAAATCATAACAAACTGAACAGTCGGAACAAATAACTGTTTCGAAAGGTATTTGTTTCGAACTAAACCTTAATCTATCTCCACCTAAGCCCTAGGCTACACAGAGTAGTGACAAATGTCACGCCTTCAACTACCTTCTCGTATATTTCCCTAGGGTTTGGCCCGAGCCGGCTGTAGTCTTTGCTTTACCTTAGGAACGTGGACTTAGAACAGATGTTTGATGTTAGCGTCGCTTAATATTAAAGGTGATCTTGGACGTAATTTGGCAAATTTCTTGTTCATAAGGTAAAGTTATTAGAATACTTAGCTTATTTCTGCTTCAATGTATTTATCGCCAAATATACTGGTACATGTGAGTTGTACTGTTTGATGTATGAATTTAACTAGAACATAATTTAAATAAATAATAAACAGAAAATTATTTATAAAACATTTATAAAAAAAAATTATCTTTTCGTAAATCGTAAACTCATTCATTTAATACTATAATATAATTCTCGTGATTTGGATGGAGTTCTTAATGTATGTTTTGTCTCTCTCATAGAACCTCGTCTTCGCATGAAACTACCAAAAAATGCTTAGAATTTACTAAACAAATCGGCTGCAAATAACCGAGTGAGCAAAGCGAACAAAGGATTTTGAATCAGCTAGCATTATTTTCTTTCTTCTGCCCGGATGTTTATTGATTCTAGTGTAAAGGTTTTTTTCAACTAATATTTTGAATAATCTTGTTATATAGATCACAATTTAAAAAAAAAGCCGTCAGAGATAAATGGGGCATTTAAACCAAAAAGCCGGGAAGTTTGCTTCGGCGCTATTTACCTACTAACCAATTTTGATAATATTTGCTAGAAACGTTTGGTACTCAATTCTAAACAAGAACTTAAATATGAGGAAAACCGATCTAAAGGTTATGAAATCTCGGTTAAAAAGTGGAAAAATTTGCTACGAGGTCGTTTCCGTCTAATTCTACGGATTAAACTAATAGTAGAACTTAAATAGAAAGTTAATACGTAGGTATTTTAATGCTTTCTAATTAGCTTATCTTATTCATATAAAACACTCCATTTGCCATAAAATTGTAAATCACCTACAAACGAGAGTATTATTATTGTGAATGAGAGTGTATTATCTGCCTACAAACTGCTATGCAGTATGGCAGAACTATGTCATTATAAAATTTTTATGATATAATTAAAGAATAAATAAATAAACAATAAAACGGACTAGACCCATTTCTTGTCCTATTTTGATAATATTTGATAAAAACATTCGATACTCATTTCTGAACAAGAATTTCGAATACGAGTAGTTGTTTCGATCCGCTATAGGAATTTAGGAATTTGCAACAAGTGGTTTTGCAAAAAGTCCGTGTTTGCGAGATCTACTGTTCATACAACTACCAGTGCACTACGCAACGTCTACCTCCGCCTTCCTCCCTAACTAATTACCTTTAAAACATAAGTAAAAAATTGTAAGCAAAAGACTGAAAAATATATTATTCAACATTTATTGTCATGTAATTCCAAAGTTTCTCTTTCTTCTTGCGTTTTTATGCCAGTAAGTCGCGCGTCTATATGCAGAGTGGAGTAAATTTGAGCAGTAGATTAATTCTGCTCTCAAAATGTAATGAATAGCGAAATATGAATTATTCATGTGGTCGGCAAGAGAGAGGACTTGCCGCTTTTTGGACGTCAAGCTATTTCGTTTGCATTTTTATGGAGGTTTTTACGTAAACGTCTAATGTGCACTTGTATCTCACATTCTCAGTTGAAGATGATTTGTATTTTCAAGGAAATAGAGAAACTTTAGCTTTCAATTAGTTTTTTCCAAATCTTCTTTTTCTAAGGCAATCCTCGATCCTCGATGGCTCAAGAAGTTACATTTTATCTTCTTAGTTTCTGGATATAATATAATTATAACTTAAAAAACTGAAAAAAAAACCGACTTCAAAATACGCAATTTGTTTACTTGGATGATATTTTACCAGTTATTTTGTTATAAAAACCAAAGTATTGAACCGATTATGATAAAATTTATATAGCACCACCCCTAAAGCATCTCCTACCAAACAATTTTTTTTTATCAAAATCAATGTACAATTGACGGGGTAATCAGTGAACAAACATACAAAAATATACAGTCGATATGATAACTTCCTTCTTTTTGGAAGTCGGTTAAAAACAGATACCTAACGAACCTAACCTAATAGTTGTTCAGGCATATGAATCTTATGGTTAACAAACTTATAGAATCATACATTCGTGTCAAGTAAAACACCTGTCCAATATACCCCAGTCCCTCAAGTCGAAAGCTTACGACCAGTGTGTGCTACCAGTGATGACATATGGCACTGAAACTTAGTCACTCACAATGGGCCTTATAAGGAAGCTCAAAGTCACGCAACGAGCTATTGAGAGGGCTATGCTCGGGGTCTCTCTGCGAGATCGTATCAGAAACGAAGAAATCCGTAGACGTACAAGTCACCGACATAGCACAGTGGATTAGCAAGTAGAAGTGGCAGGGCACATAACACTTAGAACTGACGGCCGATGGGGCCGAAAAGTTCTCTAATGGAGACCACGACCCGGCAAGCGCAGCGTAGGAAGACCAGCCACAAGGTGGACAGAAGATATCATACAAGTGGCAGGAAGATGCTGAATGCAGGCCGCTTCCGACCGGTCTTTTTGGAAATCCATGAGGGAGGCCCATGTCCAGCAGTGGACTTCTTGTGGTTGAGATGATGATGATGAAAACACCTGGAATCAGACAGTTCTGTGAAACTGATTCGAGCCAGTAAGATTAATACAAATATAGTATTCCAGATTATAGATAGCTCACCGACCGAATGTCGAAACGTAATCTGATTTGAATAAAATAATGTGTACTAAACAGTAATAAATTGTAGTCTATGCTTGACCATATACTGATAAATGGGCAGGTATACTTGTGGATGTCGCCTACTTTATACGAAATTAATCATAAGTAATCGTAACCTATAAAACAAAACGAAAAACAATAACTAAATCAATCTGAACTTAAGATTAGAATGATAATAATTCTTATTGAAAATTCTATTATTTTTATAACTTGGCTTAGAATAGATCTGTAAACAGTAAATTTTACTATTATACAGCATCTATTTGTATTAAAACATATATTCCTGCGAAAATAAACTACATATTCAAATCAGATAACGTTTAGTAATAGAGAACCTCTCCTAGGTAAAAAAATATTTTACTGGTACAAAACCTGCAAGCCGTTAACCTGATTACACTAAATAGGTACAAGTTTTCTAAACCCTCCCCAAAAGGTCGTTATAAAGGCGTTGCCCTAGAATCAGGACCAATTTGCCGCCGCTTACCAACATTTCTCGCGTAGATAACGCGAGACGTATTTTCTAGCTGACCACTTCCGGCGCTGATTTATCAGACGAAGGGCGCCTTCGTATCCTGAGCTTTGTGTGGATAATAGACATAACGTGTAAGAAAAGAAATTCGCAATCAATAAACTGCTATTTCTGAGCTGTATTCAGTGTCTCAATCAATAACACTTTATTGACACCACAAAAAGAATAAATCAATTCAATTGTAATTTAATTGTAATTGTAATTGTAATTTTTTATTGTAATTGTATTGTATTTGTCTCAATTGTAATTCTAAAAGATACCTACGCCATTCAATCAATCTGGTGGTATTAACATTGCTAAATTTAGATTTAGGCTTTATTTATATAATCGGATGGAGAATGTCGTAGGTAAATAATTATTAACAGATTTAAACCCTCAAAAAATGGTTTTAGTCACGAAAATCGGCGAATTTAATACTTTGACTAACAATTTCGGGGGTAATTAGCATGGGCGTATCCCCTTACGCCCAGGCTATCTACAGTTATCCATTATATCTCTATGCATGTCGACAAAATAAGCAAGAAGAGCAAGAAGCAAGTTCGTTTCGAATAGAGTATGGGCGAGCCTTGCGTGTGCTCTTATTGGTAGTGTGGCTGATAATCTATCATAAGACACACGCGGCTCTCTCTCTCTCTATCTTCTACAGAGAAGAGAAAATGAAGATGACTGAAGCTACTTAAGAAGATCTACGCTCTTCGGTGAAGAAATTGAAAAAAGATAAAGAAATTGACGACGGGAAGTAGTCGCAGAAGTTGTTGAATTAGTACTCGTACTTAACTGTAAATAAATTGAAGTAAGTATATAATTGTACAGTAAATATTCAAACCAGACACTGTTTTAACAATGTCAGTTGTATCCTTTTGAGTCATAACTATGAGACAATTTAACCCCAGGTCAGAGGTTTTCTCGTAAACTTTAACATTAACTCTACATTGTAGAACCTACGTTTGTTTTACAATGTGCCTTAAAGCATTTCACTGTTAACTGATGGTCACTGTCCATTTCGCAGTATACTTATAAAAAGAACGTAACAATGACGGACTGTAAAAGGATTGCTGGAACTACTGTGCTAGTAAAATTAAAGTGGTTTTACTGTTAATGATTTAATGAACGTTTTCTAGAAATGTCTGTAAGTGAAACTGTCGGGTTTATTTAAACTGTTAAAATAGAATATATTATATTCGACTGATGGAAATTGGTATTGACTTAATTCGTATTTTTTTAGCATTAATTTTATTGAGATTAATGCTTGTTAAAAACTAATAACTGTTTAATGTTTTTAACTTTCACATGCAAGAATAATACATAACTGTACAGTGTAGATTCATCCTATATATAGCCGAGCAGTCCAACTCTGCCAAGCAATTTTCACCATTCAAGTTCCACAGAAACACTAGATCCTGATCAAATTGTTGACGTGATCATCAAGTGATCATCAAATGATTTAGCTGTGAAGAAGTGGTACTCGTAAATCTTGCGATAAGTACAAGAACTAAAGTTATTGCGTTGTGTCATCTAACGTATAAGTACAAGTTTTACTGTACTAGGTATCCTCGTGGTTTCTTCTAGAATCCATTTCATAAAATAACGGTTGAATAATAGCTGTTCCGATCTTATTAAATTTCACGTGAAAATAGCTGAAATCTTAAAAATAGCTGAATCACTTCTAACATTTATAAATTATGTCTAATTACAACTACCTATATTATGACTTTTTAGTTTACAAACGATGAGCAGTATGTGCATTTAGAAAGACACCTTTTTTGTGAGTACATCAGTAATAATTAGAATAGTAAAGCCGGTAACAGCAGAGCACTGTAAACTCGCCCGGTAATAACAGGTCCGTAACAAAGGCGGCACACATCAAACGGGGCGGAACAAAGGCGCCGGTAAGAGGATTATTGTAAAGGTAAAAACCGGCGATGCTTTGTTAACGTAATTAAAGGTGGCCCAACACGAGCACGGATATGTATTAAAAAGGCTCGGGAATTAAAGTTATGTCGTGTGCGAACATTAAATTACTTTTAGAGAAGTACGCATTTGTCGTCTCTAAAAGTTATCAAATTATGATGATAATTTAATTATTATTTTTTTATATAAAAAGTAATGACCTCCACAACTCCGCAGTTCGTACTTTTTTACGCCCGATCCGTTTAAAGGGGTTTTTAGGGTTCCGTACCTCAAAAGGAAAAAAACGGAACCCTTATAGGATCACTTTGTTGTCCGTCTGTCCGGTTGTCCGGGTGTCAAGACCTGCATCTCGGGAACGCGTGAAGGTATCATGTTGAAATTAAAACCATATACGCAGATGCATAGTTTCTTGCTGCAGAAAGAATATTCAAATTTCTCAGATTTCGTAAAAAAATTACAGCCGAATATGTCGTAAAACATGCACATTTTGACAATCACAAGGGAATCAAAACCTATAGGGTACTTCCCGTTTACCTAGAACTATGAAATTTGGCAAGAAGCATTGTGTTAGAGTACACATATAGGAAAAACCCGAAAACAGGACATTTTTAATTTAATCACAAAAAAATTGTGTCTTTATGCAAGGAATGAGGGCTCAAATTTTAAAGTTAATTAACCGTATCATGTGGGGTATCATATGGAAGAGCTTCATTAGCATAAGCTAAAACAGGTTTTTAAATATTTTTCGGTTTATGAAGGAAAATATAAAAAATATATGATTTCCTCCTTTTGTTTAGTTTGTACGGAACCCTCGGTGGGCGACTCTAACTCGCACTTGCCCGGTTTTTTAAACTATAATTTAGTTTTCAGTTTTATAAACTATAATTGTGTATTTGTTTAGTTAGTAGTAGTAGTTAGATAATAGGTTGTTGTTTGTCTTTAATTAGAATGTAGCTAATTACGAGCACGTATAAACTGTTTGAAATTTCAATAAACTGACATTCTTGCTTGCTTCAAAATACTTCAAAATATTCTATTCGGTGGTCAACTTAGCACGCAGTTTAGTTCACGCACTTTCAATTTTTTCGTGGACTGTCTGTTATATTAATTAACTAATTTGATTAGTAACCCATATTAATAATATAATTGGACGCTAGCGCGCAGCGTAATATTACTCGACATAAACCACAGATATTGAGGGATAATGGAGACTCCCCAAGGACCTTTTCTTGACTTACGTTACAGAGTAGAAAATGTATGGAGGTACTATATTAAATTGTGTGTAGGTAAACTCCTTTGTTATCTGTGTATAACAAAATAACATAACCCGTATTACACTCGTATATTGTGTTATGTTTATACATATGTGTTTTACGTAACATATAACTACCTAAGCTACTATTCAAAAAATATTTTGTATACTTTATGTAGATGCCGATCCGATGAAGGTATCATAATCATAATAAATCATGAATCATAATGCGCAACCCCACTACCAGACGTACCCAGTATGTTGAGAACATTATCACTACACTGTGCACGGGGATGCATACGTATGTGTTAAGCCAGTTAAGAGCATAGTTACCGCGACAATTGTTGCCAATACATTACGCGTTTTAACATACACCAGTGTTGGGAAAATCTATTTTCGATAAATAAACATTGTCCGATTTCGATAATTCCTCTTTATACGGTTGGTACAATTAGTGACTGTGCCTGTATACATTTATTTTTTTATTTTAACTTTTATATATATTTTATTCAGAATTACTCAAAAAAATACAAAAATAAAAACGAACTGTAGAGTCATAGCCACAAAAACACAATCAAATAATATAAAAAAATATCGAAATTAGGTAATGTTTCGGGGTAGAATTCAGTTTTCTTCTTTTAACCCAATTGCGTCAGAAGAAGGGTTACATTTTTCGAATGTTTGTAAATATATAGGTATGTTTATAATTATGTATAAACTTTATAACCCAATTTAAAAATTAATTATTTTAAATATATTTTGTAGTTATTTGTATTATTTTAAATATATAATATAGTTTGTATACTTAGTTAAATAAAGCTTTATTATTTTAAATTAAAATTATAACATAACAATGTTTACAAGTTACATCGACTGGTAGCCAATGGGTTAACAACATACAGGTATATAGTAGGCTCGCTGGTCGTTGTCGGCGTACGCGAGTCAGGTAAACAACAACTTTGGCTGGCTGGACATGTATGTATGCTATAAGCTACCAGTATTTTATTTTTTCTTCTATTTTTTCGTTCGTTTAATTATTATTGTTCATTAATGTGTAGTCAATGTATTATTATTATAGTTTACACGCAGGAAGACGTTAGCACTCGAGACAGAATATTTAGTTCGGGTGCTAACACATTTTTTATTATAAAATTGTAATTACCTATCAAATAAAATAAAAAAATGTTGGTATGTATCTCATATATGTGGATATATGGGCTCCCGGCACCCTGTTAGGCATATTTGCCTAACATAAAACAACTTAACTTAATTTTCTGTAAATTCCCTACTCACTTCAGTAACGCTCTAATTCATAACGATTAACAGATTTATTAATTACCCACTCCAGAACAGTCCTTGAGAAATTAACGTTAACAGAAACAAATAGGGCTCAAAATCGCATCGATAAATCTGACGAATTTCACGACAAACAACAACGAATAAGGTTCAAATTGGCGTGTTTAAATAAATGTTTGAAGGTAAAATTTGCGAAGGCGAATTTCTTACAGTTTCCTAGGTTACTAATGAAAATGAATAACACTGGAGAAGGAGGAAATTTATTATTAGCTTCTTGTTATTAATTACAATTTCTCCATTATCTTGTTCGTGTAACACAAGTTTGATGAACTGTTGATAATTAAGCGGATTGCTGTCGCGGAAAATTAGACTTTATTAAAAATGGTGATGTTTTTTTTTTACCAAGCGAACGAAGCGAATAGAAATATCTGCACCTATTGGCAAAATGAGCTTCCATCTTTCCAGATAATTGTTTGTGTATTGGTATTCGCGCACTGGTCGTATATTTCAACCAATCTTGACGTAACTTGGCCGATTTTAAGGTACGTCACGCATACGACGGGAAATTCAAATTTCAAGCAGTTTTTTTGTCCTTGTCAGAAGCTTTTTTTTTTTTTTTTTTTTTTTATCAGCCCTGTTTGTACAACTGTCCCACTGCTGGGAACGGGCCATCTTCTCATTGTGAGAAGGGTTAGGCCATAGTCTGCCACGCTGGCCAAGTGCGGGTTGGCAGACTTCACACATCTTCAAGATTATTGCGAACTCTCAGACATGTAGGTTTCCTCACGATGTTTTCCTTCACCGTTTGAAGTTGGCGGCAATCAACATTACGCACATAACTTCGAAAAGACAGAGGTGCGCGCCGTGGGATTTGAACCCAGGACCTGCGGATCGCAAGTCAGACGGTCTCACCACTAGGCTGCCGGAAACTGCCGGAAGCTTTTATTTATATCAATATAAAATTTATTTTCTTCCTTTTAGAGCATTTAAATAAAAGCTTGTTTAAAAAAAAAAAAAAAATTATTTACTATAATAAAAAAAGAGTGCTTGTCAAGACTATTCAAACGAGTCCAAACTCGAAGGTTTTATCTTGTTTATTTTAGGAGTTCCGATAGCAACCTTCCGATGCCACCTTGAGACCAGCTTCATGGTACCATATTATTGCATTGTCACCGAAGTTACGTAAGTAAACCAAATTTCAACCTAATCTAACGACAGGAAGTGGTTCTAATTTAACTCGCAAGATTTGTCCCATAATAACAGGGAAAGTAGAATACTTTTATTCTACTTTCCCTGTTAGTAAAATATAGTTTGATATAGGATGGCTATTTTTGTCTTCTGTTCGCAGATTTTATATTTTTCACTTACGACGAGTGACTAGTGACAGCCTGTAACGACACAGTACGTCACATTTATTTATTTATTTATTTACAAATGAGTGCCACGCTTACAGTTTGTACCAAAGCGCGCGACACTCTAGCATTACATGAACATATAAGTAGGTAATAACATTATAATTTGCTAAATAAATATATGAATATAGGTAATTGTATAAATATGCCAATAAAATCAAAATAATATAACATGTCAAATAATCAAATAATACCGATCAAAAACAGATCACATAGCTTAATTTCTCTCTTGAAGGAAGTGACACACTGCGGATAGTATATTGTGGCTAAGATACAATCGAGTTTTTAAATATGTTAAAAGATTTGAGGAAAAAATCATTCCATGCTTCTACGGTAGATCGTAGCATTTGTGACGTAGCATGTAGCGCATGCTACCTAGATCGTAGCGCTTAGATTGGGTCAACAAGTTAATGGTATAGCTACATCTTGGACCGCATCGTTGCTTTCCATCAGATAACGGTCAAACGTTGACCTATTTATTCATAAAAAATCAAGTGTCAATTTATGGTTAGGTGAGCGAAGTTTTAGTAAACATGTTATGGCTATTATGTCATAACAAAGAAGTCTCCTTTAAAAATATGAGGAAAAAATGTATTTTTAAAAATTTAACAATAAAACTTGCTGTTGAGTCTGTTGACTTAGATAACTAATGGGTCGTAAAGAGCGCTGCTGTCCTTATTTCATTATTTTGTAAAATCGAATTGTTAGTTTCCATTTATTTTGACCGCGATAGTTCTGTATCCAAACTCTACTTTTGGTATGTAAAATGTTCAAATATTTGATAACGTAGATATAAGTTGATGTTTTTATTTCCTTTGACGCAATGTCCCGAGGCGAGGGTCGATTGCGTTAAATATTTGATACCAATCATTTCCTCACAAAGCCAACTGCAGTTGAAAATTCACCGAAACTATCTCAAAGTGTATTAAGCTTCGTACACACCATTTTTTCAACACAATAATAATGAAATGTGTCCAGTGTATATTTCACAAATACTTCAACAAACATTGTACATAATATGTTGCTTGTACTTATACATAATAACCTGCTTTATTCTGGAAAATTCTCGCTTATGACAAATAATCAGGCGAGACATATGCTCATCTCGTCACTCAATAAGAAAAAAATATTGATGGGAATTATTTTTAAAATTAAAACTGTTTTTATAAAACGGTAGTAATAAGCGCCTTATAACATCAACCTATGCCCTGGAATCGTTACCTTGTGTGTGTTTTTTAACGGGCAAGTATTAACTACAACAAAATAATATCAGGGGTCGAAACAAGTCAAAATTCAAAATGAACACCAAAAAAACCTTAAAATTTTCGCGCTCGCTTCGCTTTCGACACACGAAGGGACAAGTGAAGTTATGCGCTATCAATTCCGATACTGAGAAAATTATATTCTTCAAAGAAATCCTCGATGTTACATCATCTATGTTTGCTATGCTATTATTGATATAACCAGCTTGAGAAAAAAAAAACAGAGGTCTGTAAATAGTCTGTATTTTTGAGTTTAATGGTCAGTAAAGTCGATATTTTTAGCAGTGTAACCTGGGGCCCAATTCAGTTATTCAAGACCGCTCCATAGCCGAACCATATGTGAACCGATTCCCATCGGCCGCCATTTTTTTTTTTGATTCTGTCACGTCTAAGTCATACAATTGACACATTTGTTGAAACGTGACACGTCCTTCGCTCGTTACTAAATCAAAAAAAGATAGCAGCCGACAGGAAATGTTTCGCACAAGGTTCAGTTACAGATCGGTTTTGAATAACTGAATTGCCCCCCTGGTTCAACCCCTGACAAACTTATCTAACTAAACTACACAAAAAACAAATCGATAAAGGTCTTAAGACAACCCAAATGCTCAAACCAAAAGTGGGTTATTGGTGGTTGGTCCTTGTGTTATTTGTTATTAGGTAATTATTTTTTGAAGTATTGATTTTTTTTCTCCCAGCTCTCGAAAAGTGTTATAATTTTTGGTTAACCGAATTCTAATAAGGAGTAAGTTATATATTATTGGCAAATGAAAGTTGGAAAACCAAACAGAGAACGTGCACATACGTTTTTGTTTTATTCCTGTCTCCTGCTTGTGTACAAAGCTTTACGGTCAATATTTGCCATGTGTGTATGTGTGTGTTTGCCTATCCTGCATACAACATGTTTAATTACAGTTTCACCGACAGCGTACTCACATACCGATGAATAAATGTAAATACTGAAATTTAACGATATCTGGATGCAATTTCACAGTATGGATCCCACCAGAGGTCAAACCTTTGTGGCATTCGAATTCCGAGAAGAGTACATCAGTGATATTATGGTTATTTTATATCGGTATTTTGCTGGGGTAGTTGTTATTGCGTTCGTTCGAGTCGTGTTTGTATATGTGTGAGTGGTGGTCGACAAGGCTCGCTTCGTCTGGCACACACACTAATGCAATGTGCAAATACAAATGATAAACGAATAGTCTGTTCGGACAAAGTAGTGATTTGAAATTGAAAGCGCTGCTGTCTTTAGTCTATTATTTTGTTCGACTAATTAGCTACACGATCGAGAAGGTAGTTTTTTACATAGTTCTCTTTCTAAACAGACTACTACTTTTAAATTTCCGTGCTCGAATAGGATATGTTAGGTAACTTTCATATTTCAATGACGCAATTCAAATGACTGGGCGGATTTGAACGAAATTTGGTAGGTTTATTAATCATATTATGTAAAGGGATCTCGTTTACTCTACTCTACTTCTTTCCCCAAAAATTTGGCTTAACTAACGTAGTGAAGTGGGTTTGAAAATTAAACCAACTTAACCAGTGAAGTTTGGTGAATCAAATTTTTAGTTTCAAGAAAAACTAGTAAATGACTGTCTAAGACTTAAAGTTGGAGATAATTACCTGGCACCGACGTCAAAAAATAGTTGGGATACGTACAGACCTACTTCGGTAGACGCCTAGTATTGATTAAATTTTTCGGTATTATGTAACAGTTGTTGTTATTTCTCCCTTTTCAGTTCATTGAAGTTTGTAAGTTGTTTTTTTTTTAAATTACTTTTATCAATGTAAAAATTGGATTCAAAACATATTGTGATGAATTCTAGTGATAACAGCACAGCATGTTTATAGGGCACAGCATAATTTAAGCGGGCAACCCGTATGTCAAAGTTTTCAAACCGTTGAAGAGCTACGGACATGTATTTCGGGTTTTCTTGCCTACGCTACATAAAGTTTTCCTTTTATTTGTATTGTAAAAAATATCGAGTTCGTTAATTTAAATGTATGCCGGCCCCTCTTAAGCGAGAGTGAGTCCCGCAGGCCTCACAATGAGGGACTCATAGTCCTGCGAGACTTACAATGGCCCCGGGATAATTGGGAGGCCTTAGTAATTAATTGTTTGATGATTTGTTCTCCGGCTCGGGCAGAAACTCCGTCTGATGAGATTTAATTGTTTAATTTAAGTTTAGAGTGATGCGAGACTCAATGTAACTTCATTATAACTTACTGGACATTGAACATGGGTTCGCAACTTTATGGTATTTTGTTTGTCGAAATTACAAGAATTTGAAATTCAAAACGCTTGATAGGTATATACTATAACTACTTACTACTATATTAAATGGTGTTTATTAGCATGACGATGCCTGGCTGGAAGTACCCAGCCTGTACACATAAAATCAAGCACCAATGCAAATGAACGGCTATCACTTCCGTCACAAACTTATACACGCCAAAAAACTGACCGCTCCCTTAAGATTTAGCCACGAGTGAAAATATTAATTACTACCGCCTATTATTTATATGCAAAACGTTATGCACGTAGAAGTAGCTCGCGGTGGCAACAGGTCTCATCTGTGTTGAGGCTGAGATTTTATTAATTTGATATCCGGGTCCCATGCAACCCATATGCATGTTTATGTATGCAATTGCTTAATTTCTGTGATGTAATTATTTTATAAGCTTTTCTTATTAAAACCACTTATTTAGGTTCGCGTGAAATAATACAGATAGATAGATAAACTCTTTATTGTTTACACCATAACTAAAACACAAATTACATGTGTGGGTGGACAAAATATTTGAAATGATATTAGCCTTCTATAAGTTCGATCCGAAGATTCGCTATACCTGTCTGTCCGTCTGTCCGGGTGTCAAGACCTTTATCTCGGGAACACGTGAAGGTATCGAGTTGAAATTAAAACCATATACGCAGATCCATAGTATCTTGCTGCAGAAAGAAAAATAAAATTTCTCAGTTTTCGTAAAAAAAAGTTACAGTCGAATATGTCGTAAAAAATGCACATTTCGACACTCACAAAGGAATCAAGACCTATACTTCCCGTTGACCAAGAACTCTGAAATTTGGCAAGAAGCATTGTGTTAGAGTACACATATAGGAAAAAATCCGAAAAATTGGACATTTTTAATTTAATCACAAAAAAAATAGGGTCGAAATTTTAAAGTGAATTAACCGTATCATGTGGGGTATCATATGAAAGAGCTTAATTAGCATTAATTAAAACAGGTTTTAAAATATTTTTACGATGTATATTTTTCGGTATAAAAAGGAAAATAAAAAAATAATATGATTTCCCCCTTTTATTTACTAGTTTGTACGGAACCCTCGGTGGGCGAATCTGACTCGCACTTGTCCGGTTTTATTTTTTATTTATTCTTTGATAAAGCGTGTAATTTGTGCGAAACCCGAGGGCGGGCGACGGTATACGGGGCTGGAGATTGCATGATAACTTTGGGTGGAAGGGACACGCGAGTGGTCGATTTGTTTTTCACATTTACATGGAATATTTTACGACCTTAGTTTAAAAATGGATGATATGAGTAACGGATGAAATCAGGCGTACTTTTTTTGGTATAGTGTGAAAATATTGGTTACTACATTTTTCCATTTGTATTGATGATAATAATAAATAATAACGGTTCTATTTTAAAATTACTATGTTCTGATTTGAAAGAAGAGACTTGATAGTAATATGACTCGTGTCATTTAATCTCACTTGCCATAAGCAGACCTATGTTATATTGTTTCTTCGACTATACAAAACTGTCGGAGATATGACTGAAAACATAAGATGTGACGTAACTAAAAAAAATGGCTTAGCTTTGACACATTTTCGTTGTCGCCGAGATGGCCGAGAAATATAAGATAACTATTTCTATGAATTCCGTTTCCAACCTGAGTGATCGAGTGTGGAGGTGGTTTTACGGCTGCCGATTGCGGCAGGAGAGAAGAGGAGAGGGGATTTGGGTTGTAAACTAGTTTGTTTTCTATCGTAAATGTTTATGTTTATGTTCGATCGACTTCGCGAGATCGAAGCCATCAAACTTAAGGATTATCTACTCTTATGGTGATACAATTGTGCGTAAGTGTGTAGGACGTGTGTGTGCGAATGTATGTATTTGTGATGGTTCCGTGAAGTAATTAGGTACACCAATTTTTTCGTAACGATGACAGCAAAATTGTTATCACGTTATATTTTCAATAAAATGATGTAATTTATCTTATTTTTAATCTATAAGAAGTCACTAAATAAATACGCATCTAAAAAATTGTGGCAAAAACATTTTTAATTTTCTGTTTGTGTGTATGTTTTCTTTTCTCTTTTTTTCAATGCAATCTGTCTATAAATATTTAGTAATGTAAATGTCCTAACTACATAATTATTTTAAGTTGAAAGCATAAGCCTCAACTCTATCTATGTTAGCGGTTTATGGTGTTTACTCGGTCGTTCTTTTCAGGGTTTGACTTATAAAATAGAGGAGGTTCGAAATTCGACTGTATGTTTTTTTAAATGTTTATTACCTTATAATTCCGTCATTTATCAACCGATTTGGTTTTTTTTTATTTTGCTTGAAGGGATATATTTTCATATAAAAAAAATTATGTCAAACCCATTATTTTACGTATTACATGTAAAAGCACAATGTGTAAAAAACTAGTTCTGAAAGTGTTTATCAGCCTAACCCTAATAAATATACCTACCCTTTTTATTTACCAGTATCTTAGAACACCCTTCCATCAAAAACTACTTTAGCCACTTACGTCGAATGGGCCTTTGTATCAAGAAGGTCTCCAGAATAAAGTGCTTTACAAAAATACACCTGGTTCTTTTGTAGGAATGTACATCATACATGTAAGAACTAGTCTATGGTTTTTGTGAAACTATTCATTAAATCACTAAAAATACTTCATAGTACTGAGGTCATCAGTGGCGTAGCTAGGCGTGGGCGAAGTGGGCCCTCGCCCACGGCCTCGCACTTAAAGGGGCCTCGCGAGGCGCCTTCCCTCCCTATCCTTCCTTCCCTTTAAATATCTAACAAGGTTTTATTTGAAAATAAAACAAATAATCTTTTTTCAAATCTATATGCTTTTCAATGGATATCTATATGTGTAGGTCGTCCAGCTGCAAGATGGGTGGACGATATTGTATCTATCGCGGGTCGAACCTGGACTCGATTAGCATAGGATCGAGGCAGATTGCATGACAAGAGAGGGGCCTATACCCAGCAGTGGGATAGAAAAGGCTGTGGATGATGATGATGAATTGTCAATATTCTCCCTCCGGGCAGGTATATTTTTTTCGCTATCATGTGGGCAGATATGTCGTGGCAAAGTATGTTTGGTGAGATACATTTATTGAGTAGATCTTGGGAACGAAAAAAAAGGGGCCTCGCTGATGCGACTTCGCCCACGTTCTTCTTAGTCCACGTTACGCCACTGGAGGTCATTAACCTTTTTGCAAAGTAGTTTAAGTGAAATATACTCGCCAAGTAGTTTTCTTTTAAATTACAGCTACGGAATCCTACTATACGCGTGTCTCGACACGGTCTTGGCCACTATTATTTTTAATTATGTATATAATTATATAAACAGGCATATGCTCAACCCTATCATGGAATAAAAAAAAATTGCGTAACCTCAGTACTCGAAAATACTGTCCGTGATTGTGCATACGACCGTGTTGTGTACCGAACGTGCTTGGGCCACAGAACAAATACAAATGCGCACTTTTATGTGCATTTGTTGTTCGTATTAAATTTAATGTGAGCGGTACACGCAGAGTTGAATTTTGGTGCGGTAATTTGGGACCATCGCATGTTCCAATTTGCGGTTAGTTGAAATGTGGTTCAATGATGATAATTATCGATTCATATTAGATAACCACAATTTTAAAATACCTATATGTTATACATACATATTGCTAGGTACTACTAAGTAATAGCTACTTCATTAATTAACTATCAATCTGATTGATGCATGGATATAGCAATAAATAAAATTAAGGGGGTTTTAAGTTATCTATAGGCCATAGTTACCATTCGGCAAACGTCATTCAGTTTGCCATGTTCTCTATGAAAAAATAACAGTAGTTTAGAATATCCACATTTGTTCTGAAATTACTAATATGCAGTTAGGTCAGGTAATTAGCTGTTAATGCGTCATCATACACACAACTATATGACGCAGTGCAACGATCCATGAGAAGCGACGCGTTGGACCGAATTCACGCGACGTTGGTGCCACCAATTAGTAAATGGGCACTACGTTACCATGACAACCAACGCGCGGTTCACCGAGCCGCAACATTCGATTTGTATGCGGATTCGAACACAAACCAAACTCGAATATTCCACGTCTGAAAATTTAAATTGGATCTTTATGCTACGATGCTTCAGAAAGTTAATTGGAACTTTGTATTTCACGAAATAGAACTTATGTATCATAAAGTCCATTTTAATTAAACCTTTTAACTTCCTCTAAAACTAACGGATAAAACTTTAAACTTGTCGCCTCTAACCCTCTAATACCCTCTCCCCTCCATCTAGACCTCTAATCACGGTCAAATGTGGCGACAAACACCCTTATTGGTCATTGATACTTTGCTTAGCCCATAAGGGAAAAGAAGCGTGATTTTATGTATGTATGAATACCTAATTAGTGACAATAAAAATATACTCATATTTTTATTGTCACTAATTAGGTATTAATATTGCAATAATTTGCATTGTCAGTATACTCATACTCAAATAACTGCAAATTGCTAATTATTTATAAAAATTCAACCTCTTAGTAGGTATTACGTATAAATTTATCACAAGAGAGAGGCCTATACCCAGCAGTGGAATAGAAGAGGCTGTGGATGTTGATGATGATGATATCACAAAAGCGTAACTTCTAAATATATCATATTCAGAACTAATGTGTTTCCTTTCTTTGATGTTGTAAAGAAACCAACCTTAACAGAAAGGTTGAGCACGCAATTGAGAAAATTGTTTTCAACACGTATATATTAATTACCCAATTTCGATGTTAACTATGAACGGATTCATTGTTTTCGCTTCTTTGATATTTGTAACTTTGAAATTAAAATTACTTTGGAATAAAAAAAATTAAATTAATAATATTAAAAAAAAACTGAAACAAGCAATTCCAAAATACGTAAATTCTTTTACTTGGATGACATACACATTTTTGTATGTATAGGACCATCTCTGATATCATCAAAATCAACTCATACTTGATGAAAAATCGCGATACAAACATGCAAAAAAAATACAGTCCAATTGAAACCCTCCTCTTTTTTGGAAGTCGGTAAAAAAGAAACGGCCAGCTACGAATTTGTTTCGCACACCGTTGTTCATTACATATTTCTTCCTGAATGTGGAATGTGCCTGATTTTCTAGTCTATTTTGAGCTGATTGTCTTATAGATTCAAGAGACCGCAGACCTAAGTTTTTGGTATTAATTTCTACTTGGTACCTCCGAAAAATTATTCTTGGGAATAAAAAGACGAACAATGAAGAGATCATATAAGAGTTTCGTTTTTTCTTTTGCGGTATGTACGGAACTCTAAAAAACGTTAAAGATTCCAATCATATAATAATTGAATATTGGCAGAAACAGTTTTCTCCTTTTATGTTTGTACAAACAAATGCGCCCTCGACTTAAATGTATAAACACGAAATCAATAAATATGGAAACAAATAACCAACCAGTAGTTACTGGACAAGTTTTCTCACTTCTATTTACAGTGAGAACGAGCAAAATACAGACAGATGTAATAAACTCTGAACTTAACGTGTTTCCGTAACAATATCCAGTAAAAATACAAGCGAAACAAGTTTTTCTACTCTATGAAAGGGGTTATATTTTCCTGTTCCCGCATTTTAAGACCCGTCGAAAGTAAGAAACTTTTAGTCTTACTTTATATACCTGTACTATGTATATTTACAAAAAAAGTTAGTTGTAAAAGTTATCAGCCATCTAGTTCAGTATAAAGCTCTGCTTAGTTTGCGCTAGATGGTGTTGGGTGAAAATGTCCAACAAAAAAAAATGTCCACAAAAAATTGTGTGCTCTTTATACATTATTCAAATTCTTAATACATTATTCAAAGCGTGTGTCCAAAAAGAGTTTTTTAGTTTATCCTAGCAAATTCATCACCATTCTTGTGAATAGCTATTTCGGGTGGAATAATAAGGCAAAGCAAGTACACAATAGTTTGCATCCATGTGTTTATTATCAGTGTTTGTTAATCATGGATTAAATTTCATAAAAGCTGAGTATGTTTAAACAAAATCACTTTAAATATAAGTAGATTCCTTGAAGAACTCATAAACCATGAGATAACCATTAAAATTATGAGCTCCAGCTTTTAAATTTTAAACTTAGTTTTACACAAAATGCCTGTTTGGCGATAAAAATAAATAGGCGCTCGCATTCAGCTCACAATAGTGTGCTCAAAACTATCTATTTTCCTATTCTGATTGCGTATAAAGGAAGAAACTTTCAATTCTATTTCAATAAATATAGAATTTTATTTGGTCTAGCGATTGCAACTCGTGTTTGTTGAATATTTTTACGGTTTGCGGCGACATAGATAAAGGTTCCTGTTTGTGACAACTGCGGAGAGTATGACATACGTTTATTAAAACTTTCTTGATAAGTTGACAATGATATTAAAACGCGGGTATTTAATGTTAGTTGAAAATAATTTTTAACGGAATGTTTTTATTTTTCGCAGTTATTGCGTAACACGTCATACACGTTTTCCATTTACTTTTTATAGATATGTTTTGTTATAATTATCAATTAACTTTAATTATGAATTTTTGAAGTGTCAAAATTTGTTTAATTTTAATATTAACTACAAGTATCAAGTACATTGCACTATCGCAAAGTGTTTATTACATTATTAACTAATGAATATGCGCATTGAATGAGCGAGTTTGAAAACCGCGAGAAAGATCATATTAAGTAACATTGAGATCTAAGACACGCGTTTTATAATACAATCTGATTCGGGAATCTATCAAAAAATAACTACTCAGACAGCGTATTCTATAATTTAGCGTAATAACATCGTACATGAACTTGGAACCGAAAATCAATTAGTTCAGATAATTATATATAGAAAAATGTCGACTGTGGACTTATTTACCATAAAGCTCAATATGGTAAATAACTCCACTTTGCCATCAACTCGACTGTTTATAAGTTATATTGCGGAAACTGAAGCACACTGCTGCATACACTGCAAGTATAAAATGTTATAGTACGCTTTCCTAAATAAACAACTTTAAAACAACATCTCCTTAAGTTATCTCATCAAAAAAGCGCCTCTGTCGGCCTCCAAACCGCGCGTAACTGATGCGGTATCGGAGCGCTCGTAAATCCGTATTTTCTGGCGAACATCGCCGCCGCCGGCGCCGCCTCAAGGGAAATCACACGCCTATGTTGTACGAGTGAGTAGAACTGTTGATAGATATTCTATCATACTCTATGATTCTTGGAACTCATACATACGAAAGCTTGTTAGTCTTTACAACGTTTCTTATAAAAGTTCATCAGTAAATAGACAGACAAAAGGCGAGATGGTACGCTACAAGGCTTTTAAACTAAAGTATAAATTATACACACGCACTGGCCATTGGTTCTGGTCTAAATTGTTAGAACTTTTTTTTCATATTTTAGTTATATGCGGGTCACAGATAATAGTAGCTCAGAAATCTACGATAAAATATGCTACAACCTAATTGAGGCTCGATGGTTGAATAGATGGACGCCTTTAATGAAACAAGTTTCGTTTAATATTAACAAAACAAATTTTTGGTAAAATAAGATTTTTTACGCGACGATAATACTTTTTATTGTCCCTTTGCTCTATATACCTATAGACTGTAATAATTATGTATTCAGATGTTCCCGAGTGATACTAATACAGGTCGTGGTATTTAACTACGCTACTACTTTTACTATATTGAAACTACAAAGATGTGCTACGATGTTATGCTATGAAATTAACTACGCGGCTACGTTTGATACTATGCAACTACAAAGATGTGCTACGATGTTATGCTATGAAATTAACTACGCGGCTACGTTTGATACTATGCAACTACAAAGATGTGCTACGATGTTATGCTATGAAATTAACTACGCGGCTACGTTTGATACTATGCAACTACGAAGATGTGCTACGATGGTATGCTACGAAATTAACTGCGCGGCTACGATCGATACTATAAAACAACGAAGATATGCTACGATGGTATGATACTAAATTAACTACGCGGCTACGTTTGATACTATGAAACTACGAAAATATGCTACGAAAACGTATTATGTATGCCAAACCTTGTGGATAATTTTGTGGTAAACCAATTGCAATTATTGTTGTTTAGCTATCAATAAAACGATACACTGTCATACTTATACCATATAATAAAATTAAAATACCTAGAATAAGGTTGTTATGTGCTGTATAATTTTAATAAATGGAGCTATGTATGTTATCCTTTAACGTGTAACTAAAGCACTGAACAGAATAGCAAAATAACTACTATTTTACGGAAATCTCACTAAAAAAAATTGGAAATTGTATTCCATAAATCTCTAGACTAGACGATAATACGACGACCAAATAAAATGTTAAAATAAAAACATTTTATAACACCACAATTTGTGTAAATCGCTACATAATAAAATCATCCCAGTAAACAATTAAGGGTACTTTTAAGCGAAATACTCGCGAAAAATGTAAGTGTGCTGAGGGCCCACGAGGCTATTATAAAAGTAATATAAGCAATTAAAACATCAGGCGCCGTTAATTTGTAAAACAAATGTACGTTACCCGAGGTTCCGGTGAAATCCGTAACCGGATATAAAAGTTGGAATGGAATCCGGTTGAGTTCACCCGGATGGACAGGTTAGGGCGCTAGCACATTGGTGAATTTCAAACGTGTTTCCGACGAGACGATCAAATGAGGCATTTGTCAAATATTCGTTGTGAGATTGCGATATATTTATAACAATATCTTTTATGACGACTATTATCGTCGTGTGATTTTTATTCTCCGGTTACATAGGAATTCTTTGTCTGCCACTAAATTTTGTAATACAATGCATAGGTGAAACATCTATAATTTTTTATTATTTTTATTTTACACAAGATAGATCTACGATTGACCACCAACTCGCCTGATGTTAAGCGATGGTGTGGCCCAGGATGGAGCTCGTCGAACTAGAAGATCTATTCACTCTAGCCTTGAAAATTCCAAGATTGTAGGTCTCAGGAAACAGAGATCGCGGCAAAGAATTCCATACTACTAATCTAGCTCTAATGATTGCATGGATAATAGCATGAAGTTGGTGAAAACCCTCAACTAAGAATAATCAAAGCTGATTTTGCTCAGTTCAATGAATCACTATTTTAAACTATAAAGATTATTCACTACATTATAATCATTATTCATATCGGGTACTCAAAACAAATACAAACCACGGAAAATATCTGTTAATAATGATTCTAATACAAGAGAATACGTCAATTAAAAGTCCAACAAACAGCTACTGATATTATAGTGTCATACACTACTCTGCACTTCAGAATCAATATTACACACATTAACAATGTTGAATTAAAGTTGAAATCGTGGTCGTCACTATCACCAAATACATGAGTGATGAACGAGTGTGCTAACTTCTTTACTTGAACAAGCTGTGATTGGGTGGACGCGCTGATTGCTCAGCTCCGGCCAGATTCGTTTTCGATTTTAAATTAATTTGTGTATGTAAATCGATTCACGAACACAAACATTTACACAAAACGATCCTGATAAAATAAAACAGTTTTTTTTTAATCTACTTTTATTTCCATTGATATCGTCGTTGTTATTTATCTTTTTATTGAAAGGCGTGTCCTTGATCTTTGGCTTTTACCTGGAAGAACTGTGTTTATTCGCGGTTTAACGGTACTCAGCTACCTTTATTTATCTGTATAAACAGTGGTATAACTAAAGCAGGCATAAACTTAGAATAAAGAAGGAAAGCATTTTATGTTGATATTTGGTTTTCATAACACGCAAAGTAGCGCTGTGAAAAAATATCCCTTTTAAGTTTATGAGAACCATCCCTAAAATACAAAATAAAATATATATTTTATTTTTGTATACATTTAATTTGTATACAACCAAATTAAAACTATTGAGTAATCATTGTGGAATGCGAATATATATATGTATGCGAATATTTACATAAATATAGGTATAGAAGTTGGTATGTTCTAAAGGATAACTAGTCCGATATTGTTAAATCCGGACAGATAGAAACTATAAGAGTTACTTGTAATATGGAACTTGTATGTAACCTTAAATACTCGTACTCTACCAGAGACTAGAGTCCAGGTGACGAGGGTAGCGAGAGATGGATGTCGTCACAACACAATATTCCAATATGTGAGGAGCTCTCGTGACAGATGCGCTCTTGGTGTAGTTCGATGAATGATGATTTTAGTCTACTTAAAACCACTCTAAAATGAATGAACATACATATTTGGCGTCTGCGAATGTTAACAGTTATTAAGGCATACATCATTTTTTACTTTAGATGAAACTACAGATTTAGGAGCATTGGATCAAGCTACAAATTAACCTAACAATCTCTTCGTCGGACTATCATATATAAATAAATAATAAATTTTTGTGAACATTTCACACAACATCTATCTAGCCCAAACTAAGCAAAGCTTGTACTATGGAACTAGATGGCTGATAGAATACATATATACTTTTTTTGTATATATATACATAAGATACATAGAAACACCCAGACACAGAACAAACATCCATGCTCATCACACAAATGTTTGCCCTGGGTGGGGATCGAACCCACGACCTTTTAGTTCAACAGGTAGACGTAAACACACTACCAACTGAGCCACAAGGTCAGTCTAAATCTAATATATATCAAAATTCAGATCACAAACATTAAAAAACCCAAAAGTAAGTTACAAATAACTTAGGCTAATTATAACGACTATTAGCTAGTAAATAAGAAACGAAATAATGTGTAATTAATAGATAAGAAATATTAATTTGAGAGACAGATAGACAGACGAACAGCCATTGGGTACAGAAGTCTAAAAAGTTATCCTTTTTTTTTTTCAGATGGCCTATGTGTATTCTCGTCAATTATTGCATTAGCTGTTTTTTTTTTCTGTTATGGAAATATATTTTTGGACGTATATTTCTTGCTATGACCTCATACAAGTAGCGGGAAGACGCTGGATGCAAGCCGCTTCCAATCGGTCTTTTGGAAATCCATGGGGGAGGCCTATGTTCAGCAGTGGACTTCTTATGGCTGAGATGATGATGATGATTTCTTGCTCTTATGCTTCTAACTGTTATTTTAGTAAATACATTTTAGTAACGCCAAATTTAAGATAATTATGATTTAGTTAAATACACTCAACTTTGAATTTTATTTACAGACCTTTTTATATTATTAGATAGTATTTAAAAGGTTGTCTGGAAGAGATCGCAACGTATTGTATTGTATTTATTTCAGATTATGTCGAGTTTTATAGTATAGTCTTAATCACATAATTTTGTTATCAAATTACTTACTATAAATAACTGTTTTAATCACACCGAATATCGCCTATAGTATAATATTAATCACCATCCAAATTACAAGATTGGAAACAGTCCGCCATTAGCAAGACGACGCCCGCCACTACAAATATGCTACAAATCACTTTTATTTGCCATATCCCAACATTAACTATATCATAAATTCGAGGCGACAATATGCGCGTAAAGGAACGCATTTATTGCGGTAATCATGTTCCGTTCGTTCCGTTTTACGTATGAAGGCGACGTCATTGCCCTTTGTGATGCTATATTACATATTTTGTATATGCGTTATAGTGTTTTGGGTGTGTATTGTGTGTAACCTAACGTTTTTCTCTAATTTACTTAGTAACTGTTCGTAATAAATCTACTTACTTATCTTTAATGTTTAAAAGTAACCACATATTGAGTATAATCAATTTTTAGTGGAAAATGTGCGTTTTTGTTAAGTAATACCAAATACAATCTATACCTATAATAAAACTGTAACGAAGTCGCGTCTGTACATTGAAGATAAAATTAAGAAAAAAAATTTTTTTGAGTATATGAAAGCAGCAGAATCCAAAAATATAGTTTTTAAATTTTTTGTCTGTCTGTCTGTCTGTCTGTCTGTATGTCCGCTATAGGCTCTTAAAGTACTGAGTATTTTAACATTCTGTTATATTAAACGCGTTCTCTAAGGTTCTGCGGAGGACATAGGCTTTGTTTCATCAAAATCGGTTTAGAAATAGCAGAGTTATTCCAATAAATAACTTCGATGGAATTATAAATAAGCAATCTGCTGTTACCTGTAGTTCGACAAAAAAATAAGAGATGGCTTAAAACGCGCAAACGAGATACTCCAGAATTTGGTAATAGTTATACGAGTATTTTAACCGACTTCAAAAAAGGAGGTCATCAATTCGTAGCGTATAGGTATATTTTTTAACCAACTTCGAAAAAAAAGAGGTTATCAATTCGACCTGTATGTTTGTAATATTGTCAGAACTGCACAGTTTTTGTATATGTTAGTCTATACCAGTCTGTATGTTTGTCCACGTATTACGCAGAAACTAGAAGTCGTATTGCAAAAAATTGTTCTATATATTATTATTGATAAAGTAGCTCTCAACTTAGGAGTCACCGTAAGTTTGATTAAATTCGGTTCAGTAGTTTTCAAGATACGGACTTTTTAATTAAGAATCAAAGTAACGAGATCTAATGAAGACAAATATTATAAGAAATTCAGACATAAACTTTCTTCAAATTTGCCAAATAAATGTTATTTGACTGTTTCCTTGGTATTGTACCATCACGATTAATGAAATTGAAAAGATGGAGATGAAATTGAACGATTTATTTTAAGGTGACAAATGCAGTATGGCAAACAGTTTTACCCTACCTGTAGGGCGTATAAATATAATCAAGTTGACAATGATAGCTTAAGTAATATCATATTATCAAATTCGAACAGAATTTCACACCCGTTTCATACATTTCGAGTCAAATCAAAATTTGAAATTATCATAGATTTATATAGATTTTTTCTCTATAAAAGATCATGCTATCAATATACAGCATAGCGTTCTAATCTCTTTTTTACCAACTTAAAAAAATCGGCCAAGTGCGAGTCGGACTCGCGCACGAAGGGTTCCGTACTATCATCTATAATAGAAAATCACGTTTGTTGTAGGTATACTAATTTTTAGTCTGTTTTAATACGAAAAAGGCACGTTTATTGTATGGGGACCCCCCTTAATATTTTATTTTTATTTTTAGTATTTGTTGTTATAGCGGCAACGGAAATTCATCATTTGTGAAAATTTCAGCTTTCTAGCTATCATGGTTTATGAGATACAGCCTGGAGACAGACAGACAGCGAAGGCTCAGTAGTAGGGTCCCGTTTTTACCCTTTGGGTACGGAACCCTAAAAAGGAGGTTATCAATTCGACCTGTATGTATGTAATATTATCAGAACTGCACAGTTTTTGAATATGTTAGTCTATACCAGCTTCTAAACATGTGTGCCAAATTTCATAAGTGTATGTATTTTTGTATATTTGTATGTTTGTCCACGTATTACGCAGAAACTAGAAATCATATTGCAAAAAAATTTTTTTTATTGAATAAAGTACCTCTCAACTTAGGAATCACTGTAATTTTTATCAAATCAGTGTAGTAGTTTTCAAGATATGGACTATTTATTTTTATAGTATGAGTGTTTCAACGACGCTATACAAACAAACTACTGGGCGGATTTAGTTTCAAACAAAAAGAGTAAAAACAATTAATAATAAATAAATAAAAGTAATTTAAAAAAAAATCAACCGACTCCAAAACTATCTAATGAACTTAAAAGGGAGAAATAACACGAAAAAAATCAAAAATGGGTGTCTACCTAAGTAGGTACCTAAACCTATTTTTGAGGTCTTTATTACTTTTTGGGTCTGATATTAGAAAACATAAGTTGACGTTGAGTTGTTCAGTTTTGTCTGATAATGATTATTTAAATGCTATTGGAGGCATTTAATAGACTAAAGGGTTTATTTGTCCATGTTGATTATGTTGTCTTAACGGTGAGTAAAAACCATTCCCGGAAGTCGTGAAACTGCAGTAGAAAAAGAATACCGAGATCAAAGGTAAAGAAAATGTAGTACTCTCTAATCAGAGGAAAGTGTTGAGTGACGAGCAACAAGTTTAGTTTCTGTTCGTGTGCACAATTCAGAGGCCCACACACCCACACACAGAGACTCTATTACAAAAAGAAAGGCGTCTGTCCATCTGCTGATCGCGAGCGGCATTCTCTGTTTCGCGATGCGAGTCAGAGACGATCACACAACGAGAGATTAGTCTCATAACCGACCGTGAGCGTCATACACTATCTCGCGAGTCAAAACCAAGTATACTTATTACAATTATTCTATTGTATTATTACGTTTTGTTTTATTTGTATTACGTTACATATGTACCTATTATGACGCAGTTAATTTTAATGTCAGCTGTATCGTCATTAGAAGAAACCTACACGCACAGCCGGTCTATGAAAAAGTTTTACGGTTTTTTTTTTTTTTCAATTTTAAGGAAATAGAAACACGCGTGCGAAGCCGCGAGTAAATGCTAGTCTTATATATAATATGTATTTTGTAACAGTATTGATCTTTGTGGATAGTTTCTATAGTAATGATGTCGTAACCTGACATGCGTAATTTATTTTAACAGTAATTTTGTTTAACAGTAAATTTGAAATAATCAGTATAAGTATTACAGTTTAAAATAATCAGTAGACTGGCCTTGTGCCTCAGTTGGTAGTGTGTTTGCGTCTACCTGCTGAACTGAAAGGTTTGGGTTCGATCCCCACCCAGGGCAAACATTTGTGTGATGAGCATGGATGTTTGTTCTGTGTCTGGGTGTTTCTATGTATCATATGTGTATATTTACAACAAAAAAAAAGTATACATGTATTCTATCAGCCATCTAGTTCCATAGTACAAGCTTTGCTTAGTTTGGGCTAGATGGCGTTGTGTGAAATGTCCACAAATATTTATTATTTATCATTATTTATTTATTATTTTTATTGAACAAAAAAAAATATAACCAAAAGTAGTTCCTAAACAGTCGCGGCCGATTGTCCGGCAGTCGTGGGTACGTTCAGGAGGGCAAGTTTATGGGAAAAGTGCCGCGCTTCCGTTTGGATCAATTTCGTTGACTGTAAACCACGGTATACTTGACACACAGTTTTGCTTGCACTGCACACTGTAATCACGCGCGTCAGTTGTGCGCGTCTGTCGCTGCGTCCGCGACTTTCTGAAGCTTACCATATGATATGAATCTATAATCTCAAATACTTAAATTTTAAGCTGTTTTACTTCCTAATGTTAATACGGGAAACCGATAAACACATTATCATTCATTACTCATTTAAGACATTCAATATATAAAACTGAAAGAATCTAAATACTTCTTACATAAATCTACTTAGCGTCAGCTATAGGAATCTTCTATTATTGATTGTCTATCCGAAAACACACATATATATGCGTGTGTGTGTGTGTGGCTGTGCGTGTTTTTCGGATGAGAAATCAATAATAGAAGATATAGCTCAAGCTTCCTGTAGCTGAAGCGGAGTAGTTTTACGTAAGAAGTTTTTATATTTTTTCAGCTTTATATGATATTAAATTAAAAAAGTGCTTCAAGTGTAAGCCGGTTTACCTACGGGAGTCAACATAGAAAACTGAAAAAAACGTTTCTTCTTTTTTCAGCCGAGTACTGACTTAAACCTTAATTTTCACAAATAATATTTTAAATGTTGTAATCTTATCTTTGACATCTGAATCAAGGTATAAACCAACCCATGGCTGGTATACCCTTGGTGTGATGACGTCACGTAGCTATCGGTGTGGATGTGCGATGGCCGGGACGTGTGTCAATACGTCAGTCTTGAGGAAATTAAGTTTCGCGCTATTACACGGGATGAGGAGCGCACGTGACGTGAGCTTTCAACCGGCGACAGTTATTTTTAGATTATTAGGTTATCTGTGAGAAGAAATTAATTTTTGTAAGGTTGCATTTCCGGTTTAGGCACTTTTACGAGCTTAGTAATCGAAAATGGAAAGAGCACCTAAACAGAAATAAAATCGAGCATAAATTAGATATTATGCTTACATTGAGAATTCTGTAGCCTCTAACAACTCTAAAGGAATTTATTTGCACACTTATTTACATATTTATTAAAAATGTACTCTTCAGGTAGGCAAGTTAGTTTATTAGAATTCTGAAGCCAACCATAGCCAAATAAAATAAAAGTTAAAAAAAACTAAAAAAAAAACACGCTTAATCTTATCAAATTATTGTATTGCATCGGTCCTCGATAAGTCTACAAAGTTTGAATAAAATCTGACCGTTTGAAGTGGGTCAAAATCAAGTCCAAAAGAGTCGATTACAAACAAACAAACACACATGCATACAGGTAAAGCTAATAAAAGCGTGTTAAAAATAACATTTGTTTTAAATCAACATGGATGCTAGCCATCAACAGGGACTATGAGATGTTTTAATTTATTTATTTAAAGTACATATAAAGTACAAACATATATGAGTACACTTTCATTCTACTTTAATACACTGCTAAACTGTGATATACGCTTCTTCGATATATATAATCCGATATGTAATGGGCACGTTTGGCCAGGGAGCATTACGTGGGGGGCTATTTGACACTTAAGTAGTTGTAATCATGTAATTATAAGTTAGTATTAAATAGCCTTAATTGTAGCATTTATATACATGTAATATACTTAAAAAAATAAACTTATAGCCGTTTAGGCTGTAAGAGTTAATCCGGTATATTTAAATCACGAGTGGACTGCACAGTTGGCGGTCAAGCGCAAGCCTATTACTGAATATAAACAAGTAACTTTATTAAAAAAAAAAAAAAAACCTGACTGCAGAAAAGCAGTTTTTGCATTTTAGCTTACGATTTCGTTACGTTTGATACGCTGTTGAGCGTAAAATGTATGTGGGAAAGTAAATACTTGTAATTGCACATTCTGTACAAAAATTCAAATAAATTCACTTATTACGAAAAAGTTTGTTGGAGGTTACGAAAAAACGCATTTTTTATGTTTGCTAGAGGTATCAGTGATGTTCCTGATACGGCTATTGCCGTAATATACGGCTTTTAGGCATGCTAAGTATCTAAAATACGGCATACGGCAGCCATCCCAAAGCCGTATAACATTTGTATGAAAGTATACGGCTGATAGAAAGTATCGACAAATAATAATTTCTTCGTATAACGGAACGCATCGACGCGGAAACGGTTTCAGGTTTGGGAGTTCCCCTGCACTAAGCGTATGAATAATACGGATAAATTAAGATGTTAAGAAAATAGAGCAAAAACAATATATATCTTTGTTCTCCGAGTGACTTTAGAATTTTGTCTGCTAAACCAAAAATAACATCTTATATCTTTGGAATACTTTGGATTGTTTTGAATAGCATAAAAACAAAAAGAACCGAAATAAACGAATAACCTCTACTATCAATGGAGCTTTGAGTGAAGCAAGCCGTGCGAAACAAAGGCAATTGCATGCAATTTGAAGTACCAGAAGAAATGATTAAAAAAACGAAGGAGAAGAAAACAAGATACCTCTCACCAACTAAATCCGAAGTATTAAATACCATTCAAAACTTATCGGAGATTCATTATATGTAAATAATTAGTGTAATTAAGTCATATAGTACCCATATTTTGTAAAACTAAGTAAAATTTTAGTATACGGCCGTTTTTTCCGGTTTTCCCCGAAAATACGGCAATTTTAAGGCGGAGATACGGCAACACCAAAATTGACCTGGAACATCACTGAGAGGTATAGGCTTCGCGTGTTGACGCGCTAGTGTATGTACACATTTTTTGTCGCTCCGTTTTAAAAAATCGTAATTATTGTGAAAAGTGGATTTTGTGACGCAAATGTTACATCAGTGCAGAAATTACCCCCGATACTACAAGGTTCAATATACCAATCATCACTACGTATTCGCATAAATACAAGGTACATATTTTAAATCGCATAATTCAAATATTAACAGCTGACCCAAACAGCTGACACAAGTAGTTGCAGTGGGACGCACACGCGTGACTCATTAACGGCTGAGTTCGCGCCTGATACATCCGTCTCTGTTACTCACCCGCAGCTTCGCTGTTATTACCGCTCGCACACGGACTGTCTTTTGTTCTACGACAGCTAGCGCTAGATGAGTCACGCTCGCAGACAGTATGGATAAATACTTGCTTTCTAAACGTTCAGATAATATGGAAACAACCTGCGCCGCTTGTAAACAAAGCATCATGTCGAAAAACTGTTTAAAATGTGACGAATGTCACGACTCATATCACCCTATATGCGTAAACGCACTTTCTTCGGATGTATCTAAATCTATAGATTGGAAATGCCCGACTTGCCGTGCCGGCGAACCTAAAATCTATAATCAAAATACACCGGCACTTACACAAGATCGCCTCGACAACTCGTGCCCTAACACCCCGGTGGGACGAGCGCATAAGAGACCCGCCCTTAAATCGCCTGACCTGCCAGGAGAAGGGGAAGATAGTACTGTGCCTGATATAGCGACAGAACTCCGTTACTTACGGCTTGACTTGTCGGAAATTAAATCATGCCTGAAAATTCTTACTGAGGGTGTGGCATCATGCACCGCACGGTTGGACAGTTTCGACTCACGAATCCAATTTCTCGAGGGAAGGGATACAATTATTTCGTCACTACAGGAGGAAGTACAACAGTTGAAGGATCAACTCAACATCCAAACGCAAATTACACTGAATAAGGAGCTAGAAATTATAGGAGTTAATGAGACCCCTAACGAAAATCTGGAGCACATTGTAATGGTCATGGCTACAAAAATAGGAGCGAGTCTTCCGGAAACCGAAATAGATGGCGTGAATAGAGTCGGCCCGAAAAACATAAGAAACCATGGAAATGACTCACTGCCTTCTAGACCAATCGTGGTCAAGTTCGTTAGGAAGGGTAAAAGAGACGAATTCTTGAAAGCGGTTAAAGTTCGCCGTCATGCTCTCACATCAGACGTTCTGGGTTTGGATGGCCCACCACACAAGATATACGTCAATGAACGCCTCTCTAAAACTAACAGATGGTTATTTCGTGAAGCTAGATTACGAGCAAAGGAAGCTGAGTTCCAGTTCTGCTGGGTCAACAACGGAAAAATCCACCTTCGAAAACAGCAAGGAAAACCCGCAGTCAGCATTAACAACTACTCAGACTTGGACCGAGTTATACCCCCTCGTATCAGCGAAAGCTCGGATCCGGCTACGAGTGTCAATGTTTAACTGCCTTAAAATATTGTACAATCTTATCGCAACCTGTAATATCATTGTAAACTTAATATCGTATTTATTTAGAATAAAAGTAGTAATGATGCATAATTTTCAAATTAATATATTATTTAATCTAAAGGAAAATTGTAATGTAAGTTGTATTGTTATTCCCACTCAAATTTTATATTATAATATTGAATCAATTTTAATCTTGTGTTCTGTTGATCTTAATAATTGTTTTTACTCATTGGTTTATGATAAAAATGTTACTTACATAAACAGGACAATATACTCCCATAGGCGCATGAATACACCTGCGCGCTTGTGTACACTTATGCGTGCTCAGGCGTGCATTTTCCCGCTCGAGCGTATTGTGGTTACAGGTATGCATGAAATGCTCTTAAGAACGCATGCTAGTACGCACAAGTCCACCCATTCAGATACTGATACACTTTCACATACACTAACGACTCAACCTAAGATAATTATTATACATTGCAATTGGGACGACGTATTTGTCTATCTTGGCTATCTAATTTTCAACCTTTTGATAGAATTACTTATTAGAAGCTGGGTGATTCACTGCTTGTTTAATGGTGCGACACATTGTTGTTGTAGTAGATTTAGAAGTTTCGTCATTTTGTCAATACTTGATAATGGGTAACCACTCTATATACGATGACTTGGATAAAACTCTAAGGATAGAATGTCGCACTATTGTCAGGCCGGAATTATGCAATAATCTGATCTCTTCATATAGCTTCAAAGTTATGTCTTTCAACATTAGAAGCATAAATCAAAATTTCTTAAATGTACTAACAATTTTAAAACGCTTGGAATGTAGCCTTGATGCCATAATCTTTTCGGAATGCTGGCTCCAAGAACATTCTAATATTCCTCAGTTGCCAGGATACAGCGTCCATCATACGAAAAAAAATATAAACAAATGTGGAGGAGTTGTGATTTACATAAAGGAATGTTGGTCGGTTTCGGTACATGAACCAGATTTTGTGGATGCAAACTGTCTCATAGTCAATGTGGCCAACCTATTGAAAATTGTAGGCATTTATAGATCTCCTGCCGTGAAGGATCTAAAAGGTTTTAATGATTCTCTCGAAAATATTCTCACTAGTACAAAGGATCAAACTAATGTTCTGGTCACTGGTGACATCAATATTGATTTGCTAGAGGAACGTCCGAGTAAAGGTAACGAGGATTATCAGTGTATCATGGCAGAACAAGGTTTTCTTCCGAGCATAACTGATGTTACTAGAAGACAAGCAATGACATGCCTAGACCACGCATTTATAAGAACAAAAAATAAATCCATCGGAATAATATGTGAAACCTCGATAACCGACCATGACCTCCTGATCGTTGGTCTGGCGGTTGGTAGTGAAAAAGTTAAACTTAAAAACCGACTAATGACAAAGACCAACTTTCACAACATCTCAAACGATCTAAACGAGGCTGATTGGCAGCAAGTTCTGAATAAAGACAGTGTTGACGACGCAGTACTTGCTTTCAACGAGATTATAGCGGAATCGATTTGCAAAAATACTCATAAACACAAAATCAGCCGATCCAAGCTTAATCTTAAGCCCTGGATCACACCTGGGCTGATAAGATGTATGCGCCATAGAGATAACTTACATCTAAAGCAGAAACGAGACCCGGAAAATGAAATTCTCAAATCTACCTATAAAAGATACAAAAACTTCTGCAACAACTTACTTCGTAAGCTCAAAGCTGAATACGATAATGCGCAGATTGCACAGCACCAGGGTGATCCTAAAAAAATATGGGAAAGTATCACGAAGATCTGTGATTTGCCGCGTAATAAAAACTGTGCTCACGAGCTATTGACTGGAGCCGTGAATACGCAGGATGTACTAAATAACTGCAACAGACATTTCGCCAGTGTGGGTAGCAAATTGGCCTCGAATATCTTGGAAAAGCTAGATACCTCGCAAGAAGCACTAAGCCAACAAATCTCTTTGGGAGAACATCGCTCAAACTCCTTCTTTATGGCTCCTACAGATCTTCGCGAGGTACACAGTATAATTCGGGATTTGAAGCCACACAGTGCTCCAGGAAATGATGCCATCACGCCTCTATTATTAAAATACGCCAAAGCTGCTCTACTCGCACCAATAACCCATATTTGCAACCTCAGCATGTCTTCAGGTTTATTCCCTGCCAACTGGAAGACGGCAATGGTTATCCCAGTGCATAAAAGTGGAGACACTTCTAATCTAGATAACTATAGACCTATCTCTTTGCTTAGTGTGGTCTCAAAAATCCTTGAAAAATTGGTAAACAAAAGACTGGTAGATTTTCTGGAGAAATATGAGCTTCTGAGTAATCGGCAGTTTGGCTTCAGACGTGGTAAGTCAACAGAGCATGCTGTCCAACTGCTGACAGAAATGGTGACGTCACATCTGGATAGTGGATATAAATGCATGGGAGTCTTTCTTGACCTTGCCAAGGCGTTCGATACGGTCTCTGTTCCAATTCTACTGAAAAAACTTGAACGTCTTGGCATAAGAGGAATTGCACTTAGCTGGTTTTCTAGTTATCTCTCTGAGCGGAAGCAATGCGTCAAAATAGGAGATCACAAGAGTCTCGAAACGCCTATTGCCTTCGGTATTCCCCAGGGAAGTATCTTAGCTCCTACCCTGTTCACTATCTATATGAACGACATACTAAGGCTTGACTTACCAAACGCTGAACTGATCTGTTATGCAGATGATACAGTCGCCGTTTTTCATGGGAAAGATTGGTGCTCTGCGGCTGTAGAGGCTGAAAGAGGAATGGCTGTTCTGTCTCGGTGGCTTGATGATAATCTTCTAACTCTAAACGTTAAAAAAACCAACTTTATTCCATTCAACATTACGCAAGCCACCGGTACAGACCTGACTAAATTGAAAATCCACAGTTTTAACTGCAAGACATCCTATGTTCAAAATGAAGAGGCTTCAAGCTGTCTGTGTAAGACGATTACTAGACTAGAATGCACAAAGTATTTAGGAGTTTTGATTGATCAAAACTTAACATTCAAAAAACATATAACGTATATCTCCAAGAAAGTTCGCAAATTAATCTACGTAATGAAAGTTTTAAGACCAACGGCTAACGAGAAGATCAAGATGCTAGTATACAAGTCTCTATGCCAGTCACTTCTTCAATATTGTGTAGGAGTCTGGGGCGGCGCTGCTAAGTCATACATGCTAGAGGCAGAACGTGCTCAAAGAGCAGTACTTAAAGTTATGTTGGGTAAACCACGGCGGTATTCTACAGAAACACTATACCAAGACGCGTCCGTTCTAAGTGTCAGACAGTTGTTCGTTTTGCATGCGGTTACAAAATGTCACCATCTCTCCCCGCAATCGCACCAGATATTAAATAAACGAAAACGCCCAAGAGATCTGCCACTTCCAAAAATCAACACAGTTTTTGCCTCTCGTTTACCTAAATATGTGCATATATTTACATATAACTCAGTACGTAAGAATGCTGACATTTTGAATGATGACACTGTTATTGATGCTAAGCTTAAAGTTAAAAAATGGCTACAGACCCTGACATATATACAAACAGAAAAACTTGTCATTTTCAGCGAAATGAAGTTTAAAGACGTTTTTCCATCAAGGAAACTTTAATTAGTCCATCCACACTCTCATACCATGCACTCCATACTACTCTCTCTCTCTCTCTCACACACACACACAACCACACACACTCGCACTCACATTAACACTCACTTGCAGGCACACATACTACTCAATATAACTTATGTACTACGACATTTGGGAGTAATTTGATTTGAACCTGAGTACAATGAAATTGTTTTCAATAGATTTAATTTAGTTAATTTTTATTTTTATTAATAAATAGTATGTATGATTTATGAATTAAGGTTTATAATTGCACTGTATTCAAAAACTCTTCACTTAAAATATATAATAACGTAAATCTAATTAATTGATTAATTTTTGTAATAGTTTTTATTTGATTGTTTTTATTATTATTTTTTTAATTTCTAATTGCATAAATTTAATTTCTCTTTGAAAATTACTGAACATTATTTAATATTAAGTTAATTATTATTATTATTAGTTACATAAATTTAAATTGCAGAATCTATTGCACTTTGTAACATATTATGGATATTTTTATATGGAATTTACTAGTCGAATAACAAGCCGAAAATGTGTACCAATGTTAGCGCTAAAAACAATAAATAGACTCAATAAACTTGGCCAACGGGTGCCCAAGATACAGGCTTTGCCTAGTTTGGGGCCCGCAGGAACAATAATATAAGGTTATTGGTTAAGTATTTAAGTAATTAATAGAAACTTTGTAAAACACTAAAATTTTCAGAAATAAAAATATTATTATATATTATATATTACAATTATTATTACATAAAAATATAGCCTGTGACACTCATGGAGTCAAGACCAAATCTAACGACACCTCGCCCATCAAAATAGGTCAAGCCGTTTAGGCTGTATACGATCATATAGAAACATACATACAGATATAACTCTAAAAACCTAACCCTCCTTCTTACGCAGTCGTGTAAAAATACACTTTTTTGTTGAATTTATTTATGATCGTGTATTAATTAATAGCATTTGTTCAATACATAAATGTGTGTAGAATAAACTTCATGCCTGTTGTTCATTCGACCAGATTGGGGACTCACCTACAAATATTCAGATCATAAATAGCTGTAGCGCCTTCATACGGGATTGACACAAATGGCCAAGAACGCAAAAGACCATTTGGCCTTATGCATAAATATGCCATTTACGTACAAGCCCACCGCTCACCTGAGGGGTCGGCTCGACCGATTATTCCCGTTGTCCCCCAGTTCCGTGTCCCCCACTGGGGGACAACGGGAACAATGTAAAAAGTTGTGCTGATGTCCCCCAATGGGGGACAACGCTACAACTTTTTACATTGTTCCCATTACGCCTGATCCAAATAAAAAAAAAACTGTAACATTTTTACTTATTTTAAAGCATTTGATATATTTCTAAAATGTATTTATTATCAAAATTAACCAATATACGAGTACATATAATATTTTGAACCGATTGACTATCCAAAATTTTTTATTGAACATAAAGCCCGCATATTTCCAATTCAATAAAATCAAAGTATATTTCCAACCTTTGCCCTTTAAACTTGATACATAACTTTCCCAAGATCCGCTCACAAAAGTAGCTGAGCAGAAAGTGAGGAAACTTTTTCAATAGAAAGGTGTTTGTGCGCGCCAATGAATGGTTTCCCTTCGCAACAACACTGAAACACGCAGAAGTTTACGATTTATACCACATTCAAAGTAACTCCTGCGCTCCTGCTCGATTTATATTCAGGTTAGAGTTACTTCAGTGTCTTTCAGAATGGTTAAAATCTCTTTTTGAATTTATTATTTTTGAGAAGAGCTAATAATAAAATTAATTATTAACTTTTTACTGTGTTATTACACATTATGTTATTAGACAAATTATGTTTTATAGCTTATACTTTCACCAGCCATAAGGTGGACAAACGACATCATACAAGCGCTAGAAAGACACAAGGTTGTAGGCCGATTACAATAATTGATCTTTTTGGAAATACATGGGGAGGCCTACATACAGCAGTAGACTTCTTGTTACTGAAATGTTGAGGCTTGCGCTTGACTGCTAACTCCTGGCCGTTGCAATGTTACGATTCAGTGCGTTTGCTTGGAAGGAATCAATTCAATTTTCATTTATAGACCTACTAGAATCTGGACGTTAGACATGCGTTCCTTATTTTTGCATCAAGCGCAACTGTAATAAAATTGAAGCGTTTTGTATAGATTTTTTGGAACGTATTAGCCTAACACAAAAACAGTTCGTCCGGCTGAGTAATTACACGCTTGAAGCGTGTGTTACGGGTGCCGCCACCAACGCTTGAATGGCTTAAGCAAATAAGACTGTACGAAAGTTTCGACTATCCCACGTGTCACCTCCAAATGGCTAAAATAGTAAAGGCTCCTGAGTACAGATCGTGATAAGCGGGTTCAAGACCCGGCGGATGTGTGCAATTTTTGAACAATATTAAATAGTACAAAAACAGTATTTTTTCTATACATAGCCTTATCATTTTATTCTTATTGTTTCAGGTAATCATCAAAAGAATTCAAACCACCATAAAACCCAAGAGGTGAAAGTAAAGAAAAAGAAACTCGGTGTAGAAGAATTTTGTTTTTTGGATTTTACAGTTTACTAATGTAAATTAGTGTATGAGTTATTTTTTTTTTATATGTCCATATTTTTACGAGTGATAAAATTTTAGGTCATGTACACACAATACGATGCTACGTTTGTGCGTAAATTCAATTCGTCCGCGAAGCCTACGCAATCCCACATAATTAAGGAACCGTCTCTCAAGACAGAGAATAAAATTACACGAAACCGAATACCTAATATTTCACATACGCTCCGAGCTAAAAGCAATGAATTCTACATTTTACATTCCTTATGTAAATGATCTCATCTTGCAAACAAATGTAAGCTCTATCATATGACAGTTAGAATTTATTTTACGTTGATATACAAATTTTTCGTGAGAAGACGTTTTACGGGAGATATGATAAATATTCTGATGACAGTGTTATGGACATTAATATTTATAAGACATAATGAAATTGTGTAATGTTTTAGCAATTTATGAATATGACCGTTTTGTTAACATGTGGGGGGAATGTACGTGCGTGGGCGTCAAATGTAGCTTCTTCGGTTTAATATTTAATTTCTCGTGACATGAACATATGTTTTCGTATGTAATTATGTTCGCCTAAATTTTGTAGGCTGTCTTGTGACTAAATGTTGTTCACCTTTCAATTATGTGGAGCTTATGTATGTGTAAGTTATAATTTATCCGCCCATGTTATCCAGAATACCTAAAGTTACAATTAGAATTCATTCATTAAAACATCGTTAATATTATTCTTTTTTTTGTTTACTTTATAGTTTTATTTTTACCATATTAAAATACTATAGTACACGGTAGTTAGTTTTGTAGCTTAAAACACTTTACAGATTATATCGTTGTTGTTTAATTTTTTTTTTTTTTTTTTTTTATCAGCCCTGTTTGTACAAACTGTCCCACTGCTGGGAACGGGCCATCTTCTCATTGTGAGAAGGGTTAGGCCATAGTCTGCCACGCTGGCCAAGTGCGGGTTGGCAGACTTCACACATCTTCAAGATCATTGAGAACTCTCAGACATGTAGGTTTCCTCACGATGTTTTCCTTCACCGTTTGAAGTTGGCGGCAATCAACAATACGCACATAACTTACAAAAGACAGAGGTGCGTGCCGTGGGATTCGAACTCAGGACCTGCGGATCGCAAGTCAGACGGTCTCACCACTAGGCTGCCGGGAACTCTTAAAATTTACTTGTTTGTTTTCCCTAAATCAATTGTGAAGGCGACAAGCACAGTTAAATTTCAAATAGTAGACACTCAACTTTAGAACTCGTGTTACGAGTAAATAATGCGCTCCCAATTATCCTAAAACAGAATAGCTGTAAGTGAAACGTGCTTAAGCGCGTGTAAGCAAACCTTTCTCATTATTCATCGGGTCGGCGCGCCCTTCCGCCGGGCGACCGCTGCCGCCGGTCTGGCCGGACCGCGACTGCGGTCAGGACGTCTTGTATACATGTACTGAGCTTTATAAGGGAGCTATAATATTTAGTAATATTGTTTTTTTTTTGTTTTTACATCGAGTAGCCGTACCATGCATGTACAACTTGGATAGGCAGCATAAAACTTGAAGCACGAATATAATTAATAATAATAAAAAAATATTGAAATTAACGAATATTCAGATGTGCAAATAGCTCTGTATAGCTATCTGAATAGTTTCTGGCACAATAAAAATCTTGTCTATTGTCTATTGTCTATTGAATATCTGAATATTCCTAAAATATTGTTTTAGTGAACACAAACTCGGTAACGGGCAAACACAATTTGACAACTTATTTGTGTAATTCATAGCTTGCTTTGTTTATAGAAAACAATACCTTTTTCCCCTCAAGCAGTTCAATTTCTTACCTAATGGCTCCCTAATGGGAGCAACATAACAAATCAACATTTCTTTGAAATTCCAAAATGCTCTTTAGATACTCCACTGTACCCATTCCGAAAAAAACTCAGATATTGTTCGAGCTCATACATTTTTCAGCTGGATAAATAGTAGGTCTCAAATACAGAAGCTTTTCAATAGGCATTTAGCCACGCGGACAATCTAGCCGAGGTGTCTCACGCCGCCGAGATATTGGCAGTAACCCGAGCGTCTGTCGTGTACCTCATACATTTTGTATGAGTCGAGCTTGCCCTTGAACACCGCCCGCCCTGCGCCCCGCCCTGTTTGAGATATGAATGGCGCCGTGTGGAACCGTGTGCTAGTAATGTAAGTTAGATTAATAGGGAATGTTAATGGCTATGGAAGGGAATGTTATGTTTTTGTGAAAATCCGAAAAACGCTCGAGTTTCACTTTTCTATACCAATTTCTAAACTATATCCACAGCTTACGTCGCTCAACATCAGGTATTAAGCTAATTGTAAAGCGCAGAATAAGTATGGCACAATCCTACAAAAATATTTAAAAGTGACAGTTAAGTCAGGCAGTGTACATATAAATTATAAAATTACTTACTTTTAGCACAAAAGGGCCAAATAGATCCAAGAGCGTCCGTCAACTAGACTCCAGATAATGAGGGTCCCGTACAACGTACAACTTGGGAAAAACTCTGTTACTTAACATGTTTAGTAAAAAAGTGAATGCTACGCGAGTCCAATAACAATAGTCATAATCAGAGTGCACAAAAGAAATTAAATGTCATAAATAAGATATTGGATATTAAAATAAATGTCAATAAAAGTGTCTAAGTGCGTTATAAAGAATACCCATCCGAAGCCTTCCTACAAATACACATACAATGCTGATGTTGAGTGACGTCGCAATCTAGAATGGAGCACGCTCGCCTGGAAGAAACCTATTTAGATATTTGCGATTTGAAAACACTAATTATACATATCTGCAATGTATTCTACAGTTTATAAGTAAAGCGCTTCGTTCGGATTTTTGTAACATTATGGCCATGTGTATTTTCGATCAGTCACTCAAAGATATTTTGAACACAATATTCAAAACATACCTAACACAGCGTTCTATCCTTAGCGAGATCTCCGACGCTAATCCGTTTATAAGCACAACCGTGTATACAGTGTACGGGCATGCCGTAGCTCGGATCAAATTAGAATGGATGTACGCTTTAGACGGATCCACGGCCGCACTCAGGTTAGATTAATGCTCCTCTCACGTTGTTATGAATTCTGGAATGCTCCGGAAATGAGCACCTACCGACATGTTTACACACTACACGCCGAACTTCATGGACGCTCTGTATGTACAAAAACTGGAAAAAGATTTAAATGAATAGCTACAGCATATCATTTCAGTGGTAAATTATCATATTTTTTATATTTGAACTATTTATTTTTAACGTCATAAAAAATATATTGAAATTACTTTCAATTCTACTGTTCAAGAAGGAGGATAATGTTTTTTTGGCTGTATGTATGTGGAGGTGTCAGTAAATTAGTTGTATTCGTTATCTTTTGACAAATAAATGATTAACAAGTACATATTATTCTAAAACAAGCTCGTTTATATAAATTGTATAGTTAGGCTTTGAGCATACCATCTGAGCGTAACGTACACTCAACATTATAATATAAAGTGTACACAAACTACATTACGAAAAACCTACGAATACTATTTTTAGGTATTTTGGTGTTCTATTCATTTGGAAAGTATTGAAGAGGAATAAAAAATTAGCCTAAACTAGATGGATCAACCTTTTGTAACCCGAGTTTCCAATTTGTGCATTTGATGGTAATATCTACTAGATGCCTTTATCGTATGGAACTTTCTGATAGCAAGAAATTATAATCATAATACAAGCGCCATAGTATAAATATTTAGCTTAAAGCTAAAAGCTTTAAGCTAAAGCTTTAGCTGTATATAAATCCTAAAGTGATCAAATCAATATTTAGCACTTTCTTACAAGATACCATAATTTGGAAATCATTAAATTTTTTTTTTTTTTTATGCATTGCAATTTTAAAGGTGTCAATATTTGGCACCAATTGTAATAGAAAGGTAAAGGTTCTCATGCTAAATTGTACCGTTTTAAAATTCACGCAACACAACGGTCATGCTTCTAACGTTAATACATGAGAGGCTGCTTTAGACACGCGTATCAAAGTCAGATTTCAACCCTCCACTCCGGTTTGTTGGCTTTTTATTTTTTGAGTGTAATAGAGTTTCATAACTGCTTAGACAGTCATGAAGAGAGATACTCTCATATACTTTTAAGTTTTTCAGGAATAAGGACTTATTGCATACAAAAAATTGTGAATACATATGTGCGTTTTTATATTCCTACTAGATTCAACCGTTTTTTTTAAAGAACTACACTAATTATTGTCGATATAATTCTAAAGTTAAAAATTTAAGACCAGACCACCTGGCACCCAGACCAGTCTTAGTCTTGCACGACCTAAGAGATCTAGCACAAATCCTTTAACGTGTTTATTCTACGTAAAAATACCTAAAGCCCGCTCTGTTATGTCATCACGAAGCTTTTATAAAACGTTTTAAAACGTCAGTCATCAGTTAAATCCTTCAAAGCGCTTTCACTGAAATTAGTTACTGAAACATTTCTGTATATTTTTTTTCACAAGTTACGACTGAGATAAGACCATGGCTATTTCTCTCGGGTCCTGAAAAGAGAGGCTTTAAAACGATAACACCGAGGTATTTTATTTGGGAAGAGTAAACTTAGGTAATGCAGGTGTCGTGAAATAAATCTGAGAGATAAAGCTTTGCTGAAATGTATTAAAATACAACAATGAACAAACGACTTATTGAAAATTGTGTAATATTTTGAAGATTCAAATAAAAGCATTTAATAAAATCATCATCCCTCCAAATAAATAATAAAACATACTATTCATAATCCACTTTTACTGTCGTAAGGCAACTAAATATATATTTTTCAATGTATGTCTTTATATAGTTACTTTGCATTGGCTAAAGTTTTCTTGATCCCATTTTTATTTAGAATTAAAAATTACTATGAAGTTTGTAAATTGATTATTGCATTCTATAGTATCAGGAAAATTGTGAGAAAACTAGTAAATATATGCGAAATTAAGCGATTATTTCACATTTGCTTAAGCAACACAAAAATCTGATTTCCAATTACAATCTAGTCCCAAATATATCTAGTTTTTTTTTTTTTTTTTATAGACGATAGATCTACGATTGACCACCAACTCGCCTGATGTTAAGCGACGGTGTGGCCGAGGATGGAGCTCGTCGATCTAGAAGATATCTATTCACTCTAGCCTTGAAAATTCCAAGATTGTAGGTCTCAGGAAACAGAGATGGCGGCAACGAATTCCATTCTTGTGCAGTACGCAACAGGAATGTGGATCGATATCGCTGTGGTAACTTAAATTTAACAAACTGATGGAAGTTTTCAAAGATGTTGAATCATATATTATTCTCTCAGTAAAGTAACCCACAGCACAACTCAGTTTGGTCGTAGTCACTCTTAGCTCCCCTCTACCATATTTTCGTAACTCTTTAATCCGAGGCTACCTTAAACTTGCGCACTACACTTCCAACTTAATATACTAACTTAGTCTAACTTTCCTCGTTATTTACTCGATGAATTTTAATGCTAAAAATGGCTCTAGTTTAATAAGAAGCCAATTACGGCCCAGCTCGGCTTAATCCGAACGGAGGCGGTGTTTTTTCTTGACAAGTTGGAAGCTGTTAATGAAAGTCAATCAGAGGAAAGTTTCCTTTGGTAACTTTACAAATTGGATTGTAAATTTTTTATATTTTCCACAGAATAGATTAAGATGTAGCGTAATTCCACTAAGTATTCGTAATGGCCGATAACGGTCGGGGACGTCTAAATAATATTTGCTTATTTTTACCCGATTGCGCAAAAAGGAAGGTAGTCCTTTTCGGGTGTATGTACATATATATAGTCGTAGTATGTTACCCAATAAAGCCTACTTACTACTAGCCGAATTTATTGATTGTAATAAACGAGATGTCGTTAGATTCGTATTTATATCTTGAGTGTCATAAGCTACACTTTTTAAAGTAAGAACAACAAAACTCTCGCATGTAAGAAATTCGCATTTTCGTAGTTTCTTCGGATAAATTAGCGATGTTCCAAGAAATATTTTAGAGAATATAAATTGTACAACACGGCTATATATTGTATATCCAAAATATAAGATATGCGTTTGACCACCAACTCGGCTCCTGATAAGCGACGACGGTGAACTGAACGGTGAACTGAACTGAACGCCGACGACTGACTGGTGCGGTGACGGTGGTGGTGTGATTTTATTATTAAAATTAAAAGTAGCATTAAAACAGAAAATATATAGTAAAGCTAAAATAGCGAAATATGTAGCATCTTCTTCCGAATTCCCATATACTTTTCCAACATTGAGAATGTAGTTAAATCAAATTTTGTTTTGTTGTTTGAAAGTTTGAATGCTGCAGTTTGATAAATGTTTGAATAATACGAGTACTACTCGTAGAAAATAGATAAATATCTAAAAAATAAATAAAACCTTGCAGATCAAAATCGGTCTAGCAAATTTTGTTCTATATTGGGTTATAAAACCTTCATTCATATACCCGTGGAATACCTAGTGGAACTTTAGATATTTTCTCTATAGGGAATATGCATGATTTAGTTTTATTCGGTAATAAAAAAGCTAATCACATATATCCACACGTATCCATTCCACAAAAACAAAATTAAAATACTTTCAAAAATAAGAAAGTTACAAGCATTTTTATTTTATGCTAGACAGAGAGCACACAATTCATGGTCATCATTTATGATGTCATGGTTCAAGTTCGCCGTACAAATTCATGTATAATTCATCAATACTGTTGTTTCGAGAGAGAGGGGCATAGCATAATCATCTCTCCCATAAAACTTTAAATGCTTAAACTCGTATCTCGGAAGTTTATTGACCGATTGAAATATTTATGTACATTTTAGTATGTTATCAATTAAAACTATTATTCCTATGAAATAAAATTCATGAATTTTTCCTTATTTCAAATATAATTACAGTAATTCACCACTGAATAGACAATACCTCTAATACCTCCACCACTGTATAAGTATCGCAGATCATTCGCTCAGTTAGCCCGGGCGGGATAAAGGACGACATTTATCAAATAGCGGACTCCCATCTAGACGTCCCGGAGCTTTGTCTCACTGATGAGATGAATGGCTCACCGTCAGGACACTTAGCACTCTTCACCTAGTGGCACAACTCAATCGTGTGAATAGACCGCCAATAGACAGCAGGGGCTGGGTCTTTTCACGTCTTGTGTTCTAATGGAGATCTCTATAAATGTACCAACAATGAACGCTGGACGTATTTTAGGGGATCATCATTGTGAGAAGCTTTTACTGTGGGGCCAAAGCTTTTACTGTAGGCTCCTGTTATTTGCTACTTTAAAATATAAAACCTCTTCTTTTGGCTTGAACCAAAGTTTTTACATTTTTTATCTAACTTTCCGGTGACAAATCATTGTATCCCTCAGGCAAACGGGAAATAATCGGAGTGTAAATGGCCCGCTCTGCTCCGGAGCCGTATCGATAGGAGCAACTGATCTGCACCCGACCAGTCGCCTGTCATATGATAAAGGGTTGATAATAGGGTTGTCCCACTTCTTATTTCTATCCGACTACGTAAGGAAGGCAATAATTTGAGTGTGGTCTACGATGAAATGCGTTTACTTAGAAAAAATCTATTCATTCTAGCTATCCTAAAGATACAAGAAAGAGTCCCTGTTCTTTCTTCTATCTCTAGGATAGGTAGAACCAGGTTATTCTTAAAAGGGGTAAAGGATTACCTGGTTTTAGCCTGGTTCTGTCGACTGGACGGTCAAGAGCAATCATATCATAAGTTTATAAACAAGTATCTATTTTAAAAGAAAAACAAAATACCAGACTGCAGAAAAGCAATTTTTGCAATCTAATTTATAGTTTTGTTACTCTTGATACGCTGTTAAGCGTGCGTTTTTTTAAAGTAAGTATGCGTAAAATCGCTGTAAAATATTATAAATGCGCTTTGTATAGAATAGTTCTAGTAAAATCACTAGTTTATTACGAAAAAGTTCGTTGGAGGTTACGAAAAATCGCATATTTTTTTTGCAGAAGATGTATTATAATTATTATTAAAACTAGAAAAGCTTAATAGACTAAGGAAGTGAAGACAAATCTAACGACACCTCACACATCAAAATTAGTCAAGCCGTTAAGGCTGTAGGCGATCATAATGAAACATACATACATCATCATCATAGGCTTTATATCATCTTAACAGATGATTTAAACAGCGTCATGGATTGGAACACTTGATACATACATACATACATACTTCTTACGTAATCGGGTAAAAAATGGAAATCAATTTTGATCTAACTGAATTTAATTTAAAAACCATGGAGAGCTGTCATTACAACTAATCTCAAACTTTTTTCTTTCGAAGACCATCGTAGTTATATTTATCAGTTAAATTAGTCGGCATACTAGTGAGTTTCTCGCCATTTTCTTTACTCAAATCAATCATCACTTAGCTTAGAAAAGACGTGACACCATGTCTGCGTCACAAGATAACGGTGTACAAACCTCACGCAGTAGGTACTTTATATGAAAAACAATTTTGAAATTATTTAAATTATTTGGAACGAAGCTGAAAGTGTCATTAGTCAACCCTTGTGGTGGGCAACATTCAAAGTAGTCGTTTGTCAAACGCAGATTAGGGCTATCTGCGGCGATACGGTCCGGTTCGCCGCCGGCGGCGCCTACTCGCCTTTCCGCCGCCGCCGCTCGCCGAACTCAACGACGACGTTCGGCCGACCTACCTATTACCGGCACAGGTTGGACTCGCAGCTACTTGATCGTAATATCAGTTTAATTTTCACGGTGATTATGATGATAAATTATAGCTTATAATTTTAGTTAAAAAAAACCGAACCAACCGACTTCTCATGGATGTCATTGTCAGAACTGGACTAAATTGAACTAGGACCACACGGGAAGCCAGCGAGAACCAAACCAGCTTTCAAATAAAAAAAGAATCATCAAATCGGTTCACCCAGTCGAAAGTTCTGACTTAACAATCATAAATAAAAATACAATCGAATTGAGAACCTCCTCCTTTTTTCAAGTTGGTTGAAAATAGCCTTCTCGTGTTCTTCTCTAGGTTCTAAGGAATCTCTTTGCCAATTTTCATAACGATTGGTTCATCCGTTTAGCCGTGAGAAGGTATTGTTTGAATTATTCAACAGATTGTGTAATGTCACCGATAGGACACTGCTGGCTAAAATACGATTCACTCTTGTTTTAAAGTGCAAACCAAGCACAATACTCTCTTGAAGAGGTCTTAAATTTTTCGGTCGGCTATCTTGTTTTCTTTTTACTTGGTAGATTATGAGTTTGGGCTTTGGTAGTGATTTTTGCCATACCGCTCTTCATTAGAGTAATTAATTAACGACCCCAAACGGGAATTCGAAACACGAAAACTTGTGTTGTAAACATGGCTATTGTGGTCACCCATCCCAAGACTGACCGAGATGAAGGTTGCTTGCCTAAGTCGACTAGTCTGTTGGGAGCACTAGTTATAGCTAGTTGTTCTAAGGCAATAAATAAATCGTTATTATTGACAGGATCAAGGACTTTAAATAACCCAAAATACTCACATAACTAAAGTGAATACAAACTGTTTGTCTTTTCTTTCTCTTTTTGAATTCATATTATTGAACAGATTTCGGTGCTTAACACATATTTAAAATCAAATACAAATTAAAAACACAATTGTTAAAATTCAAAGGCTACATTAATTATCAACATCATCAACTCTCGGGTGTAATCGCGAGGCACAGCTGTCTCTAACAAATTATACTAATGCATAATAATTTACTTGAGTAAATTATTTTTTATTAGCATAATTTGTTAGAAGCAATGGGAAATTACCGAGAAACAACACGGGCCGATATTATATATACCTTACAGAATAAAAAAAAAGATAATTAATGGTCTTTGTTGTTTGGGTGTTTCTATGTATCATATGTATATATTTACAAAAAAAAAGTATATATGTATTCTATCAGCCATCTAGTTCCATAGTACAAGCTCTGCTTAGTTTGGGCTAGATGGTGTTGTGTGAAATGTCCACAAATATTTATTTATTTATTTACCTCAGTTTTAAAATAATGATCCTGATGTTTAAATAAATGAGCTATAGCAGTTAAATACTAACGACTGCCTCTAAACGTGGCGGCAGGTACCAACAAACAATAATTTCATTTGACATCCGCGCTAAGTCCCTGAAACTTTCCAATGCCATTGTGTGTCCCGGCAAACTTCAACCGATTCAACTCACCGACTGAGAGATCTTACGGTTCAAGTTATAAAGTCTGTATTTCTTTGCGGGACCGCACAAATAACTTGGTAAGTATAGTCAATGGCGCATTGTAAGTAAGGATTTGAATCGCGCTATCCTTTCGCAAACGTTTGATGGTATTTAGGAGTTTGCGGACTTGCTGCTTTTGAAATATCGCTGCTGTAGCTTTCGCTTTATTTATTTCGTATCAAAGGACTTTTCCGACGTTGCGTTACTTACGTTTTGGACTGATTTTCCCGATTTCTTTGTTCATATTGAAAGGTTTATTGCTTTACGTTTATGAAAGGGATAAATTGCGTGTCTTAGATGGAAATTTACATGAAAAAGTAAATAGGCAAAAAATGGGTAAAAACCAAAACGAAGATACGCGGAAGTGCTCGTAATGGTAGGAAATTTTATGATAATACTTTTGTTATTTTCCCGGCGTTTACCTTTTTACTTCTTTGTTTATACTTTGTTAAAGTGCTGTAAAAATTAATATAAACCCTGAAACGTGAAAAATTGGAAATTGAATAGAAACAGGCGTTTATATGATTGAATATTTAATGTTACCTTTTTGTTAGAAACTATGCGAGTTCTCATTTAGGAAAAAGTAAATTCGTATAAAATTTTATGTCAGATTATCCGAGTAACGACTTGGCTAACAACTTTATTAATTTATCTTTAGGCTACTTATTTTAAACCAAACCTATTATCATTATAATCAAAGACTTATTATATCTTCCTTCATCTATAAATGATTACGAAAGAATAAATCAAACTAAATGAAAATAAACTTTGCCCGCTAAAATCTAGGTCATCATACAAAATTAAAACAAAGCTTCGAGTAACGAGCTAGATCTATAATAAGCATCATTGTGTTAGGGGCTCTGTGACAAACAGACAGAAGATTGAAAACACATTGGAAGCTGATGGAATGAGACGTATAGGTAGTGTACACGGCCGGCTGAATACGCGGCCACCGGCGCCTCATCCGGCGTCCGGTCGACCGCATCCGGTGAAACTAGGCCACTGGACAACATTATGATGATTCTTCGTTTGTTGTTTGACGCCTTTTATTTACTCGTTGTCTTAACCGATAGTGTCACCGTGTTAATGTATCTAATATCATTCAATTTGAAATAGGAGTTGTATTTGTTTGTTTTATTAATTTATATAATAAGAAAAAAATAGAAAAAGAAATAGTATCTCTATGTGCTATGTAACAATACATCGTGGTTAGTGCACAAAGAGATGATATGGAAAGGTTTCAGGTTACAGAAGTGATTGATGGTGTTAGAAAACAGCTTTTAGAGACGTTGCGGGGTCGATCTCACGTCGGTAACGCCTTGACTTTAAAGCTCGTAAAGTGCACTAAAAGTTTGATTGATGTCGTTAGAAAAGAAAAGAGCAGCAAGATTTTCCTCTGAACTTTAAGAAGCTATCAAAATCGCTGATATATCCCCGATATGACTTTTTAAATGTAATTTGGTAAAAGGAACATACTCAATTTATATTCTATACGTTCAAACTTCCCTGTTAAGCATGGTAATGAAAAGTCTAATTATGAATTCTGTAATTAAAAATATTCATATAAATGTTACAACGGGTGTAATTAATCTGGATATTATACATACTAACCAAGCATTATACATCATATCTATTCAAATTAGTCGAAGTAATAATTGACACAGAATTAATCACTTTAACTAGCTATTTTATATAATATCTTGGAAGACTTAGTTAAAGTAATAAATCAATAATAAAAAGCAAATTACTAGTTGCACTCGTATACCGATGCTTCCATACCTATTACTCCTATGCATGGCACACGAACACTGAAACCAGTACAGTTGCAAAACTGAAATCCGCGACACGCGGCAACGGAATGAGAAGCGGAAAGGGAAGGGAGGAGAGGGGAATCAGAGAATCAGAAACCGTATTTATTACTTTGACTAGCTTTTATCTGATATAATATCCGGATAAAGTGATTAATGTGTTGCATTATCTAGACAATATAGTATGTAATAATGGTGTTCCTCTCTAATAATGGTGACATAGTCCTCATGCCATACTCTGATGGGGGCCGGGAGGCTCTGTCCGGGCGTCGGTCCGCCTGAGAAACCTGCTCTTCATAGGAGCTGGGATAATATTAGCTCGAAGTACCTTCTCTCAAAACGATTGGATCTCAAAAACTGTTGGCTCGGGAGTTGAATTGGCACGTCTGAACGCAGCCACCAAGCCAGAGTCTGGAGGTTGGTTGCACGCCCTGCCATCCCCTCAGATGGGTTCACTTTTAGATGACAATTCCCTAAGGGTGGCATCAGGTCTTCGCCTGGGGTGCGCTGTTTGTGAGCCCCATATTATTATTTGTGGAGCGCAGGTCGAGGCAATCGGTATCCATATGATTTTGTCCCTTTCGCGGTGGAGACAGGCGGGCCGTGGGGGTCCGAAGCCAAGAAGTTCACGCAGGATCTGGGCCGCCGTCTACGAGAGAAGGGACGTAATTCCAAGTCGGGATGGTATTTGGTGCAACAAATCTCTATCGCCATCCAGCGAGGAAACGCCGCTAACATAATGGGTACCTTTCCCCAAGGTTCCACGCGCGAGGGGCTTCATGCCAATAGGGGTAATATTTTTTGACATAATATTTGTTATATTTTAAATACAATTATTGACATGTTAATTTTAGTATATTGACAATTTGTAAATTATTGACCTTATAATATTTATGTGTATTTTTAATAATATAGTAATTATATATAATGACTAGTCATTATTTATAACTAATTAATCACTATGACTGTAACATATAGCGTAACGTTTGCGAGATATATCCCGTCAAAGTCATGAAAACTAATTAAATTAACTAAATGTCTGCATGTATGCATTTCATTTATCCAGAAACCCCAAAATACTTTAAATAAAAAATAAGTTCAAAAACTAGAATCCGACTACTAAAAAATCACGCTCTAAAAAGTATGATTTATTTCTTACATATTCATAGTGATGTTCAGAGGATAACTGCGGTCTTAAGCTACATTGCAGAATGTATTGTTTTGTTACAGTAAGTGGCATACGACCACGATTATCCTCTGAACACCACAGTATTTATACGTCATTACCATATTATATGGAAATTCAGATTTTCCATTAGTTTATTAAGTTAGTTACATTATATTAATAATTTTATTTACAATTTACAAATTGTTTTGTTAACAGCTGTAGTTAACAGTATATTTTTTGTATATAACTGTCTATAATTTAAAAAGTTTATTGTTTTATATTTAAATACGAATCCTTCGCCAATCAATATGTTTGTAGTATTTTTCTGTAGTACGGCATAAGCTAAATATTCAGCTTGGTGTTTTAAAATTGGGAATTATTTTGTTACCTGTGCTGCCAAGCTAAAGTTACCCTTTTTCGTGGAGAGTGAATAGATAGGTAAAGATACCTATCTATTCAAAATCTCAGATGGATCACGTTTATATAGAAGACTACATAAACGTGATCCATCTGAGATTTTATCTATACTGGTGAGAGTGAGACAAAGTCAAATGTGTGCACATCTCACGTATAAAATATAATATGATCGAAGGTGATATCTAATCTAGAGTTAGAGGGCGACTCTTAGTTGAAGAAATTGAATCACGTAAATTTAAAATGACTGTAGTAGAATCAAAACATTTTAATTACAATACCAATTAACATAATAATAACATTGGCGGGCACGGCGCACCGCATCCGATCAACTGTAGCTATAGAACGCTCTCGCTTGAGTTCACGTCGCTGAGTTCGCGTTCCATTCTGTTTGTTTACTGCTTTTATACTATGCCGAGATTTTATTGACACATTGTGGTTCAGTAGTAGAAAATAGAAGTCATGCGTACTTAATACGTATATTACAATAGTATTTTCTCAGACTTCGAATAAATTGATTATAATTCATGACAACGGATTAAAATATTCTGTCAAGTTCAGATTAATCCTACCATAAGTATCAGTAAGAATTATGACTCAAGGAAACCTAGCTAAGTATATATTTGGCACCAGTTTGGTGTTGCCATATTTAGCAACGAAACAAAAAAAAACATAAAAAATAATAAATTTCTGTTTTTTTTTGTTGTTTCCAAAAACTAAACTATTCCGGTTAGGATTTTTTTTCTTAAAAACGTGTATTTCAACCTGATCGAACCCAAATCTTATCCAGAGATAAGATTTTTTTGGAACACAGGTTTCTACATCGGCAAAACTCCCAAAGTCTTAAAACACCACTTTATTACTATGCCATGTGTACATAAGTATGTCATGGTGACAATTACTTGCAGTAACATTCATAAATGTATTTTTATATGAATATATTATATATACATATATATATATATATATATATATATACATATACATTTCTCATACACGTAAAGTATGCTTGAAGTACCTTTGTACACAGGGCCGAAAACACTACTTTTCGTCCCTAGGGAGATATTTTTACATGCTGTCAAATTATTGAAAATCACGTTCTGTTTTTGACATTTCTATTGAACCATATGATATGATATTTGACCATATGAGAAACCAAACGAGCAATGGATTTTAGCACAACGAAAAAGATCGAAAAATCGTTTTAACACTTTGGAAGGCCGAGCGCAAAATAATTTAAGCGAAAAATTTAAAGCAGCTGATATTAGAGTTCCCCTGTTTATAAACAATGTGGACAGAAGTACATCGGAAAGTGACATAGTCAACTATATATTGGGCAAGACACAAGTGCGCGTTACTATGACGAAAATCAAAACGAAGTTTGAGAGGCAATATAATGCATACAAGATGTTTGTACCTAGCGCGAAGTTATCTAGATTTTTAGAGGACTCCTTATGGCCTGAAGGCATAACGGTTAGAAAATTTATTGAATTTAAACATAAAGATTATGGATTGCAGTCAAACCCAAATAATAAATAAAACAAAATTTGTGAGTTTTAATTGTTATTCACTCAAGAATTCTGTCGATTACGTTAGAAAATTGTGTCAGACGGCGGACTTTCTGGCGCTGCAGGAAACTTGGCTTCTACCAGATGAAATACCATACCTAGGAAATATCGATCCGGATTTTGCATTTACTGGGAAATCAGCTGTAGACCCGACGACATGGATTCAGGGCAGGGCACATGGCGGATTGGGGATACTTTGGCGTAAGAATGTTTTTCAGTCAGTGTCGGTTGTCGAGTGTACAAGTGCACGTATAGCGGCAGTTAAAGTGAAACTCGAAAATCGTGAGTTTCTCGTGATGTCTGTGTACATGCCCACAGACAAACTACAACATTTGGATATGTTTATAAGTTGCCTTGGAGAAATTAATGCTGTTATTGAAAGCTGTAATATAGATTCTGTGTATATTTTAGGAGATTTTAACGCAAAACCAGGTGCATTGTTTGGTACGGAGCTTTTAAACTTTTGTGTGGAGCAGAAGTGGTCATGCGCAGATATAGATATATTTGGCTTGCATTCAAACTCTTATACATATTTAAGTAATGCTTGTGGGGCTACATCATGGCTAGATCACATAATCACTACAGAAGTCGCTAGAAAAACAGTTGTAAGCGCTAATATAAGGTATGAAGTTTCAACGTCTGACCATTTCGCTATTGAGGTTAACTGTGACTTAAATTTTATAGTACCTAAAGTCAAACCACTAACTTCCGTACTAGATAGGGTTGCCTGGGGGGAACGAGATAAACAGCAGATTGATAGATATTATCAAATATGTTCTGAAAAGTTGCGCGACGTCGATTTTCCGGTTGAATTTCGAAAATGTAGTGATATATTATGTAATAATTTAGAGCATAGAATGATAATTGATAAAATGTATGACAAAATAGTTAAAATTCTCAGAGATGCATCTTCAGAGTGTTCTAAAATAAGTAAACGTAGTTTTAAGAAGAAACGGTTCATTATAGGATGGAATAAGCATTGTAAAGAGGTGCATGGGGAGGCTCGGCTTCGTTTTCATGATTGGGTTACGCACGGGAAGCCCAAATCTGGTCTCATATTTAACAAAATGCGAGAATCGCGCCAGATATTTAAAAATAAAATGAAGTGGTGTAAAAACAACGAAACCCAAATAAAAATGGATATACTCGCGACACAGCATTCTGCTAAAAATTTTAATCAATTCTGGAAAGAGACCAATAAACTGAATCCAAAGCCGAGTGTTCCGGTGAGCGTGGAGGGCATTAGTGACCCTAGCCAGATTGCTAATTTGTTTAAAAATCATTTTAGAGTGCAGTCTCCTTTAGAACCTGCAAACCTTGGGACACAGGTGGGTATAGCACAGTCGGAGCAACCAGTCTTTCGTATTACGGCTAAGCACGTTGCGCAGGTGTTGAAGGACATGAAGCGAGGAAAATCCCCCGGCCACGATTCACTTAGTATTGAACACCTGCAACATGCTGGAGTTCATTTGCCGAGGGTGTTCGCAATGTTCTTCACTTTCTGTATTGGACATTCATACCTACCAGAGGCCGTGATGAAGACGGTGGTTGTTCCAATTGTGAAAAATAAAACGGGAGATGTGTCAAGTGTAAGTAATTACAGACCCATATCTCTCGCGACAATCATTGCCAAAGTGTTGGACGGTGTGATTGAGACTCAGTTGCGACATCATTTAAAGTTGCATGACGCTCAATTCGGTTTTAGACCTGGGCATTCAACTGAGGTAGCGATACTGAGTCTCAAGCATATCGTTCAGTACTACACAGATAGAAACACGCCTGTCTATGCCTGTTTTCTAGATCTGTCAAAAGCGTTTGACCTTGTGGCTTATGACAGGTTGTGGCGGAAGTTGTCGGATGAGACAGAGTTGCCTCCTCAGTTTATATCGCTTCTAAAATATTGGTATAGCAATCAAAGTAATTATGTGAGGTGGGCGGGGTCACTATCGGATGTGTACAGGCTGGAATGTGGTGTGAGACAGGGTGGCTTATCTTCACCCTGCCTTTTCAACCTGTACATTGACCGCCTGATCCGTGAGCTCAGCAGCACTCGCGTCGGTTGCTCGATTGATGGTGTGTCTGTGAATAACATTAGTTACGCGGACGACATGGTGCTGCTGAGCCCATCTATCAGTGCTCTCAGACAGCTAATCGTGGTCTGCGAGCGTTATGCGGAGGCTCATGGGCTTAGATATAATGCGAACAAAAGTGAACTTATGGTGTTTAAAGCAGGCTCGAAAACCTACAATACAGTCCCACCAGTCACTTTAAACGGGAGCACTTTAACAAAAGTTTCGCACTTTAAATACCTGGGACATTGGGTCACTGAGACGCTTGAGGATGATATGGACATTGAGAGAGAGCGCAGAGCATTGTCAGTTCGGGCTAATATGCTGGCCCGTAGGTTTGCACGGTGTACTGAACAAGTTAAGGTTACACTTTTTAGAGCGTATTGTCAGTCCTTTTACACGTGCAGTCTATGGGTCAAGCACACCAAAAAGTCGTATAACGCTCTGCGTGTTCTTTACAATAACGCGTTCAGGGCGGTGATGAAGCTGCCTCGCTGGTGCAGCGCATCGGGGATGTTTACGGATGCGCGGATAGACGGCTTCCCAGCCATTATGCGCAAACGAGTTGCGTCCCTGATGCGGCGCGTGCGGGCCAGCTCCAATACCTACCTGCAAGTGTTCGCCTCCCGGATGGATTTGGAGTGTCCAATAATGCAACACTGGACAAAGATGCATATTGAGCATTCCGGATCCAAGCCGAAGTTTAGGTTAAAATGATTTATTTTTAGTTGTGACTATGTGTATTCTAATATGACATTCAAAATATTTATTGACATTTATTTTTCATCATTTGACATATTTTAATTTTTAACTAATTTATTGTAATTACTGTTGTTAATAATTGTTGTTATTGTAATTCTTGACTCTTATATTTTTGAATGACATATTGGTATTTTTATTTTTTATTTTGTAATCAAACTACGACGTAATCAAATTTTATAATTTTGTAATCTAATGTATATGGACACAATGTCTGAAATAAATGAATAATAATAATATCGCATTTTTTTTATCTGGTCTGTGTTTTCATGAGTTTTGCATTTTGAGTCATGAGTCTTGAATTGTTTCCACTTTCCTTATATTCGAAATGAAAAGCAGAATGTTTACCTCGGGTGAAAGACCTATTTAGGCACTCGACCTACTGGCGCCCTCTGACGCTTGTGCGCCAAACCATCTCGTGCCTAAATAGGTTACTTTCAACCCTTGTATAACAATCTACTATTACAGTATTCTATGCAAACAATGGTCAGTTGTATATTGGGATCCGTCGTAAGACTTCCAGGTGCAACTTGAACTTTGAACTAATAAAATGGCATTCAATATCTCCAATATTTTCTCTCAACAATTCCAGATAGAAAACGGATCTTTTATCTAGTGCTAACCTTGCAATACATTTATTGAATCTCTTCTCGGAGATGCCAATATCGTAGAAGCTTTTGTAAATGAAATATTCTCATATTTTGTATTATTTATTTAAAGGATTGTATGGAATATGGAAATCAAATTTTACATTTTATTTTTTATGTTAATCTCGGTAGAGGTTATATATTTGAGCCGTTTGGTGTTGAGTCTGGGTCCGTGGGGACTGGGAGCTCATCTCATTTTGTGCATTCTGAGCGCCTGATCAATGTGACGCGTAACCAAAATGCCGGTGCGTATCTGGTTACGCACCAGCGTTTTGTTCATTTTGTTTTGGTCACCAGTTGAATGGCAATGCAGGCAGCATTCTGGGTACGCTGCCAACTGGTAGTGTGTTTAAGCAATTACTTTTAGACCTTTATCGGCCTGTTAAATCATTTTGCTTTTTATGTGGTAGTTTAGTTAGCTATGTATGTGCAGTTTGTATAATAAGTTGTTGTAGCTAATAAAGGCACTTGTCCGTTATTATTATAAAAAAAAAACCGGACAAGTGCGAGTCAGACTCGCTCAAGGGTTCCGTACAAACTATTAGATAGAAGGGGGAAATCATTTTTTTTTTCCTTCATAAACCGAAAAATATACTTCGTAAAATTATTCTAAAACCTGTTTTAGCTTATATTAATGAAGCTCTTTCATATGATACCTCACATGATACGGTTAAGGAACTTTAAAATTTGGACCCTCATTCCTTGAATTTGAAATTAAAAATGTCCAGTTTTCGGATTTTTTCCTATATGTGTACTCTAACACAATTTCATAGTTCTAGGTCAACGGGAAGTACCCCATAGGTTTTGATTCCCTTGTGAGTGTTGAAATATGAATTTTTTACAACATATTCGGCTGTAACATTTTTTTTACGAGAACTGAGAAATTTTACTTTTCTTTCTGCAGCAAGATACTATGGATCTGCGTATTTGGTTTTAATTTCAACACGATACCTTCACGCGTTCCCGAGATAAAGGTCTTGACACCCGGTCAGACAGTCGGACAGACGGACAACAAATTGATCCTATAAGGGTTCAGTTTTTTTCTTTTGAGGTACGGAACCCTAAAAAATAATTACATCGAAATTCATCGAATGCATGAAATTTAAAAATCAAATATTTTTTGTTTAAAAAACTGAAATACGTGTTTGTTTTAAAAACCAAACTACTGAACCGATTTTGATGAAATTTCTATGGGACCAATTTAAAAATGGAAAAAAGAAAAAACCTTTCAAGAAAACATAATTCAAATCGGTTCATAAATTACGGAATTATGCGGTAACAAACAAAAAAAAACGAATTGTTAACCTCCTTTTTGAAGTTGTTAAAAAAATATTCAACTTTATTATTTTAAATCGCCTCCATCTCCATCAAGAATGAAGCTGCTTATAGCCGTTACAATCTTTATAATGATACTGTACTTTCAGTTTTTATTAACAAAATTATGGGATACTATTTATTTAATACATCTCTGTATAATAATTATAGTTTAAAAAACTAAAATAAACCGACTTCAAAATACGCAATTTGTTTACTCGGATTATATTTTTTCAATTATTTTGTTATATAAGCCAAAGTACCGAACCGATATTGATAAAATTTATGTGGGACCACTTCTGAGGCATTACCTACCAAACAAAAAAAAAACATAAAACGTCCAAAATTGGTGGAGTAATCGCTGAACAAACTTACAAAAAAAAACAGCCGAATTGAGAACCTCCTTCTTTTTGGAAGTTGGATAAAAAGCTGATCCACAGCACCGAATCGTTGCAGTTAACAAGGCGTACCGTCTGGCTGTCACAGATGTCGCCGATCAATTTCCGACGATATCGGCCGAGTACGATATCATTGAAGTAAGATATCGCTCGAGATTCACGCGTCAGATTTTTGTCGACAAATTACATGTAACGGAGTCGCCGGCATTCACTGCGAGAGCTTGAGTATTGAGGAAACGTCGAAAGGAGTAATTTAATTTATTTTATGTGGTAGCGGTTTTCGGCGGACGAATGTACGAGTATTGTTAGGTAAATTGAGAAAGATATTTTTCTGGTTGATGTAGCGTATTTAGAGTTAAATTTTGATTACCATTCAGAGTCCGAGTACAGGACCAGAATTCTGAGGCAATACCATTGAAGAGAAGCGTGAGGCAGGGAGACGTAGTCTCTCCGAAACTGTTCACTGCCGGAAATTGCAAAGCAACCATTATCTTCCCAAATACCTATGAATCTCAATAACTATGAACTCTTTTAGGGTTCCGTACCTCAATAGGAAAAAACGGAACCCTTATAGGATCACTTTGTTGTCCGTCTGTCTGTCCGTCTGTCCGGGTGTCAAGACCATTATCTCGGAAACGCGTGAAGTTATCGAGTTGAAATTAAAACCATATACGCACATCCATAGTATCTTGCTGCAGAAAGAAAAAATAAGTTTCTAAGTTTTCGTAAAAAAAAGTTACAGCCGAATATATCGTAAAAAACGCACATTTCGACACTCACAAGGGAATCAAAACCTATAGGGTAGTTCCCGTTGACCTAGAACAATTAAATTTGGCAATAAGCATTGTGTTAGAGTGATATAGGAAAAAATCCGAAAACTGGATATTTTTAATTAAATCACAAAAAAATAGTGTCTTTATGCACGGAATGAAGGTCCAAATTTTAAAGTGAATTAACCGTATCATGTGGGGTATCATATGAAAGAGCTTCAGTAGCATAAGCTAAAACAGGGTTTTAAATATTTTTACGATGTATATTTTTCGGTTTATGAAGGAAAATAGAAAAAAATATATGATTTCCCCCTTTTATCTACTAGATTGTACGGTACCCTCGGTGGGTGAGCCTGACTCGCACTTGTCCGGTTTTTTTTATTAGGATATCAGTATTTATGTACCAAGTTATGTTTTACAAAAAGCATCAGAAATACGCGGCAATTATATTTTTATGCCCATTGCCGTAGTCATTGGGCAGTTGGGGCGCTGAGGCTAAGTCTTCAGTCAGTGAGATTGGGGGCCGAGTAAGGGAGAGATGGCGACTTCCGCTCTGGCACGTTCTTGGCGCAGAGATTTGATTGCTATACAGCGAGGCAATGCTGAGGGCTGGTTATTCGATTAATGTTTATTAAGTTTTGCCTTTGAAGTTTTTGTTAATTATGTAGTTTAGATAGCAAAATACAAGATTATATTTTTTATAGAGAAAATTATTGAGCATTTCTGAAATGCTATACTTATGTTTAGTTCTGATATGTATTTTAAAAGTAGATGCATCACAAATAAATTTGTCAATGCATTATTCAGTGTATAAGTTTAAAATTAATTTAAGTTAATAGTAGGTTTACATGTGTAGGATCGTTGACCAAGATATTTATTTTTTATTATAAAACGGTATTTACGATAATAAATTCAAACAGGAAATAACTCCATAAACCATTACAGAAACAGCCATACAAAAGTATCCGTATATTATGAAAACCAACAAAGAAAAGTAAATATCTCCATTATGTTCTGTACATCCAATAACAGGCTGCTCCCGACAAACTTCCGCTAGCGACCGGAAGCAGTATTACCTCGCTTCAGCTGATATTAGCTGCGATTGCCGCCACAAAGGTTCCGCCGCGTACCTGAGATTTGTTGTATTGAAACAAGATTGGCAAAATTAGTCCAAGGATGTGAATAACAGGAAAAAATACTAATTGTGCTTATTTTGTATGATTTTATTAATTCCGGAGTTACTGAGAGGTCGTAGCGATCCGGTGTAGTTAGGAGAATATCGTAGAGAGCTACATTTCTAATGTACGAGTTAGTGAACCAGAAATCCAGTCTCTGAAATGGCCTATGGTGGAGTGCTTTAATTTTACTGACCAAACGTTCTTGAAATATTGAAGTTCATATTTCTGGGTATCACTGGGTAGTACTACATAACTTACTATTTGACGAACCTACCTACATATTATTTATGCCGACCTATGAGGATGCACCAATTAACACAATATTTTAAGCAGTCGACGTGACCGATAACGGCCTAAATGAAAACATCATCATCATCATCAATTTTTGTAGCGGTTTCATTTTTTTCACCATACTTACATACCGTAATATGCTTAGTCCCGAATAATAGTTTTTATTATTATATGGAATATATTGTCATTTATACTTCTATTGATTTGGAAAATCACGAAAGCAAGTATAAAAAATATGTTTATTATTCTGGGATAGAAATAACCATATCTTAATGTTTTCTAAGGTTTTTGTGATTGTTACTTATTGAAATTATCATATACATATAGGTATATATATGACCTGTCATTTTGAACACCTTGTAGCATCTGTGGTTGCAGGCAGGCGAGACGAGATGACAGTTGTCTCTTTTGTCATGAAAATATTCATTACTGCCGCCTATTATTTTTATGCAAAACTTTCCTTACGCACGCAGAAGTCGCTCAGGGTGACGCATATCTGTGCTGAGGCTGAGATTTTATTAATTTGATTATCAAGTCCCATGCAGGTGGCATTTACCAACTATTTTCTCTACGTAAAATATAGGCGATAAATTCTTTAAAAGTTGTTTAATTTCAATGAGAACCATATATGTTTATAGAAAGAGGAGGATAACTGCCCGTGGGTAAAATGATTAACCAACTGATTGAGATTATGTTCGTTTTGTATTGAAATTTGTCGAAAAGGATATTGGATTTTGTGCTGGTTTTCTACGTAATCTTTTATATGCTTATAGATTTCTTTAGAAGCTTTAGAAAGTAAATGTTTACGAGTAAATTGGCATATCTTTTCGTTTTAATACGTATATGTTTTTTTATTATAATTGACTGCTGTTAAAAAAAGATTTTTATGTTTTGAATGTTCAAATATATATGTCTGTACATAATTTTTTAACGCTTACAAACATATTAATGTGAATGATATCCTTAGAATCCTTGCAACTTTCTCCCTAATTGATGTCTAATTTTTTTTTAATAAGTATACATAAAATTTTTGAGGAAATTAGACAAATTTAACTATAAAAAATATAGGTATATAGAAAAGACGCAAAGCATACGGACGTATTCCGGTATTAGTTTCTAACCTATAGATAAATGCTAAAATTTGATGCAGTCAATCCATCGTTGATTCAGTAATAAACATATAAAAAATAGATCTTTGGGTAAACTCAACAATTAATTTGCTAATCAAACTCAACACTCGCTCATAACTACCATAGATAGCATCTAGAATATTTGGGCCATGAAATTTTGTGTGACACTAGGTCAGATATCCCGTTCGAGAAATTCTGCATTAAATATTAAATTATTCAACCTTTATTAACTCAAAACCCAACAAAATTAAATAACAAAGCATTATAATCCCCAGCAGCTCATAATCTCATGAATGTAATACCTAGTCATTCTTAAGACCTAAGCTCGTTTCATAATGAATCTTGGATCCCTAAATCAAGTCTCTCCTGTAATTAAAGCTATAATTTCGAGCCATGTGTCCCGGCGTTGTTGTGAAACCAACATTTTGTAATTAAATTATTGTTTATGCGCCTATAGAAGTGAAAAATAAAGCAAAATATTAAAGCCAATACAGACTCAATCAAATTACCGAGATTCTGGACCTTTAACTATAAAAAATACACTGTCGACGCCACAACACAAATTAGATGCTTTGTTTATGATAAAAATGCTTCGTTTATACATAAAACTATAAACTAAATATGCTAAATGCAAACTAACTTTTCAATATGTTTTCTCATTATAATGTCCAAAATTCGTATAATTAATACAGAAGCCTAAAAATGAAACAAGTGCTTATTTTAAAAAAATACTTTTTAAGTTAAACGGTTTTATTGAATAGAAAGATAATGATGTAGATAATGTATTTATTGCATTTTACTAGAAAAACCCTTTCAATTGATACCCATATTGCGGAGGTTGTGTTAAAATATGAAATCCGCCATTTTGTGGCGGCGGCTATCTTGGATTTACAATAATACAGAATATACTAAATTGTATTGTCATCAGGACTAATTTTCAGATCGATCAGTCAACTGGTGTATACTAAATTTCAGGTCGATCCGTCAACTGCAAGGGGGTAAAATTTCAATTACTAAATTTGACCCAAATAAACAGGTAACAGCTAAATTTCGTTGAAGGTGACAAATGAGACATATGGTCGAAGAAACTTTAAAGTGGCTTTATACGACATATGCCAAGCTGCGATCAGGAAACTCTATTTTTAACACGCTTTTATTAGCTTCACCTGTATGCATGTTTGTTTGTTTGTATCCGACTCCTTTGGACTTGATTTTGACCCACTTCAAACGGTCAGATTTCATTCAAACTTTGTAGACTTATCGAGGGTCGATGACAATACAATAGTTTTTTAAACTGTAATTAGTTAAGGTATAGATTGTGTAAACTATCTCATGGTATAGTTTTCATGTTGGTAGGTAGTCATTTAAGGGTAACTTTCATAAGACAAAAAAAAACAACACGAAAACTAGCTCCCTAACAAGAAACACTCCAGGATTTGCGCAGGCAAACCTTATATTCAGGAAGCTTATAAATCACGGAATCACCTAAAACAGGTCTCATCATGGTAACAGATAAGGTAAGCTTTTTGCAGTGCGCTCCCGGACTAATTTTATAAATGTTCCAGCCAAAACTACTATGTGATAGAAATTGAAATAATCAGACACAGAATAAGCAATTAGCAAATTCGTCGCCTAATTACATACTTTTCTCATTCCACTATCAAAGTGATTTCAAGTGAAACGTGGTGCCCTCTGCGAATCTGAAATATTATGTCATAGCTATATGGGTAATTGTGCCCTCAGTGGAATTTCGCACCATCTCAAAGGCAGTCAAAGGCGACAGTAATATTACCCAGACCAGACGCAGCGACATAGTCCCTTTGTGACGGTCGTGGGCGGACAATAGGTAAGTAGGGTAATAATTTACAGCGAGGGACTCATTTTAAAATGTGGTGGAGTTGAAATTAACGAGAGCTAACGTTAGAGTTTAAGCTACAGAGACACATTGAACACTATTTACGCTGTATTATTTTTTACCCGACTGCGTAAGAAGGAGGTGTTTTTCGAGTGTATGTATGTTTCTGAGACCTACAGTCTAAACGGCTTGACCGATTTTTATGAGCGAAGTCTGTAGATTCGTCTTCACTTCCAGAGTGTCATAGACTATATTTTTTGCAATAATAATAATACATATTTCGCAAACATAATAAAATGCGTTTTTTCGTAACCTCCAACGAATTTGTTCGTAATAAACAAGTAGTTTTACTAGATTTATTCTAAGAATATGCATTTATAATTTTATACAGCGATTTTACGCATTATTTCTCAAATCCTTAAATCTAACTTATATATCTAGTGCGTATTTGAATATGAATTACCGCAAAGTAACGCCTGATTCAATAAATTTTTATACGTTCTTATAAAAAACGTACACTCAACAGCATATCAAGCGTAATGAAATCGTGAGTTAAACTGCAAAAACTGCTTTTCTGCAGTCGGGCATAGATACTTGTTTCTTTCTTTCTTCTCTTTGTTACATACCCCGATATTTATTTCTACTGTCATCATATCTCTGTTCCAAGGTTGCCTAGAAGAGACCGCTTTTAGCGATTAGGCCGCCTGTTGTTTGACTATCATGTCTGTTAGGTGTAAACAATAAAGAATTTATCTATCTATCTATAAAGTAACGATTTGTACATCAAGATGGAAACTAGCTCTTATAATTATTACCCAGGTTTAGGATTATTTGTACAGTTTACGTAAAATAACGCAGCTATGTTCTTCATTCCGATATTCAACAGAGTTGTATTTTCATTCTGACCAAATTATCCAAACTGCTGATGCTAAAGGTGCGCTTATACGGGCAACTAAAATTGCTCAATTCCAGTCAATACTCATCAACTATGACGTCACGACTACATCAAGCAATTTACGGCAACGGCAACAAGCATCAATACTGCGCAATACAATATTGAGCGATATGGCGCAACTTCATCAACTAGGCAATACTGTCCTACACGAGCATTTCAGTATTCGCTCGCTATGGACGACATTGTTCTTGCTGCGGCGGCTTGTAGCGCTTTTTTTATTATTCATCAAAAACAAAAAAGAAAGAAAAGGAATAGGCGTATCTGGGTGCGATCGTTTTTGGCAAAGAGGCCGCAATTTTCATTGTGTAAAGAATTAGATGATATATTATTCAAAAACTTTACTAGAATGTCACGAACAGACTTTGAATTACTTTTGAATAAAGGTTACGAAACAGACGACCTCTCGCTCTCCCAGCGGAAGCAGGACGGCAAGCCGCAAAACAAACAAGTGCGAATGAGATATATACAAAAATTGCTAGGAATTTCCAAGCCCATTGGATATTCGTCAATTCGTATCTGCGACATTGAGCGATATGAAATATCTGGAGCAATTAGAAGCAATATCGCCGAAATAATTGCCGCAACTTATTGAAATTGCTCCATTAATTGCTCCAGATCGGTCCATTCGTGTCGCCGAGCAATTATTGCCCTCGTGTAAGCGCACCTTAAGAGGAGGCTCAACGAACTTGTGATAACCGGACTTCTTTCGTCATAACCGGATTTCTGATACCAAGAGGTGGCTCAAAAGTTCAGTTGTGTGCATCAACCGGAGTTCTGAGAGTACTAATTTTCTTTGTCGGAGCCTTAAAAATATCATTAGTTCAGTTAACCCGACTGATGACCGAACTACTGATGCTATTCCAAAAGTTCGGTTAAGTATGTTATCCGGACTTCTGAGCCTTAAAAATATCATTAGTTGAGTTAATCGGACTGATAACCAAACTACTGATAGGTACTAATCAATTCTTCAAATCCATATAGTAATTATAAAAACTGAGCAGTACGACTGATTATTTTGCCCAGTTTGTTATACCGTATAATCTCTTATCTATAGCCTTCCGGACCATAATGTTGAATTCTCGAAATGTTGAATTCGCAAAATGTTGAATTCTCAAATTGTTGAATCTCAATTTATTTCTCAAAATGTTGAATTCTTAAAATGTTGAATTCTCAAATTGTCTATAGGTAGTATATAAAATATATATAAAAATCAATTCTTGTTCGTTTGTCTCGCTAAAACTCGAGAACGGCTGGGCTGATTTAGCCGATTTTGGTTTTGAAATGTCTGTCGTAGTCTAGGGAAGGTATGAACGTTGAGAAAATATCGGGTCCACTCATTGATAGGTGATACGAAAAGTACGCCAGGTCATCTAGTTAGTCATGAAGCATACAATCCTACATAACCGCACCATTGATACTCTGTTGTCCTCTTGGACCTCTGAGGTCCTGAGGCTTTGTTTTAAATACACTGATCCTATTCCATTTGGACCCCTCGTATCTCCTTGCAAAAAAGAATCTTGTCCCACAGCCACCGAAGTAGAAACAAAAACTACAGAACATACACTCAAAACACGTTTATTATCGAACAATTTTCCTTAATTTGCACTAAGAGATTACGCATTTGCGTCTACCAGGGGCGCACTCTGGGCCAACTGCCGCGCCTCGCAGCGGCAACACCGCCAGCTGTTCGAGCTGGGCGACACCTTGTCAGAGATGCACTCCAGGTGGTAATGAGAGCTGCACTCCGAACACTTGATGCACGCGCACCCTTCCATCGGCCGCTTGCAAAATGCGCAGCACTCCATAGTTACTCTGGAAAAACAAATTCCACTTAAAAACCGGCTTATCAGAGACGGTAATCAAACGAATGTCTTTAAAACTTGTCTTTTTCGACTGGCCTTGTGGCTCAGTTGGTAGTGTGTCTTCGTCTACCTACTGAACTGAAAGGTCGTGGGTTCGATCCCCACCCAGGGCAAACATTTTTGTGATGAGCATGGATGTTTGTTCTGTGTCTGGGTGTTTCTATGTATCATATGTATATATTTACAAAAAAAAAGTATATAATTATGTATTCTATCAGCTATCTAGTTCCATAGTACAAGCTTTGCTTAGTTTGGGCTAGATGGTGTGTGAAATGTCCAAAAATATTTATTTATTTATTTAAAAAATTCTGAGGCTTAGGGTGATACTTTATACTTTAATTCTGATACCTGTAGGTATCAGGTTTCCCTCCCATTGTTCTAATGCTTGTAAAGTACTAGAACAATGGCGAGGTTTCAGGCAGAAACGTTATTGCAAATTCCTTAGAAACTGCGTCTCTTGTAACTTAGAAAAGAACGGCACAGTTTTTAAGCAGTTTTCTCAGTTGTGTGTCGCCAAGCGAGCCTGGTAAATCCTCCGTGGTGAATTAGCTGGTAGCTAAAGTTTCTGCAGCTTTCTCCAGATATTCATGAATTCTATAATCTACGAAAAGGTATTAAATTAAATACTCACATTGTTTTAAATGTAATACTTGTAAAAATCTTCTTAAAACGTTTGTTACGAGTTAGTAAATTTTTGTATAATATATTTATGGACTTCAAATTATTTTTACTTTTTATTTGGTTTTACTTGGATGACTTACAAAATCTGAATGATATTTTCGTTGTTTTCCGATCGTGTTTTAGAATCGTGAATTTTTGAATTTAAAATCACATTTCTATTTTTGTTCTTGAATTTTTAAAGAAATTTACTCGAAAGCCTAAACTTCTTGAGTCTTTATTCGCTACCAAAAAGATCTCACGCATACTTTGAAAGTTTCGATATATTTTCGAAGCTATAAAATTAAGCCAATTTAGTGAGATTTTATTTCACCCTGCATAATTTGTGTATTAATTTATCCTCTTAACCGACTTCAAAAAGGAGATTTGTAGTTATTTTTGTGCGTGTTATTAAAAAAAACAATAAATATAAATTGTTTGTGTTCCCTAATATTTTTGTCGGTTTTACTACAAGACAAGATTATGTACATCTCACCATCTGATACCTTTTAACTCTTCCATCAAAGGCCTAACCACGGTCGAATGAAACGCCAAACGGCTTCATAGAATAAAAACACAAAGACTTCATAAACAAGCTAAAAAAGTGCAAACAAAGCAAAATACCGTCAAAACTGAAACTGATCTATTAGGTTCACCCGCAGCTGTTAGAACATGGAAGTATACAATCCTGCTATCACAAAGGCATGTCAAGCGCAAATGTATCCTAACTTAGGCATAAAAAAGCTGGGATCTATGTACACACGCCAAAAAGAGAATGAAGGAAACTTTGGAACTAACCGAAGAATTGGAGCGAACTGAAAAACTTATGTTCAAAGTAAACAACTCAAAAATTAACACATCGGACGGGACTTGAGTTTTGAATTTTTGAACTGTCTACAAATTTGTGAATACTTATTAACTGAATAAAAGTGTGAAAAAACACTTCAAAAATATCTAAAACTTAATTCGTTCAGCTAACCATATTTTTATCACGATGAGTTTTATTTTCAACCAATTTCAAGACAAGAGGAGGTTTTCAATTCGGATGTATTTGTTTTTAACATTTGTTACCTCATAACTCCGTGATTTATAAACCGACTAGATGACCCGGCGTACTTCGTATCACCTATCAATGAGTGGGCCCGATATTATCTCAACGTTTAAACCTTCCCTGGACTACGACAAACATTTCAAAACCTAAATCAGCTAAATCGGCCCAGCCGATCTCGAGTTTTAGCGAGACAAAACGAACAGCTATTGATTTATATATATATATATATAGATTTGATATGTTTTTTTTAAATTTAAAAGTAAAAGGATGTACCTTCAGATTGGATCCATGTCATCAAAATCCGTTTAGTAAACAAACGTTTAGAAAACATTATCCGTTTAGTAGTTTGGTTTAAATAACTGTTTTACCCGCGTTCAAGCTCGCCGCAAGCGCCGCTCGGAATTCTTATAATAAAATCGGCCGATGCGATTCCGTATAAGAATTCTGTACGGCTCTAACGTCACGTCTAGGTGCGCATTTACCTTGTTCACGTTTAGGGGATACTTACACTTCTGAAGGAATCTCTCCAAACTCTCGAGTTTTCGAGGCTATACATTGTATGTCTTCAATATTTTTGTTTAATATGTTGTTTCAACCAAACCTATCGAGAGAGTATCAAAATAAAGGAAATTACAAAACATAAGTCACATGTTTAAATTTAATTGAGAATAATAAATTGTAATCAATGTAAAGTCGTTCTTACGCTGTCGGGTATTTTGATAGACTTGCACTGGACCGCCAGCTCGCTAATGTTGAGTAACGCTGCGGTTCATGATGGAACGCGTTTGCCTAGAAGGAACTCTTTCACTCGTGATTTCAAGACACCCAAGGTTTGTGACAGGGTCTGGCATGATAGCCTAATCAGCCAGCTCCCTTCGTACGGTTTGTCCACCATTTTTATTGAATGGATATCGGACTTCCTGAGAGATCGGTCGATACGAGATGGCTGATGTCATTAATCATCTAGTCTAATCTAGTCAATAAACATCAATATCATAGTCTATATGTCAATAATCATCTAGTCTAGTCTAGTGTGATGTCTCATCTAGTCTAATGGCTATTAATGCTTTGTGCTCCTAAAGGGTCAGTGCTGTCTGCGACGGTTTACTGCCGTCTCTGTTACCTTTGGGTATGGATGATATACATTGAAATGAAACAAATTTTAACGGATTTATCGCGTATATTTAACTTTTTTTTTTGTAACAATCGTGAAGGCCTTAGAAAACATTATGGATTATACTTTGGGTATATCTACTCGAACCTTAATTCACGTAACTTATATTTAATAAAATTCAAAATCAGCTTCGACTATATGTTTTAAGTGTATGTTCTCCACAAAAAACGTATAGATAGAATTCTAGGCCCTATTATTTTACAGATATTTTAGTTGGTTGGGAATAATTTATAATTCGTCCGTATGACCATATTTTATCGCTATGGAAATCTTTGTACTATCTCTAAACCATAATCAATAAACGCTGAACTAGAATAGTTAGTTCACATGTACGTGAAAAATTATTACCTATTCTAGTTTGCTTGCTCAGTATCTAATTATATCTGTCGAAAACTAATTATCCAAGCCATGCATGCAGTAATCGAGTTTCGATCGCTGACAAAGCAGATTAATCAAACGATAATCCAGGGCTAATCCGCCTGCTAAATGCGGTACAGCTAGAAGCGTAAAGCGCTTTAGCTGTTTGCTTTAAGCAATCATGTTCAAAGGCTACAAGATTCATGTTTTCGTAATTGCTGGAAGCATTATATTGAAATTTGTATGTACTATAAAGCAATAACTATAGTTATTATAGTTTAAAGTACAATTACATTGTAAAATATGTTTGAGCACATATAAATAGTAATTAAGTTAGTGAAATTACATTAATATACTCTTACTTTTTAACCGACTTCCAAAAAGAAGGAGGTTCTCGATTCGACTGTATGTTTTTTTTTTTACTTTATGATACCGATTACGCCGCCAATTGTGAATTGATATTAATATTATTTTTTTGTTTGGTAGGTCATACTTCAGAAGTGGTCCCATATAAATTTTATCAAAATCCGTTCAATACCTTGGTTTTTATAACAAAATAACTGGAAAAGTAAGTCGTCCAAGTATCGAATCGCGTATTTGAAGTCGGTTTTTTCTGTTTTTTAAAGTAGGTATAATTATTTGATTGATTCTATTTAAGTAATTTACTTTAATACACATTCTAACATTGGTTGTATTAAATTTTGACGAGATTTCGCACAACTATTAAAACTTTTTAGAGTATTGTAAATATTTTCGTCAGTGTTTCTCTTGTTCTGTTGTCAATGTCACATAAACGTCGGTTTCTTGACATCAATCCGCGAAAATACAATAAACGTCTTCTTGGAACGAATTCTTCGAATACTAGATACAAATACAAGTTATACAAGTATGTTTGATACTTAAGGACTAAACTGTTTATATATAGTGATGCCGAAAAAGTACAAGTTCCATAAGTCCTCAGGATGGCAGTGCGCTTCTGTTTGGAGGAAAACCTTGCAGAAGTATATGCTAGGTGAATACAGGGATTACTTACCTCATGACGACACCGTTGCTGCCTATGAGTGCATCCAGATGCAACCCTTAGCTAGAAAACATCGTCTCACTGTGAGTTCATATTAATTAATACTATCCCAAAAACATAATATGTATAAAAAGCCAAGTCTCACGACGCAGCTCTTCTACCGCAATAAGTTGTGAGATCTATTGTAATACCAAGTCGGCTAATTAATTTAGTACCTATCTATGGAAGCTTTTATCCAACTATTTTGTAAGAAATTGTGACCTAATTAGTTAACTAACAACTTTAGTAGTGACCGTATCGATATTATGCATATTTATTTCTCTAAGAATTAGAATAATTTAACATATTTATTGCATTTCATTTAAATGTTATTCGTACGAAATTTGCGTCTCCAAACACATTTTATATGAGCTGGTAGTCTGTAACTCGTTAACTTGTAAAACCTTTTAGCCGTGATTGTTTTCCTTTGACGGAGTAGATGAGAAAATAAATATCCGTGAAGTGGGGATATTTATTTTCTAAGTACCCTTAAAAATATTTTAACATTTTTATTTTAGGTATTATTGTACCGGCGAGTACTTAAATTAATTTTTAAAATGTATACAAAAACTACAGCTCTCTAGTACTAAGAGTCTTAGAGCCGTAGACGGAAGAATATGGTGAAACTCATTGAATTGAATGTCAGGTCATAAAATTATGTAAAATATTTATATTTCAATGAGTAATATTCGCCAAAACCTTAGAAAATATTACATGGCGAAACTAAAAGGGTTCCATATTTGACTACGGAACTCTAAAAAAGATGGAAGCGGCCAATGTTATTTTTATTTTATTGGACAGTAAAACAGCCACTTCTGCGCTGTTTTTGCGCTGCAATGGAACTGCGGTGCTCTCAACCGAAGCGAGAGATAATGAAGTTCGTTAGTAACTATTGGACGGACCACTAATGTGTGGGCAATTTTATGCAGACCTAGAATTTGGTATAGGACTGCAGACTAATCATGCAAGCAGTCGAAGTTTGCTTTTAGGATACAATTGAGGTTACAATGTGTTGTAGTCAGGCGCGGTCGCAGCCCTAAGATTTTGGGGAGGTCTATGTGGCGAAGCGTGGAATTACGGGTTAAATACACTCCTTCCCCCTCTTCTCCTTCACGCATTGACGTAGTTGTCTATATCTATATTACCTATATAATACCTACGGCTACGGCGTCGACCGACTCCTGAAGTGCATTTGTACCCTGAGGATGGGACTCTGACAGTCCCGAAGCCGGTTGACTTGAGCCTCTTTTGACCGATTAATATCGTGAGTTTTTTCCGGTTAATCAAATAATATATATAATACCTACCTACCTACCTACCTACACATTGTATATAGTCTCATTTTATTTTGTCTCGATTCACTTCATTAAACGCGATAACAGCGCGTTAGCGCGTTTTGTGAAGTAAATCGAGATAAAATAAAATGAGATCGTGGATCTTGAATCAATTTACAAAAAAAAAAAAAGTAAAAAAGTGCTTAGTAACGTGCGTGAAATGTTGAAAGTTCTTTTCGAATTATCCTTTAGCAATATGGTTTTTAGGGTTTCGTAGTAAATAAGGAACTCTTAAAGTTTCGCCAATCCGTCCGTGTCTGTTATTCTGTCTGTCTGTCCGCGGCTTTGCACAAAGACTATTAGTAATAGAAAGCTGTAACTTGGCATGGATATGTATATTAGTTGTCGAGATAATCGTAAAATTAAATTATGAAAAAAAAAATTTTTTCCTCGCGTACATGTAAAATAGGGGTGATTTTTTTTATTTATATCAACTTGTAGGAAAGGTACCCCAAAAAATTTTTTTGTGACAATTTTATTCTACCTATTCGTTGGCGTAATAAATATGTATACACATACTAAATTACAACTTTCTAGTACTTATAGTCTTTAAGCTAAACCGCGGACAGACGGACGGATATGGCGTTACTATAAGGGTTCGTAGTTGACTACGGAACCCTAAATAAAAAAAAAAACGTTATAAAAAATGAACCAAAAGATCTAAAACAAAGCTGATAAAAACCGAGCAATCTGTTCGACGATTCAAATTGAAGTACCTCGTAGGTATTCAATAAAAATTATTCTATCAAAAGCGGGTATTTCAATAAAAGCGATGTTCTGAACGCGCTATCAGGTATGGAAACTTTTTAAATATTACAAAGCTGGTAAAACTATATGAATATTTTCCTGAAAGCGGGTTAATCTATAGTTTATTCGAGTACTGAAACAATTTGGTCGGGATAAATACACTGTTTCAAATCGCCGGGACTTTTTAATTGCGAAATTCCGGCGCTGAAGCCCGGTGCCAGTATCCGGTTACTTTTCCGGCTTCAAAGTAGTTTGAATAAGTGCTCTTTCTGTAGATATTTTATTAGAGGTTCAAGCTATTTTTGCTGCTTTTAATTATTATTCTCTTATTACCTATTTGTATAATCCACCGTGTAGCAATAACGCATTAACATCGTAGACCGCAACGTCGTTTAACATTGTGCGAGTTAGCGGTCAAGCGCAAACCTATTTCTACATTAAACAAGTATCAATGTTAAAAGAAAAACAAAATACCCGACTGCAGAAAAGAGGTTTTTGCAGCCTAACTTATGATTTTTTTAAATTTTGATGTACCCAGTGTCACTCTCACAACTAAGGCGAATCTATTGACACCACTCACATCAAAATCGGTCAAGCCGCTTAGGCTCTAGGGCGTGTCAAAGAAATATACATACATACATACACTCGAAAAACATAACCCTCCTTCTTACGCAGTCGGGTAAAAAAATTAACACATTGGGGGCCATATGCTGGTAAACAAAGCGTCAGGCGCCCATCAGCTCTTTGGGTTGATGATATGAAGATTGCGGGTCAAACCTGGACAAGATCAGCACAGAACCGTGATGAGAGGAGTACAAGAAGAAATCTCAATGCTCAATAATGGGCGCAACTGGTTGAATGATGATAAGGATTGAAATGTTCACCTGAATCTTTCTCTAATGAGTTCTTCCATTTTAACACCTAGTTTGCCTCCTCAGTTATAATGCTATTTTGTTCTTCGTTATTCCAATTAACCTTCATTATAATAACAGATCCTAACGAAATAATATAAAACAAACGTGTAAGGTTTCAAATTTTCCGAGAGAATTAACTAGTGGAAATGAATGCGTGGATAACGTTAGTAATATGGTAATAATTAAGTCCTATCCCACAGAAAGTATTTTGTAGAATGAAAAGTTGCTTATATGTTGATGCACATTGTACATAGTGTTTTTATGTTATTTTAACGTGAATAAGCGGCCAAGTGCGTGTCGTGCTACGCGCAAAGGATTATGATAGAATTTCGTAGTAGCACATCATAATATATGTGAACTTAAAATAGATATACCATGAACATACGAGTTAACTTATCTAATAATTTTAAACGAGCAATTCTTGTATATATATATAATCTGAATCTCGGTAACGGCTCCAACGATTTTAATGAAATTTGGTTTGTAGGAAGATTAGAGGACAATAAATCGATCTTGCTAGGTTTCATTTTTAGTGAACCCGGGTTTGCTCGTATTTTCAGTCATAAAAAATCCGAGTGGAGCTCGGTCGCCCAGATACTGTCAATTTCAATGAAATGTCGGCAAATTACCACCCATTTCACATTGCCCAAATTCCGTACTCAATGATTGCTGTCCACGTTTTTAACGCTTTCTGCACAACTCAATATTCTATGAATATTTGAAGCATCTTACCTATTGCCGTTATCAATATCGAGCAAAAAATCACGTTTGTTGTATAGGAACCCCCTTAAATATTTATTTTATTCTGTTTTTTTAGTATTTGTTGTTATAGCGGCAACAGAAATACATCATCTGTAAAAATTTCAACTGTCTAACTATCACGGTTCATGAGATATAGCCTGGTGACAGACGGACGGAAGGACGGACGGACAGACAGCAAAGTCTTAGTTATTACTAAGTCCCGTTTTTACCTTTTGGGTACGAAACCCTAAAAAAAGATTATATACTGTAGATATGTCTCATAAATTGTTTGGTTTTTCTGTATATTATTTTGTAAAATAAATAAATGGTATGCAAGGATTGCTAACGGATGCAACTGATCGTTTGTAAGTTTCTATACTGTCCTTACTCGTTCCTTAGTACTGAAAACGTCACAAAGGGCCAAAGGGCATCAAAGACGTCCTTAACTTTGTTTGTTCAGGCAAACACCTACAACTTGCGAACCCTTTAACCCCGCGCTATTTACTTGGATGATTTGTGTGTTTCACTTTTAGACAACAATATCTTTGTCTTTCAGGACTTTGAATTTATTAAGTAATTATAAATTTAAATTTAAACTTTGTTAAAATTTTGTTTGTCTTAAAATATTGAAATAATTTAAAGCGCTCCATTTTTGGTCACATTGTCGCTTACTATCAGTCGAGTTGGTGGTCAAACGTAGATATGTAGGAGTATACATAACTCATTCGGAATCGATTCGGAATTTATATCTCCGTCTCTATCGTTTCCATAGAGATTGACAGAGACGGAGATAGAGATTCTGAATCGAATCCGAATGAGTTCTGAATATCTTTACTGTACTGCATAAAAAAGTTTTCTCGATTTCAATATCTTTTGTAAGTGTTTTATAGATTGGAGTTGTAATTTAGACGGAACGCTGGTTACTATTTTATCAAACAAGTATAGTGGAAAATTTTGTTTGTCCAAGCAGTATCATGTTATATGGGTTTTTTTTAAAATTATTTATCAATTTATCTCTTAAATGACACTATAAAAGAAAATAAATTCGTGTGTTAATTGTTCATGTCTATATTATTCATCCAGGTAATTGTTATACATAATATCATCTATTTCACATCCGCATCATGTTATCAGCACTCATTAGCATGACATCCTTGTACGACCGGCGGATCAGCAGGTCATTGTCTAAATATGTAAGATCGTCCTTCCTCATCACCATGTCTGACATATCTACCTGTTTGATAGAGTTGGTGTTCCAAGAGAGTTCCTTACGGTACACCATTACGTCTTCAAACTTCATGTTGCTAGTGAAGAAGTTACTGTAGTCGATGTAACGGTCGAAGGGGAAGCCCAAAGGCATAGTGTCGTAACATGAGCTCCAGGGACAAGCGTGACGCTCCTTCATCATGTTGACATCAATCGTCGGGAGGAGAGTTCCAGTTTTAACAGGCGTAATAATGACGTACATTTGCAGAGGTAAGCCGCCGCGTGTGCCAAGAGGTAGTACCAATCTTTGAGGGTATGCAAGACGAGTCTTGTACCTGTAGTTCTCAGATATTTTAATGTCACCTGCAGTCGTGTCGAGCACGCGGTTCCAAATATTACGAGTCCAGGGTCTCTGTTCTAAGATGTTGTGCATTTCAAAAGAGTTGCGAACGATAGTGTTCTTCCCAGTATCCAGTTTGTAAGTAAAGCTGTCGATTTCAACCATGTCTATGCGTTTGTCGTTAACGGAAATCTGACGGCCCATGCAATCGTATTTTGGACCAAGGAAAACTCTCACAACGGCGTCGACAGTCTTTTCGGAAGTCACTTCAATAGTCATTTTGAAAGGTTGGTGGTTAAGGCGACGCATACGCGCTACGAAGACTTGATCTGAAGATTTCTTCTGCAATTCCGTGTTGTCTAAGTAAACAGCGTTGGTGATATCCATGTCATATTCATCTATGAAAGTGACAAGTTTCTCGGTGGTCAGACGATCTACCTTGACTCCAGGGAAGTCGAAATCTTCCCGGGTGTAGGTGGGGAGCATCTTCTTGAAGAGCATGCAGGTATCGGTGACACGCTTCATGATCATCCAGAATACAGGGTCGCGCAGGCAAGTCTGGTACATGTCTAGAGCAGTTGGCACGTACGTGTACCTGGAAAGATTAACTCAATATGAGTTCTTAAAGATTGCTATATTTTTTTCTAATCTAGTTTAATAAAGTAGCAATCAGGCAGATAATTTTATATATGAAGTAGATTCTACGTCGTAAAAAGCTTAATTTAATATTTTAGTATTGAAAAGGCCTACCTACAAGCGCAATGGAATTCATAAAAGCATGAATTGAGAAACTCTATGAAGATAATTAAATATTATTGGATATTTCGCTTACTTGTTCATGTTATATGTGGAATAGCCGAGTAGTTTTCTGAGCAGGTTGGTAACCAGGAGGATCTTGGCATCATCTTTGACAATAGGAATACCGCCGAGCAGCAGGCGAGCCAGGTTTTCAATATCTTCTGGTTTCTTCAAATTGATTATAGTTCCGTCACGCTGTAAAAGAAACAAATTGGCATTTTATACTTATTATAGAACAATAAAAATGAACAAAAAGTGTTAAAAATAATTTTACCATTTCAATTTTTCCAGACATGATACCATCGCGTAGCATCCTTTCGACATCATCTAACACGTATTTGTATTTGATGTTTTCTTCTGTCATTATAATCATGTTGTTCTGTCTAACTGGCATCTCATCACCGGTGTGGAGGCGAATTTTGGGCCAGTAGCCGGTCTTGAGGGGTTCGTTGAGCATTAAAGGTTTCACTTCGCACATGTTATGAGCAAGGCGTTCCATTTTGTATCTAGCCAGAAGCTGCATATTGGCATACATCACAATCTCTCCACGACGCTCCTTGTTAATATTATAAACGTCATCAGTCATCCAGAATGGATAGTTCATGTGAATGTAATAGTAATAAGTGTTAAGGTCGATATCTTCTGTGAAATAGCTGACTTTATCGCTTTCGCTAAGAGCGCGACGTACTCCCTTACGCCAATCAATGACAACAATATTCTTGTCGGTGACTTTAATGCCATAGTAATCCATGAGGACGGGGTCAGTCATTGCTTTAGTCATCTTCATCATGAAAGCCTTGTTGATAATGTGGCTGTCGACGAAAAAGTACGGATAGATTTCGTAAGGTGCAGGAATGGTAATGCCGCGACAATCAGTGCGGTGGAAGCAGGCGCAGGTGAAGGCGTAGACAAACATGCCTCCGTTGATGCGTTCACGCATCCAACACGCTGTTCTGATGAAGGTGTCGAAGTCCTTTGCGAAGTAGAGGACGCGGAAAACTTTTATAGCCTGATCGAGGTGGAGCTCGTTGTTGTGGACGAACACCTCACCGCGAGGCAGCATGCCCATCTTGAACGTATTGATGAACACGTGCACGACATCACTTTTCTGTAATTTTAAACAATAATTCAATAAGATCACATCGCAGTAAATACATAGATCATAAAGCAATCACGCAATACAAAAAGGCCAAACCTAATATAACTTAAAAATCCAGATCATTTCCGCTTCGATTGATTGAATCGAAGATTACGTTATGAAGATGAACTTCCGCAACATAACACTTGTTATAATATAATAAATACAACAATTTTACAGGACAACACAAGACAATCTTAACTTTTCTCGATAAATTTTATGTTGACTATAAACTTGAAATAAAGTTAGACATTATTATCATTTGATCACAGCTTCCTGGTATTATATAACTATATGTTGAACTAAACAAAAATTATAACCATATTTAGACTGAAAAGGGAACAGCCTTTCAAATGAGTCTGTCAGGTCACTCGCTAAACATTTACATTTAAATAATCTACCGCCATGCCATGTTTGATCACAGTAAGTACTTTGCTTATTATTGACAGCTCTCAGGCATACTCTTTGGAATAAAATTTTAAAGCGGCAACCTCGAAGGTTTTCCTTAGTTTCACATCATTGTTGAATTGTTTTTGAGGATGATTATACGTTTTTTGTACTACTTTTCTTAATTTTGGTAAGTTCTAACCGTGTATTTGTCGGCATTTTCTTCCATCTTGTACTCACGCGCCACTTCACGGATGTCCTCATACATGGTTGGCTGCAGGATATGGTTCAGCAGCTTCATGATGCACATCTCCTTCATTTTCACGTCCATCGTCGCTGAAATAAAGGTTTATTGTTAAACATCATACTGTATATGGTTTAAGGCACTATGCATGTTTTAAATGCTCCCATGGGAGGGAGTCGTCCGCAGAGATAGCTCACTGACGATTGTCCAAAGGTCGATGCACAATGAAACATTATCTAATATTTTTAACCTCGTGAAATCATTAAAGACATCCACTAAAAATAATTCTCGATTGGAACTGAAATTAGATCCGGCTGGTTAATTTTTTTTTCTTTTTTTTTTCTAGTTTCAATATCCCTTAAAATAGGTTTGAAAATTGGTCATCATTAAAGTTTTGTAATAGAAAAAAAAAATATTTTTAACCAGCCGGATCTAATTTCAGTTCCAATCGAGAATTATTTTTAGTGGATGTCTTTAATGATTTCACGAGGTAGGCACTCTCCAAATTATAAGATCAGCCTCCTCTCTAGGAGGCAATATGCATGCTATTACTCAGGACCGTAACTCAGGACTCAGGACTTTAATAGTATATATAACTAACTATTAATATCATAAACCTGTTCACATACCCATATTCTCCTTTCCGATGACGTAGTTGTTGAAGGCGTCATCTCTGACTACGGTGGCCGAAGCCAGCACCAAACACGCTGCGACCAGTACCACCCTCATGCTGCCAAGCTTCCAGCCAATTGACTAAGTACCTTAACTATTCCCAACCTGCTTTTATATACCCACCGAGAGCGTGTTAATTATGCTTATCTTGAGGTATGTTGTTTATATTGCTTGCCCTTGATAAAGAGAGTAGAGAAAGGTTGACTTATTGAATGTATCTGTTTTTCTTATATGATCATTCATACAGTCAGTGTAACTAAGCCAATCCATCATTCGTACTATTATGTAATAAATTAATGTCAAATCACTATTATTATAAACGGGATATTTATCAGGGTTTGCGTAAATGTCCCGTTAATAATAATAGTTGTTTAATAAATTACGGGCCATTAATTTATTACGTAAGCGTAAGACTATTTTTGCTAGTTTTTGACCCCCCATATATATAAGAAAAAATTACGTAAGAACTATCAAGACTTGTAAGAAAAATAATACATGGTCTACCCCCCTCCCCCCCTAAATCGTCTTACATAATAAATGAATGGCCCCTTACCATGATATTTTTAAAAAATAATGTAAAAATATATTAGAGGAAAAACAAATTAATATCTATTTTTGCCTTATTTTTATTCGAAATAGTCCTACATTTGACCGCACTGAATGGGAAACGAAATCGTCGTGTACGGATTTTGGGTATTCCAGCGAAAAATAGGTGTTAATGGGCCGACTTTCTGCTACTCTGGTGACAGAAATGGGGCGGTGGAATTATGTTGTGAAACTCTTCCCTACATTCGCCAAAATAGTTCCGTTAAAATATAACTAAACGTTATTACTTAAATTATTTTGATGTTATAGTTTAATCTTCTGTCCTATCCTTTATGTCTTATTTGACGACAAATTAAATATCATATTCATCATTAAAAAACCGGACAAGTGCGAGTTAGACTCGCCCACTGAGGGTTCCGTACAAACTAAATAAAAGGGGGAAATCATATTTTTCTTTTATATTTTCCTTCATAAACCGAAAAATATACATCGTAAAAATATTTAAAACCCTGTTTTAGCTTATGCTAATGAGGCTCTTTCATATGATACCCCACATGATACGGTTAATTCACTTTAAAATTTGGGCCCTCATTCCTTGCATAGAGACACTATTTTTTGTGATTAAATTAAAAATGTCCAATTTTCGAATGTTTTCCTATATGTGTACTCTAACACAATGCTTATTGCCAAATTTCATAATTCTAGGTCAACGGGAAGTACCCCATAGGTTTTGATTCCCTTGTGAGTGTCGAAATGTGCGTTTTTTTACGACATATTCGGCTATAACATTTTTTTACGAAAACTGATAAATTTTATTTTTCTTTCTGCAGCAAGATACTATGGATTTACATATATGGTTTTAATTTCAACTCGATACCTTTACGTATTCCCGAGATAAAGGTCTTGACGCCCGGACAGACGGACAACAAAGTGATCCTATATGGGTTCCGTTTTTTCCTTTTGAGGTACGGAACCCAAAAAATGTATAAAATCACAAATTAGCACCATAATTCTATGTAATTACTCGTACCTATTTTGTTCGTATTTATATTCAAAAAATTGAGTAGCGGTGAGGTAGGTCAATTATCTTCTCTAGAAACCGCGGGAATATATAGAAATAATGTATTTATCGCTATTTACATTAAGTACATAAATATTAATTAGTTATTAAAAACATTCTTAAATAATACTTACCTTTTTGATAACTTAGGTCAAATTCCGATTACAATGTTGCGTTTAATGTAAACAAAATATTTACTGTAGGCAACAAAAAACTTACTAGTTTAAAAAACAGAAAACCGATTCTTAACAACAAGCACCCGAATAAAATATTAATGTATACTCGTATCTTTATATATAAGTTTCACGTATATAACGTATAAGTTTCCGGCAGCCTAGTCAGGAGACCGTCTGACTTGCGATCCGCAGGTCTTGGGTTCGAATCCCGCGGCACGCAATTCTGTATTTTCGAAGTTATGTGCTTATTGTTGATTGCCGCCAACTTCAAACGGTGAAGGAAAACATCGTGACGAAACCTACATGTTTGAGAGTTCTCAATGATCTTAAAAGATGTATGAAGTCTGCCAACCCGCACTTGGCCAGCGTGGTAGACTATGGCCTTACCCTTCTCACAATGAGAAGGTGGCCCGCGTCCAGCAGTGGGACAGTTTGTATAAACAGGGCTGATAAAAAAACTCGTATCTTAGTAAAAACTGCTGAAACAAGTTACTCACATTTGTATACAAAAACTTTTGAGGAAACTTTTGCTAAAAAAAAAAAAATCGAAATTATAACCGGCAAGTTTCGTGGAAGTCTTTCCGCGAATACGAAACCATTACATATATAATAATAGTATTAGTAATAGTATAGTTTATAACATAATAATAATAGTACTGTCAGCGTGGGTAACTTTACACACACTTTTTCATATTTTTGACGATATCGGGTTATTAATGTATGAGTCTAATATGTACTATTATACTTATTTAAGCGTGTTCTTTCGTGGTCAATTTTAAAGTAAATAAGTAACAAGTCCAATAGTAGGTATAGAAAATCACGTTTAAATGGCTTGTTAAAGTTAAACGCGAATATGGGTAAAATTGACTCCCGTTCATTTCGATAGCGGAAAATCTTCATAAACGGTGATATACGTAAGTTAGGTTGGATTTATTTTACTTTTTTGATGTACAAAACATAGATCTATCAAAATAAATCAATTTCTCATATTCAATCATGTTAATTTTCATGGAAAATGCCGTTTAAAAACTTTGAACTATAAGCGAACGGAAAAAATAAAATAGTTTAATTCAATTTCTTCTTACAAATGAAATAATTTCTTAAAAATCAAATAAAGCCAAAAAATTCTACAATCATTTGAGTGAAATCGCGAGTGAATAGGTTTCTTCTAAGCAAGCGCGCTCTATCGTAGACCGTAACTGTCGCTTAACACCAGGTGAGTTGACGGCCAAGCGCAAGTCTATCGTCGATTAAAAAAAAGTGTTGAATGACATCACTATCAACGATAAGTTCTAAGATTAATAGTGAGTAATATCAAATTTAAAAAAGTTTCACCCCATTCCATGAACTGCATACCTATTGTTTTCCTTATGTTTCTTGAGTTCTCTTTTGTTTGGTTTTTAGAAGACTAGTTTTCGGGTATATTCTAACAAAAAAAAAACAAAAAAAAAACGGTCAAGTGCATGTCGGGCCACGCGCAATGTAGGGTTTCGTAGTTCCATATCGCAATTTATGTCTATGTCAATATTATGCGGACTTAAAATAGGGTTGTTTGATACTAAGAATATTCTAGTTAAGCTAAGTTGATCGACTATTACTCGTTAACTTGTAAAACCTACTTACTTGTGATATTTTTCCTTATAATTTCGTTAGGGAAATTAATTGCTGTTTTTTTTCCAGCATACCTATTTGACAAGAACCATTTAGCTGGTAGAGGGGGAGAGACACTTGACACTAACAAATATTATCATTTTAAAGCCTAATATTTTGAAAAGAGACGAAGACAAATATAGAATATTACATTTAATAGTATATTTTTGAATTACCTATCCAATTACAGCCAACACCAAGGGGTATACGAGAAAAAAATCATCCCTACTTTACGTGTAGAGAAATTACAGGGTACCCTTGTAATTTCTCTACACGTAAAGTAGGGAGTACGAGTAAGGAGGGAGTAGTCTTGTTACGTGTACTTTTATATGTCGGGGATATAACACAGAATACCTTCTTGTATATCCTAGAAAAAAAACTACACGGATGAAACTGCAAGGTGCAGGTAGCTTATTTTTTAAATCATTTACTTTAGTGTCTCACTATTTTATATTACCTAAACCAATTATATATAAACGATTTGTTTTGTTTGTCCGCAGACATTCCGGCACGGTTTCCCGTTCTCTCCCACGGCATTGGCATGGGATCCCATACAGAAGCTGCTCGCCATCGGAGACAAGGGTGGAAACCTCAGGATGTATCCTTTATTAATACTTACAACTTTAAAAATGAAATCAAGTAACCAAAAACCTTTTTAAACCTAAAACCTCTTTGGTACGATCCTCGAAACAATATCAGTATTACGTCTTAGTATGACAGTTAGGAAGATAAGGATAATAAAACAAAACGCGGAGTTTTGGCGGGAACGTCTTAGTAACGTGTTGTTGCTTTATTTTATTTTCCTAAACTTGTGTTATTTTGAACATTAATGCTATAAAAATGGTGGTATTTTATTAATTAAGTGATCGATCAAGTGTGTGTGTGGACATATGAAATAAATCAGTAAAACGTGTGATTTTACGTTGTCGGCAAAACTCCACAGAAGCTTCTAGTAAAGTCGCCATCACTTTACTGAGGCAAGACTTAAATTTGAAAATCACTGTTTACGTGACTTAGACTGTGACTATAGTACGTTCCATGTCGATTGGCAATAAAGTTCGGTGACCCCACGTCAGCCACTAAGAGCAAATTAGCGTTACTTAAAATTTTACCAAAATTGATCACAAAAATATTAATTTTCATCGATTTTTATTTCAACTCTACATAGTACCTACTAGAACACACTTGACTTATTTATTTGTCATATTTTCATGATATCATTACACATTATTGTACAATTAAATCCTTTGCCGCGGATGTCACTGATTTTAACTCCGATTCGCAGACGCGGAGACAATTTCACTGTTTTTATTGCACGCGGCACTCGTATCTGCCTGCAGCGTCCAAATGTTGTTAATGATATAGGTACATAAACATAAGATAACAACAGTCTTATGAAAAAAAGCAGCAAAGGCATAATAATTATGACATAATGTTCACTTAGATATTGTATACTGTACCATTGTGACTAAATTAGCTGTAGCGACATTCTCATCTAATTGATAATCATTCCATAAATCTTGATATTTTGACATTTTTGATTTGACATTTTTTATTCTTTTCTCATAATTCGTACGCCTCACCAGGTATGGACATGTGATACAACAATTGAAATGACTATCATGTATACTATTTTGTAATGTGTAGTGTACCAACCATGTTCAACAAAATAAAGTTTCTGATTTCTGATTTCTGAAAGGCCAGCGAGCGACTTGGTTAGCTACCATTGCTATGTACGAGTATAAAACCGGCCAAGTGCGTGCCGGGACACGCACGGTGTAGGGTTCCGTAGTTGCACATCACAATCTACATAAATATATATTACTTAAAATTTGCCTCTTGTTTGACAGAAACATAAAAGTTAATTTATGTCACTTTAACATTTAAACCTAAAATGTTTTTTTTCCTATATTTTATTTTATCTTTTTTGGGCGAGATTTATATGTATAATTTTACAAATTTACGGCTATCTAAAACTCTAGAGAAGAATCTTTGAGCTAAGCCGCGGACGGACACGCAGAAAGACAAACGAACATGGTGAAACTGTATGCCAATGATCTTGAAGATGTGTGAAGTCTGCCAACCCGCACTTGGCATGCGTGGCAGACTATGGCCTAACCCTTCTCATAATGAGAAGATGGCCCGCGCCCAGCAGTGGGACAGTTTATATAAACAGGGCTGACAAAAAAAAAAGTGAGTTTACCCGGGGGCGACGTGATAATGTTGTCGTTTCAAACGTACTGTAGAATAATTTCATCCGTGGTACTTAAAGTACGTGGTACGTAGGCCAGCTGGTGGCCTAGTGGTATATTTCTCAAAATATGATCAAAAAATAAAATTTATATTCAGAATAAATAGCCGTAATAGAAATAGTTCTTTGCAAAAAAAAAACTTATCAACAGATATAGTCCGTTTGGATAAAGAACTATCGCGGATAAAATCGGAACTAACATTTCGGTTTAACAAAATAATGAATTAAAGATAGCAGCGCTCTTGTTTTCAAACGAAATAGTAAAAGAAGGACACTGGCGCCCTAAATTTCGCTTAATTTCTGTAACTGAACACACTATAGGTTTGAGCGGGAATATACATAATACACATACCTACATAAACTTTCTTTCGCTTTCGCTTTTACAATATCAATATTATATTTGTAATATTTAGTGTCATCATTTTTTATTGCACTTTAATGTGCTCATTATATTTATGAGTCTTTAGGCCCTTGATCTTGGACGTAAACAGAAGTGTTATTTTATTCGAATTATGTGACTCTTTGCATAGAAACAAGATTTTTTATTACTCGTAAAGTAATCAAAGAATAAAAGGGCGACTGTCCTATTAATTTATTATTGTAGGAATTGAACGGTAATATTTATTTATTATTCATAGCATCACCTCATGTGATAATTTGATTTATTTATGTGTTTATTATTTTAGTCGTAGATTTATCTTTTGTTTTCGATTATATTTAAAAACTGAGTAATTTGCTTCAATCAGTAGATAACAGAATACGTAGTTTGGTTAAAATTACTTATTTTATAGTAGTTAAAAAACCTTATAATTAATAACTAGTAAGACTTTAGTAATATTTCGTCTATTCAAGTTCATTGTCAAGCTTTGAACCCAAGTCCTGCGAATTGGAATCTAGTCGCTACAAAAACCAAAACATTAAACGGATAGGGTTGTTTTTGTATAATACTTTATGAGATTATTTTTACTATAATGAAAAATAGTAACTATACATATCCGCATCGTGCAGATCAATGCAGATGCAGCAAGAGTCTATGGATCTGCGTATTAGGTTTTAATTACAACTCCTTTACGCGTTTCCGTGATACAGATCTTGACAGACGGACAACAAAGTGATCCTATAAGGGTTCCGTTTTTGTCTTTTGAGGTACGGAACCCTAAACCTTAACCATAAGCTAACCAGTGTTTAGCAGAAGCTTACCGAGGTTCTGCGGGAGATTTCAAATTTATCATTAAAAAAAAATATTAACCGTCCGTTTCGATATTTAGTACAATTTTCATTTCGCTCAAGTTATTGTTTTTGTTTCGTGTAAATATTTTCTCATAGATTAAATAGTATTATAGCTAAGGTATAAACAATAAAGAGTTTTATCTATCTATCCCAATAATAACAATAATTATAGAGAACAGATTAATAAAGGTCATAGAAATAAAGATAAATAGTTTACAATGCATAATGTAAAGGAAAGGAAGATTATTAAGTACTAGTATTTCGCCCAGAACTGAACTGAAGTGCAGTTGTTACAAAAATTCGGAACTTTATCTATCACCGATACAATAGTATTTTCACATGAACTTTTTTATTTATAATCGAGTCCTTCTCAACGCGCGCAGCTATATCTCTCGCGCATCGCAATATTTTAAAACATATAAAATTATTGATTAGGGCTGTTAGAAAAGTGAGAAATGGGCTAAAAAAATCTAGGATGTAGGAGGTAATATAGAAACGAATATGTGTATATATATATACACACACCTACCTACTCACATGCGGACATACGTATTCTCGAAAAAAGTTACTTATTCTTGCGCAATTGAGTGAAAATTTCCGTTTTGGGGTTTTGGCGGGAACGTCTTAGTAACATGTTGTTGCTTTGTTTTATTTTCCTAAACTTTGAACAATTTGAAACATGTTTTGAAAATAAATGCTATAAACATGGTGGTGTGTTATTCATTAAGTGTTCGATCAAATGCGTGAGTGTGGGCAAGTGAAATAAAGCAGTGAAACGTGTGATTTTACGTTGTCGGCAAAACTCCATAGATGATTCTAGTAAAGTCACCATCACTTTACTGAGGCAAGACTTAAATTTGAAAATGACTGTTTACGTCACTTAGACTGTGACACACACTGTGTGTCACACTGTGTGTGACTGTGACTGTGAGAACACTGTATAACTTGTATTATTCAAGAAATTTGAAAATATTTCAACACTTGACACTGGCAAATCGCTAATCGCGGGGTCCAATACAAAAAAAAAGAAGAAGAATTGCCGTTTTTAGGCATTGGTTGGATAAAGGTTTTTGATACTAATGTCAACTTGACAGACAAGCAGACAGTTGATTGAACATTGATGTGATTATATGGATTCCATGTATATTTTTTGTAAAAAAAATACACACCCGTACCGTGGACGTAAGTCCTAATTTCTTAAAACTCGATGAGTATTTATTATTTAGCCTTTCTCGCCAAACTTCCTCCCCTTCTCAGCTCAAGCACCCTTTCGATAACTTTCAGATAAGTTACCCTCACGCACCTTTTCGCCTTCCAAATCCCGATCAATTATAAGGCGGTCTCAATTCCCCAATTTGAAATTAACAACATGTTAGGTTGGACCCTCGTCAAGTATCTAAGTGTGGGCTTACGGCCGATCGGTTAGGAATCGATTTAGGCCACCTTTCGGCAATTAGGCCCCTAAGGTCTCCGGTACCCCGATACCCGGTACCCTTTGCTGTTAGGGTTATGTTACTTGGGCGCTGGAAATTTAAGCTTATCCGAAATTGGATTACTTTCCGATAATATGTTTGTGTGTATATTGAAGTGTTTTAGGTAAGTTTGTTTATTTAGGATCTGCAAGTTTGAGTTGTTTTGCTAATTAGTCTGGCTTCAGTGCCGTTTAGAAATTTCGAGCAAAAAGTAATTTTCGTTAAAATAATAAGATGCGTAAAACGCTCGTTTGATGGTAATCGCCACAAGCCTTATATTGACTCGTCCCAAAAAACACTTTTTATTTAACCGACTTCCAAAGAGAAGGATGTTCTCAATTAGATTGTATGTTTTTTTTGTATGATTGTTCAGCGATTACTTCGCCAATTATGAATTGATTTTGATAATTATTTTTTGTTTCGTAGGTCATACTTCAGAGGAAATTTTATCAAAACCGGTTCAGTTCTTTGATTTTTATAATAAAATACCTAGAAATATATGTTATCCAAGTAAACGAATTGCGTATTTGAATTTTTCAGTTTTTAAACTATAATTATTATTACTTTTCTTGTCGCAGATTCACACTGATTTATAATTGGATTTTTTAAATTGATTTCAAATCGCTGCAACCACTGGCTGGCCCTTTTTGTTGCTGCAATCGCCAAATATATTATTGTTTTTTTTTTAATAACTCCTATAGCGGTATCCACATAGCGATTTGCGAAATGTTAAACTTTATATATTTGTTACAGTCAAGTTTCATCGTCGTTACGGTAAAAAGTAACTTGTAAAAAGTTTATAAGTACATAGATAGTTACATAATAACTGTAATCACGTGGCATGCACTAAAAGGCTGATGTATGGTAAAGTCACAAAGTTATATGCTTAGATTATATACCTCTAGATTCCGTGTTCAAATACTAGGCGCATCGTTCAATATGAAGCAAAAACGTTTTACGTGTGTGAGTGAGCCGCCTATCGAGGGTGTATTGCTTACACCATTTACATTTGTGTGCACGATGCTTGTGATACCAGTGCTTAGATATTTCCCCAAAACAGAGACTTAAAAAAATATTTGGAGTCGATATTAGTCAAACGGAAATTTAAACCTAACATTACTGTTGAAAGCATGAAAGTCCAAATTGGGCTCGTTTGCTTTGGTGTTTTAAGCACTTTCTGTTTCAGATGATATCTGACGAAGGTATCAGATGATTGCCACTGGAACACCCTGATGGAAAGGACTAAGACAGTTCAGTTTGGGCTCGTTTGCTTTGGTGTCTTAAGCACTTTCTGCTTCATATGATGACGAGAGTCTGACGAAGGTATCAGATGATTGCCACTGGAACACCCTGGTGGAAAGGACTAAGACAGTCCAGTTTGGGCTCGTTTGCTTTGGTGTCTTAAGCACTTTCTGCTTCATATGATGACGAGGGTCTGACGAAGGTATCAGATGATTGCCACTGGAACACCCTGATGGAAAGGACTAACACAGTCCAGTTTGGGCTCGTTTGCTTTGGTGTCTTAAGCACTTTCTGCTTCATATGATGACGAGAGTCTGACAAAGGTATCAGATGATTGCCACTGGAACACCCTGGTGGAAAGGACTAAGGCAGTCTAGTTTGGGCTCGTTTGCTTTGGTGTCTTAAGCACTTTCTGCTTCATATGATGACGAGGGTCTGACGAAGGTATCAGATGATTTCCACTGGAACACCCTGGTGGAAAGGACTAAAACAGTCTAGTTTGGGCTCGTTTGCTTTGGTTTCTTTAGCACTTTCTACTTTATATGATGACTAGGGTCTGACGAAGGTATCAGATGATTGCCAATGGAACACCCTGATGGAAAGGACTAACACAGTCCAATTTGGGCTCGTTTGCTTTGGTGGCTTAAGCACTTTCTGCTTCATATGATGACGAGGGTCTGACGAAGGTATCAGATGATTGCCACTGGAACACCCTGGTGGAAAGGATTAAGATAGTCCAGTTTGGGCTCGTTTGCTTTGGTGTCTTAAGCACGTTCTGCTTCATATGATGACGAGGGTCTGACGAAGGTATCAGATGATTGCCACTGGAACACCCTGGTGGAAATGACTAAGACAGTCCCGTTTGGGCTCGTTTCGTTTGTATCTTGAGCACTTTTTATTATTAAGTAAATAATTACGCTTCAAAAATTGTATTTAAAGTGCGCTGGTTTTCAGAACAAGGTTTACGGTGCCATTTGAAAGAAAAACAAATAATATCAGAAACATATTCTTTATGATTATATAAAATTTCATTGACATTGCCATATGTTTTAACATGTATACATTTGATTGAAATTTGACATAATAGTAATATGACATAATAATAAACTTGACATGGATTAAATTTAACATTGTAATTATAACTTGACATGGATTAAATTGTCATTGTAATTATAACTTGACATGGATTAAATTTTATATTGTAATTTGACATTGTATAATTAAAATGATAACTTCATATTTTGATTTAATTTTTCTTTAATAATAGTTTTTTTTTTTTGGGAATGTCAATTTTTGAAATTAGGCTCACCGAGTAGCCTACTTCCAGTATTACTTGTCTGCTGGAGTGGCAAGTTTGTATAGGGAAAATCTAGAATTGTTATAATTCGATATTAAGATCTTTAATGTGCCTAGTACCTACAAACTGCAATAAAATTATTTGAATTTGTATTAGAATTTGCGCACCTATGTTAAAAATAATGACCAATCTGATTGGAAAACTATTCAATTTTGATGAAACTGAACATGCATATGGCCGCCATCACGGAAATAATATAAACCAAAATAAAATATTCAATTTGAAATCTTTTTACTATCTTTTTAGTTCTGCAATGAATTTAATAAATATGGCAGATATTGACGCAGTTGTTTTATTTTAATATTTTTATTTATTTTAAGTGCCTCTCTGCCGTCACCTTGATAATATTATTTTCGTGATGGCGGCCATATGCATGTTCAGTTTCATCAAAATTGAATAGTTTTCCAATCAGGTTCGTCATTATTTTTAACATAATAAATTTGTAGCATGTTTCTGATATTATTTGTTTTTCTTTTAAATGGCACCGTAAACCTTGTTCTGAAAACCAGCACACTGTAAATACATTTTTTGAAGCGTAATTGCTTACTTACTTTTATGCAGTAAAAAGTGCTCAAGATACCAAACGAGCCCAAACGGGACTGTCTTAGTAATTTCCACCAAGGTGTTCCAGTGCCAATCATCTGATACATTTGTCAGACTCTCGCCATCATATGTAGCAGAAAGTGCTCAAGACACCATAACAAACGAGCCCAAACTGGACTGTCTTAGTCCTTTCCACCAGGGTGTTCCAGTGGCAATCATCTGATACCTTCATCAGACCCTCGTCATTATATGAAGCAGAAAGTCCTTAAGACACCAAAGCAAACGAGCCCAAACTGGACTCTCTTAGTCTTTTCCACCAGGGTGTTCCAGTGGCAATCATCTGATACCTTCGTCAGACCCTCGTCATCATATGAAGCAGAAAGTGCTTAAGACACCAAAGTAAACGAGCCCAAACTGGACCGTCTTAGTCCTTTTCACCAGGGTGTTCCAGTGGAAATCATCTGATACCTTCGTCAGACCCTCGTCATCATATGAAACAGAAAGTGCTTAAGACACCAAAGCAAACGAGCCCAAGCTGGACTATCTTAGTCTTTTCCACCAGGGTGTTCCAGTGGCAATCATCTGATACCTTCGTCAGACCCTCGTCATCATATGAAGCAGAAAGTGCTTATGACACCAAGGCAAACGAGCCCAAACTGGACTGTCTTAGTCCATTCCACCAGGGTGTTCCAGTGGAAATCATCTGATACCTTCGTCAGACCCTCGTCATCATATGAAGCAGAAAGTGCTTAAGAAACCATAGCAAACGAGCCCAAACTGGACTGTCTTAGTCCATTCCACCAGGGTGTTCCAGTGGAAATCATCTGATACCTTCGTGAGACCCTCGTCATCATATAAAGCAGAAAGTGCTTAAGACACCAAAGCAAACGAGCCCAAACTGGACTATCTTAGTCCTTTCCACCAGGGTGTTCCAGTGGCAATCACCTGATACCTTCGTCAGACCCTCGTCATCATATGAAGCAGAAAGTGCTTATGACACCAAAGCAAACGAGCCCAAACTGGACTGTGTTAGTCCTTTCCACCAGGGTGTTCCCGTGGCAATCATCTGATACCTTCGTCAGACCCTCGTCATCATATGAAGCAGAAAGTGCTTATGACACCAAAGCAAACGAGCCCAAGCTGGACTGTGTTAGTCCTTTCCATCAGGGTGTTCCATTGGCAATCATCTGATACCTTCGTCAGACCCTCGTCATCATATGAAGCAGAAAGTGCTTAAGAAACCAAAGCAAACGAGCCCAAACTGGACTGTCTTAGTCCTTTCCACCAGGGTGTTCCAGTGGCAATCATCTGATACTTTCGTCAGACCCTCGTCACCATATGAAGCAGAAAGTGCTTAAGACACCAAAGCAAACGAGCCCAAACTGGACCGTCTTAGTCCTTTCCATCAGGGTGTTCCAGTGACAATCATCTGATACCTTCGTCAGATCCTCGTCATCATATGAAACAGAAAGTGCTTAAGACTAAGAGTTAATAGGTAATAAAACTCTTTCGTCACTTTTCCATTTTTGGCCAAAAACAAAGCTTACCATTGGTAAATATATTTTATACCCTTGGCAACACCAAGCATTATGGCGCCATATTTCAACATTTTTAAATTCATTTTAAATTTCGGTTTGTCATTTTGATAAGAAATACATCAGAAAATTGAATATTTACTTAAGAAATGTGATGTTTACACACTTTTCTTTTTTTCCTGGATGTTTTTTACAGGATTTTACAGCACAAACTGTTTTTTTTTTATTAAAACATTTATATTCGTAATGTAATCACGCGGCGAGCGCTCCTGAATGACTGATGGGCATTTGGCGGGGGCCGGGAGGGGGGTCGATCGGAGATGTCAATATCAGTGCCTTTTTAGTGGAAGCTTTTACTGAGCGCTTACTAGGCATCTAGACAATATATAATCTAAGGTTATATGAATAAAAAATATTTTACCCTAAATATCCAGTACAAAACAAAAAACATCTAGGACCTTACCGAAAAACGTTACTTTACTTTAACCAATCTTCAACCAATCCGCAAGTGTCAGCGAGAAGTTGACAAAATATATACTTTTTTAATTGGATTTGGATCCGCATAGAGCATTTGCCAGTGTCAAGTATTAATAATTCTTCAAGTTTCTTGAATAAAACCAATTAGATATGTCATCAAGTCACGTATACTGTCATTTTCAAATTTGAGTCCTGCTGCTTCAGTAAAGTGGTGGCGACTTTATTATAAGCTTCTATGGAGTTTTGCCGACAACGTAAAATGACACGTTTACTGCTTCATTTCACTTGTCCACACTCACGCACTTGATCGAAACACTTAATTTGTCTATTAACTATTAATGCGATAATAATCCATTTTTAACGCTTTAATATTCAAAATAACACAAATTTAGTAAAATAAAACAAAGCAGCAACGTGTTTCAATGACGTTCCCGCAAAAAAAAATATGTTAAGCATTGCTTAAAGTTAAGTAACGTTTTCCGATAAGGCCGCTAAAACGCAGACCGGTATTACGCCGCCTGTGTTGCCACTCTCAAATTTAAACACCTACGAAAGCGCCATTTAACCGGCGAGATTTAATTAACATTTCTGCCGGATTTTCTCTGTTTCATTTGGATAAACTTTGTGTCAAATTTTGAGTATACGGAAGAGAGAAACGGTAATGTTAGTTATGCTTACCCATATACCCGCGATTTAATGCAAATTTGTTCTAAATAAATAAATCGATCGGTGATTTTATGGGATGGGTTATATGGAGTGTCTCTCCCGGAATAAATGCTAGCGAAAAAAGATACCAATGTGACAGCTGTCAGTTTAGATAGAATTAATAATATTCTCTGTTTCCTGACACCTACAATCTTGGAATTTTCAAGGCTAGAGTGAATAGAATCTTCTAGATCGACGAGCTCCATCCTCGGTCAGACCGTCGCTTAACATCAGGCGAGTTGGTGGTCAATCGTAGATCTATCTTGTATAAAAAAATAATATTGCATGGCTTAGGCTACCTCTAAGGCTGCGGTTCACTACTAGCACCCGTCTGTAAGGCTGCAATTACATCCACGTAATGCCAAAGATAAATACGAATATTATGTTTTCTATTCAACAAATTTGAAAATCAAAGCATTCAAGTTACTTAAAGTAATGTAATTTTTATTTTTTATTTTTAGTAGATAAATTTGGCATATAATGACATCAAGTTATGTCAAATGGGCTCTATTTTCGAGACAAAAAAGTCAAAATTATGTTGAAGAATACAGCCGTGCGGCAGCCACTCGGTGGCTACTTGAACAGATTCACGTGAAATAAACGCGCCCTAATGATTCGTCATATCGCAGACACAGGTATGATAATATGACAGATCGTCATATCATACCTGTGTATGTAGAGTTATAATCATTTCGCTTTACTAATCTATCTGTCACTACCGAAGAAGCGGCACATTCTTTGTGAGCGTCGGTTTCGCTGCCAGACCATATATTAATTTATGTAATTGAAGTAAAACACATAAAACTAACAGTGCAATAGAAGTTTCAGTTCTATTCGTCCCTCACCACTCATGAAGAGATATAATCTTACAAGTTCCATTTTGGCACTAACTGCTGTTTACAACTAACTTCTATAGCACCGAGATCGTCGTAAACGTTTCCATTCGAGCTGCATTAGGTACTTATAGATTATGACATTGTACGAAGTAGCTATCTTCGGTAGCTATTTATTGGATACTAAAACTTCTATCGCCTTTTATTAGCTGCACGTTATGACTTCAACTGTTATATTTTCACTGTGTTATCTCTTTTTTGAAAACACGTATTTACACCACGTGTTCAATAATGTTTCTAATTACATAATGCAAAGAGGATCTAAAGTACGTCATTTAAGCCCAAGGACTTTAATATTGTATCGGATTTTATTATATCACACTGCGACATAATGTGATTTGAATTTGGAACCTAAGCCTACTAAATTGTCTACGTCTTAACTAACTGTAATGAATACTTCTACCATACAGGCCCGCAGCAAAAAGTTCTAGTTCTAAAACTTAACTGGCAATCATAAACACAATTCACGGAAACATAAATAAGTACTTAAAAAAACTTTTTAAGTTAAACTGTTAAGCTAAACGGCGGTGCTCGAGACTAAGTAGCTTCTTGGCAGCTAGTTTATCGTCACCGATTAACCTCACAGCTCGCCGGTCCACTAATTCTAAAGCTTCCAGCTGATACTTGGCTGATCCATCAAAAAGGTGGCAGCAGTACTCCATACACGATCGGACCTGTGCTTGATACAGATGAAGCAGTTGTCCCGGTGAGAAGTATCGCCTAACCTTATTAATATTAATTTACTAGCCAGTTTAGCCTTAGATTCAAGGTAGCCCTTAAAGTTCAGTGTTGGAATTTAGAATTATACCTTTAGTTTAGATGACAATACAATGAAATATATAATTTCATTGTATTGTCATCTAAACTAAAGGCGTGTACCAAATATCAGATTAATATCCCAACGGGAAGGGGTCAAATATCAATTACGAAATTTGACCCAAAAAATATAAACAACAACAACAAACAAACAGGGCAAACTAAATAAGACCGTTTAAAGAAAACAGGCAGAAATACTGCAACCAAAGAGGATATCTACACTGATTAGTGCAATATTCTTTCCTAAATTAAAGATTACGAAGTCTCCTGTAATACACACATACAGGCTACATTAGATACCCTCACCCCTGGCCAGGAGCCAACTTCAGGCTACTAACACAAAGTTGCAAATAGCAATCACACTACCCAACTAACAACCAGAGTTTCCTAGAGAGCTTCATTTGTACTTGCTCAGTTCCGGTTTAGTTGAATTTGGTTAAAGTCCGTGCTGTCTGCACTCGAACTAGCCACTTGGTTTTGGAAGTTTCATAACAGTGCGCTTTAGATATTCTCTGCGTAGTACAAACAAGATAAACTTTTATATTAAAATTAGGACAAATTCAAAGTTTTCAACAATCTACGGGACTTGAACTCGCAATGCTATATGCACTAAACCAAAGATAAACGTGAAATATTCTTGAATGAGGTGATTAAAGTTTGTCCTATAGATATCATCTTGAAATTTTCAAGGATAGGTTGAATAGATAATAATATATTCTAGATTTTCGTTATCCATCCTTGGTCACACCGTCGCTTACCATCAGGTGATTTGGTGGCGAATGTTTTTTTTTTGTTTCGCTGTTTATGTATGTAGACCGCAACGTCGCTTAACATCAGGCGAGTTGACGGTCAAGCTCAAACCTCATCATCATCATCTCAGCCATAAAAAGTCCACTGCTGGACATAGGCCTCCCCTATGGATTTCCAAAAAGACCGATTGGAAGCGGCTTGCATCCAGCGTCTTCCTGCCACTTGTATGAAGCTCAAACCTATTTCTACATATTTTTATTTTATTTAATTACATTTGAAGAAGAATTTAAATTGAAGAAATCTAACTTATTTCATTAGGAGTAAAGATCCTTTTGTACACTAATCAAAATCCTTAGTTCCATATTTAGTAGTTCGTTTTTCTTATAGAAATTTGACACGCATTTATGTTTCTTAACTGTTAACAATAATATTATAGATGAAGTTTATTCCATCACAATAGCCAAGTACTGTCAAACTCCATATTGTACAATAATCCATTCATAGTCCATCCATATACCCAAACTGTATTTTTTTAATTATACATTTGTAAAAGGGACTCTCAGTGTTGGTTGCGGCCCCACTGATGCCTTTCAAAGGTCCGGGCTAGACCCGTGTATACATTGAAATAAAGGGTTATAAATGTAAATATTAAAACGCTACAGATTATTAAAATAAGTAAAATAATATGCTCCATAATTCTATAAATTTAATTGTTACTCTAAAATTGTAAAGAAACTCCCATAATGTCATGACAGCGCGCAAATCCATGAAGATTTTTCACAAACGAAGCCTCATTTTTTTTCACGTCTTTTGTTATTGCAGTAATAATTCAATAGGTATTACAATGGTGGTAGGACAATGAAGGGCGAATCCTCTTGGAGGCGAGGTGGGAAGGAGGAAGGAGGAGACCTGGAGGATTGCCAGCGCAATAAAAGGCTGCAATCTTGGCGTGACGTAAACAAATGGCCATTATCAGCCACTACCTGCCGCCGGCTTCCCTCAATTATCTACCATCTACCGCTTTTTATTCCTGCATTTCCAACCTGCTTTTGAACAGTAAAAGCTGTTTTCGATGTTTCTGCGTTCTTTAAACTGGATTTGATAGGTCTAATTATTTGAATAATGATTTTTACTGTCGCTTTTTCGTAGGAATACATTTTAATAAAACGATAAATGATGTCATTAATTTGTAACATATTTAACGCATTAATTTTCCTGTTGCCATCGTGAGCAACTTCGGTGTGCATTTCAAATATTTTGCTCAAAATCATAGGCTGTAGAAACCGCGCTACTAATGAAATTTTGGAACAAAATTTAACAGGCCCGCCATTGTCAGCTGGAACAGAATAGCTTATGTATGGACAGAATGTGATTGAAGCACCATATCTATACGACTTGTGGCGCGAACTCTAGATATATAGTATCTATATTTTCGTAACATAAATTAAGACAGCAAACATTTGGTCTAATGACTTCGGCCACTAAAAGATGTTCGAGACATCTTAATAAATATACGGTATATAACGGTATATACGGTATATACGGTATATAATAATAAAATATACGGTAATTTTTTATAACTTGAATGAAATAATTTTCCCAATCCAAACAGACTAATCTTTCTCGTTTCTTCTACTTTCCTTAGTGTTTCATACATGAATGGTAGGCACGCTACTACGCACGTTTTTTAGGGTTCCGTACCTCAATAGGAAAAAACGGAACCCTTATAGGATCACTTTGTTGTCCGTCTGTCCGTCCGTTGGGTGTCAAGACCTTTATCTCGAGAACGCATGAATGTGTCGAGTTGAAATTAAAATCATATACGCAGATCCATAGTAAAAAACGCACATTTCGACACTCACAAGGGAATCAAAACCTACGGGGTACTTCCCGTTGACCTAGAACAATGAAATTTGGCAAGAAGCATTGTGCTAGAGTACACATATAGGAAAAAATCCGAAAACTGGACATTTTTAAATTAATCACAAAAAATAGTGTCATTATGCAAGGAATGAAGGTCCAAATTTTAAAGTGAATTAACCGTATCATGTGGGTCTCATATAAAAGAGCTTCAGTAGCATAAAACTAAAACAGGTTTTTAAATATTTTTACGATGTGTATTTTTCGGTTTATGAAGGAAAATATAAAAAAAATATATGATTTCCCCTTTATATCTACTAGTTTGTACGGAACCCTCGGTGGACGAATCTGACTCGCACTTGTCCGGTTTTTTTTTCTTAGTACAAACTAAATCCTTTTAAACAGTCTGATTTTATTTTTGCAGATAGGTTATAGAACCAGGTACCTACATAAACTATCAAGATCAAATGTAATGTCCATGAGGCCTTTCCGTAGATTGGCCCTTCAACCCAACCCCAACTTCATCTCCCACACAAACGGACTAGTATCATGTAATGAATAAATAAAATAAATATTTGTGGACATTTCACACAACGCCATCTAGCCCAAACTAAGCAAAGCTTGTACTATGGAACTAGATGGCTGATAGAATACATATATACTTTTTTTTTTAAATATATACATATGATACATAGAAACACCCAGACACAGTACAAACATCCGTGCTCATCACACAAATGTTTGCCCTGGGTGGGGATCGAACCCACGACCTATGGCACACAGGCAGACATACTACCAACTGAGCCACAAGGTCAGTCAATGTAGAATCATGTAACGTAGGTATACTATGCTCTGTGCACAAATTGACATAAGGCTGTTGATTGTTCCTGTATTCGAATCGAATAATAGGTTGTTCCTTTGAGACAATAGTTTGTAGGTACATTTATGTTAGCTTTCCATGAAATGTTGGAGATCTATTGTTTGTTATGTTCTATACTATAACGTCTCAGTAAAGAAGCTTAGAGCTTAATTTATACGCTTTGATTCTAAAATACTCATTGACAATACCTACTGGCAAACCAAAAGACATTGAAACGGTACATTTTCGCTTAAGACTAGTCTTGGACTATGTATATTTAGTGCTGCCAACCGAGATGTGAATATTCATAAATAGTAAAAATCTCTCACATTTATTTCAATGCCGGTCGCTAGATGCAATAACTCGTACAATGTACCCTGAAAAAGACCGCTAAACGCAGTTGAAACAGTCGGAGATTTTGAATCAAAATAGACATGACATTGTAAAATGTGAATATGCTAGAAATAATTATATTATGGTTAGTACTTTTAAACATGTACATACTTCACTGGCTGCTTAAGTACTCACAAACTCGAGCTTCGTCACTGTATATTGTAGCATTCGGGTTTGCTCGAGACCTACTCAAAATACCCTTTGATGCGAACTCCTCTTTGAAATTGTACCTTTCATGCTACCTCCTCAATGTTGAACGTTGTATAATAAAGTTGTATAAGTTTCCTAGGAAACGCTCCTTGGATGTTCAGCAAGGCGTAACTTTCATCGGCTATGAATTTCTACAAGTTTTCAGACACAATATTGTATTGCAAAAGGAAAATATGTACCTTGATACTTTTACAGCCAATTAAAATAACAAATTAAATTGTTATTTCAGGCGAAAAGGTGTATCGTGAGGTATTTTATTTGTTTATATCTAAAGAGCTTGCCGATATTGGAATGGTCTAAGAAAATTATAACTTTACGTATGTACAATATGTACATTCCTACCTATTTTCATACTAATAATTGCTGAATATTTTCTACATTTTTGTTTAATCTGAATTATTTATTTTACTGTTGTTATTAACATCATCATTTTGAGGCTGGCTGATCAATTAGCCAGTCTTATTGTCGCTAATAGTTGACCCCCACTTTTTACCCGACTGCGTAAGAAGGAGGGTTATATTTTTCGAGTGTATGTATGTATGTATATTTATTTGACACTCCCTAGAGCCTAAACGGCTTGACCGATTTTGATGAGAGTGGTGTCAATAGATTCGTCTTAGTTGTGAGAGTGACACTGGGTACATCAAAATTAAAAAAAAAACATAAGTTAGACTACAAAAACATCTTTTCTGCAGTCGGGTATTTTGTTTTTCTTTTAACAGTGATACTTGTTTAATATAATTTATGTAAATTTTTCATTTAATGTTAAATAATTGCCTGGTCGAAGATAGTGCAAAATGAAATGCACCTGGATTTAGATATCTTATTTGTATCTTATATAAAAGATATGATTTATGAAATAGAACTTTCACATTGTAATCTTTTAGCTGAGATTATATAATATCGTGATTTTACTCTATAATATTATACCAGTAAATAGAACTAAGATGTGATTCCATAAGACGTTTACCGTATTACCATATTGAGATATTTGATCGAATATTTTTGTTCAGTATAAGAATAAGAGAACGGTTCGAATACGTGTCTGAGGTTACTCGTACCTTCAGGACGTGACTTTTGCCTGAAATCTCGGCTTCTGAAGCGTTTTTAGATATTTCTACCCCGTATCTCAGATATTTGTTACATTTAATAACGTCTAACTGTGCGTTGGATTCGTATTCTACTTGTGATATTTTTGTACTTGTGATGTTTATGTAAATCGCGAGTGAACAGGTTTCTTCTAGACAAGCGCGCTTCATCGTAGACCGTAACTGTCGCTTAACACCAGGTGAGTTGACGGTCAAGCGCAAGCCTATCGACGAATAAAAAAAAAATTTAAAAAAAAGATATTTTTATACACGTTTTCGCATCATCTTCGTTATATTATTTTCCTTGACAACTTTTTTGCTATTAATTTGCCAATTCCATAAACTCGCAGGCACGTCACATTATGTAAAAAGTAAATCAGATTCAAGAATTATTTTGTTGAGTTCGCCTGGATAAGTGCAAGCTTTTGGAAGTAATTCCTTCACTAAGTGTTGATCGATGAAATCCAAAGTCGCCTTGTATAATACTATTATCGGTAAACGTGATACTTAACATAAGGCTTTCTCGAGACCTACTCGTTTCAAGTCTGATCATAAGGGTAACGAATCATATGGATTTTCCTGATAATATTTTTTTCAATAGCTTGTCTCTAGGTTTACCAAATATTGGAAAGTATCCTATATCCGATCTTGTGGTACACTAAATAATATGTAGCATTTCAATTTTGACGCCATCTTAAACAGCTGTGCTTAAGATAAACGTTGTTTTGGTTTCAAATACAATCATTGTTTCAAAATGTTTCGTCATTAATGTTTCCAATCATATAAAAATAAATAATGAAATCGGATAATTTTAGGGGTAGAAAACAGTTTTTAAGCTATTGCATAGCTTCTATCGCGGGCCTTGAGCGTGGAGACCGAATCCAGAAATTCCGTAACGAAAATAACCTAACACACCGCGCGTAAAGCTATTATGCAATAGATTTACCGCGGCAGTCTCCGAGTGCCACACGTCTTTTTTTTTTAATGTTGTATGAATAACGCGTAATGTAACGGCAAAATTGCGTTCAACAAACACAAATACGGTTACGCCGCGCCGTTAGTCGTGTACAGACTCACAATTATGATGTTACCATAAGCCGATAAAGTTTTTTTTATATTAACGCGATAATTAATAAAATTTCTCGTTAAATAAAATTTTCCCTTAACAAACAGGTAAATTGTAAAAGAGGCAGTACTAATAGAAATAACAAAAAAAAAACTTTCTCAATTTTCCGTATATTTTGGCAAAGTGTCGAAAGTAAGTTTAATGAAGTCCCTTTCAGCTACCGATCACACGCTCCAAGGAGTTCCACAAGGGGTCGAGGTAGGGCCAATATTTAACTTTCAATATCTAAAAACGTCCGTCAAGGACTTTTTCCTCTTTAGAAAATAACTTACTTTTTCGGCCTCCTGAGCTTTTCCAAGAATACCTCGAGTCTCTTTAATAATTCATCCGGTAATTAATACGCTTTTCTGACTCGACTTACGACATTTTTTTTGGGAATAAGATTGGAGAATATTATTTCTATAACAAGTGTTCTCGTGAGGTTTATTAGGAGATCGGGCTTAATTTAGTTGAATAACTAGTACTTGTAAAAGTGTTATATAAATGTGTTACTTATTGTAACGTAAAAATAAGAATGATAAGAAAAGTATGAACTCTGATATCCGGTCCATTTGCTAATATATATAGACCTATGTTGTATTTATCAGGGAAAACCTACCGAAGTCACGGTTATTCTTTACTTTAAACTTTTAATTTAACGATCAGTTCAGCCGTTTCATCTAAAAATGTAAGAGAAGGAGAGAGAGAGAGAGAGAGAGAGTGAGTTACTTTTGCTTATGCGTTTATAATATAGAATACGATATGAAATCAGTTATTGCACTTTTTATGGTTCCGTAGTAATTACGAGGAACCCTTGTAAATTCGTCATGTCGGTCTCTCCTAACAAATAATACTCACCAAGTAGTTTTCTTTTCATTAGCGAACCCTATGATATGCATGTCTTCGTCTGTAAGGGCTCCTAAACTTCTTTAGGTCTAACGTCTATAAAAAAAAAGTTTATATAGATTCTGACAAAAACCAAAACAAACATTAGTCAACAGGTTTTACTCCAGTTTGAAAGGCAATTGAAAAGAAAAGGAGCTTCTTTGTTTCCAAAGGATTATGACAATAATCCGAGCGTCGCTTGACCGGGGCTTCGCTCCGAGATTTATAATTCCAACCGTTAGCCAACTTCCTGATTTATGGACAAAGAGAGGGGAAACTTTTCAGGGCTGCGCCGCATTTAGCTCGCTTCGCTGAGGCAGGGTATTATGACCGCGATTGGGATAACATCGATTAAAAAGCCATTTGACTTGTTGACACTTTCTTTAAATAATGCAGAGATGGGAATCATTTTGACCTACATCTCTGGCGGCTGCCGGATCATGCTTTAAACTATCTGCAGCATGTAATCTTTGCGCACCGTGCAGTGCGTGATGTCACTGGTCGGACCCAGCGGAAGACCAGGGCCTCAAGGCTGCTAAGTGGACACAAGGGCGTCGCCAAGGGGGGCAGCTGCCCCCCCCCCCTCTGCTCTAGAGATTAAAAAATGTAGCCAACTGCAAAGCAATCAAAGTCCTAAGGCCGTGCAATTGTACCTGTACCTACAATTCATATTTTTCTCATCCTCCATAATATTAAAATGGGACGCCCTTGAGTGGACAGCACTCGCTCTCCGCTTGCTGATACGATTCAAAGTCAATTTTGACAAATTGTTAGTCTATTTATTATAGTAATAGACTAGCAATTCGTCAAAATTGTCTTTGAATCGGCGAACGAGTGATGTTTACTTAGCAGCCTTGAGGCCCAGCACCGGTTGGATACTACCGGTACTATGCTGAACTGGAACCGGCTTAAGGCTAAAACTTAGTTCAAGTTAATTATATATAAGGTATCTAATTATGTAAATGTAAATAAGTTTTTGCCACAATAAAATCTATTGTTTACTGTTTACTCACATTGGAGTCAGGTGCCAAAGTTTTTACCCGACTGCGTAAGAAGGAGGGTTATGTTTTTCGAGTGTATGTATGTATATTTCTTTGACACGCCCTAGAGCCTAAACCGATTTTGATGTGAGTGGTGTCAATAGATTCGTCTTAGTTGTGAGAGTGACACTGGGCACATCAAAATTAAAAAAATCGTAAGTTAGGCTGCAAAAACCTCTTTTCTGAAGTCGGGTATTTAGTTTTTCTTTTAACATTGATACTTGTTTCTTGTATCTTCTTAAAATAAGTTTTTATTTATTAATCCTCGAATTTAGTAAATAAAAATACGAAGCAGTTTCTGTTTTAGTTTAATACTCGTGATTACGATGCAATCTCTAGTTAAAATATTTAACTAGCAGCGACTTCAACTTTTAACTAGGTGTAGTGTATCAACTTTCTGTTTTTTTATTACGTTAAAATTAAAATGTACTCTACGATGCAGTAAACTTAATTATGAAATGGAAGTTCCTTTTACTTCAGGTTAAACACGAGTACAAAAACCGTGGGCTGTTTTTGTGTTATCTCAATGTACCTGTACAAATAACAAACTCTCTAACGTAAAATAATATTAACATAAGAACGCTCGATTCCGTTTCATATTAAATTACCCCCAGTCTAGACCTCATTACGTCCCTTTTTCATTAGGCTCGAGTATTATAGGCACAGACTTGTTTTAGGACGGGGTTCGTTTAATTTGGCCTGTTTTCTGATATTGCTATTGGGAATGGCGTTTGCGGCTGAACCTTGCTACTCAATTGGTGGACCTTTTTGTTGAGTTAGTGTATTTTTAACGTTTGTAAAAAAAAGGTCCTTTATTGTCTAATACATCACTGTATTAGACAATAAAGGACCTATTTTTTAACAAGTGTGGTAATGAATCGTAAAATTATATTATTATTTTGTAACTGTGTAATTGACTTAAATCTAGCGTAACTTTTTCACCCATCTTTTCATATCGTGTTTTGGTAATTCATGTCTATGTTATAGTCTACGCCAATTCCCATTGTTTTTTTTTTTTTTTTTTTGATGGCTGATTTGATGCAGATGGCTGATAGAATACATATATACTTTTTTTTTTGTAAATATATACATATGATACATAGAAACACCCAGACACAGAACAAACATCCATGCTCATCACACAAATGTTTGCCCTGGGTGGGGATCGAACCCACGACCTTTCAGTTCAGCAGGTAGACGCAAACACACTACCAACTGAGCCACAAGGCCAGTCTGTTAAATATGCGTACATATATTCCTGGATTGTAAAGTTTAGCAGACTTCTCACATATTTTGAATAAGTAAAAATCTCACACGGTCACGCTCACCGTGAGCTTGAGAGATTTTATAGTTAAGATTAAATAAGAACAATGTTGACATGGACAGAAATAGGAAGGAATTTGGGGAGACCTTTGCCCAGCAGTGGGACAATACAGGTTAAGTAAAATAGCATATAAACTAGAAGGTGGCATATGTTTTATAACCCCTTTAGCACTTCTAAATGAGAATATTTTTATTGACAGTTTTTTTTTACAATTTAGGTAAGTACTTATTATTATTCATGTTGTTAAAATTGTTGGACAATGACATGTAACAATATAATAGTATCTCTTAAAACATCTATAAAACGTATAATATAAAATTATACTATCATTCGTCATTCCGAAAATAAACCTCAAAGCCAGCACTTTATGTTGGCTTCACAATGAGACAAACAGATAGCATCTTTCCGGGTGCAGGCCAACAATTAATAACTTTAATGGAGCTTTCTGAATTAAAACACAAGTTGTGTCGGGAACTTCGCCCGTTCTTCCACTTTACACATTTCGGTGGATTTGCGCGTTTCTTTGTTTGGTATATGAATAATTCTCCTTCTTTTGTAATAATCTTTCGAGGCTTGTTTGAATAACTTGAGTAAGATTGTTTACAACCTGTGGATTTATTATTCTTGGGGCTATTTAGTTTAATTTCAAAATCGAAGTCGCTTTTTTTGGGTCCCTGTCAGCCTTTTAACAAAAATACTCATGGTTTCTTGGTACGTTTCCCTATGGACTTCAACGTCTGAAGCTAATGCATGCATCCGTACCAAAAATGTGAACAATACTCGATGCACAACTGAACTTGTGTCCGGTATAATGTGAGCAATTGTTTCGATCTCTAATCGCCACTGGTCTCATCATCATCATCATCATCATCTCAGCCATAAGAAGTCCACTGCTGGACATAGGCCTCCCCCATAGATTTCCACGCGTGTTAGCCGCATGCGATTAATCACGTGCGGCTGCAATCGACCGTGATATGAAAGTGAGCTCGGCCATAACTATAGCCGTCCTTATATAAGTATAGTGTCCGTCCACTATGCATAGTGAACATAATGAAAATATAGGGAAGGGAAAATATATAGTAACTTCCGAGGTCACCAACGATGTTACATTTGCGAGCATTATCAGCGGCTCGTCAGGCGGCTCGCGTTTCCATTCATTTGATATTTAGTATGGTAATGGTCGCGACAGTGCAAGTGTCAAATGTATTGGCCGCGCGCAACTGTCGCATAGTGTCCCTCGATAGGTACGCTGCGGCAAATCACAACTAACGTGTCATTAACAAACCGCATTCTATGCACTGTTTAACAGACCAGTAATATATATACGCTTACTGTCTATCTATTCACGTACTGTTTGCAGAGCGGACTACAAACAAACAAGATGGCCGCTTTGTATACATGCACCGCTTGTGCATCGGTTTACATTTGCAATTCAATTTGAAACTGATATCAAACTGGGAATTTGTGATAGACGCTCTGGTGGATCATTTTATTAGCAAGTATTTACTTCATGTTAGTAATTAAATCATTGTATACTACAATATGTTTTATTTTTCTAGATAGGTCATTAAAAAGCAATGAAAATTTTACGCGTTTGAATTTGAATTCATGAGTTTTTAATTCTTTTCTAGGTCCGAAAAGCTCGCGCCGATGAAGTGAAACAACATGAAATATGACCATAAATTTTATAATAGTGATTTTGTATATCTTCTTATTATTCAGATTATTTCAATACTTGCGACATATTGTTAAGCTTATTCGATTCAAGGCTTCACGTAATATTCTCTTGTTCGCAAAAACCATTCAGATATAAGTGAACATTCGCAAAGCCCATAAGCTGTTTTCGAAAACACCTCCGTTTCCGCGAACTCAGATTTCGTTCTCATTTTCTTTATTATTTTTCCTAGAAATGTTAAATTACAGTTTGCCAGAGTATTCCGAGGATGACGTCTGGAAACTCAGAGATGGCGTCTCTATTTTCCGGCCATTCTAACGATGACAGACGGCGGCAAGATAACAATGTGATATTTATCTCAATTCTATTCGTAGACTTTATTTTGGGCGATTTTGTTGTTTTTATTTTTTGATGGCAGATATTTGATTTCTATTTCGTACGAGTTTATTAAATTAGAGAAGCTGTACATTTCAGAATGCCGTTTTTACACGTAAATACATATATCACTTCGTAAATGTAACAAAACAACACTACGTGACGTTTGTATTTTTCTTTTTTACCCGACTGTGCAAGAAGGAGGCTTATTTTTCAAGGATATGTATTGTGTATGGTATGTATGTTTTTATATACCTCCTACATCCTAAACGGCTTCACCGATTTTGAAGTGCGAGGTAACGTTAGATTCGTCTTCACTCCCTGAGTGTCATAGGCTATTATACTTTTTATAATTTACAATATACAACTCTTGCAAAAAATACGCTTTATGTAACCTCCAACGAACTTTTTCATAAAAAATATGTAATTTTACTAGAATTATTCTAAAGAAACCACATTTACAGCGACTTTGCGCATACTTTCTCACAAAAAACGTACCCTCGATAGCGTGTCAAGCGTAACGAAATCGTACGTTAGACTGTAAAAATTGCTCTTCTGCAATCGGGTATTTTGTTTTTCTGTTGATCTATATACTTGTATATTCGTTCTAAAATCCTGGCGTAGAAGGCATGGACTATTTTACCTGGGATACGATTACCGGACGCACTTCGAGCTAATGGGCTCTTCTTTGCGTATCCTTAGCTTGATTACTTCTGAGGGGCTATTATATGTATTTTATCACAGTTTACTGGTACCTAATAAGCTATAGCTAACCTGTAGATCACTGTTGGGATTTGTTTCAGCGATCTCTTTAGCAAGGTACTGAGTTCTTGTGGCCATTTATACAGCCATGTATACCTTGTTCTTGTGGCCATATAAAATATAAGTAGTAAGTTCTTGTGGCCATTTATACCTTGCTCTTCGCTCGCACCAGAACTCCCCTGATTATATAGATTCCTCGTTATTGTTAATTTAATTTATTTCATAATTATTGTTCTGAACTGATTGTTGTAACAAACGAGTTTATTATTCCACTGCGGAGTGATTATGATTAATTTGACGCAGGGAACGAAGATGAATCTGTTGTTTGTTAAGATTTCACAATTTTGTAGTCTGCGCCAAACTATATGGCCGTTGTGAATTTTGGCACGCTTATTGGAATCTTCTTTTTAACTTGCTGTGGTATTATGAAAATTTTCACTGGTCTGATCACGCTGAAGTTTGGTATATGTATATAACTGACAAATGTAGAAATTCAGAAGATATTTTTATTAGTTTAATAAGTGTTTCTTAAGAATTTTACAATTTCCGAATTATTTTGTTAACAGGCTTCACCTATAATTGAGTAAATCATTATTGTATTATGATCATCTGACTTTCTGACTGTCAATGCTTACAACTTGCGTAAATTAATTTAGTAATAAATAGTTGCGTCATTCGTGTGAATTTTAGTCGTACATAACAACTCCATTCCCCCTGCCCCTACCAATCGCTAGTGTTATCTCTCGAAATATTTTGTGGCTGCACATCGAGCGGTCACGAAGTTTGGTATGAAGTTTAGTTAGAGTAAGAGTTTTTATTGTAATTTCATAACTGGAACATTAACAAATTAGCAAAATACAAATTTATAAAGTGACTTTGATCTATCTTAAAGTTCCAGCTGTCTTGCTAAGATTATAAGAGTTAATCTTAAACTTTCCAGTTTAATGCTTCTAGCTTTTAATGTTTTTCAGCAAGTTTCGATTTACTGAACTGATTAAAAGAAAATTTATTTTTAGTATCGAGCATTTGTTATAAAAATGAAACAAATTTAACGGATTTATAGCGTGTATTTTACATAATTTTATGACCTGACGTTTCGAACACTGCAGCGTCCGTGGTCACAGGTGAGACTAGATGACAGTTGTCTTTTTTGTTATGAAAATATTAATTACTATATCGCCTACTATTTTTATGCAAAACGTTAGCTATTTTTATGTAAAACATTAGCTATTTTTATGTAAAACGTTAGCTATTTTTATGTAAAACGTTAGCTATTTTTATGTAAAACGTTAGCTATTTTTATGCAAAACGTTAGTTATTTTTATGCAAAACGTTAGCAGAAGTAGCTCACGACAAACACGAAATGAAAAAGTGAAAAAAGTGAAGTGAAAGTGTTCGAAACGTCAGGTTAATAATAATTTTATAAATTATGTAAAATATACCTACGCTATAAATCCGATAAATTTTGTTTTTTATATCAATGAGTAGTAATCGCGAAAAACCTTAGAAAACATTTGTTATTATGTATTTTATTTTCTATTATTTTTGTGAATTTTTGAAATCATGCCCTTGAAAGATGATTTATGTCTGTATGATTATAGTGGTAGGCGAAAAAAATTATTATGTATAAAGAAATTAAGTGTTACGAAAACATATTTCGCATCTACAAACATCAACTTGAGAAGCATTGTTAGCAAGCTAGGAATTAAGTAATGAATTTTATCATTTTAAGGGTAACATTATTGATGATATTGATTAACTACAGATAATTGTCTAAACCCCATGCAATGTCTAATAAGCCAGTCAAATCTTACAAAATAAAATCCTAAAAATGCAAAGCGCGATGTAAAGCTGCATTTCTAGTATGTTATTTGGATGGAATTCGCCGACTTTCTGCTACTCCTGTAATGAATTGGGGAGGGTGGAATTAGGTCGTGAAGCTCTTGCGCACACTTCCCGAAATGAATCCTGTAGAATATAAACAGACATGCTACTTTACGGTGGTGCTCGAGACTAAGTAGCTTCTTGGCAACTAGTTTATCGTCACCGATTAACTTCATAGCTCGCCGGTCCACTGACTCTAAAACTTCCAGCTTATACTTAGCTGATCCATCAAAAAGGTGGCAGCAGTCTTCATACACGATCTGCCTGATACAAATGAAGCAGTTGTCCCAGTGAGAAGCATCGCCTAACCTTATTAATGATGCTAAGCTTTTTATTAGCCAGTTTAGCCTTAAATTAAAGTTCATTGTTGGGGTTAACGTGAGTCCCAGCAGTTCAAGGCGGCCTACTAACTATAATTATTCCTTAACGTGCTAACGGTACAGACTAGGCGGGCCCGGCGTGGACGCGCACGTACGCCACGAGGCCGGCGAGGCGGTGCTGCACGCCAAGTTCCTCGTCAACGAGGGCGCGCTCGTCACCGCCACCGCAGACGACCAGCTGCACCTCTGGACCTTCCGCCAGAAGTCGCCGCAGCGGTTGCACTCGCTCAAGTTTCAGAGGGAAAGGTATGTAACCTACAACACTGATTTTTAACGGACTTGAATAAAAGTTCTCTATTCTACTGTGTCCTCACCCAAAAAGTTGATATAGCTGGTGATTTTTCAGAACGTCTCTATCTTCTTCGAACTCCGGGTAGGTAGGTTACTATCGCGTGCCGCACCATTGCGCTTTTCCCTCGTCGTATACAGTAGGTATCTGAAACAAAAACATATTTTTAACGGACAGTCTTCGTAAAAAACAGCATATAATTTTCAAATTCGTATTTAGTCGCTTTTTGGTGACAAAGAGTTGTGAAAGCTTTCGGATTGTCGATTTTCATCGATATCAAGCGGCTTACACCATTAAAACGCGAGAAATCAGCGAAAAATATGTTATACTATCTTGTGTTATACGTAGGTATATAAAATCACGCCTATTTTCCGTCACGGGGTAGGCAGAGTTTCAAAGACCGTGAAGCATTTTGACGCCACATTTGATCGTGGTTAAAGATTTGCAAGGATATCCCACACGATGGGGTAGACTAAAAAGAAATATCCCAATTCAAAATGAAGTATCCTAAAAACTTTCTTCAACTTCCAAGATTTTATTTTACCACTTTGTCAGCATGATTAAAATGGCCAAATTACAGCTTTCCAATACGAATAATACCTTTGAGCGCCGCGGACAGATAGACACAGACAGACGGACGGATATTGCGAAACTATAGGGGTTCCTAGTTTACTATGGAACCCAAAAAATTACAAGTATTACGTACATCTGAATATGCGTTCAGAAACTTGTAAGCCCCTGAAAGCTAATTACTTAATATCACTTTCTTGTTTGCATTTAAAACAACCTTTTTTGTAAGCTCATCGTATTACGCCATCGCCCGTCGTATTTAGGGGTAGCCAAGATGACAAGCTTTACATACTAATATTTCACAACGCTTCACTGTTTAATCTCCACCCTTATCATGGTATACCATGATATTGGCTTATCCCCCCTTCTGCCCATAGGCGGGCGCCTATGGTGCGGTTTCACCAAGTTTATTCTAATGTGTCCCATTACCCGGTACTTGTGTTGATTCATGTCGACTAACTCACGGGGCGCCGCCGTTATGTTAGAAAGGTTACAAGATTAAAGTTTAGATAAACTGCCTTTATGAGCGTTTCGTAATTCCATTTTAGCAATGCCTACTTTTAAATTGCTGTTGGGAAAACGAGCGTATTTTTACCTGTCTACGCATAAGAGTGTAATATTATTTACACCAAATCCAATTTAGCTGCTGGTTTTATTTTTCCAAGCTATATTATTGTTAGTCGATGTTTCAAATCCGACATTTTCAGGGTTCCGGACCTTGAAACCCTTATAGGATCTCTTTGTTGTACATCTGTCTTGCAAGACCCTTTCTCAAGAACGCGTGGAGATAAAAATGAAACAAGCCGAAATGTATGTCAAAAACGTAGGCCTACTATCCCTCATTGATTCTACCATCATTATATTGTTGTTTTCTGAGGGAGACACATAACAAGTATTTAAGGATATGATTGTTAATGTTAATTACGAACAAAGTTTGACGAGTCCATATTAGAAACTTTCCTAATACCAATTTATTAAATTATTATGAATGTGACTTTTATGACAATAAACGATATTCTATTCTATTCTATTCTCAAACCTGTAAAAAGGCAAGTTTCTATGTCAACGCAGTATAAAATAAACCCAGTTTCATTTAGTTTTTCTTTTCTTTAATAATATACGGTCTCTATCAGCAAAATTATACTAAAAGTCTTTCTCTATACCGCTCACGTAAGATCCATTAACTACAAGACCGCCGATTCAAACAAAACTGAAAATTATAAATTCCCTTCGCGATGGAATCAAGCGTAGCCTAGGGCTCCCTGAGGCTGGCTGGTTTGTATAATTTGTATAAAGGAGTTAGCACACCGGCGGGACACATTGCTGATCACCACGCATTTTCAGTGATATCGTAATCATTACGATATCACTGTATTATCCGTTATTATTCCGTATTTTTTTTTACCAGCCCTGTTTGTACAAACTGTCCCACTGCTGGGAACGGGCCATCTTCTCATTGTGAGGAGGGTTAGGCCATAGTCTGCTACGCTGGCCAAGTGCGGCAGACTTCACACATCTTCAAGATCATTGAGAACTCTCAGACATGTAGGTTTCTTCACGATGTTTTCCTTCACCGTTTGAAGTTAGCGACAATCAACAATACGCACATAACTTCGAAAAGACAGAGGTGCGTGCCGCGGGATTCGAACCCAAGACCTGCGGATCGCAAGTCAGACGGTCTCCCGACTAGGCTGCCGGAAACTTATTCCGTATTATCTCGTTATTATCTTATCTACTATAAATAATACGTGAAAACTTTCGCAATTGAAATGTAATATGGATGACATTTTTCTAAAACCAACAGCTTCTGTCCAATGCACAGATGTTAGTAAGTGTACAATAGTACAAATGACATAAATAGTCTTACATACATACAGACGGACACTCTGCCTTCTGCCAATTTCGGGTAACATACAGAACGTACACTCCGCGTCCCACCAATCTCGGATTCCTCACCCGCTCCCCACGCTCGCCATGTTGTTCGTCGTACGGCACGTTTGTCAGTCAACACAAGCGTTGCGGGCTTCAAGGGCTCAAATCCCAATTAACATCACGAGCGAGCGACAATCAGACGACAACCGTAACTTGATACATGTGTGTGTGTATGTTATGTATAGACCTCAACTTACGTGTATGTCGCTGAATTAGAATTAGCACACCATTGTATGTAGTGTCCTACGTGTGACAAGAGTTAATGTTATCTAAGAGTTTTCGCTATATTTTTAATTACTTTGTATTCTTTAATTTATTTGCCTATAGACGCAGTCTCATATTCACTTCATATCGGTTACATATTCTTCAGGAACATCTGAATCGCTCGCAGTACCGTTGCTAGATAAATATTTTTTTAAATACGCTAACGATTCGCTAGTGTGCTAACGCCTTAAACAATGTATAAATTAGCCATTTGTTAAGAGACCGAAGCCGGAATAGAATATTGCTAATGGCGCTACAACCACTATTTACGTGAACGAATATTTTGGTAACACGGAAGCAATATTGGTTGGACTGTTCAATTTTATTTTTAACCCCCGAGCCAAAAAGAGGGGTGTTATAAGTTTAACGTGTGTATCTGTGTATCTGCGTATATGTCTGTGGCATCCTAGCTCTTTAACGGAAGGACCGATTTTGATCTATTTTTTTTATTTGAAAGAAGATTTCATCATAAGTGTTTATAGCTGTTTCATCAAAATCGGTTCAACCGTTTTTTTTTTGTCGGAGATTTTTGAGTATTCTAAACTTATACTTGTATTTAAAACAAAGACGTTCTGAAGTAAGATTATTTCATTTCGATAAGTATGGTTTACATAAAAGTATGTAAGTATATATTATATTAGCTATCTAGTTCCCATGGTACAAGCTTTGCTTAGTGTCGGGCAAGATAGTGGATCTGTGAAAATGTCCACCAATATTTATTTAATTTATTCATATGTACTTTGTTTAGCTTTTGTAATACCTATGGGTTAGAATTTATTAGAATTAAACCAAAATTTGATCAGACTACACAAAAATATCTTGCATTCTTGCATGCCCATCTCTTTCGTACTTATAGAAATACTGTTCCTAAGAAACAAAGAAAACATATTTAGCTGAGTCTATTTCCAAAACGTTTTTGAGTATATTGTGACAATTTTCCTGAATGGTTACTATGGTAACACAGTTATTCGACGCCATTTTCCATTCTTGCTAGGTACATTGTTTTCGCGTTCATTACATCAAATCTTAAGTTCGAGTCGAGCTGTCTGCAGTACGAGAATCCAATTAGAACAAGTACAAAACACCTGAGCTTTGATCTTTACAAATACACGATCATTTCTTTGTTATTTCACCAGCGCGAGATTGCTTCTGTCACTGTCACTCTCAAGGATTCTTAATGAGAATGACAGTAGCAGAATTAATTTGGAATTTCCCCAAATCAGGTTCGTATCTTTGTTTATTGTTATACTTGAGGTAAAGGTATTTCTGCGTGATGCTTACAGTTGTACACGTATAGTATTGAAATATATTAGGAGCATGACGTCCAACTTTTCTTCGTGAAAGAGAGAGACAGATATTTCGGTCACCAGTCTTACGCATTACTATTGTGCGCCGGCCCGTGCGCACGCGTCTCGTCCGATGCATGTTATGTAGCATTGAAGTCTCCATAGCTGCGTAGGATATACATACAGAAGCTACACATTTCTATTTTACATACATACATAACATAGCGTGGTTGTGGGTCGTTTTGGATAATAGGGCTTAAATTTTTAAGCCCTAGTATCTATATATTATAGAATATATAATAAGAATATATATTATAGAATGTCAAATATAATTAATCTATTCTTTTCTCATTAATGTAACCACAGTATATAGAATAATCTCGCAGATTTTATTAACGAAACAATTACTAAAGAAGTAGATAGGTACAAAAGCGCGAGACAATTCCACGGGGAAATCCCGCTTTCATTTATGTAACAAAACTTTTTTTTAATTTAGACAAATTGAGACAGGAATTTGGGAATAATTTAGCTATATTTAGTACTTTGAAAGCTGTTATAGCTCAGTCGATTGTGCGATCCGTACCGGATGGCGCGAGTACGAATACCAACAATAAGCTTGGGCTTTACGCGACGGAAAATAATGTAAGTAAACCATAGCATAAGTTTCTAAAATCCTCTATGTTGCTCTATGTTTACCCGACTGCTTAAGAAGGAGGATTGTTTTTAGTATGCAATTATCCATTTGTCTTGCACAAATATCATTTAGTTATCTTTACAAATACAAATAATTTATTTGGTCTTTAAAATGAAGCAAAGGAAATACATCAAAACATTAATTAGGTCAACTCAATACGGGTCTGCCGGCACTTTGATATTATTATCTCTAATACGCATGTATGTGTAATCATGATCAGAGCTGTGTGATTTAGTGCAGTAATCATCTCGCATGAATTAACAAGACATCCTCGCGGACCCGTAATCAGTTCAGTTAGATACTAGTGCCTTGTCATGTCTTTTATTCTATTATGTTCATCAATAGAAGCCTAGTCATAGCGAAAGTCAAATAAAATCATGTCACGATCAAGTCCTCGTCACACCTTTCAGTTGTTGTTAGTACCTACTGACACGTAAACAATCCTATCATAGAATATCAAGTGATGAAACCTGGGCCTCAAGGCTACTAAATGAACATCACTCGTTTGTCGCTCGCTGATACGATTCAAAGACAATTTTGACAAATTGTTAGACTATTTGTATAGTAATAGACTACGAGATCGAATAAGGAATAAAGAGATACGTAGACGTACGAAAGTCACCGATATAGCACAGAGGATTAGCAAGTTGAAGTGGCAGTGGGCAGGCCCCATAGCACGTAGAACTGATGGCCGATGGGGCCGAACGGTTCTCGAGTGGAGACCACGTACCGGCAAGCGCGGCGTAGGAAGACCAGCTGGATGCAAGTCTCTTCCAATCGGTCTTTTTGGAAATCCATATGGGAGGGAGGCCTATGTCCAGCAGTGGACTTTTTATGGCTGAGATGATGATGATGATGATAGTAATAGACTAGCATTTAGACGAGCGAGTGATGTTCAAATAGCAGCCTTGAGGCCCTGTACGTTTGATCTCGAACAGTAACGCTACCGCCGCCATGCTCCAATTGATTGCTATTATTATTATATATGGAATTTCCGAGAATTAACTCGCCAATATGTTCGTTACTAACACAGCATTAATAACTTGCAAAATGACATTGTAGGCAATTATGACATTCATTAAATTGTGATTGGTTTCGCCGTAAAATATATATGTTTAGTTGTGATATTGGTTTTGGGGTAAATAATAGGTACATTATGTAGGTATTAGGTAAGTAAGGTAAGTGGCCTTTGCCAATAAATTAGCTTTTGCCAGTCTCGCTCACCCTTTTCCATATTTTTTTTTTGTATTTTTTTATTGTAGGAATAGGTTTGCGCTTGACCGCCAACTCGCCTGATGTTAAGCGACGTTGCGGTCTACGATGAAGCGCGCTTACCTTGAAGAAACTAATTCACTCGCGATTTAAAGACACCCAGATTATATCTATCGGGAAAGACCCACTTAGGAAGCGTATTCCACATTCTAGCAGTCCGCACGATGAAAGTGGAACTAAAGCGTTTCGTTCGGGTTTTTGGAATATCCACCATGAAACGGTGACTATTTTTCGTGTTTCTGACTGTCCGATAGTTGTATAAATTGTTAGAATTTAAAATGTAACAAATTTCAACAATAACGTTTTATAAATAATAAAAGTTACACAAAAAAAAACAATTTTGTGTCATACAACGCACGCAGAAATACAAAATTTTGCTGTATTTTTTTATTTTATTTTTCATTTATTTGAATCAAAATTTTACTGATACACAGAGCTTAGCACCATTTGCGGCTTGTTCCAGATATCACGTCACACTGTCGCAATCTACTGATGAAATTAAAGGGTGAGTGGCGTGTCCACTGGATGTCGTACCCGCCTGTATGAACAGATGATTTAATTTTACCGAAACAAAAAAAAAACTACTGTTTTACTATGGAAACTAACGTGGTTTTAACACATAAATGCGGTTGAAACTATAGTCGGATATTTCGGCTTAAAACAGACGTTAGTGACCCGTAGTTTTTATTTAAAATACTACTGTGTTATAAATAAGTGTGAGGGTCGTTGAGTACGCAGTGCCGCCAGTATATAATGTATTTTTCCTTACAATAACAGAAAATTAATTACTACTCGATAGCATCGTCAAATTTCGATTCCTTTTTTCATGTGAACCATGAATTGTGATAGTCTTCTACATTTTCAATTTTGAAATATCTATTTGGGCCTTGAAGATAGCTTAACTAACTATAGTCTAGTAAAAATAAGATTTGTGACAACATAAAAGACAACTAAGTATATTGTTATTTAAATGAATGTACTGGTGTTTTGAAATGCATTTGACATAATTTCATAGTGATATTATAAATGCTAATTTTGTTACCTTTACACGCCCAAACCGCTGAACCGATCGTTATGAAAATTATTATAGAGATAGCTTTGGACCTGGAGACGGACATAAGCTACTTATCATCATCATAATCATCACCGTTTTTCATAACTACGCGAGTGAAACCGAGGAACGCAGCTAGCCTATAAATCGGGGATTTATTGTTGATTTATGATTTTTAGCTATTTTCCTATCATAATTTCAAAGAATCCCCCAGTTGCAAATACTGTGATACGCTCCATACAAACGGATTTATTTTTACTAGACTACTAGGTAAAGATATGCTAAGCCCCGTCGGGTGTGCGGAATTTTTGAACTGTCTATAAATTTGTAAACAACTCTTATTTTATTGCACGTACAAAAATATTTAGCTCAAGCCGATTCTGCATAGGGAAATTTAGTGTGGTTATTGAAGTGAAAACTTCTTTGGCGTTGTGCATTTTTGGGACGCGTCAGATTAAACTCGCGTCAGGTGACACGTGACTTGATCGAAAATTCGAAACGGAGGCGGAGGGAGAGTAGACCGCCGGTGCGGCGTAGGAGAGGAAGTAATATCCCCCTTTCTTTCTATTAACGTTTTCACTTCTGCCGGCACTCCCGGAGAGCAACCCGTTGTTTTTTTCCCTAATCCGTCTAGCTGTAGTGAGGTTTCAGTGGAAAATTATGAAAATCTGCAAAATGTCATAGATTATGTATTTCACAGTTTCTGTTTCGGTAATAAAATCACCTGGTATATATAAATTCCCCCTCTACATATGTTACGTTTTAATTGATGTTGAAAATGTAGACGTGCTTTTAATGTTCCCGCAAATTGCCCTGAATGTTTTTATTTTGTAAAAACATTGAAACGAAACTAAATGCCGTTGTCGTTGTTGTCATCAGTCTGATAGTGGTACCTGTGAAATGTTGTAAATGTTGTTATATGTAGTTTGTTGTTGTCAACCAAAATATTATTTCAATGTTTGCTATAGTGACTGTAATCATTAGAGGAAAGTAACCAAATATGGAATACCATTTTGTTTTTGCGTTATAAAAAAATATATATACCTATTTGGTAATTAAAAACTTTTATTCTTAGTATCGTTATCATTTAATTTTATTATGTATATATATAAATGTAATATTTATTTCTATAAATGACCTAAATAACTAAAGATATTATTATAAATAAAAAACATATTATAGATAAAAAACAGAACTCGGGTCACAGTCCCAAGGCAACGTTCCCAAAAGGCTGGCGACATTGCCTCGTTGGATAGCAATGCTAATCCGCTGACTGATTATAACTAATTCTTAGTTATAATCAGTCATATATTTGCACTTAAAACAGTTTGTGTATATAAATATTAAATTTAAAGTATAAAATTTTCTCAAACATAAAATTATCGTAAAGGCACCTGATTATGGAATAGGTGCCCAAATATCGACTACTATAAAACTAAGGCTTAAACTTTATGAGGTACTACAGGAACTTTGGTCAAATTTAAAAGGAACTTAAATTACTTGCAAAAATCACAAATTCTCTTTCGGAATCGAACTCTGCACCTGCGCAATCATCATGTGACCAGAGCCCAGACATGAGGCATTTGATTAATGTCTCTCCTCGAGTTTCTTTAGAAAACAGGTCGTTACGAGACTTAAAGTCTGAATCTTCTGACTCAAAAGCCTCTTATCCTATCACGGCATCGAGCTGGGTCAAAATTTATTATTTTTTTCTTTAGCGTCTGAATATTGAATAGTCCATATTTAGACCCCATGAACTGTCCATATTCGGAAATTTGAAATAATCAAAATTCATATCAGTTTTTTTTTACTAAAAACATATTTTTTTTACTAAACAAACATGTAATCACTTGCATAGTCATAATATAAGATATTATTTGCAACCACTTATCGAGAAATATTTTGTTTTTGTGTACCTTAAAAACTTTTCTCACAGTGCCAAAACAAAATATTCTCACTGTGCCCACAATGCTCACTCGATTGACTAATCGAAACCTATACGCGAGTATAATGATAGAAAGAGATATAAGATCACTGATTTTTGTGAATAAGAGTATTTGTTTCGGAGAAATGGTGGTATTCCATTTTAGGGATACTATTCCATATTTGGCTACTTTCCTCTAGTATTTGTTTTTTTTTTATAAAGTTTTTACCCGATTTTCTCGGAATATTATATTATCCTAAAAGTTAATTAAACGTTACTAAAAGGTGACACTTCCCTTACTGTTCGCGCGAATTCTATTGTGTTTCTTGCATATTGACAAATTATATAATATCTGCGCTCAGTCCTCTGACATTCTGTAGATTACGATAATAGCCCACACAGCTGTGCGACAATTGTGCAAAACGTTTCCAAACCTCGCCAAAATGGGGAATTGCATGTTTTTGGCACGAGCCGACAACAGCTGGGGTTTTTGCCACTCACTGTCGAGCTGGCATTTTGCGAGCACTTTCTTAATTAGTTCGTGTAGCCTGTGCTATGAACCAAGAGTAAGTAGTTACATCTCGACTACATAGTTCGTAGCTGGGTTACTTCACGTATTACGGCGTAGAATATTCATAGTATATTGTGATTACATTTTACTTAGTTTTTAGTTTTAACACTCCTTCAAATATCTCAAAGGAAGAGAGATAAAAATAGCTAAAAAAATTTGGTCAGAGTCTTAATTAGGACCCTTTTCTCTGTAAACGTTTTGCTGTAAGTAGCGTAAAGAGTGGTAGACAAATATTTTCTTAAGGTAACACACTATTTACTTTTATAGTCCCGCGAAACGTAACACACTATTTACTTTATAGTCCCGCGAAACCAATTTCATTTTGTTACCATCATGATCTGATATGGGATTTTGTATCGTGTTTCTCCAGAGCACGGTCGTAATTCAAACAAATTGCGGAAAAACGGTGTAAATAGATGATTATCATTGTTATTTATGATTTTCACGATAAACGTAATATGTATTACGATAATGCTATATGGTAAGAAAGATTGCATCATATTTACATTTTTATATTGCCCGACTGCTTAAGTAAAAGGTTTACGGTGTATGTATGTAGGTATGTATTTTTGTATATTTGGTATCTCCTGTAGTCTAGACGGCTTGATCTTGAATGCAGTGTATGATGTACCTTAGGAAGTACGAGCAGCTGTGCCTCACATAGACTCTTTATTTTAAGATATTCTCTATTATGTTGTATTTTTGTTATGTTTGTTACCGCATAACTTCACCATTTATAAACCGACTTGATTTTTTTTAAAGACTTTTTTACGTTCTCAGATTGCTCTCATAGAAAAAATTTCATCAAATTCGATTTAGTTGTTTGTTTTTTAAAATACAATAACTGAAAAAAATGTCTTTCAAGTAGGTATTTGACATTACGTATTTTGAAGTCGGTTATTTCAGTTTTTAAACTACATTTATAATAACTAGTAGTTCTACGGACAGTAGACCTCGCAAGAACAAAGCCTGTTAGCCTCGTAAGGTTATATACCTACGCTTAGATTCGAAAATCTTGTTCGTGATTGAATATGGAATGTTTCTATCAAATATTGTCAAGATCGAATTGCTCTTTTCATAACTTTTAAATCGATCTGTAAATGGCGCACCAGCATTTTTTTTTTATTATTGAAGAACCTGTATACCAAATTTCGTCAAGATTGGTTGAAAAAACAACGAATTACGAGAGACGTATACGCGAGTACCAACAAACATGTGGACAGAAGAACGAAAATCTTGCTAGTTGATGCAGAGAGCTCCGAGTTCGTTCACTTCGCTCACTCGGTTAATGATTTTTTTTACAACAAACTAGGCCTATATACGTTTGACCACAATCTCACCTGATTGGAAGCGATGGTGAAGTCGAAAATGTAGCACGCCTGCCTATGAGATATCTATCCACTTTTTCCTTAAACAACCCCGAGTTATATTTTATTAGGAAACACCGACCCTGGAAGAGCATTCCACACCTCTACCGTTCTCACAAGAAATTGGAGCGTAAACTGTTTCTAGACTCTAGTTAGCTGCCTATACTGAACGGAATTTCTACAAGAGGCATCCCTCGTGTATGAGAGTTGATGTGAATGATTGTTTGGGTAATGTAATCGAGTAATTGTCCCCAGAATCACGTGCCTGCACCTGCCTCTGCAGTCGAAGTGGGTGCACGTGGGCACGGTGCGGGGGAACGTGCACGTCGTCAACATAGAGACCTTCGCGCTCAGCGGATACGTCATCAACTGGAACAAGGCGATCGAAGTGTGAGTACATTCTACTAACATATCCTACTTCAAAATTCATTCTTATAAATTACGCACTTGTATGTTTTTCTGTCCCACAGGAACTCACCTTTTTTAAAAAATTATCAAAATTTTATAATGTTTAATTTAGACGTAAAAAACAGCTTTCTCCTTTTTAACCCCCGAGCCTTTTGGTCGGGGGTTTTTAGTTTTCTAAACGTATACTTGTAGCAAGGCGGAATTCGCGATAACATTTCTCTTAAAAAGTGCGTGGAAGTGATTCACGAACTACCGGCTAAACCTAATCGCTACACCAAGTCACGAAGCTTAGGCCACGTCCTCATTAGGCTCACAGTGAGCGGCTAACTGTTTGCTTCTAGTTCACTCCCCTATATATTTTAAATGGAGTGTCCGGACAGCGCGTACTATACGCAATTTGCGGCATTTCGTTGCCTGATTCATTCAGTAAGCGGCTAAGTCGCAGCGAACGATGCTCGCAGTCGGAGGCTCAGCCCTAGCGCGCTGCGCGTCGTTACACGATCAGTTAACATAAACTAACCGTACTTTCCCGCCCAGACTTCGCAAGCGCTTCGCGGCTAATACGGCTACGTTTCGTCGCTCAATCTTTATTCAGCTAGCGACCAATACGCTGCTCAGTCAGTGAGCGGACAGTCAGCCGCTCACTGTGAGCCTAATGGGGGACGCGGCCTTAGTGTCCACTAGACGCTCCCGCTTCCGTTCTCGCAGTAGGCAACACGCATTCACTCTGGACGAGGTCTTAGACAAACATTGCTGTATTTGTTGTGTATTGCCTGTTGCACACCGATACCCAATTTAGGTAGCTTTGTTCCGAGCCGGCCGCGCGACTAACTTTGACAAGTGATCGACGGAAACACGATCAAACCAACTTCTGTAAACGCTTTGTTGTTACTTTGCCGATCTTCTTACCTATACAATTATATTGACGTAAATTATGATACGAGTTGAAGCATTTATTAATTCGATGTTTTTTTTTATTAGACATAAAATATTGTAAAAGAGAGTCTATGTTTGTCTTAACTATTTGCGAAAATAAAATACTGTTAACCTGAAATATGGATGGATCCAATTCATATTTTTATAAACCTAGAACAGCCGTTAAGTCTGCTATTGTCAGAAATCTTTATCGAAAATATTTCATAATATATTATGTACATATATATTTTGAGGTTTTTGGCGGGAACGTCTTAGTAACGTGTTGTTGCTTTGTTTTATTTTCCTAAACTTGTGTAATTTTGAACATTAATGATAAAAAATGGTGGTGTTTTATTCATTAAGTGTTCGATAAAGTGCGTGAGTGTGGGTAAGTGAAATAAAGCAGCGAATGTGATTTTACGTTGTCGGTAAAACTCCATAGAAGCTTCTAGTAAAGTCGCCACCACTTAACTAAAGCAGGACTCGACTTATAAATTGACTGTATACGTGACTTAGATTGTGACTAGAACATTTAAAACTTGTTTTATTCAAGAAACTTGAAAAAATCCTAATACTTGACACTGGCAAATGCTTTAATGCGGGTCCAATACAAAAAAGAAGAATATATATTTTCTTATACCAATTGAGCTATAACCCGATTCCTAATTCGTTCGGAACTAATTGTCTTCAATATTTAATACGTAGGCGACCCGCCTATTCAATTAGTCACTCCGGAGGTCAGTCACAGTGCTACTAGCAGCTGGTTATTATTAATCACCTGAACAAGGTAAGATTGCGTTGTCATTAACTTAACCGCTGTAAAGCTAAAGCTGGTGGTCTGCCTACTAGTCTATTCGCTCCTCTGGGCCACCATTCTGTGACCGCCTTCGTTCACCGGCCATCTACTTGTCTTGCAATATGTCCTGCCCATCTCCACTTGAGTACTGTAATTCTTCGACAGACAAAATATGCTTTAATATGCTGCAATTATAATTTAGCGCCTCTGTGATCAAACAACTGGTATAATGTGATAGATGATTGATCCAACCTCATTAAAAATTAACATGAGGTGGAACTTTGATTATTATATTTTTACTATAGTCTTATAATGTTCATTGTCATTTTGACATTAAAAAAAATTATCTAAGAATTAATCTAAAAATTTTGTAACTTTCGTTTAAACTAAAGCTACAAAGTTATTTAGATATCGTATCAGTCACATTTATTGTAAATAATTAGGTGTACTAACAAATTTAAATGTAATTTTGTCGCCGTTTTCCCGCGATCTTGTTTATTTTTATTTTATGTGAGGTTTTTGTCGCCTTTTTCCGCGCGCGTTAATAAATCTCACATAAAATAAACAAACAGTGTACACAAATACCTCAGTTTACCTACATTCTTTCCTTCTCGGGCCGCAACAAGGTTCCCACGTCCACATTCCCAGCTCACGTTACGACCATTCTTTCAAGTAAAACGAAAACAAACAGTACACGTGTTCATTAAAGTAATTCAAACCGCGTCGCCGCAAACGGCACGTGTACGTAACACCCAACAACACAAACTGCAAACGTATAGAAAATATATGGGAATATGTCAATGACAGTTTCAAACTGAGGGAGACGTATACTTAGTGAAATTATTATACACTTCAACACTTTTTCTAGTCTGTGACATCATTCTACAAACGAAAAGTAACTGGGGTAAAAAGTAATTGCTACCATCAAGGAAACGAGCTCTTTGTCTACGTAATTAACTTTCTCTGTGCACTTGGTTTGTTTCCCTCAACTTATGAGGAAAATAAATAACACAGTAATAATTGAGTAGTACTTACTCGGATAACTTGTTTACAAACATTAATTATAGTTTAAAATAAAGAAAAATAAAGCAAAATATTAAAAGCAATACAGACTCAATCAAATTACCGAGTTTCTGGACCTTTTAACTATAAATAAATTACAGTTTAAAAAACTAAAAAACACGCTACAAATTATTGTGGTCAAAGTTCATTACAATACTTTTCTAACAAATCCAAACACAGCTATGATACGATGTTCCATCATGAAGTCCTAGTTCATATCTTCCGGCTCCATCATCAGATCAGTTCGACAGTACTATATTATTGTATTGTCATCAGAACTACATAAAGCTGCCTTTTTTCTTGACGCTACGATCCTTGGAAGATGGTTAAATTAGTTACCTTAGATTTCATTACATAGTTAGTTACATATAGGTCGACCTAATAAAAGCGTGTTAAAAAGTGAAACAACCGACTAATACGCAATTTCGTTTGCTTGGATGACATATTTTTTCAAGTTATTTTAAAATCTAAAGTACTGAACCGATTTTTATAAAATTTCTATAAGACCACCTCTGAAGTATTACCTATCAAACAAAAAATAACCATCAAAATCAATCCATAATTGGCGGATGAATTTCGTAACAAACATACAAAAAACATACAATCGAATTGAGAACCTCCTCCTTTCTCGGTTAATAAAAGAACAAGCCTTTCTTTAGAATCAATTTACAGACTAAACATATTCTTTCATGGATATGATTGAATCGTAAAACTTAATCGTAAACGTAATATTCCTGGAATTATTATGAACAAAATGGATGGAATTTGTACGAGAATCATGGTAACTAGAACAGATAGATCATAAAATAGTGAATATAATTTATGAACAGAAATAAAAAAATAAGGAAAGCGGTGTATCTCATGGCTAGGATAGTTTACAGGGGCTTAAACCCCCGCAAAGTGCGGGTGAAACTATAGAACAATGCTAGTAAACCATATCAGCCTTGGTTCTGTTCTATTATTTTATGGCAAACATTGAATTATATTAAATTCCACTCGTTATGGCGCTCGTAATCTGTTTTATTCACTTTCTGATGTAGAAGTTATTTTACGACAGCAATATTGAAGTTTATAACATTAAACACGATGGCTATAAATTTCAGGGCGTCATAAATGGGACCTCATTTGCTAAATATTTAAATACATGTTCCTAGCTTTGAGATCATTCACTTATGTAAAAAAATATTAAAATTCAATATGTATTCAGCCTAAGCTCAAAATATATATTGAGACCTATGGCTACTCTTAGGGATTTTATATAACTGTATCACTTTTAATGTCATAAAATTATTGAATGAAGGTACTTTGGAGAAATATTTAACTTTTATAAAAACAGTATTACAAAATATTCTAAATCTTTTTTATTTCGATATCTTTTACAGTAACCGAAAGAAAGTGTTTTTTTTTTTATAATTAAAATAACAGGTTTTCGTATTTCTTTTTGTTTCAGTAAAATATAGAAAATAGAAAAAAATATGTTGAATATTTTTGAATGCAGTTTTCATCTGAAGTTTGGATATAAGTATATCAAAAATAAATTATATATCAAATAAAATTATTACGACTAATTATATTTGCGAAACCTATCGTGAGGCCTATTCACAATATTGTTAATTGTAAAAACAATATGTTACAAAAATCTTTAATATTATATTTCCTATATCATAATAGTATAAGCCATGCGAATTGTAAATACGCGTAAATCTCAATTATCAAGAGAGAAAGAGGGTAGTCTCTTATCTTCTCTTTCTCTCTCTTAGGAAATTAACTCCCTCAGTGTCCCCAGTCCCTCAGTGTCCCCAGTCTCCCTCAGTGTCCCCAGTGTTGCACACCACAGGACCTTTACAGTGCTTCTCCATGCGGGGTCGCTGTAGCCAAATACTGGGAGGCAACAGTATAAAAACCTCAAACAGGATCATCGATACGACGAAGAAGAGAAGAAGATTAACATATACTATTAAAAATCAAAACTTTTTGAATAGGGAGCATTCATGCACCTTCGGAATTTACAATTTCAGTTCAAGCAATAATGAACGTAGATTAATATCTTGTCTTGATTTGTAAGTCAACTTTTATAATTATGTTTCCGAGAACTTTAGTAATTATCGATAAATTAGAAAATTGATAAATCAATCGCGGAGGGATAATAAATGTTTGCCGATGAGCGATGAGCCAAGTTCTGCCGAGTTTTCGACTCGAAAGTTACAGTCAAATTTTAGTTGTTTTTTTTTGTACAATGTACAGATTGGGGTTGATTTCCATAGTAAAGTTATGCGCAGATTAAATTCAACTTGTAAATTAATAGGATGTATAATTGTGTGTGTGTGTGTGTAGGATGTAATATTATTAGTCAAAATAAATTTTAATTAATTATTTATTATATCGTTAATAAGATAATGAGTGATAGCATCCTGGTATTTAATGGGGATGTGATGGGAAAAATGGATAGCCAAGGTATGTACCCTTAGATAAATTATGATGAAAATATCTGAAACTATTTACTTAAATCTGAGCTTCGGGGGCAAATCCGTGATCTGTGACACCTGTGGCGCTATTTCAATTATACATCAACGTTGTAGTTTTGGCGGGAATGTCATGGAAACATGTTGTCCTTTTACTTTATTTGCTTCTTGAAAGTAGAACATTTATTAGTTGTTTTAATCAAGGAACTTGAAGAAATCTCAATCATTCTTAAAGTTATTAAATTTCTGAAGACACCACTAAACTAATTGATTGTTTAGTAGTGCCTTCTCATACAGTAACATTCACCATAATTAATAATACTACGGTACGGCAGTTGCATGCTAATCAGCTGATATTAGAGCACGCACACACGGTACAAATGGCCGGCTGTGCGATCTAAGTCCAAATCCAAACGGCTCGTCCGATAAGCTGCCCGGTTATGGTCCGCCGCCACCCGGCTCGATAAACCTGCGACTTAAACGCGCTTCGATTAAAAGCGAATTTGAATAATTCACACCGCCGTTCACAATTTTGACACTAGCCCTAATCTGGAACTGATTCTTTCTTTTTACGTTGAGTAAAAGCTGTTTATTTAGCTTGAGATTACTTAAATGCCATTTTAATATCATGAGATACTTTAATATTAAGTTTTCCGGAAGCTTCAAAGCAGTTGGAGACACGTGTCGTTTTTTTTCTATATTTTGATATATATACATTGTTTACATGTTTCTGTTTACCTGTCCTGTTCTGTTTATTCTGTCAATGTTTTGTCACCCCGTTGTTACTATACGATATTGTACGTAGCTTTAGCTATTTACGATTATGATTCTTATTTCACGTGCAATAAACGTAAAGTAATACAGTTAACACATTCTAGCGCCTCGGATACAATGGTATAGGGTGTGCCATTGCTATAACCCGTCTCGATCGTAAAGTGCGCTGTGACAGGTCTTAACCGGGTCTCAACCGGATCACAGCCGGGTCGTAACCGGCACATAACAGTAGTTTGCCGAGACAAGATCATTACGATAGAAAAGTTCTTTTTTTCCATCTCTGTTTCCTGAGACCTACAATCTTGGAATTTTCAAGGCTAGAGTGAATAGATATCTTCTAGATCGACGAGCTCCATCCTCGGCCACACCGTCGCTTAACATCGGGCGAGTTGGTGGTCAATCGTAGATCTATAATATATAAAAAAATAAAAATAAAAGTAACGATAAATTCTTCTCTACCACGTTTGCCTTTTATTATTTATAAGATACCGCAAAATTCTGTGGGAGTTTCATCTTTGATTTTGCTGTATGCTTATTAAAATGTAGTTTGCCTGATCAAAAGTAATTTACTTTCATTTACTTTAATGATTTAGAAAGTATACAAACTTTTATGTATTCTACGATAATTGTAAATTGACGTGATAAGCGGTAATACTCGTATAATCTTACTTTTATTTAACTTTACGAAAAGGGAAGGCGACGATTATTGTCTTAATGTAAAAACTCATTATCCTTTAATGGAGCGAATTAATTGCAAAACAACATCTATTAAACATTGTATAGGTTCATTATTAAGTCCTATCTTACCTCTACCCCTTTAATTCGTCTGGTGCCCAAGAACAAACAGACTTGTAACATTAACGTGTTATCCAGTACTAAGTTTATCAATGTTGACTAACATTGATTTTCCTCCTTCTACGTACACCAACGCAATCTTACGTCAGCACACATATGATACAAACACACATAGGTGATATATTACGGGGTGTTATCTGCGGGCGCAGCCGGCCGGTGACTGCGACACAATGGATGAGATAAGCCGGCGTCATGAGCCGATGTGGACACGGTTTTATGGACTAGTATCTTTGAGATTTGGTTTATATGTCGGGTTATACATATGTAATTTGAAAGTAGACCAATTAAATTTCAAATTTAATTTATCTTTCGGGCAATTGACAAGCCAGCTTCAAACGGTGAAGGAAAACATCGTAACCTATATGACTAAGATTAGATAAGAGTTCTTAAGAGAATCGTTGTCGCTCGATCTTTAGCCATCAAATTACGCGTTTTTCATACAATAGGAGAAAACTATTTCTTACCAAAATCCGATTTCGTTAATTATTTTTTATATGATTGGAACCATTAATGGTTATGCTCCTCCGGTTTCCTTTTTTTTTTTGCTTCGAAATTTGAAAAAAGTATACCGTAGAGGTATAGATAGACATTAATGATTTAAATCATATAAAAAAAATCATCGAAATCTGTTAATGCTTAGGGGTAGACAGCTCTCTCCTATTTGTACGGGAGATTGCATGCCAAACGTTCTCTTAAGACATGTGTAATCTACCAACCCGCACTTGACCAGCGTGGTAGAGAAGCCTCACCCTTGTTACCACAGTAAGAATATAACCCGTACCCAGCAGTTAGCTTTCGGGTCAATTGTCGCTTATCAGGCGTATCATTTGTGGTTTGCGTTTTATTTAACAAAAAAAATAATTATCGTGTAGTCTTAAGTGATCCCATGTATTTCTTATCGCATGGAGGTTCGCAATTCTTTAAAGAAGTTTTCCTCCGACTTCCGACTGTCTATTATTACAGTATACTATTTTGCATTTTAATTGTTTTACAATTATTTTTTCTGTGGGTACAAAGAGACTTGACTTTGATAAATTGACGTATATTTATAACGGCTTCAACGATTTTAATGAAATTTGGTTTGGAGATAGACTAGAGGACGATAAATCGATCTAGCTAGGTTTAATTTTTAGTGAATCCGGGTTTACTCGTATTTTCAGTCATAAAAAATCCGAATGGAGCTCGGTCGCCCAGGTACTAATATTAGTATATTATAATGAAAACTGGAAACTAAAGTGGCAATCGCAAATTTTAAATAAAGTTATTGATCACATACGCCTATTTCGAGTCAAAATATCTGACTATAGTTTTAGCCGCATTCCGCAGCTTTATTCAAATGGGTATCTCATGCATTCTTATCAGAATTTCGCCTTACACTGTGCGTGCAATAAACGCGTGTGACCGTACTTCTACTTCGAAAAATCTTAAAATACTTGCTTCGTTGTTATTTCCGTTTGTTGTTTATTTATTTTTGATCACATACATAAATATCCACGTTTAACCGTCAACTCCACTTTTTGTGGACGTCGTTGTACATATATTAACATAAAGCACACAGTTAATATCGGTTTTATAATATCTAGTTTTATCTGTATCCTTAACAAGTCATTTTAATATAATTTACCTTCTAGCTTGTGCAATATTTCAATCAAACTTTATTTCATCCATTCTCTAGCCATTTATCTGAGCATTATCATTATTATTTAAGGCCCTCGAATAACTCCCAAAGTTACCCACTTTTCGCAGTGCCGTCGATTCCAAGTCGCCATTCGAGACTTTAAAAGCACAATTTCATAATTTGTAATCACTGGTAGGGTGAATAGACACTACGCTCTCAAAAGACTCTCTAAAGAAAATTAATTTTAATAAAGTGCTCAAGAAAATCATTGTCCATACAAAATAATAATATTTCCTAAGGTTTTCGCGATTGATACTCATTGAAATGAAACAAAAACTGCGGCATAAAATTATGTGAAATATTAGCGATAAATCCGTTAACATTTGTTTCATTGCAAAATAATAAGTTTGATTTCGATGCCTGAACATCGAAAGAAATATAACACGCTAGTCATTTCTGGTTTCAATCATATAAAAAAGACGAAATCTATTCACTCAATACATTTTAAGGTCTATTTATACACGTGTAACCTGGAATATGATATATTCTACATCGATGATGCTGACACAAAAAGACAAGACATCGTTGATGCTGTCAGTTGCCTTCAAAATGAGGCAAGTAAAGTTGGTCTCAGTATCAATCAAGAAAAAACAGAGTACCTCCACATGCGTCGTTATAAAAACACAAGACAAAGACGGGAAAACCTCACTGTGGGAAGTACGACGTATAAAGGAGTGGCAAAATTTCGTTACCTTGGCTGCACTGTAACTGACACCAACAACAGGGAAGAGGAGATAGAGATACGTGTACAAAATACCCTTCGTTGCAGTGCAGCGCTTCACTCAGTCCTTTCGTCCAAACTGCTGAGCAGACGCACAAAGATCCGAGTATACAAGACCGTGATCAGACCGATTCTAATGTACGGCTGTGAAGCGTGGACACTGACACAAAAAGAAGAAAACAAGGTTTTGGTAACGGAAAGAAAGGTTTTGCGGAAGATACTGGGACCAGTTCAGAGAGATGACGGCAGCTGGCGGGTTAGAAAGAACGCGGAAGTGGAGGAGCTGTTCGGTGAAGCCAACATCATAGGGGAGGTAAAGGCTCACAGGCTGCGGTGGCTAGGGCACGTCGAACGGATGGAGGATCGGGCGATGAAGAAAGCGTATCGGGGACGGCCGACTGGTCGACGTCCAGTGGGCCGTCCACGATACCGCTGGTCTGACGCTGTGGAGGCGGATCTACAAGATCTCCAGCAGGCGAATTAACGTGTACTCGCACAGAGCCGTAGAGACTGGCGTCTTTTGGTGTCGGAGGCCAAGACCCACTTTGGGGTCGGCACGCCATCTTAGTAAGTAAGTAAGTACATTGATGATTATTACCATATATTCAGTATATACCATACACAACTTGCCTGATGCTGATCTTGTTTTTAAACGGTGTTCTTTAGCTTGACCTGTTTGCTTATTTATTTGTTTATTTTTTTTACCCCCTTGTAGTTGACGGATCTATCTGAAATTTAGTATACACCTTTAGTCCTGATGACAATACAATTTAGTATATTCTGTATTATTGTAAATCAAGATGGCCGCCGCCACAAAATGGCGGATTTTATATTTTAACAAAACCCCCACAATATGGGTATCAAATGAAAGGGTTTTTCTAGTAAAATACAGTGAATATATTAGCTACATCATTATCTTTCTTTTCAATAAAACCGTTTAACTTAAAAAGTTTTTTTAAGTAAGTACTTGTAAAGTGTTCAAAACTGGTAAATGCGCAACGTAGGTTGGTAACACCAACTGCTAATCAGCCTAACTCCTAGAATACGAAAAATAATCGTTATTTGACCTATTTGTCGCGACGTTAAACGGCACCGTTAATTCGTTCACGGCTCGTAAATTCGCATCGTTTAACGAGTGAATTGTTTCCGCTCTCGCACTAAACGCTGAAATTCTATCGTACGTTTCCGTTTCCTTCAGGAATGAGAGAAGCTTACTCATTATCTCACTGGTTCTATAGACGGTAATGTACGTTTACGCAAAACAGTGTATTAATGTATAAATTATTCAACGTCACTTGTTTCCTTTTACCAGGAAATAATACATGTATCACATTGTATTGTGATATGTGTCTCTTTCGAAACAAATAATGAACTGAATGAAATATGACTTTATTGAGTACTTTTAAAGTTTTTTTTATTTATTTATTTATTAGAAAGCTTGTTTATTTTTTTAAATTATTAACATTATTATATATATCAAGTTTATGTTAAAATCTGCCGCAGTATTTGATGTCCTGATCTCCACCACGGTTATTCCCTCGCGATTGCGCCGGTGTATAACCACAGCCGTGTACACGGCGGTGTATACGGTAAAACATGGAGACTTAAGGTAATATTCCTTGAACTGCGACGGGTTGCGACAGTCGAGCTACTATCGCGAGTTGTCGCGACAATAGGCATATCGAGAGAACAGCCTCGAGCCGCCGTGTCTAAGGGCGCCCACAGCGCTGAGCTAGTCGTGCGCGCGGACGCCCGTTGCAGACCTATTTGTGCTTGCAACTATCGCGACAATCGAGTGAGACCCACGAAGTGTCTCATATACTTTTCCATATTTTCACTACGGCCGCGCGCGTCAGCCGTAGCATGTAGAATGTTAGCTTTACTTATTACAGCCGCCACAGGCGTCTCTCGTAAAATTTACGAGCCCATTGCAAACGCGATTCCGATCCTCATGCGGAGAGGGTAGCGATAAAAATCGACGCATGACCTTTTACATTACAAAATGTACACGTATTGAATAAAATCTCACTAATATTACACATAGTTTATATTACATATCTAATACTCTAGATATTATGTGTTAAATATTTCACTTAAAATTTTTGAAATTCGAAAAAATTATTGCTTATACGGGAAAACTGCGAGGCGCCGATACTTAACCGTAGGCGTAGCTCTAATACATACATACATACTTTTCCATGTTTCGTGGTCTTTAAACAGCCGTTTGAAATCTTTCGTTGTAATCATGCTACGCGTACCTACGACTCGTAGCTCTCTCTCGTAGCAAGCGTGTCTAATGCTCACTGTTGTAGACGTAGTCTCACGCTACGAGTGATTTAGATTTATTTGTCCATACTCACTCATAGTATATTATTAGTTTCGTTCTTTAATACACGTATGATAATTCATGCAATTATAATTTCTATGGGTGTGACCTCTGATAAAAACCTCTTGCGTTTGCGCCAACAAAAGAACCGAAAATGTTTTCACAGAAGTCTATAAACAAAAAGAAACAAAGCGAAATTAGCAGTGTATCAACAGAATTGGATCTCTTTCATCGCAGCATCTGTTCGCAGATAGCCTCGTTGGACCCGAGGAGTAATGTACACCTAAACAACAAACAATACAAATGCTTTTACGGAGGTATGTTTGATAGATATTCAGTTGTGGATTAATTATTTTCTATCGAAGTTTGCAGTGCTTTGTCTGAGGTATGGAGGTCGAGAATTGTGTTTTATACTTTCATGTTTCATGGTCTTTCTAACAACAGCCGTTTGAAGTCATTCGTTGTAATCATGCTACGCATACCTACGACTCGTATCTCTTTCTCTCTCGTAGCAAGCGTGTCTAACACGTGGAAGTATTGTTTTGGTTTATCTGTGTGTTACCATAACTACATACTTTTTGTGTAGTAGTTTAGATAGTTGAGTCTGTATAATGTTGTGTTGTAGTTAATAAAGGCGCTTGCCACAATAAAAAAAAAAAAAAAAAAAATATATATATATTAGGGTCTGACTAAAAAGTAGTTAAACCTTCATATGTTAATTAGTAAGTAAAAACGAAATAATTAAAAATGTGATATAGTACATAAAACATAAAACTAGTCTATCGACTAACGGGCAGATTCCTATATTAGTCTAGTAAAAATAAATCCGTTTGTATGGAGCACATCACAATATTTGCAACTGGGGGGATTCTTTGAAAATATGATAGGAAAATAATTAAAAATCATAGATCAACAATAAAGCTGTCTCCGACTGGGGTGACGAAAATCTCGTCAAATTCAACGCCAACAAGACTCAAGCCTGCCTTTTCTCCGCCAAAAGTGAGTGAGTTTCTTTTGTCTCCTACTTTCGAAAATGTATTCTTATCATTGACAGACCGTCTTGAATTGCTTGGACTCACGTTAACCCCAACAATGAACTTTAAGGGCTACCTTGAATCTAAGGCTAAACTGGCTAGTAAAAAGCTTGGCATCATTAATAAGGTTAGGCGATACTTCTCACCGGGACAACTGCTTCATTTGTATCAAGCACAGGTTGGATCGTGTATGGAATACTGCTGCCACCTTTTTGATGGATCAGCCAAGTATCAGCTGGAAGCTTTAGAATCAGTGGACCGGTGAGCTGTGAGGTTAATCGGTGACGATAAATTAGCTGCCAAGAAGCTACTTAGTCTCAAGCACCGCCTTAAAGTGGCATGTCTGTCTATTTTCTACAGGATTCATTTCGGGGAATGTGCGTAAGAGCTTCACGACCTAATTCCACCCTCCCCATTTCACTACAGGGCTAGCAGAAAGTCGGCGAATTACCACCCATTTCTCGTTGAAATGCCAAAAATCCGTACTCAGCTATATCGATCCACATTCCTGTTGCGTACTGCACAAGAATGGAATTCGTTGCCGCCATCTCTGTTTCCTGATACCTACAATCTTGGAATTTTCAAGGCTAGAGTGAATAGATATCTTCTAGATCGACGAGCTCCATCCTCGGCCACACCGTCGCTTAAAATCAAGCGAGTTGGTGGTCAATCGTAGATCTATAATGTATAAAAACACGATTTATAGACTAGCTGCGTTCCGCGGTTTCACTCGCGTAGTTATGAAAAACGGTGATGATTATGATGATGATAAGTAGCTTATGTCCGTCTTCAGGTCCAAAGCTATCTCTATATCTACTAATTTTCATAACGATCGGTTCAGCCGTTTGAGCGTGTAAAAGTAACAAAATTAGCTTTTATAATATAATTATGAAATTGTGTCAAATGTATTTCAAAACACCAGACATTCATTTAAATAACAATATACTTATTTGTCTTTTATGTTGTCACAAAATTTATTTTTACTAGATTATATCGTTTGCAATGTACACACGACAAGTGTGTATATTTAAACTGTGGTTCCAAAATTGGTTTTTCTCTGAAGTTGACGTTTCACAAAATAACTCTCGTTTTGAACTTTGATGTCTGTAATTATGAACATTTTCGATTAGAGACCGTCGTAATGTTAACCGAAGTACGTAGAACCGGCCCCAATGTTAAGCAAAGCTCGGTAAAACCGGCCCCGTTCTAATTGAAATCTAAAACAACTTCGTCGAAACTTGTGTTACCAATTTGCCGAAGTTTATTTAGCGTTTGTGAGTATTTTGATGAATTACGATAGGACTAACTTAGTTACATTGTTTTGATCTCTAATTGCAATACGAAATATTTAGGATATGGATGCGAAACGAAACGGTGTTGTAATTTTCACACAAAAATAAATGTCTACGATTATACATTTTTCAGCATATATAATGTGTTGATAATCATATGTAGCTTATATTATTTTCGTATACATTCGCTTTGTCTTCTTATTCTGGTAGTATTGCTTGTAGATACCAGCAATACCTACCTACGTCACTATTTATTATTTCTTTACAATTTCAAACGAATTCTAGAATATTGACCGAAACAAAGTCATATCCGTATGCGATAAATTTGAGCAATTCAAACATTGAGCCCCTGCTTACAATTTTCAATATAATGGCAAATATACAAATAGTCTCATCAGAGCTACAGAAAAGAATACTTAAATAATACATAAATTACATATAAATGTAAACAATACATACGTAACTGGATGCGTCCTCTTGTTACTAGTACTTATTAAACGAGATCGATTCAGCCGCACTCGAATGAGTCATTTTGCAATTTGTCATTTCGTAACAAATTTTAAATTGAAAAGATAATTATTTTCAAATTCAACTAGGTATTCGTCACGTTCCATGCAAATATTTCATCGGTAGTAAGTTAGTCACACACGTTTAAAATATAACGGTGAGGCTCTCTCGCGACCATTTCGGCGATGTCACGTGCAGCTGCCATTTTGATTAAACGTTTTGTTACAAGCGATGGAGGGAAATTGAATTCTCATTGAATAGAGCTGCAGTATTGCAGGAAATAATTTCCCATTTTGTACAAATTCAGGAACAAATGGCGAAATATTATTAACTAGTGCATTTAATAGTTTAGTCACAAAAGTTTGTTTGCTTTTTTGCTTGCTTGTTTGCTTATGAATTGCTGCATCATTGAAGGCGTTTATTGGAATAAATCTTTATTATACGCAACGAAAAAATTGTTTACTTTAAAAGGTTCAGATTAATTCAATTGATATGTATACATATATACCTTATACTTGGAGATAGGGATACGCTTGACTGAAACGACAAAATCATACAAATTGCGTGTATTGTAGACTTCACCAAATATAGTCCTATACTACAAGTATTCTATCAATACCTATTTATAAATACTGTCGGACATGTTGGAAGCGGCTGAGCAAAATGTAAAGAGAAAATTAACCGTCTTTCAGTCCACCCCAAGAGCTCACATTGGTTAGCCACCGGAAATCAAAGGTCGCCAAAGAAAAAAATGTTTTCTGTTTGTTTTTTTTTTTTACTTTTCATAAATTTTTATTTAGCCTGCGCTAAAAATATTTTCAACACTATGGAATCTATATTAGAGATTAAACTCAATTTGAATTATTTTGTCGACTATTTGGCGTATAGTTCGTAACCTGTTTATAGAAGCAGCCAAAAATTGTGTAACTTGTAATAACGCCTATTTATCTCATTGATAAAAGACGCGTCAGTGGCTTGTAGTATAACCCGGCCGCATGTTTGTCCGCCATTATTCAAATGTTATTCAAGACGGGCGCGGGTTTGTGCGGAATTTGACGGCGACAATGAATTCAAGTGATACGGGCCTCTTTGTGTTGCTTTACATAGATAAGTGCTTGTTTTATGAGATTCCACAACACCGTGTTAAGTAAAACCACGCACTTTGTTCTCGTTTTTCATGAGAAAAGGTTGCCCGCAAAATATTTCAGTAATAATGTTTTCACGTAAAAAATGTGTTATATTTTATGGCTTTACTGTTTATTTCCTTAAATCTGCCAAATGAGAGACGAGTATAGTAAAATTTTATAAAAGTGTCTTATGAGGTTGCGTATTCACAAGTCCATTCACAGTTTATTTGCATCTAACATTTCTCATTTTATATTTTTGAAAAACCGTCCTCTGCTCAGACCGAAGACAGCTTCAAAGAATACTTAATAATATACTGAAATAAATTTAAAATTTCAAAATTATTTACTGTCACAAAAACATGATACATATTTTTAGAAGACGTGCTTCAGGTTCCGGACTAGGATTCCTGTTTCCCGGAGCCAACAAAGCGAGCGAAATGTCAGAGGTAAATAAACTGTGGATGTACTGTATTGCAAGGATTACCTTACCTTATATCACAGACATTTTATTTAATAACTAAAAAAACCTGTTTGCTTTTCTTAGTATATAAAAAAACTGGCCAAGAAGTCTTATTTTTGACTGACAGAGTTATTATTACTAGACTATGCGGTAGGGTCTATAAACAAATATATATATATATATATATATATATTTTATAAATATTAATTTTCTCGGTCAGTGTCATCGGTTTAGCTGTTTGGTCGTGTAAAGGTACAAACTTCGCTTTTATAATGTTATTCTGAAATTGTAACAAATGTATTAAAAAAACACCAGTATTTTCATATAGGTGTCTTGTTGTCACAAATCTTATTTTAATGGACTGACACACAAGATACAAGACAACAAGCTCAAAAATGTCAACGTTGGACAAGCGTATCGAAACATGCTAATCCATAAATCCACATTAAAAAAACAGTAAAAATATACAAAGTAAAAAATATACGTTTAGTGATTTAATACAAAATGTTGCACCAAAAACCGCGACTGCTCTCAATTCGTTGCATTTGACCGATCCTATATTTCCAATAATCAGTCACTCGATACTCCGCTTTTCGCTGTCATTGAGCGTGAATAAAACATCAGCTTTCAGCCACTTTTCAGCTGAAATAGCTCGCTTTTGAATGTGTTAATTGGCGTGTTGTGAATATTGCAATCGGCTTTTCAAGTTTTTGTTTTGATGCCAACGGGTCGGCCCGAATGGGGCTTGATTGTGAAAGTAAATGAGATGTGTGGCTGATCTTTAATCGTGGTGGAAACGACCTTTGTGTGTTTTTTACGCGATTGCTCAAAAAGGAGGGTAATGATTTTTGAGTGTGTGTATGTGGGTATATGTATAAGTACTCAGTTTAGTTGATAGTGACATTTTTCATTAGATACGTCCTGTTGAGGGAGACGATAGGCCAAATTTCCAAATCGACTCGGACTCATTTTTGAGACATCTTGAGCACTTTTAAATACATTATAATTACATATTGCTATATAATTATTTAATTCAATAAATTTACAATTATTTATTTTTATTTAAAATTATTAGTTTAAGTTCATTTTGTAAATTACTTTATTTCTCTTTCATAATTTTCATTCTAATGTAATATGATAATTTAATATACCTACATGTAAAATATCTGCTATAAAATAATTTCATTTCATTACGTAATCAATGTTTTATGGTTCCGTACCTCAAAAGAAAAAACTGAAACCCATAAAGGATCACTAAAAATAGGGTCTTTATGCAAGGAATGAGGATCCAAATTTTAAAGTTAACCGTATCATGTAGGGTATCATATATATGAAAGAGCTCCATTAGTATTTATTTAGTATTTAAACCGACTTTACAGACAGCCAATTTTTATGTGTAATTTTCGGATTATGACCAATAATAAAAAAATATATATAATTTCCCCTTTTATCGATGACTAGCTTCGCCCGGTAGTTCTTTTATCTAGTATGTACGGAACCTTCGGTGGGGGAGTCTGACTCGCACTTGTCCGGTTTTTTATCTAAAGTTTTTAACATTTTGTTCAGGTGGTAACAATAAAAGATTATTGATTTACCTGCAAGTTTATTATATTCCCAGAATTTGGAGTTTTAAAATTTGTAGATAACATAAAAATATCGTTTACCAGTCATCTACTAGTGCTACTGGTGTATTAATATATAGGTAAGATCTGTTCTAACCTATATTCAAGCAAATAAATGAATTTGAATTCTATCGAAGCATGTCCCTATAGCATAACCGATTGTGCTATCAAGTTGATCCACAGGTCCCTCTCGCAATTTATTCATAAAAAGAAAGGTCAAGTCACATTGTTGATAAAGATCAAATAATTACCAGTGTAGTTTATTTTACTTAGAAGTAGCCAATTTTTCAAATGGTGATTCCGGCTTTCCGTGTTTTAAAAAGCTTGAAGAAATTTCATCAAAGTCTTCAGTACTTAGACTACGACATAAAAAGTGAAAAAGAATTTCTTTTTCTCAGATAATAAAAGTTTGTACGTATCTCTGTTTACTGCGAGTACTAAAGTCTGCTTATAATCCGGGGACGGACATAATATGAAGCTCTTTAGGACTCTAGAGTACCTAGGCTTATCTAGTGTTTGTATTTCGGTGGCGAAATAAAGTGAGCTGTGTCCTGTCAAACAACTAGATTGGAGAAATGGGATCTTCATCCAATATTTGTTCGCTTGATTGAGTTTATTCAGGCTCTTTGTTTTTTATATTGTCACAGGGGGTTCGATAATCGACTGCTCACTGTTTTCGCCGCAAACTTGTCGGAAATTACATTTTAACTTCGAAGACGTTTCTAGATCATTGAACGTAATAAAGTCTGTCAATTTCTTGACATTTCACACGCCGTTGATTACGGATTTTACGGCAAAGTATCGAAACTTCTCACTGCTTTATAAGTCGATCGTGTGTCTGTGGAGCGGTATTTATATTTCCGAGTTTAGGTTCAAAGTTTAAATTAATAAAGTTACATTGAGATTTAGTGAATGCCACAAAGAAACTTTCTAAAGGAGTGTTAATTGACGCCATTCGAATCGTTTGTTTCTATGAATATCCACGCGATTACGCAGCTTTTATTTCGAATTGCTCCCGAAAGATGAAACGTCATAAAATGTAATTACCTAAATCTACCGTAACGGCGCAAGGCGTAATTGTTTCTCCATTTGTTTTATTATTAAATGCTGACTGGCTAGGCGAAGGCTTTCTTTACACTATAAACAAGGGGCTCAAATGGCAAAATTGTGCGCTCGCTGGTTTTATTGTAAACGCTAAATTCCCAGACAATAAAGGTCGTTATAACAGACCCTCGGGCGGCAGCCCTGCCGCCTTGCGATGTGCTCTCAATTCAAATGACGCGCTCTCATTGGCGACTCGTAACGAACATCCGCCAATGGCGTTACAGTTATAATTAAACTGCCTATGGTTGTAACGCGCCCATTGTTGAATATCCTAGATTTATTAAAATGACCGTGTCGTGACGTAACGACGTCCGCACCAGACGGAGAGGACAAATGGTATCGTGCAAATTTAATACAGAAAAAAAAAATCTCGGGCGATGGGAATGAATAGGTTCGTTTGTTTGCTGGTTCTTAAAATGATATAAATTATGGAAAAAGACCGAGGGCAAAGTAGGCACGGGGGAATATAATAAGAGATCCTCGTAATGCCCTTTGAACCAGAAAATTGCGCAACTGTCTATCTGAATTCGTTTTAATGCGGGAGCTTTGTGATAGAGTTTTATTGCGTTATTGCGGCGTATTGTCTATTATTATTACGAGCAGGTCTAATATTAACCCTTTGAGTACTCAAGAAGTAATACCATTACCATATTACGTGCGCCTTCTGTATAATGTCAGAGCGGAGCTAGATGATTTTAGCGGATATTGGCGCACCTACATTGTGTTGTACCATGTCCAAAATTAAGTAATTCGTGAAATAATATGTGTCTTTTTACTGGATGTATGGGAACATCATGGCAATGTAATGTTAAAAATTGCGTTTTTTTCCCCTTTACTTTTTTAGTGTCGTACAGTTAAATTCACGAAAAGACGACGATCATTTCATTGTGAGTATTCCGAAAATCCGAACAGAACGCTTTGACTTTCATCGTGTGAAATATTAAACTATAAAATACTAGTGCGTTTCTTGAGTGTATCTTTTTTGATTGATATAATCTAGGTGTATTTAAATTGCAAGTAAATCGACTTCGCCCAGATAAGCGCACTCCGTCGTGGACTGCAACTTCGTTTAACATCAGGTGAATAGCAGTCAAGCCCAAACCTATCACTGAATATAAAAAGTCATAATCACACGTCTAATTTCTGTAACGGAGAGCAGAACTTCAAATACCATGAAGCCGTTTGACGCCACATTTGACGTTTGTTGAAACATTACAGAGATTTCGAGTTATTGTGTGCGCGCAAATACATGACCTTATCCCATTCCAATACTGAACTAACAGATAGTAGGCACATTACCTGTAATATCTCATTGAAATGCCAAAAATACGTATTCGATGATTTCGGTCCATGTTCTTGATGCAAACGGCACAGTAATACATTTCTATTATTTGCCGTACGCATCAAGAACATGGACCAATTCCAATTCATTACCACCTTCTCTGATAGCTACAATCTTGGAATTTTTCAAGGCTAGACTGAATATATATCTTGTAGATCTATGAGTTCCATCCTCGGCCACACCGACCCTTATAGCAGGTGAGTTGTTAGTTAATCGTAGATCTATTTAATGTAAACAGACAGATGGTTATCGCATCGGCATCGCCATGACAAATGTAAATTCTCCACTTTTACAACAACCCTATGAAGAAATGTAGATCGCTCGCCCATTTTATGTTTTTACAGTACAGCATGAAAGATTTTGCCCTAATCTTTAGCTGTCAAAAATAGAAAGGTCATTGAATCTAGCTTGCTTTACGAATGAAACTGTCGGAGCAAACATTTCACAATCTGACAGGTGTTTTGGTATTTCCAGTGCGATTGGAAGCTCTAACAATGATGAGTGTAACCGCTCCACGACCGGGATACGCCGATACGCCGAGGTGTCGATACGCCGCCCGTTCCGGATGCTCATTGTTGTCGTTGCTTATCGGCGCCGTTGTCTTGCGAGCAACAGTTGCTACCTTTGTTTGGTTTCTGACTGCGATATCCAACCCGGAAAATAAAGTAAAGTAAATTAAAGATTTATTTCCAGTCAGATTTAAAATAATACAATAGTTTCACACTAGGCCCCAAACTCAGCAAAGCCGGTATCTTGGCAGCCCGAGGCAGATGTACCTATATATTATGTAATAAGTTGACACGCGCTAATAATAAGTAAAATATAATTAAGTTAATTAAGTTAATATTGTATTGCTTAACTAAAACAAAAAATGTTTAAATTGTACTTCGATTGAATTTCTTTATTCAGTAAAGTATTTGTCTTCTGCCTTCCTTTAGTTATTTAATTATTTAATTATTTCATATTCAGCGTTTCCAAGGTGTCCATAGCTGATAGTCGTATCAGCGTTTTCAAACTATTAAGATTTTAGTCATTTAAAAAATGTAATAAATTCATTTACATACTAATGAAGAGACATAAACTAATGAAGCTAGATGGCGCTTACGTCGATATAATATTATTACTTTAGGTAGTTATGTAATGGCGCACGCCGAACAGTAATTTTGTTTTATCAAAGTCACGCTAGATGGATCAATATTTTCTTTAGATATACCTATGATTTCGGAATATTTCTACTGTATTGAAAATATATGAAATTGCAAATATTAATAGATTTATAGCTTTATTTTGCTAATTAATCCTGTTTTCTGTGTTCATATGTCGCATGGGCGTACGGAATCCACGGTGTGCGAGTGAAACTCGTACTTTGCCGGATTTACTCATCAGCACGCGTGTAGAACCGCGGGTACGCTTAGTTTATAATAAATATCCTTGCAAAATCGGTGTGGCATTAAAGATGATAACTGCAATTCCTGTGTAAAATGAGATCCGTTTAGTTCAGCTTCTAAAATCAGTGGCGAGTGGATCCGTGTGGAGTTTTGTAGTGCACTAACAAAGGATCCGGTGTTCCGGTGAAATTAATGTAATATCCTGTCGGTGGTCGCACGGCGGGCCGGATGGCTGTCGCCTGCGGCTTTATCACATAACTCAGTTAAGGCTAAGGCCGTACTACGGTTAAGCCGCAGCGGTTTTTTACCGCGTGAGTTTATGAAACAGGAAAACGAATACAAGCGGCCGCACTAGCGGTTTTTTCCCGCGACTGATTTAGTACCGTCTCGAGCGGTTTCGCGGTTTATAGCGGTTACCGCTCGCGGGAAAAAACCGTAGTGCGGCCTAGGCCTAAGGCACTAGGCACTACGGTCATGCATGGCACAATATATCTACGTTTTACTAGTCTACTAAAAAGGGGGGTTATAAACAGGATTCAGGCAGGTATGCTCTTACATTACTTTAAATTTCCTATAATTTATAACTGATTAGATTCCAGTAAACAGGGTATCTATTGATGTTGAGAAACGAGAAAGAATATAAGATAAGTATCCTTCTGTTTAACGAATTCAACAGATTCAAATCTAATAGTTTAGTTTCTGTTAGGCGATTGGACATTGACCTTCGTCATCTAAGACCACAAGAAAGCCACTATTGTTCGTAGGTTTCTTTAATGGAAACGCCCTACAACCAGCAACTTCGAGCATAGCCCCCTCATAGCTAGTAATGAGTATCATATACGAGTATCTAATGACATTTAGCTAGTAACGTGTATGATATACGAGTAATGGCATTATAAAAACAAAGACGTGTACTCTCAGCCAATTTTGTATTGTATGTAAAAATAAGGATATGGTTGGTATAAGACATAGACATAGACATAAATTTATTTATGGAAGACACAACACCAAAAATACATAGAATATACAAAAATAAATAAACAAGAAAAACTGTGTCCGCCACAAATCGGTTCCAGCTCAGCATACTGCTGGCTGCGAACAGCCGGCGCTGGTTGTAGCCACATAGTTTAGTGTTCGTGATGCGTGATTATATGTAGATAATAAGAGTATGACTGATATAGATAGGAGGCCTCTAGCACGTAGTATTTAGTATATAAGCTTAGTTATTTGTTGCAATAAATTAGACCAATACCATCATGTGTCACATTAACACCAATCCTCCAGCTTCCGGCATACTGGTCTTCCGTTGGAACCGACGCTATAACTAGTTGGCTTAGTCGACCCGTAAGATAATCTCATCAGCGCTTACTTTTATGTGCATCCTCTAGAAGATACTCCAGTTTACGACGCTCTATCTGTACAATTTTCTCGTCCGATTGAGAGCAAGCGGGCTAAGTAACGACCCATCGCCGTCGCATAAAATCAGTATAAATTATGTCTTGCACATGTTATCGTGATAGAAATCGTTCATTTTACGACTACTTGTATATGGATGATTATCTGGGAACACTTCTATCTAATAATAATGTATGTATATGCGAAAGTCCCTCCGTGATTCAGTACCTTTTTTATCTTTGTCAGTTTTACAAACCATTGTTAAAATTTATTACTATATTGTTGCTATTGTTGTTTATGTTTGTTGTTGATTGTTGATGTTGATGATATTTTTTTATTTGGTCATACTTCAGAGGTGGTCCCATATATATTTTATCAAAATTGGTTTAGTTTTTTGGTTATTGTGACCAAATAACTGGAAAAAGTCATCCAAGTAAACAAATTGCGTATTTTTTAGTTTTTTAAACTAAAATAAATTATTTTATTACATTTTGGTCGCCTCGTCTCGGCCCAGTGCCTCGGTCACTACCGCGTTCCGATCTTTAATGGCCATCTCTAAATTGTACTCTCTGACAGTCTTCGGTGACGCATATTACAAGCTTTCATTTAGTTTTCCTCCGTATTCGTATGGACAGATACTAGCAATTACCGCTGGTTTATTCAAAAAAAAATTTCCAGAGCCTTCTTTACTCTATTCTATTTAGTTTATTCTGTGGCCCGGTCATAAAATTCGTCGCCAACTCACCTAACCCTTCAATAATAGGAAGGGTTGCAACTGTATTATTCCCGTCTGCCACAAACTTGGTCAATGGGACAGAAAGTTTGCGGCTGAGGGTTGGAAAGCGATACCCGTGTCGAATAACAAAATGTGTTTGTATGCCGAACTCGTACGTTGCTGATTATCCTGCATAATATGACACTTACCACCTTAACTAGAAGTATAATACAGATATATTTTCAGTGTAGCTTCCTTGACCCTATAGGTACTAAAATTTGCATTGCAAATTCCACGGTGAAAGAAATATTGATCGAAACTTACGAGTTATACTACCAATATTTTGTCGAATCCAGATTATCGCTACTATTTATCTAGCCATTATGCTTACATAAAATACAATGTATGTATATTATACATATTTACATATTATACATAAACACATGTTTTTTACATATGTAAATTTGTAAAAAAATATGTAATATGTAAATTTACCTGGCTGTTTTAAAACAGCAATCGTCAAGCCAGGTCAGAGGCCTTTCGGCGGCTTAAGAACGCTGACACTAGCCTGGCTGGCCACTCGGTCTATACGAACTTACTTACATACTTACAAAACAAAATATAAGTACTAGCTGCACTCCGCGGTTTCACACGCGTAGTGATCATGGTGAAGGGTTACTTTTTAGCGCTTTTATAATATTAGGGTTATATAGGCTATTAAGTTCCCATAGTGTTTTCACCGCTAAACATTACACCAAAAATAAGATACCAAAATTGCTTAAAAAAATTAATATACCGAAGTAACGAAGTATATTACAGTAGTGTTTCAAATCTTGTAGGCGACTCACGCCCAGTGAGTTACAAACAATAGTCGACGTAGAGGCTGGTTTACTTTGAGCCACTCACTCGCCTAAGTTGCTGCTTTATGAAGGAAACTCATCATTTTCATGTAGCTGTTTTCATACTGTAAGCTTTTCTAAGAAAACTGAATTTTTCGCCATTTCAAGTCACTCCACAAATCCAACGTTCTAAACCGTTAGAAAGTATACATTTTTATTCCTCAGATCATCTTTAAGTTGATGTGTGTCAATCGAATCGATGAGTCATCAATCGAATCGGTTCGCACAATAAATGATACTGATTTAAATAACAGTTAAATCAGTATTAATTCTGGTTGTTTGGAATACGAACCATGAAACAATATCGCTTTTACGTACCTACTTCTAGAAATTATTTATATAAATCAGAGCAAGAAGAATAAGATCACATAGTCGGTTGCTTATCATCAGGCAAGTTAGCTGTCAAGCGCTAGACTATTATTGCATTTAAAAAGATACAGACTCTACTGACTTCATCAACTGATTCATCCACTGACTCCAGTCACTGTCAGGTTCCACTAGCCCCTAACAAACAGGTCCTGTCACCTGCCTGTGCGGCGCGTCTCCCGGCTGTTCCGCGTCGCCTCACTCGAACCACTCCAATTTTCCTCCATTTAATGTCATCCCCTTCCTATAGCTCACATTTAGTGACGACTTCAGTTTCTGGTGTATTACGACGAAATTACTCTCCAATCAAACAAGATTACATTCAAACTTCTGCTCGTAAATTTGAATCATGAGTTAAATGTATTTTTTTTCTAATATAGTGCTATTGTAAATTTTCGTGGACACAAGCGGCATTACGGTTGCTGCTTTCTATCGAACAGGACGCCAGCTTTATAAAAACTAAAGCTCAAGATCACATTAAAATATCGTTGGCACGTTTATATTGTCTTGTATAGTCTAGAGAGAGAAAGACTAAAGCCATAACTTGTTTATTGACTTACTCCAAAAAGACACACAACATTTATGTAGGCTTTTAAAATAACATTGACATTTGCCTCACCCATAAAGCACAATCTTGTAAGTTGTTGAATAGATTAGTAGAGTCCGATGGAGTAATCAAATCTGTCATGTGCTCCTGAACTACCCTAAAGCCTCCGAGATTGGAGGGAGCGCTAATGGTGAACGGGTGGGGTCGGTGGAGAGGGGGAAGGCAACAAGTGGCGCCGCGAATCCGCGACCAGTTGATTGAAAACAGCCGCCGGAGCGCACGGCTGACGGATGTTTGTCTCCTCTTTGTTTCACGACCATTAATCTGCATTATGGACGGGAAAGTTGATGGAGACAGGATTTAGGGCATGGGTTCGAATAAATGGATGCCATAACGGCTTCCAAATGACGTAAAGTAAAAGTTTAAATGACAGATAGAATTTTAATGATATGAATAATGAACTAAATTATATTGCGACTGGCCTTGTGGCTCAATTGGTAGTATGTCTACCTTCCAAGCTATAGGTTCGATCCCCACCCAGAGCAAACATTTGTGTGATGAGCATGGATGTTTGTTCTGTGTCTGGGTGTTTCTATGTATCATATGTATATATTTACAAAAAAAGTATATATGTATTCTATCAGCCATCTAGTTTCATAGTACAAGCTTTGCTTAGTTTGGGCTAGATGGTGTTGTGTGAAATGTCCCCAAATATTTATTTATTTTATTCATTTATCATGACATCTAAAATCTTCTAGCTGTAGTACCTATATATTATAGTGTTACTATAGCTAGTTTTTTTTTATTCGTACGAACGAAATAAGTACGAATTTACATGAAAATGTAAAATCTGTCAGTTATGTGTATATAAAGAGTAGTTAAATCATACACTGTTTCGAACTTGAAGTACCTGGGCTATATTTACGTAACAACATCAAGCATAATAATATTCTATGATCTGAGGCGGGTGTAGCATACGTGTATGTTATGCTACGCCTGCTGCCTCAGAACGTATTTTCTCTTTTCAACTGATTTGATGTGTTCGATTGAGGTGGTTCGATGTGTATCGACCCCGGGGTCGTCACTGGCGGCCTAGGACTCCCTAGGTGCCCCTTCTTCTGTCATCTGTAACACACTGACCAGCCCACTTAATTACACTGGGCAACAAAATTTTAACTTTGTCGTGCCACATGGACTTTACTTATATATTTTATTTTAAATTTACTTTTAAGATTTCTAAAAATTTATTGGCCAAATTTTTTTTCATGATAATCTCATGTTTTCATAGATTTCCATACACCAGAGGTTACGCTTATCAACACATCACAAAAAAATCTGAGGCCAATAGAAACAAAACTACAGTTTATTAATGAGGGTGGTTGGCTAAAACGGTATTAGCTATCAGAGTTCGTGTGGCACGACTAGTGTTGATCAGTGTTATCCGTTAAAAACCCTGCTTTATTTTATTTTATTTATTGAGGAACAGTAAACTGTCGCGCAGTATGTCTCTTTTTTAGCGTCGCCGTTGGCCTCACTAAGTTGATCCATTTTTTTTTTCACTTTTCGTGACGCCGTCGCTAATTTATGTATATAAGAGCTATTTTAGCAACTATATATATATAAAGCATACTAAATACCTTTTCTAGTATTTTTTTCTCAAACTCTTCGTGTATTGTCAATATAAAGTCTACCATTGCCGTATTTAAAGACCACGGCTTTAAAACTAAATCACGTACATGTTTGTACACTAGCCTACACACGAGTGAATTCATGGAGGTATTGCTAGTATGAGTATATTTGAGTAGCAGAATATCAAAAGTACCATGTTAGATTCATATTTTGTACACAATCTGTTTACCCTTGCAACTAAATAATTTGACTAGTCTTTTAATTTTCCTCGTCTTCATCCATTCTAGACGAGAAATTTGAAGAAATGTAAAATTGTGAATAAAACTAATACCTACATCTAATGAATAGACTGGTTGTTTTTATTTCACGACTAAGTTACATAACGATTATTATTATTGTTACAGAACGAGACAAAACCACCCTGGTGCCGTTGTGGAAATTAGTGATAACCCCCTGGACGCCAGCAAAGTGAGTATCGGTACAGCTTTACTTACACTCAAGGGTGTCATTTTACCACGTTAATAAAAGTCGTTAGGATCCTTAAAAGACCTATAAAAGAACGAAGTCTTACGATCGAGGAAGTTAAAACAAACACTATGCAAATCGTAATCATTGGGGATTCCGAAAGGTCCAGAAAGTTTTCACGATTCCAACTTCTCTAAACTATGTTTAATGTTCGATTGAAGTTTGGGTTCATTGACCGGATTATTGACATTGTGGAAATTTGTCTGCAGACTTGAACTTTTGCACGAATTCTTACGTCTAAAATCGCATAATAAATAAGAGTTTGCTTTCAGTGCCTAAGGTTAACATAAGCTATTTGTGCACTCTCTCTGTTTGTATTATCTCCATACAAAATTTATGGGAATAATTCAAGGTATCTCGACTTGGGCTCGACAAGATACGAATCAAGATAAATGGTGACCAAGATGCATAAATCCTTACTTTCCTACTAATATTACAAAATCAAAACTCTCTCTGTCTGTTTTTTACCTTTTCATGACTAAGCGGCTAAAGCGATTGCTATGGAATTTGGTACAGATATAGGCTACATTTATATACTAACTACTTAATTAACTACTGTAATTACTACCGTTTTTCATCACCTTGCGAATCAAATCGTAGGCTACAGCTAGTAAAGTATATTTTTCGATGAAACCGTTGTAACCAGTGTTCTATTTATTTATTTATTTACAAATGACTGCCAAGCTTACAGCAAAACTGTAAAACCAATGCGCGCGAGAAACTACCAGTACATAAAACATAAATATCACATTATAACTTGCTAAATAAATATAGATGTCAAAATTGATAGAATGTGAAATAAAACAAATAATAACGTTCAAAATAATAATTACACACAAAATGGAAAGAGAGAAGAAGAAAAATACAATTCAATAAAAAAATATTTAAATAAATACATATGAATAGAATGTCAATAATATCAATTAAATAATAATAATTAGTTAAATAATCAAATATATATTAAAAAAAAAATAACAACACAAAAAATCACATAACTAAAATTCACAGTAATAATCGAACAATATAATCTTAATACAATATAATATTTACTTAAATGTCAAACTCCGAACACACATACTGATACACATATATTATGATATTCCAGCTGCTGATAGCCTACGAAACCGGTCTGATAGTAGTGTGGGATCTGCGGGCGCGCGCGGCGGAATGGCGCGGGGGGTTGGGTCCCGGGCCCGGAGAGGGGGTGCGAGCTGCAGCCTGGCAGCATGACGGCAAACTGATGACGGCACACGTTGACGGCGCGCTGGCGGTGTGGACTGCACGCGCACCCAGACCTTCCTCACTCTCATACCCACATGGTAAGTTCATCATCATCATCATCTCAGCCACAAGAAGTCCACTGCTGGACATAGACCACCCCTCATGGATTTAAAAAAATACCGGTTGGAAGCGGCCTGCATCCAGCGTCTTCCTGTCACTTGTATGATATCTTTTATCCACCTTGTGGCTGGTCTTCCTACTTTACGCTTGCCAGTTCGTGGTCTCCATTCGAGAACTTTTCAGCCCCATCGGCCGTCAGTTCTACGAGCTATGTGCCCTGCCTACTGCCACTTTAACTTACTAATCCGCTATGCATGGTAGTTGCCGTTCATTAAAATAATAACATGATCTGCACGAATACTCTCTTTGTAATGTTTTTATTTACCTACGTTTTGACGCACGCCTACATCCTGTCTATTTTTTACTAAGAGGATGACTGGCAGAAAAGGCTACATTAGCATGAAGTCCTCCTATTGTACAGCTTTATACTTGTGTGCAATAAAGTGTTAAATAAATACTTTCACCAGTTTCACCACTGTAGGTACCTGCGGCACCGCTCTCAGAGCCTCGCACCGCTATTTAATGATGCTGGGTTGTACTGTTTATCATCAATGACAATATTTGATATCCTTCAAAAAGCATTCTACACGGGTTTATATGGTGAACGCAACAGAGTAACGAGACAGCAAATTGCTCGCCTGATTTTTTAACCCCGGACCCAAAGAGGGGGATGTTATAAGTATAACGTATGTATCTGTATATTTGTGTGTCTGTCTGTGGCATCGTAGCTCTCAAATGGATGGAACAATTTGATATAGTTTTTTCGTTTTCTAAACTTATAGGTACTAATGTAGCGTAACCCTTTCTCAAAACAGCTCAATACCATTTAGACTTCCATAAGTATTTTGTGTGGTAATGCACTGCGCGCGTCGCTCTAAAATAATAGATATAGATTGTAACTAAAAATATGTCCGTTTTCATTTCAGCAAAAGCAAACAAAGACGGCAAACTAGAACCTTGTAAACCTATACTCAGATTGGAATGGAAAACGTCAAGAACAGGGTAAGTCGACCAATTCAAAACAAGCACATTCAGTACACCATCTCACTTCCAATAATAGCATCAGGGAGGAAGTTGATGACATCGCCATACCAGAAAAGCTTGTGTAACGCGATTATATCACTGTTTTCGCACAAAACGTCGGTGATAACTGGCATGACAATCATCATTCTCGTAACGAGGTCCATGAATGGGACGTTGGGGCCAATCACCGCGCATCGTTAGCCGGATATCGGTACTCGATGGATCGGAAACTGGGGCTGTAAATGAGCCCATCTCCGAGATGACGATATCGTTGTTTTCGCCCCCTCGATCAGCACGAGTTTTCACTTGTTTTCTGATAATTTCGATACACGACAGTTTCGAGAAAGTTTAAATGTTTAATGCTGTTTTCTACCTGATCTTTTCACGTTTTGCTGATTATATTATTAAATTTTATCGATCAAGAGGGATGATCGATAGGGTATGAAAATGGTGGCGAGATTATGCCTGAAACTTTCTAAATTTATCTAAAACATGTTTATAAACACACCTCAACCTTAAGATTCTCAGAATCAGTATCAAATTATAATAATATTAAAATAATTTTACCTATATATTATCTATTTCCTTTTGTGCATATTTATGAAAATGCAATACATACATATATTACGATAATGTAATAAATACGATTACGATAATCGGTTTTTTAACGACAATATGTATATATACGAAATTGACGTTGAGTTTTAATGAGAACATTCTAACATCATTTTGTTACTCTGTTAAGTTTACTCCTGTTTTAACTTATGTTATTTATATTTATTTTTATCAGCCCTGTTTGTACAAACTTTCCCACTGCTAAGCGTGGGTTTTGGGGTGATTTTTATTATCGATGGTGTAAAAAATGTTGATATTTCGTTAATGAAGTATCTCAACGATATCCACTAGTGGAGGCAAATGAAATAAAATTGTTAAATATGAATTCATGCTGCCGGCATAACTCTCGTAGATGCTTCAGTAATTATACCTATACTTTACTGACTTGTAGAAAACATGACTTACGTAGACTTATTTTACTTAACAATACGTAAGTCAAATTGTCTTAGTTAACTTTATTAAAATATAACTATCACTTAGTATAGACCAATATACTCAATATGGCAAAAATAAGAAAAAACACTTATGGTATTCATGTCAATCTGCGTCTCATAGTGGAAGTAACTTTCTGTCATGTCGTCTCTTGCTATTCCATTAGGCCTGATATTTTTCAACTATGGCGCCGTTATGGCCACAGTTAGAACAAGCCTAACTTCTAACTTATTTTCTCTTCCTCCCATTCCAGCGAGAGTCTGGTGATATTCAGCGGCGGGCTACCGACAGACAAGGCGGGCCGCTCGCACAGTATCACCGTGCTCAACGGAAAGAGTACCACCGTGCTCGAGATGGAACACAGTGTCGTGGACTTTGTCACGCTCTGCGAGACGCCTCATACTGCAGGTACGATAGTTCACGATAGGTATATTTGTTTAGTTGGCTTACACATGCAATCGGGTACAATTTATGTTTTTTTTTCATTTATTTATCAGCTGCGTACTTGGCAAAAAGACATGCGACAAACTGCGTTATAACCGCTTCAAGAGAACCTCTAAGAAGATATAAACAAATGAATTTGTTATATTCCAGATTATCAAGAGCCATACGCGATAGTGGTACTCCTGCAAAACGACCTGGTGGTGATCGACCTCCAGTCGCCTGGGTACCCTTGCTTCGAGAACCCCTACCCTATGGACATACACGAATCGCCTGTTACGTGCTGCTCGTACTTCGCGGACTGCCCTTCCGACCTGGTAATTATCATCATCTAGCCCACTTCTCCCTGCCATTAAACACTACTCAGCCCGATCTTCAGACTTACGTTTTCTTGCCAACTGTGTTGCATAAGAATTGAATTCTATAAAAGCGTTCTACGGTTACAATTTGCCAGAATTGATGTATGAATGTACGTTCTTAGAACCCCTTGATTTTCTGTAACCATGACCGCCACCTAGACCGAGAATAGCATAGCCAGCCAATTAGGGACCGTGTTTTATTGGATCAAGATTTGAGTAAGGGTACACTTTTGGGAGGAAACTTAGTAGGTATAACTTATGTGTCCAATTCGCTAGTAAATAGGTTCTGGCATACGTTTTCCATCGTAGATCGCAGCGTTGTTCAACATCGGGCAAGTTGGTGGTCAAGCGCTAGCCTATGTAGAGTTTAAAAAAATGTGATAAGGGTAACTCAAAACTACCCTCATTTACCGAGCATACACAATAAGATAAACATGCTGTTGCTCGTTACTGAAGTTTAGAATAGAACAGTTAAAAAAAAAAAAAATATTGTAACATTCCAGATCCCAGCATTCTACTCGGTGGGTCGGCAGGGCAACAAAAAGCTGGGCGGGTTCAGCGAGAAGCTGTGGCCCATAAACGGAGGCGAGTGGGCGCCCGCCTCCTGCTCATATAGCGAAATTATACTTACAGGGTCTGTATCCACTTCACGTATACTTACAGGGTCTGTATCCACTTCACGCCTTTATATAGATATGATGATATCGTTTACGCCCTGGGGGGCGTACAATCTTTACAATCTTTACAATCTTAATAAAAATATTTTTTTATTAATATCTTATTTCTATCAATATCTTGACCTTTGTCTTGCTCTCTCATCTGTAGAAATAACGAAACAAAAGTCAAAGTAATATTGAAGTAAGACTGCTGGCACTATGTGCCTCAAGACAATAGCTTACGACCAGTGTGTGCTAGCAATGATGACATTTATTTATTTATTTCAATTTAAACATATAACTAACAGACATGCAATAACAATAAATAGCAATCCATGGACATATAGCACTGAAACGTGGTCACTCACCATATGAGGCCCATAGTGAGAAGGCCTAAACGACCTATTGGGAGGATGAGCATGAACTATGATCTATTTGCGAGACCGAATCAGAAATGAAAGGATCAATAGACGTGCGAAAGTTATCGACATAGCAAAATGGACTAGCAAGTTTAAGAGGAAGTAGGCAGGGCACAATACGTAGAACTGATGGTCGATAGGATCGAAAAGCTCTCGAGTGAAGACCACGCACCGGCAAGCGCAACGTAGGAAGACCAATCACAAGGACAGACAACCTCGTACAAGTGTCAGGAAGACGCTGGATGCAAGCTGCTTCCAACCGGTCTTTTTAGGAATCTATGGCAGAGTTCTAGAGAGTTTGTCTCGATAGTGATTTCATAATCAAGATGAATCAGTATAAACGTCGAATACAACAATTTTTGTTTTTTGTTTCAGGCATGCAGATGGTAGTGTAAAATTTTGGGATGCTAGTGCAGGGACTTTACAAATTTTGTACAAATTAAAATGTAGCAAAGGTAAGTAAATATTCATATGAATTCCGCTTACTTTCTTTGTAAATTAACAACGTATACAAAAATAGATAATCTAATGATATATAGCTACTTTATCTGCTCAGAATTATAACCCTTTTCGCATCGCGCTTTTATTCTAGCTATAGAATAAAATCGAGATGCGAGAAGAGAATGTGAAATAGAAAGAAACCGTTTTATTAGGCGCATCATACTCGTATCTCGCATTCATATGTGAGATACGATGCGCGTAATAAAAGGGCCTGTTCTGCTAAGCAAGACATGGTGTATCATAATTAAGTTGTATCATAAGTCAAAGGTATCTCATAAGTCACGTTCAATCTAGCAACAATGATACACCTCTGTAATACGTGATGAAGATACGAAACGCTAAAATGGTGCAAAGGTACAAAAAATGCACGCCCCACTTCAATTTAGAAAAATATATCGCTCTCACAGATCCGAAAGACAAAAGAGAGAAAAAGCTTTCTAGATACGCAGAAGCGTGCAGTTTTAGAGTGAAAGATCTCTACACGTGTTTATGTGTATATGAACACGTATACAAGGTATGTTTGCGCGTGTGCAGTATTCGAGCGGCGCGCAGGCGCAGGCGCGGTTGGCGCGGGCGGCAGTAGCTACGAGGAGGACAGTCCGCTCGCCGTCCAACAGGTGGCGCTGTGTGCGGAGTCGCGCCGGCTCGCGGTCGCGCTGCCGCATGGACACGTCGTGCTCTTCAAGTTCAGAAAAGCGGAGACGCATGGGGAAACACAGGTACCAACATACAATAAAAAACACGGTATTCTATGTCTGTGTGGCTTTCAATAGTCTATTGGCTTTTTGGAAACCCTCTACAGAACTCTGCAGTTTTTAGGCGACTTCCAAAAAGAAGGAGGTTCTCCATTCGACTGTATGTGTGACTGTATCTTTGTTCAGCGAATACTCCGTCAATTTGGAATTGTTTTTAATGATTCTTTTTTTTGGAAGGTAATAATTGTATAATAGTTAATTAAGTAAGTTATACAGTAATCAAGTTAGTAGGTAATAGTTGTTGTAAGTTGTTTTCTGTTTAGTAGGTAATATCACACAGGTGGTCCCTTATAAATTTTATCAAAATCGGTTCAGTACTCTGGATTTTATAACAAAGTAACTGAAAAAATTGCATCCAAGTAAACGAATTGCGTATTTCAAAGTCGGTTTTTCAGTTTTTTTAACTATAATTATAGAGTGAAAATCCCTAAAGTTCATGAGACTCAATTAACCTGAATTAACATGTACAGTTTTTGTCGTGACGTGTGTGTAGTGTAGTGTATGTATGCAGCAGTGTATCGTTACAGTCTACGTCGTATTTTCATAATACCTACTGCTTGATTACTTAAAAAGTTATAACAATGACTGGAACCTTTTCCACCAACAACGGTCGATTGCAGTTGTTTGCGGCAAATTTTGAAAATATCCATCTAGTGACAACCCACCTTTAAGAAGTCACAAATAATAATAAGCGTACTTTCGTATGTTCCAGGTTATAGATATTCCAATGATAACGGACGTGTTAGAGGAAGAAACGTCTCCCGACGCGGAGGTGGCAGGGGCCAGGTCCATGTCCTTCGCGAGTAGGGGGGGCGACTCTGAGGCCGACAGTAGAAGGGTGAGTATATCTTACCAAAAGGAGTATACTGTCAACTCGTGTCGATAAGTGTGATCAATATTTACACTTATCGACACGACCTATTGTGACCTTGTCGCAAACATTAGTGACACCTTAAGATTTCTTTCTATTCTTTGATGTAATGCCGCACTTTTCTTTTCTTATGCGTAGCGCGTCGTTCGTTGTAGCCCTAGTTCTCGATGTCATGATATTGCGACGTTTCACGCTTTGACGCTTTGTATCATATCTGTACAGTCAGCCCCGGATCTATTCAACCGGGGCACCCGCCCCGGGCGGCATTTTCAGGGGGCGCAAAAATCATAAATAATATGATTAAAAATAAAATAACTTGCTTGCCACAAAGCGCCTAGAATACGAAAGCTTGGTTGACTCACCGTTAACTTTTTAAGAAAAAGGCGCCACATAGATATTAAGTTTTTTTAAGTAAGTTATTTTAAGCGCTGGAGAGAGGGGCGCCACCGTCAAGTTTCTGCCCCGGTTCGAAAAAATCGTAGATCCGGGGCTGTGTACAGTATTTTCAATATTGATCCAGAAACAGATACCATTCAGTATCCTTATATCCTCTTCTTTGATAATAATTGGACAAACAAAGTACCAACATCAGACCGTACGGAATATCTATATCTATTTGTTAGCGTAACATAAAACCATAATATCTTGTCGGATTATTTTTTGATTTCATTGATTTTTTTCAGTTAACACACTCAGACCCAAAACTGGTCAAACCAGCTGTGTCGCTCGCATACAACACCTTTTTTATACATATAAAATGTATTAAATATACTTTTAATAATAATAAATAAATATGCGTATTTTAGCCATACGAGAACACTATTGCAAAGTATTTCAATCACAACTGTATATCAGTTATGTTGATCTAAATAAACATCCAAATGTAAGCATGTCCACTTTAGGAAATTTATTGACAGAGCTAACATAAATTAAAGTTGTTCTCATTATATTGTAATGCGATTTTGAAGGCTTACTATATTTGTGATTATCCACATCGATGATACAGATAGGGTGATCGCCAAATGGTAGATGGCTACGTGATTGATCCTAGGTGAATTACTGTGTGCTATATGTCGGTTGTATTATAATAATTGTATGTTTAATTGTGTATTCCAGTCTGGAGTGTGGTGCGGCGGCGGCACCGGCGAATTGCTGCGCGTGCGCGGCGCGAGTGGGTCTGGCGGCGCACGGAGAGCGCCCGGCTTCCAGCCCACACTAGTGGCGCTGCAGCAGGGCCCGCCGCACCCCATACAGGCGCTCACTATCAACTCATCCTATGGCCTGTTAGTATCATACATGAAGAATTTTCCGCTACGCTCAGTAGATGGAGGGTATAGAGTTTCAAACCGTGTGCACTATTTATTGCCAAAAATTTAAGGAAATACTAAAATTGCTGACAGTGGTTATAAAAATATGTCCATATTTGTATACGTGCATTTTAGTCCATCACTAGATAGGTGGCTAAACTAATGCATAAAAGTATCATAGTCATAGTCATGTAACTATTTTAGCAATTAATTTTTCTTCATGTGACGCCAACTTTTCGCAATATATGACCGAAGAGTAGGAATGAAGCGGACATATATGTATATATATATATATGGCTCCTTCCATTATGGGCCAACTTCCTTGGTTAGAGTTCATGATCTTATAAGTCCCGCCTTGGTTTATAGAGCTAGATGAAAACAACAACTGCGCTGTGGGTTGACTGATTTGCAGTACAAAGTCGTGGAGTGTCACTTCTCTCGCCAATCAGACTGAAAAAGCAAGTTCAAACATATTCAAATTCAGCGCTATATCTAAATCTGTGAGACAGGTTTAGATATAGCGCTGAACTCACCTGTACCATCTCTATTTAGCCAGCTAGGTTGAGGACTCTCCAGATCTCGTAGAAAGGGTAGATTCACTCTACCAATCACCAAGTATGATATCAAAGCACTCCTTTTTAAGGATATTAAAGTAAAAGAAAACCTGCTTAGTCGAGTCTTCCGTAAAGCTTCTTTACGCTAGTCAAAAGCGAGTATTGATCACAGAAAAAATTACTAAAGGTGGTCCAAGCTCAAGGTTTTCAATGAAATCTATCTTACTGTAAATCAGCTACAGCGGTTTTAACTTAAGACAAACAAAACCTTTACTGTCACCGTATAACTTTGAATCTGTGTCAAACGTTGTACATATGTTTCTTCGAATGTTCTCGATTTCGTTTTCCTAAAAGAATAGTGGTCAAAACGAGTGCTAATTAACTCATCAACACTAAATTTTTGGAGAAAACGACGAGAACCTTCGAAATAAGCTATGTACAATTTTTGACACAGATTCAAAGTTAACCACGGTGACTGTACTCCAAAATCATAACGTAATATAATAATTTTTGATGTGTTTCTGTGTCGTCAGCATGGCGTGGGGCGGCGAGCGTGGCGTAGTGGTCGTGGACATAGTAACACGCACGGGGGTGTGCGCGCTCGGCGCCGGCGCACTGTACCAGCCCACCTCGCGTCCGGACAGACAGCGCTCGCCGAGCCTCGACCAGGTATATACCGCCACACCTGCCTCGTACCACCGGTAGAATCGCGACATTCTGCTATAGACACCTATCTATACAAAGAACACACTAAATTAAACATACACAAACACTATAAAAATAAATACATACAAATAGAAGCATTTTTTTCAAAGTATCTCTAAACTATATAGGTGTAGGATAAATACTGTTGAAATTTATAAAAAAATACTTGGAATTAAACAATTTTAATGGATTTGTCGCGTACATAATAATATACGCAAAAAATGTTTATTTTCAATGAGTAACAATAATGAAAACCTTAGAATCATTACTTTTATTACAGTGATAGTATTGGGACCATAGCAAACTGACCCTATGATACTGCTTCAAACAAATTGAACACATTCAACGATAAAGCCAGTTACAGAAACGCAAAATTTCCTTCTATCTGATAACAATACTGATACAATAATACTCCATCACACCGGACGTGACTTAAAAAAGACAGCGTATGTTACATAGTTATCAAAAAAAAAAAAATAGAAATATATAATATTTTCAGGAAAGAATTGAGAGATATTGATTTCATAAACCTTACCCACAGAATATGGTTATTTACATCTAATAACTGTGTAGTGAATTAAATATAGGTACACTAGACAGAATACTATAATATTTTGTTCTTCGTTAGGCGACTACTTCACATTACATTTGATTTGCAGTTTTATTTCCTTACCATTGAGTTGCTCCGGCCGACGGAGAGACCCGCTCGAGTAAAGCTCTAGCAGTCTTTCCCTGGCCGCACCCTTTCCTCTATCAAGTTAATTTGTTATAATTTGAGTATTATTAATTTTAAAGTAATTAGAGGTAGCGCCGAACCCGGCTTTTCCCCGTAGCAACATGGCATGGCATCGTTAGACATTCTTTATTCTCAGCCTGTCTCTCTCTTTCTCTCTCTTTATCGCATATAACATTTGCAAGTTTGCAGATTGATCGACAGTATGTTAGGATCGTCGCTCACCGCAGCTAGATAATAAGTTCACATTCGGACATAGATAGTCTTGTACACGAGTATGCGTAGTATCCATGTCCCAATGTCAGTCACACGCCATCGTCCAGTCCGAGCGGTGGTCGCTCGCGGGGCTTCCCTCATCAATGATGTTTGTTTCCCCTCCCGCGGGTGCTAAGCTGGATGAGTCATCGCGCCCCACCCCTGCTGTCAGCCCCGCAGAGGCCATCGTGACTGAAGACCAAGCCCCTGCACCTGAAGACAAAGCTAAGCTGGACACGCGTAGAAAGTCAACCACGTGGAAAACTTTCAATCTCAAACGGCAATTCTCAAAAGTCGACCTCAAATTAAAAGCGGCTTTCGCCGTCCCGCCGACAGAAAATGAGCAGGATGAAAATGAGAAACGAAACTCCCAGTTTTACTGCGAATCGACTCCTAAGACGGAAGTAGCACAAGAAGCGCTTCCTGATCCTCCAACTGAAACACCTGAAGAAGAAACCAAGGCTGAAGTGGACGAGGTCGATGAAGACGTAGAAAAAGACAAGGATACAAGTGCAGAAAAGAGCCCCGTGTCGTCGCCGCTCCGTGTGTGCTCAGACGTGTTCGAACGAATGCACAAGGAGTTGCAAGAGAAGAGATCCTCAGACGTGTACGATAGGATGCATAAAGAATTGCAGGAACGCTGGCAAGACAAAGAGCGTGCTGAAGGCGAGACGGAAGGCTCCGGCGCCATTACTACGGCGCCGGAGCGGCCGGATAACTTACCGCTATTCGAAGAAGATGGTCGACCCACACGACCACCGCGACAGAAAAGCAAAAGCAAACGTGAGGAGCCCATAAAAATGGAACAGCGTGACCAGCGACTGCTGTCTGTACCCAACATTAAGTACAAACAGGAAGCAGTCCGTGACCTGCGCCGCAAGCACTCCAGCCAGCAGCCTTCGTTCGCCGGAAGCTTCATGCGCCGCTTCAGTAAGTATCAAGTCAACCCGCGGGACCATCTTCATCTCACTCACACATCGACATCACTAACGCCGGGTCACACCTACCTCCGTGGCGTAGCACTTAGAATATCAGCTGTTACGTAGAGTAGATTCGGATATCAGATTGGAATGGTAATGGTTTGGCGTTTTTTCTCTTCTGGTTCACTAAATCAGTAGCCCCTTTTACTAAACAGGATTTAGTACTAACGCTGTTTAGAGGTGTAGCTAGATGATACGATACTAAAATATTGTACAATGTACATTAAAGCAAATGTGACTGTAATTAACTAACTGTAAGCGATAAAAAAGTACGATTCTTAGTTTGAACGGTGGAAGAGATCTCGAGTTGGCGACGTCTCTGTATGCTTTATGCTTTTTGTGATATTTGGCTTTTTATTTATTTTCATTTATTATTATTATTATATACTTATGAAAATATATAAAATGCGTATATTATTATAATAAGTATGATATGTAAAAGATCACATGTATAAATGCACGGTGTATAAGTATGTCTAAGATATGTAAGTAAGTCATGTAGCGGTTTAAGTCACTGATGTGTGTATTTTCTTGTTCCAAAGGACAAGGACTCGTCCGATGAAGACTCTAACTGCCTTAAATATCTATTCGCCGATTTTCTCGGTAATTTTACGTTTGAAATGACTTGCATCAGTTACGTAGGTGATCTTTGTGTTGTCGAATGTTCTTTTGAGATGTTATACCGCTAGTGGTATGGTACAACGAGCCGTATAGCCGGCTCGTGCAGCTTGGTAGCTTCGCATCGTCGGCGTTCATCCAGCTCATCATATATCCGATGTCCCCAGGAGAGTTAGTAGCGACTGTAGCGAGCCTTTGCAACAGGAACGAACCCTCCAAGGCGCACGAAGAGCCCATCTCCGCGCAAAAACTAGGTATGCTACACGCGCGGTTCTAATACACGCACACTGACTGACTAACCATGGCACAGAGATCACGGTACTTACTCTACTCGTTACGTACGTGTCGCGTCTGTGTCTCTCAGTGAATGTCGCGGTGGTGGCGGGTGGAGGGGTATCGAGGGGTTGGCGTGGGGGCGAGGACGCCACGGAACGAGCGGTCGGACGGCGTGTGTGTGTGTTGTAGATGAACGGGCCTCCCGGCGGCAGCGTCGCTCCGGGCGGGACGGGCGCGCCGGCAGCGGGCGGGGCGGCGGTGGCGGGCGCGCGCGTGCGCCGCTCGCGCTCGCAAGGTACCCGCAAACTGCACAAGTGCCTCTCCACCGCGTCGGACGTGTACGCCGTGCCCCCCGCCCCGCAGCACTCGCTGCTCACGACGCGACAGTATTGCAGTTTTGGTAGTACAGTCACCTTATAGTCACGGCATACCGACCTCCTTCCCTTCAACGCAGTCGCAATTTCTCTTCTTCTTTATGTTATGTTTCGTTTCGTTCATGATTCGATGAAGCGTCGCTTAATGGCTGCCGACTTAATCGGCGTTATGTGCATTTCACGGATCGATGTGACTTACATCTTGAGAGCATTTTTTGAGCTTTTTGAAACATGTTTCGTAATACATTAGAGTAAATCATGTAGGTATTTGGCGCTGAATGAATGCCTAAAGCAATGGATCGATGTTTGGCATCAGTATATACTTGAAATAAATTTATTTCTTACTAATGTGCTGTTCTGTTATATAGAAGAACGTCAGCGCCGCCACGCGAGCTAAGATCTGCTCTTGTTGGTATTTGCTATGTTGTTTAATATTTAATTTATATTTCTTTTCTTTTATGATTTCTTCCACACTAACTACTTCTTTCATTACTAACAACATACCTAATGTTGTGAAATGGAAAATTTATTTTTATTAATTTTGTAACTGTCAATTAAGCGAATCTTGTGTCACCAGTATTATTTACATTAATCGTTAATCTTCCATTTCATAATTGAATTTAGTAATAATTGAAATCTCTTCAAGATCATAAAGTACTTCCAAACTGACCAGTAAAAGAAAAACGTTTACTTGTAAACGTTTTAGTTAGATTGTCATCAACTCATTAACAAAGTACGATAAATATTCGATGTCATACATTAAATTTGTACTATCATTAGTTCCCGTTGAGTTAAATTCAAGCATGATTGTGTTGAGTTGTATTTCATTGTAATTCATTTGAACAATTTCCAATTTCAGATCGGAATCATTTAAATGGTAATCATTGGAGTATATCACGCCTTTTCCGTTATGTTTAATTTCTAGTTGTGTTATCCGAGTAGTTTTCGTTTCGTTGTCACTGCAATTCTTGAAATCCTCCTGTTAATGGTGTCATGAATGTAAATGTACAAGCTGTCGCCTGAGTCGACCCTATGTGATGTGAGGATATGATATAAGATGACGGGCACGCCGCCCGATGCCCTCCCAGCGCCTTTGACACCACTTCAAAATCGTCTGTGGATGGCGACAGAACACTGCGCGGGCGGCCGTTAGGCGGCGGCGCACCGTTATACATCCGAGATCATGCTTGTAACATTTGTGGTTTATTTGTCGGTACAGAACCAACTATTCCGCAGACTCTCGCATCTATGGAGTACTTACACATAATGCAACCCAATGGTACCCAACAACATTTGCATTGTTTTTCTTTTTCAGTTTCCTCTCGGTTCGATTGTGTGTTTATTTTGTGCTTAGACACTACTACTGTACTACTCACACCGTAGGTAGACGTTATTTAGATTTGAAATTGTGGCTGTGACCGTTTGTCTCGTTCTTTCCTACCACACACAACACTTCGACCGCACCGAACTCGTAACTTCAACTGGCATGACTCTTTAGAATGAAATATAAAAGGTGACTTACTACTCAAAACTATTCTATTTTATAATCTATCACTTATGTATCGTGCGAGCGGATCTATTGTATGTTATATGTGCATAATATTTATAGGCGAGGCTTTCCATATTGTATCAGACACGGTGTACTTTATACTTTTTCATTATTTTCTATTCTTTCCTATACATTTTGTTTGAGATCGTTGAAAGTATTTTACTAATCACAAGCGATCACGTTTTGTATTTATTTGCCTTTGTTCGCAACATACGCGTACGCACGTGTCGCGTGCGTCGCCACAACCACGTATGCGTCCCTACCGGACAGTACGGCTTATCTCGCCGCTCGCCGCTCGGCGATACCTTGTCCTTATCTAACGCTGTTCAGTACATGATTATTGTTTCTTTTCTAGCCCGACCACAAAGCAAAAAGTTTATATGGCTCGTTTTTGGCTGCCTCTATGTACGGCTGTCATTATGTCTATGTATGCTTACGGTATTCTCTTACTAAGAACGCACTAGATGCATGCGCCTACGATGGCCGGATCCTGCACCGCTCGCTGTTTCACTTAGATCTTAGATTTGTCTGTCCGTCCACGACCGCTTTCAGTTAGACGCGCGGACTCGTACCTATATAACGCGACCTTCCTAATCTTCTTCTAGTTCTTATACTTAGATGATCTAGTTGTAAATAACTGCGGCTGAGGAGTGTGTGCTTCCTAGAGCGGGGACATTTAGCGCAGGCTTCGTTTCGGCTGCAGACGCCCCGGCTTCTGGCTCAGACCTGGTCATCATCAACCCATCACTCATCCCATCGAGTTTGTTTTGCTACATTTACCTATGATTTACTGACTTTGCTCGAGGCTTCTCATCCGCTCTTCATCGTTTAGAGCTGTCTATTGATGTGCTAGTTATAAATAAGTTAAATGTTAAGATATGAATAGCTTAAAGGGGTGAGCGGTGTTTTGACTTTGTTTATTCACATTGGGCGTGATAATCTGTCAGTTTGTCTAAATTGGGTGTGCTAATCTTCATTATTCTAACTTCTATTACAATAAGTCAAAACACTAACCATCGTTACTAACCTGAACATTAAACTGAACAATAACTAAATTAACCGTCGTTGTGTAAATAAGCTGAGATTGGACGGGCATACAAACCCTTGATGGGCTCCTTCTAGCATGATTCTCCATTATTATTTTACCGGCACTATGCAAAGCACCTGAATGGTGAATTTCAGCGTGTTTCACAACCGCACAAACACTTGATTTATGACCTACAGCTAGCTTTATTACTGCAACTATATCATTTACGTAGATTAGTTACTCTGTTGATGGTTTTAGTTCTGCCACATTTGTACCACGTTCCATAATACCTTGATATTTTACAATTTTTTAACAGATAACTACAGAATCATGTTCCATAAATGCCTCATCAAGTCTGTGACTTTGTCTTTATTCTTCAATGTGGGAACTGAAATTATCAGCAGTGTGCCGAGGATCTTTTACCATCAGTGAGTAAAAGGTCGCCGGCGGTGTTTTACCGACGGGCCAATAATCGCGTATTCTGTTACAACCGGCCGCACAGACAAGCTGGACAGCTCGTTTTCGCGCTCTCGCTCCAGCTCCATGTCGAGTCTCGAGAACATCTCCCAGGAGGGCATCCAGTGCCTCGCCTTCGCAGATAGCTATATTAAAAAGTCTGGTAAGTAATCTGTCAACTCTATTTTTAACTTTTCTACTTGATCAACTATTTCTAAAATTTAATTCAAATTAAATTAAAGAAATTCTCTCCCTACATTTCGAATGTCAATAGCTGCCTATTGACATTATTGCTATTTAGTGTTTTTCTTTTAACCCCCAACCCAACCAATTTTTGGGGTTCGCCGTGACTAAACCAGAGTTAAATCCGCGGCTGCGTTTTTATTGTTTTATTTTCTAAAAACCCCCCTGAAACTAAAACCTGGCTACGTCCGTGAACCAGGCAACCAGATTCGCCTTACTTCTCTTGAAGTATATGGTACCGTGATCGCATTGCAGACCCGACGACGCTACTTCCTACGCTATGGATTGGCACGACGCAGGGCTCCGTGCTCACGATGATGATCAACTTGCCGGAACCAGACCTCAGGCACTCGCAACCGGTCATCGTCACCAGCAGTAAGACACTTACTACCCTAATATTGAATTAAGATTTTAATAATATATTTCAACCTTTATTTATTTATCAATTTTTACCCGTATATGTATAAATTGCTCAAATATCGTAGTAAATTCAGTTTTTATTTATTTATTTATTTATTGCACATTGTACATTAATTACTATTAACACTTAGTTGTCTAATTTCATAGACATAGACATAATTTTATTGTAACAAAAACACACAGAAAATAAAAAATCATACACACAAAATAGGTCACAAAATTATGTTTTTGTCACAATCCGGCCCCAGCTCAGCATAATGCTAGTTGTAAACAACCAGCGCTGGTCTTCCGCTGGAACCGGTAGGCGACGCCACACATGAGAAAACACTTAGAAATAACACTTATAATGTATTATTTAATTTCATGAATACTATTTTCAGGTGGTCCCATATTTAGGTTAAAAGGTTCAATCCTTACGATGTCATTTCTTGACTGCAACGGTGCTTTAATACCCTACTCATATGAAAGTTGGAGAGACGATAGTAAAGACGTAAGTAAATTTTACTTCTTTTTATTTAGCATACATTTTACCCATAATTTTTTTCCATATATTCCTGTCAAAAAAAAACCATTACGCCAAATCAATAGTAGCGATCGATCTCAACGATCATTAGATTCGTGTTCCCTTCCAGACTACAAACCCTTATAGTTTCGTCATGCCCGTCCGTCTATTCGCGACTTAGCTCAAAGACTAGTGTAATTTAGGCTAAGTATATATATTTATCAAGCCAACAAAACGGTAGATAAGATCTTAAAAAAGATTTTTTTAAGGTATAACACATAATGTGGGGTGTTTTTTTTTTTCTTGTCTACCCCCCTAGTGTATCGTTGTTCGTCGGATAGGTAACCAAAATTTGTAGGTGTGGCAAAACTATTTAGTGGTCCATTTCATCATCTAAGTCCACTGCTGGACATAGGCCTCCCTCATGGATTTCCAAAAAGACCGATTGGAAGCGGTTTGCATCCAGCCATCCAGTGGTCCATTTAAAAGCATAATATTGTTATTAAGCTTTAAGTGATAATTTTTGCTAGAGTCAAGTGTCCCACCACCCCCTGCCAGCTAAACGGTTAGCTTTGGAGTTGTGAAATTCATGCTAGTAGCATATAGGTACCTATAATGAAATTAAAAGGAAAACTATCACAGTTAATTAAGCTTAACAAGGTAACGTGTTATAGACGCCCAACTCATAAAATGTACTAGGAGAGGCAGGTTTTGTACCAATTCCATTTAAATTGCGAAATCAATCAATATGTTTATAGTATCTAACATTATTAGTAGCCCTATTCTAAGTCCACATATGGTGAAGTGCAACTACGTAACCCTACCCTGCGCGTGGCCCGACACGCACTTGGCCAGTTATTCATCACTACGGTGGTGACACCGCGGGGCGTAGCTAGTTTCATACATATATTTCATGGATGCAAAGTTTTTATATCTGCGCGTAAAAAAATACGGCCAATGTAAGCCGCACACAAAAGGACAAAACTGATTTCTACCCCTAAACCATTTTCGATGATCCTTTTTAACTCGCTTTTATTAGCTTCATACGTATCGGAAACTTTGAACATGATTTTGACCCACTTCAAACGGTCAGATTTCATCCAAACTTGGTAGACTCATCGAGGACCGATGACAATACAATAATTTGATAAGATTGAGCGTGTTTTTTTAAGTTTTTAAACTATTACATTTTATTTTCATTTAATCAACCATTATTTTAATCGTAAATAGACATTTAGACAAATGAATCTTAATGGCTTGTATAGTTCTTAGCTATGTTTCATCGAAATCGGCTCAGTCGTTTTTTTTGTCGTAGTTTTTGAGTTTTGTAAACTTAATAGTTACTAGTTACTTTATTACGATATTATAACGTTAAAAGCAAATCATCATCACGAGTTTAAAAAAATAAACATCGAAATTGGATAAGTAATTATATTTGGAACGTTCAATGTACCTAATGGCGAAAATTGTGGTTTGAATGATTCTCTTTGTTTAATTAACTTTTAGACATTAGATCAATTCTCAAGGCACTAATATAAATAACTAAATTAAAAAACGAACGAAATTCCCATACAATTCTTTCTTTTTTAAATTTAGTGAGCTTAAGGATTTTAATTAGTTTAATGGTGCCCAAAGTTACAATGTACTCGTTATTCTTGTGTCAGTCAAGAGAGAGAAGAGAGCGGACGCCAACAAAGCAGGGTTCTTCGAGTAGCGGCAGCCGAATGAGCCCCACACCTGCGCCGGCGCCGAGCGAAGCCGCGGGCGACAGGCAGTTTGTGGTGATCGCTTCCGAGAAGCAAGCGCGAGTTGTTGCGCTGCCCAGTCAAAACTGTGTCTACAGGCAACAAATTGTTGATACTGACTTCGTTGTTAAGGCTGAGATTGTCAGCTTGAAAGGTACACAACAGTTTGTAAAAATTCGATTTTCAAGTATTTGGACTCTGTTTTCAAGGCTCTGTTCTATATTCTTACCCGACTGTGTAAGAAGGAGGGTTATATTTATATTTATTTATTTACTTATTTATTTTCGGAAAACACACAGCTTATTTTTATATTATATATATTGAATGTATATATGTATGTATATGGGTATGTATGTATGTATGTTTCTATATCATCGCCTACAGCCTAAACGCGAGTGTCATTAGATTTGTCTTCACTCCCCAAGTGTCATACGCTATATTTTTTGTAATAATAATAATACAACCCTCACGAAAAAAATGCGTTTTTTCCTAACCTTCAACAAACTTTTTCATGATAAACAAGTGATTTTACTAGAATTACACTAAGAATGCACATATATAATATTACAGTGATTTTACGCATACTTTCTCACAAGAAACGTACACTCAACAGCGTTCTTTGGCGTCTTCCTTCTCGATTCCTTGTTGTAATATGATGCGATCTTGTCTCTTCTGTACTTCATTTTACCATACTGTTCTAGTAAAACAAAATATAGAAGAGACAAAATGGCATAATTTTACAACAGGAATTGTCATTAATATTCTGCAACAATAAAAATTCTTATTTTACATGTATTATTTACTTATTTTACATATAAATATTTGTTTTAATAGATACAGGTTAACTTAAATAATACTTCATAGTGACGCGCACAGTGCATTGCCCCACAGTATTTTGAACTGTTGAATTCTGAATTCAGAGTGGCTGTAAGGTTTGCGTCCTTCGTCATCGGCCACAGAGTTGATTTCTATTAAACAAGTTGTTGGTCAAACGTAGATCTATCTCATCTCACGAATATTATAAAAAGCAAAATTTTGTTTGTATGTGTTTGTTACTCCTCCACGTTATATATGTTTGTTACTCCTTCACGAGAAAAAGGCCGAACGGATTTGAATAATAAGAAATTGGTACGGAGAGAAATGGGACACATTTTATCCCATAAAATTTAAAGGTTCTCTATGTATGTTTTTTTTTTAGTTAAGAAGAAGTTCAGTTTAGAAACGGTGATATTGTGAAAAAACGTAACCAGTTCTTCATAATAACAATTCTAAGTCTGCCAAATTTTCTGATGCTTGCCTGCTGACAAAAAACTTTAACTGTGTTGCAGATAGTGTATGTCTGGTGAACTATCTATCGACCGGCCACCTAGTGGCGTACAGCCTTCCCTCTCTACGACCGCTAGTGGACGTTGACTTTCTACCACTCTCGGAACTCAGGTGCGTGTGCGCATTGTGCGCCTCCCCCCACTACGTCTTTCTACCTTCGATTCAGTCTTGATGTGAACACGCTAGCTTATCACAGCCTGACATTTTGGTGCGTCTCACTCCCTGCAGACGTGCGAGTGCGACCGATGACACCGACGCGATATTACCATCTCATTTTAGTCGATTGTGTTTACATAAAGAATGAATAATATTACGCGGTGTTCCCTCAATACTGAGGCTCATAGATGTCCGGTGACACATAATACTATTAGACGACTTCTATGCACCAAACGAAGGCACTAAATGATAAACGGCTTCATTTTATTACTAGTCATCTTTAGCTACGAATAGCTTTCGCAATTTAATATCAGCATGAGGATGCTGTTTACGATCAGTCATTACATCCATTTCTATCATTCGCAGGATTTATTTACAATCATTCGCTATTTTATCATTTGGGAGCCTATCGACAGACTTCCTCATATCGATGTTAGAAATGTAGACTTGTTTGGTGCGAGACATGTCCATTCATCTAGTATCTATTCTTTGTATTCTATATATATATGTATAAAGCCGCTGAGATAAAAGTCTAGTACCAAAAAAGCGACGGTGTCATCTTCTACGTTATTTGGAATCGTTGCGAGCACACGCTACTAGAGGCAATTGTGCAATTTCCGATCACAAGTAGTCAAAATTTGCAAATCTGTCAAGCACCACTGTGCTTCCGATATTTGGCACTCTTTCTGTATTTCAGTTTAAATTAATAACAATTGGACATCCGCTGACACGTACCTACACACATCGGCACTAAATTTAGTATTTATATCAGTTGAATAAACACCGTTTTAATTTCTAACAATAACCCACTTTAAGCAATTAAACTCTTAATATGAACTGTAAATATTTACACTGAAGTCATCAACACTGGAACCTTTGGAAATTAACATTGTGTAATAATATGACACTTCTCCATCTGTGCTAATGCTAACCTCTACAATATAATCAATCATGATAGTGTACCCTGCAATAACATCTGTACCTAACTCACTCTTTATTTATAACAGTTTGATTTTATTTTACATCGACACGTGCTTTGTCTGTTAAACAATTTATGATTTCACAAAATCTTATTACTGATGTAGTATCTTTATCATGTTTTATTTTACTATGACATGTTTACTTAAAAAAAAAAAAAACATACAAATATAGTTTTTTTTTAAATATATATTAAAAAGGTCTTAAACGTTATCCACTGTAACTTGAGTGGTCATGTTCATGGTACTTAAATCATATAATAATATTTATCGCGTTCAAAATCATTCACGTAACTGTTAAATCAAGAGAAACAAATCAGTAACAAGATTTGCTGAAATGCTTTCTTTAAGTCGAAGCGCGTGTCGAATGTTGCACCTCGCTGACTCGAGTCTGTGTTCACGGTAGCTTCCAGACACAGACCAAACAGCGGGGTATCGTAGACCCAATGCTCTCCATATGGGGCCAACAGCTAATTGTAAACGAGGACACGGACCAGTAAGTCCAGACGGCTAGCCATGTTCGTCGCCATGTTTGTGGAGCCCGCTCCGCCCGCTGTTGCGTTAGACACGTTACTTGTTCATTGTTAATGTTCAGCTTCAATACCCATACCCCTGTACCTACCCATGGTTTTACCCACGGTTACGGGCAAATCACTATTAGGTTTTTTTCATGTCGTTTGCATTGCATTATCAATATATCACACTTAATCTATTTTATTGCAATATAAATGTCGTTATTTTGTTTCTTTGCAAAATGAAATGGAATGTTTAAAATTCTTAGAACTGTTTCAAATTTCTATTACATCTTTAAATACAGATTCTGTCTATTCTAAGCACTATTGTTCAGATTCTTATAAACAAGATATTTATTTTTACGTCAATTGCATATTTGTAATGATTAATTATTTACACTGTGGAAACATATTTAGTAGTGGAAGTGATTTGCCCTTCCCTGGTGGCTGCTTGTGACCTGCTTCCTAGTATACCTACCGACAGACTGTGAACACGGGACACACGGCCACACTATATAGAGTCTTGTTGAAAACTACTGACACGCAACCACCAATACATTCGTTATCTTACATTATTTTCCTTTTGACGCTGTCTCTTCTTCTTTCTCACTCGCTGGGCTGACACTCAATCTATTAGGTACTTGCAGTTTGCAGTTATGTTTTTGGGGCAAAATGGTCAGGGTCAAAACAAAATATGAGTCCCAAGTCGTCAAACCTTCTACAAGAACGATGCAGTGAGAAAGTTTGATGGGAATCAAGATATAAAATGTTTAAAAGTCCATAGAAATATTTGAGAGATAGTATAAACTATTTGAGATCATTTTATACGTTACAGAGTAACACGTAGACTTTTTTGCTCCACAACTTGCTTAGTCGCCGATTTGTTTGGCAGCATGAGAGCTTTTGAAAGAGCTTTCTCTAATATTTTCTCGCTTATCTTGAAGTATATCTGTAAATAGTGGCAAATAGATACATGTTAGCTACGCTTTATGTTAGATGTTAATTTATCCTCTAGACATCGACAGAGGACACGAGGATGATTCAAGGTGAGAAGAATTAACAATAGATCTCTACTTTCTGAACTGTCACTTCATCTTCGAACTCGGATCTTTCCAAATGAATATATCTGCTTTTAAAAATAAACTGTCTATATGCTGTTTCTTCTCCTTCAAACAAATAAAAAAGGACAGTGCGTGTGGAATACTGTTTAATTAGGGTCTTTATTTTCTATTTTTAGTAGTTTACGTTGCTTAGTTACCTACATTAAAACATGTTTCTATACATGCAGCCCTGAGTTCAGTACGAATATTAACGGGATTCTACTATCATGTGTTTCGAAAAGTTATAAACTAAGCAACGTCAACTTGAAATGATTTTTATTTATTGGTGGTTAAGCGTGTTAATGGCGATATTCCAGGATAGCGAAGACGTTCTGCTTCAGCAATAAAGGCCATGGCTTGTACCTGGCGTCACCCACTGAAATACAGAAGTTCACCATTGACGCGGAGTTCTGGTAAGTTAGGGAAAAATATAATTGGGCTTTAAATTATTCTTTTACTATTTTTGTAGGTGCTGTATCCAAAGTTGGTTCCATAAATAATACTCTCCATAGATCAGATCTTAATTTTGTTTCTGTAATTTTAGCGGAGCGTAGGTCGTCCAGCTGAAAGATGGGTGGACGATATTGTATCTATCGCGGGTCGAACCTGGACACGATTAGCACAGGATCGAGGCAGATGGCATGATAAGAGAGAGGCCTATACCCAGCAGTGGGATAGAAAAGGCTGTGGATGATGATGATGATGAATTTTAGCGTAATTATTCTATAATAGGTTTTTATCTTCAACCGAAAATAATAAGTAATATTAAAATAAGTAACTAAAATAAGTAATATTTGTGTCTTACTTGTTTTTAACACGCTTTTATTAGGTCGACCTATATGTAACTAACTATGTAAAGAAATCTAAGGTAACTATTTTAACCATCTTCCAAGGATCGTAGCATCATGAAAATTGGCAGCTGTATGTAGTTCTGATGACAATACAATAATATGGTACTATCGAACTGATCTGATGATGGAGCCGGAAGTTAGCGCAGATGAACTAGAACTTCATGATGGAACATCGTATCATAGCTGTGTTTGGATTTGTTAGAAAAGTCTTGTAATTAACTTTGACCACAATAATTTGTAGCGTGTTTTTTAGTTTTTTAAACTGTAATTTATTATTCTATTGAACATGGATAAAAGCGAGTTATTTATACAGTCAACAGTTGAACGAGATGCTAGGTGAGCTGTTTCTACCGCGAGACATGCCAGAGCCACCTAAGGAGAGCTTTTTCCGAGGTCTCTTCGGGGGAGGATCGCGCCCGCTTGACCGGGAAGAATTATGTAAGTACACCTAGTTTTCTTAAAAAAAATATAAATATATACATTTTAGAACAAACACAATAATTTTCATAGACTTTAAGATGAAAATAAGTGGCACATAAATGATATTTATAGGTACTATAAAAAGTTAAGGAAGGGTTAAGGCCATTTATTAATTAATACATATATACTAAAAAGAACTAAGTCCTATTTGAAATCCCTAGAGTACGCCAAAAGTTTTTTTTTGTTTGTTTAATAAGACAAAGTCTCGATAAACAATTAAGAATGGATTGCTCAAGTAAGAGTCATACTATGGAAACAGTGAACCAAATACTCCACCAAGCTTTAGAGAAATCTGTATATATGTAGTATATGGACTTTTCTAGTTTCGTTGATTGTGTTTTATAATATGGGGTGTTTTCTAACTCTTTTTATATTAAATAGATCTACGTTTAACCACCAACTCGCCTGATGGTAAGCGATGTTGTGGCCGAGGATGGAACACGTAGATCTAGAAGATATCTATTCGAAGATATCTTGGAATTCTTGCCTTAAAAAATCCAAGATTAAGAACAGGAAGCAGAGAAGACGAGAACATTAAATAATAAAAATGTCTGCTATTCAGTTGGCGAGTCGAGTGGTCTGAAACCGAACCGCACGGTGGCGAAGCATATCCCAGGGCCCAACGCGGAGCTGTCGAACCTGAATACACGAGCTTCTACCGCGGCCGGAGAGGTGTCGCGCGCGCACATGCTAGTGCTGGAACGTGGGGACAAGCTGTCCCAGTTGGAGGACCGCACCGAGCGCATGCACAATCAGGTTACTACATTTACTAACTGCTCAGCCCTATACTCAAATCCACTTTATCTAGATGAGATATATATATCATATGTCTAATGTCATATATATTACAGCCAGTCCACACGGCGCGTTGCGATTTTAACGCATAGACGGCCACACGGGCGCTGCGACATCGCATCGTTACTACAACGCAGTCGTAACGTCACGACTGAAAAAACGAAATGAGCTTGCGTATGTCCTCCCTCCCTATCAACGCACAAACAACTGAGCGCTGTCGTTTCGGCGTCCCAATCAGTACGCCCCCGCCCGCTTCGTCTCGGGGGCTGCAGTTCAATCGTGTGTGCGTTGCATCGATGCAACGCGCCGTGTGTACACTATGATTATTAATATGTAAAACGACGCAGCGACAGCGCTACTTCGACGTAACGCCGACGCAACGCGCCGTGCGGACCGGCTCTTATACAGACATACAATTTTTATCTGTTTAAGTACAAAATTCTGAGTGGCCTTTTGTCTCTAATGGGCATATAGTTTAATAATCCAGTGATAACTTTTTCATCTAATTCGTTAGTTGCATAAAAAACGTATGATTTAATCGAAAGCTTTACTGAAATCTGACGTATATATTACTTACCTTGTAATGTTTGGTTCCAGGCGGGTGAGTTTTCGTCATCTGCGCATCAGCTCATGCTCAAGTACAAGGACAAGAAGTGGTACCAGCTATGAACCTGCCTCTCTAACCATCACTGCGTTACACTGTACCAAGAACAAACCATGTTCATAATAATTACCTACAGGCCAGTTCAAACTTTTTTGACACACTTGTAAACATTGTTAACTTGAACATTAATTAATAAAATATACACTTCACTAATGATAACACAGTAAATGTTGTTACCCTATTATATAAATAATGAAATTATTAAAATATTACGGTAAAAAGAGATTCAAATGAGATCAGATTTTCGACTGTTTAGAGATTCTAGTTCGAAGCGATAGAAACAGCAATTCTACTGATTAGGTACAAAACTACGTTATCATACATTCTACTATTAGAGAGGTTCTAGTTCGCGAACGTTGATCGAATTTTCAAACTATTTAGAAATAGAGCGTTATAATTCGGAGTCGACGGTCGGGACTGAGCTATTCCCGTGGAGCGTCGTCGCCAGAGCTTAGCTACCGATGTAGAGATCTTATGAACTTTGTATTTAGACTCTTTAGGCGTGACTCGAAATTAACGTACGCTACGCACAAATATCTCACTCGTCGGAGGTGACGCGATCAGTAGTGTTCCGCTTCCACACGCTGAATCGTTCAATTATTTCTGTGCCTCTATTTATAGTTTACCGGAGCCTCTCGAGACTCGTGCCCTATTTGACACCCGGGGTTTTTGTATCTTTCTGCTGAAAGGACTCTCGAGCTCTCAGCCCGAAGCCCTATCTAGTCGTGTAGGATCGCAGGCCGCCTGTACATACTCCTAGCCTCTCGCTCAGCATTCGTTCACGCGATGTGATAATGTAAATAAATATATCGAAAACATTAAATCATTCTTATAAATGTTTTTATACAACGTAGTTTACAGTAGATGCCTTATGAGGCACTAACATTTCTGAGTCTCGTGTCTCTCTTTGTTGCTACGTACGTTGCGTGGCCAGTGTGTCTCTTACTTTGTAAATATCTTTTCCTATTGAAAAGTAAATATGTTTGTTGAACTATCTTCTGAAACCGTTTCGATTTGGTTAATTTTTAGCTCCATACCAATTAGACTTATATGTTATCCTCAATTTATTTTCTGTAGGTTTGCATTTATGTTCATTTTCAGTAACTACTTATACAAACAGATATATCTAATGGATTAAAATAAATGTAGGTATAGCGTTATATTGTGTTAGAGTATTACATAAAGTTGAGATTATTTAAACGTTGCTGATAAATATTTACAATCCGTGTAACTAGCTGTAAATTTTTAGGTACGATAAACGTTATAAAATAAATCTAATTTTACATTAATGTTAGTTGGAATACGTCGATCTGTATAAAGTATTAATTAAAGTAAATAATGAAAAAAAAAAAAGATTGGAAAATTAAGCATTGGATGACAATAATTTTTGTTACACTTCTCCTTGGAGATTTCTTTGACACTTGCGAGTGTAGTTCGGTTTCACTTCAAATCTCTACTCGTTTCAGTTGCATGCTTTTATAAAATATCTGCCCAAAAGAGAATAATTATCTCCAATGACAGTTTCAAAATCTTTTGCGATGAAAACAAACTTATGTCATTCAAACTCGTGTCAGAAGTTCAGAATTCTCTAACACGTTCATACGTGTAAGAGAATAAACTACTAATAAATAATTATTATTATTTTTAATTTATTGTCTAAACCTGTTGCATACAATGCACAGTCTACTTTGTTTGAATCGTGCATAACATTATTTTGTTGCTATTATGTAAACGTTTGTTTTATTTTAAATTATCTGTATGGTCAATCGTACCTTCCTAAAATATACAATGATAGCAATACAAGTGCGGGTCTTAAGCCTAAAAGTAAACCAGACCAATCGGTGTCGTGTCGGTGTTGCTAGTTTAAAATAAATTAAAAAATAAAGCGATAACTAGATAATACTTAATAACAATTAAACGCTGTCATATATATCGCTGAGTAAATAATAAGGGAACGTAGAGACCTGCCTAATATTCTTGATGTTAAGTAAGTGAGGACACATATATTCGTTTTGTATAGGCGTTAGGAATAGAGGCGGGTCTCGGCCGTTTGTTCAGTGTAATTGTCGAATGTAGTGGATATCGGTGTATCGCATGGCAATAATGTTTTGTATGTCGTCACCGCGCTGCCGCAGGTCGGCTCCCTGGGCGCAAGCCGCGGGACCGCATCTCATCAGCAGGCGGTCCGATTTCTTTCAACTGTGCTGTGACTAGTACCTTCGTTATTCGCTAAAACATAATTTTGAATATATCCTTCTTTTATAAATATAATTACTGTATTTTCGTCCAATGTCATATAATCGCCTTACTTAGCTTGGAGTTTAATACTATTAGTGATGCTAGTTCTGTTCTATACGTACGTAGTAGCCGTGTATTATATGGGATGCCAAAAATTTGTACCATTTTGATGCTAAGTTTATGTAACTACTTCGTAATTTTTAGACAAATTGTAATCTTTTTACTGAGTTGTTCAATTTCTTTGTTTGTGTGCGAATGGATAGATTGATTTAGAAGTTCCGTCTTCGAGCGGTGTTTCGAGATCTCGGTACAGTATCACTATACTTTACACGTTTTTAACATCATTTTATTATCATGACAAGATTCGAATATTTTCATAAGACGTTTTACCAGTTTTAATAATCGCCGGTTCTCTAAAAATTTTAAATCGATTTTAAACAGATGCAGTTATTTGGTGCGTGGTATCAGCTTGCGCGTCGTCGCCTATATCCGAGTGGCATATCAGTGGAATATATCAGAAAGTACTAATATCTATCTATCGTGGCTCTGCCCTATACCTATTGTAAGATCGTGTAGTTTTGAGACGAGGCTTACCACATTTTGATAACGACCTATACGATAAAATAGGAGTTTCATTTTCATGACGTAATTATTAGAATTTAAATTTTATTGTGTTCCACACTGCACTCCCATTCCATAATAGAGTTAGCTGCCTTTTGATACATTTTTAAAGTATTTTTTGAATTTATAAATGTTTATGTACTTATAAGTTTTCTATGTTACGTGATAGTTAATATACGTATCTATTATGAATAAATGTCTCACGATTCATGATTGTATAAAGTGGCCATAGTGTCATCTAGTCTCGTGACGTCACTACATCTAAAGCTCGTGTATTATTATCGTACTGTAGGATACAAAGGACAAGTTAAGTTTTCTCAATTCTAATAATTGTTATTTAGATACACGCAATACGTATAATATAAATAAACAGAATGTTCTATTCTATTTCAGACACGTTAACGATTCATTTGGAAATTATGGGACTAAAGTATAAATGTAAGATTTGTAAATAAATAATAAAACAAAAAACTTGTGGCAAATGATTTTATGTACTTGATAAACCTGTAATGTCTAACGTAGCGAACATTCTGAAATTGTTTTGTATGTATTAGGGAACTCTCTTTTTCTAAATCGTTGGTACGACGACTAAACAAGTTTATAATGTAACTATACATATTGTATATAAAGGATGCTGTTGAATTATATTGATTATTTAGTTTGGTAGATGATTATTATAGTCATTATATATAAATAAATTATGAAAATATGAAAATAAAAATATATCAAACTATTCGAACGTATTTTCTTGACTTTCTTTCATCTTCCCTCATGCAACCTTAACACGTTCACTGACAGTACGTCGATAGGCGGGAAATTTAAAATGTTGGTTATGAGAGTACGTCGAAGGACGGGCTTATTTTTTAACAAATACGTTCACTACGTTGACCGACGATGACTTTCCATACAAGCATAATGAACAGTAATATCTACTGTCGTATTGTGAGCAACATCCTTAGTACAATACTCTTTGGCAACCTCATACATCTTACTGTCGTATTACGAGTATTTTAAAGATAGTATGATATTGCTCTCTCGTTCGCCTCACACACACACGTAAATATCGCTCGCACACAAGTAATATGTCGACAGGCGTGAGCGTACGCTTGAATTTTCGCGCCTGTCGGCGTAGTGTCAAATATGCAATAATAATACCTCTAAATCTTTAACTACTGACCAGTAGTCGGGGTATAGAGAATTTTAGTGCCGTATTACAATGTCAGCGAACGTGTTAAAGTAAATGGATAAGTGAATATTTACAAATTTTCTCATCTGGGAAAGTGGGCGAAATACTAACACATATGGGAAAACTTAAATAAAACAGTGGAGTTTGATCACAGAATGTTTTAATTTTTTTTAATTATGAAGTTTACCTATCTGTCTAACTAATTCACTAATCAACTTTTTTTTTTATGAATTGCAACAATATGAAAGAAATACTAATACCCAGTGTTCGGCTTTGCCCGACATTAGTCGGGTAAATACGAACACCAAGTGGAGTGATTACGAACTAACATTATTAAATTTTTTTTTATGGTTAGGTCATAATAGTTTATTGCATTATATGATATAATCGACAAGTTGCGTTTCCTGATCGTCTGTAAATAAAGGTTTTCGACCAGACCTTGGCTGTTTTAACAATCTTCTTTCGTTAGGTCGTCAGAAATAGTTGTTTTTGGAACATAATAAAGTTTCTGCTGCTTTGCCGAGGGTGATTTTTTTGGTTTTAACATCGTCTATAGCCTTTTTGAGATTAGTCTAGTAAAAATAAATCCGTTTGTATGGAGCAGATCCCAGTATTTGCAAATGGAGTGATTCTTAGAAATTATGATAGGATAATAACTAAAAATCATATATCTACAATAATCACCGCATTTCATATTTCCTTAGTAATTAGCTACAAAAGATGTTTTATTTGATTTTAACTATAGTAGGTTTAATATAGGTATCATACGGTTTTTTTATGTGATTCGATAGCATTAATTTATGTTTATCAGAAATGACAAGAATTACAAAAAAAATCTATTAAAGGTTTTTAATATTTTAGTAAAAACACAAAATCTCGCGGATGAATACAGAAGTACCTATACTTAGTCTGGCCATAAATACTGTTACAGTTAAAAATAAGAAAGATATTACATTTGAATTTGGAATCTGTCATTTTTATACGATTGTTCATTGAGTTTTCTAATTTTGGCGCCAATACATTGTACATTATTTTGCGATATTAAAATGGAGTGGGGTAATAAAGAGAACCAAATCGCTGTGATTGCATTACACAAAGTTGGTATGGAGCCAAATGCAATTTTTAAAACTCTCCATACGCTTGGTATTAGTCAAATGTTTGTGTACCGGGCTATTAATAGGTACAATGAGACCTCCTCTGCTTGTGACAGAAAAAGATCTGGCCGTCCACGTAGTGTTCGTACGAAAAAGGTGGTCAAAGCAGTAAGGGAAAGAATTCGAAGAAATCCTGTCCGAAAGCAAAAGATTTTATCTCGGGAGATGAAGATAGCACCCAGAACCATATCGCGTATTTTAAAAGATGACTTGCAGCCTATAAGAGACGCACTGGTAATTTTTTAACTGATAATTTAAAAAAGAATAGGGTGGTAAAATCGAAACAACTACTGAAGCGGTACGCAAAGGGAGGTCACAGAAAAAATTTGTTTACGGATGAGAAAATCTTTACAATTGAGCAACATTTTAACAAACAAAATGACCGTATTTATGCTCAAAGCTCTAAGGAAGCTTCTCAATTAGTCGACAGAGTGCAACGTGGGCATTATCCGACTTCAGTGATGGTTTGGTGGGGTGTTAGCTATGAAGGAGTGACTGAGCCATATTTTTGTGAAAAAGGTATCAAAACATCGGCACAAGTGTATCAAAATACCATTCTTGAGAAGGTAGTTAAGCCCCTTAACAACACCATGTTCAATAACCAAGTATGGTCCTTCCAACAAGACTCGGCGCCAGGTCATAAAGCTCGGTCCACGCAGTCTTGGTTGGAAGTGAATGTTTCGGACTTCATCAGAGCTGAAGACTGGCCATCGTCTAGTCCTGATCTTAATCCGCTGGATTATGATTTATGGTCAGTTTTAGAGAATATGGCTTGCTCTAAACGCCATGATAATTTGGAGTCCCTAAAACAATCCATACGATTGGCAGTGAAGAATTTTCCCATGGAAAGAGTGCGTGCTTCTATTGATAACTGGCCTCAACGTTTAAAGGACTGTATTGCAGCCAATGGAGACCACTTCGAATAAGCTTTTATATTTTAAATTGTTTTATATTTATGTATTAAACTAACACACTGTAAAAGTAATAAATATTATTTGCAATAAAAAAAATATTTTTTTCTTCGTGACAATATTTATGGCAAGACTAGGTATAAGTAAGTATTTACAAACCGAAGCGCGAAGCGGCGGCAGGCGGACGCGGCGGCTGGCGGTGCGCGGCTAGGAGGGGGAGGCAGGCCGGCCGCTTCATTCGGTATGTGTTCAAGATAATATTGTCAAGTATATTGGACGTAGGTAGTATAAAAACACAAACATATACACGCTCGCACAATACCAATTTTTGACAAAACAACGTCTAATAAATCGATGAACGCCGGCTGCACGCACGAAAAAGTGTGATTCATTGTCCCGTTACGCTTATTGTCCCGTATCACTTATTGTCCCGTTACATCATCATCATCAATGTTTTGTTAGAGTTAGGTTAGAGTTAGGTCAGAGTTAGGTTAGAGTTAGGCTAGAGTTAGGCTAGAGCTAGGTTAGAGTTAGGTTAGAGGTAGGTTAGAGTTAGGTTAGGTTTCATAATTAATGTACAAAACTCATTTTATCTATGTTTCTATAAAATCACCCTGGTGATTATAAATAAATAAGTATATCCTTATGTAGAATTCTCAATTATCAACCAATATGGATGCTTTGTTTAGCTATAAACTTGAAAAATACAACTTTAGGTATTTTCATGGTATTTCTCAAGTTCTTAACATCTCACAACTTTGACATTGCGACAAATGTACTTCAAAACACCAATACTATCACAAATAAACAAATATTTAAGTTGCATTTTATGAGGTCAAAATTTTATTTTTACTGGACACTATACTTCAGTTCGGTCTTTCTTATGTAAGTACGAGGCATCTGTAACAATAATAAAAAAAGCTGAACGAGGAGCCAACAAATGGGAGCGGGGTAATGCCGAATGTTCGAGATTGCCCGACATGGAGTGTTCGTCTTTACCCCGCGGGATCGAAAATAATAAAATGTCAAAAAACAAATTAGGTTATATATCTTTTGACAACTACGTCATTGTCATTTAGCTGATTAATATGTGATTATTCCACTATGTAAAAGCTGAAATACTATTGTAGATAGAAATAAAGCTACACCAAAAAATTACATCTAAAACATACAAAATATTGAAAAATGCATACCTTGATAGGTACGTGCGTCCGCGTCTCCCGTGTTGTTGACTGGCACTAGTAGTGGCGTGATCTTCGAAATGGCGGCAAGTAAATATGGCCATTTCTTTCTAACATATTAGACCCAATTGAATTCGGCATTACCCCGCGTTCGCGTTTCCCCCACTTTCCCCTACCCATCGTGTGGAGTATCGTTTAATAGGTAGGTAATAAAAAAATTGGGGGTATGCGAAAAACATTTTTCAATTCAGAGTTCCGTTTGCGAAATATTAAGCTTGTTTTATTTTTTTGTTAGATTAAAGGCAAATTCCAAGATTGATACTGTTATAGAAAACAGGAAGGCGATTGATAATTCCATTGGTGTGCATTCCCTTTGTATAAGTGTGCGACAACGTATCATTCTGCATTATGATAGGCATACAATTAAATATAAAGCATCATGTTATTCATTTCAATAACTGAATAGCGAGTAGGTACATTTGAGCTTCGTAGGTCTACGGCGTAGCGCCCTCCGCCTTTGAATTTCCCGGGACTCGCAATCCTCTAACAAGAACTTTTTGAAATACAATTGTTGTTTATTTCCCACGATTTGTTGAACAATTGTAATAACAATTTGACTGGCCTTGTGGCTCAGTTGGTAGTGTGTTTACGTCTACCTGCTGAACTGAAAGGTCGTGGGTTCAATCCCACCCAGGGCAAACATTTGTGTGATGAGCATGGATGTTTGTTCTGTGTCTGGGTGTTTCTATGTATCATATGTATATATTTACAAAAAACAAGTATATATGTATTCTATCAGCCATCTAGTTCCATAGTACAAGCTTTGCTTAGTTTGGGCTAGATGGTGTTGTGTGAAATATCCACAAATATTTATTTATTTAATTTTTTTATTTTACGCAGGTATGTATTATAGTATTTTTTTTAATAAATCATAATTCAATAAAAAAAAAAAATTAGGAATCTAGATTATTTTGTGCTCACGACAGAAACGGTCCGAAAACTATCGGAGCAAATGAAAACGTTCTGATATTTCGATTCAATCTTTTTAATCCGACAATACCTCGGTGTGATTTTAATAACTGTGTAAATAAGTTAATATCATCATCATCTCAGCCATAAGAAGTCCACTGCTAGACATCAAATATATCAGTACATCACTAAAATTTCAAAAGAAACTAAGTATTTTGGGTTGATGCGATGCTTGACCAAAATATTGGTAGCCCAACGCGATTTCATTGTCATTCAAGAAGGCAAGGCTGGGTACGCTGCCAACTGGGCCTCAAGGCTGCTCTATTTGAACTATCGTTCACCAGTCGCTGATACGATTTGGCGATTGTTTTGAGTGTTAGTTTATTACTATTTAATAGACTAACTATATTAAGTGACAGGAGCATACTAATGACAGACCACAGATTTCATCCTATTTACATAGTAAGTCTTTGTGACAGACCTTGATTTTTTAGTAAGTACTTTAAAAACGTTTTAAGTAAAACGGTAAAAAGCAAAACTTAAAACGAAAAATAATGATATAGGTAATGTATTTACTGTATTCTACTAGAGAAGCCCTTTCATTTGATTCCCATATTGTAGGGGTAGTGAAAAAATATGAAAACCGCCATTTCGTGGCAGCGGCCATATTGAATTTAAATAATACTCAATATATTTCATTAGATTGTCATCTAAATTAAAGGCGTGTACAAAATATCAGGTCAATCTGTCAACGGGAAGGGGGTCAAATTTCGGTTACTAAGTTTGACCCAAACAAACAGGGTAAGCTAATAATAAAACCGTTTATATATAAAAAATGTAACCGTTTAAATAATATAGCTCTCAATATATTATCCAGGGAGGAAATAGGGTAATACGTATATAGAGAAAAGCGGTCTAGCGTATCCTCTTAAGTCTCCTTTGACTTCACGATTTATTCGCATTTATTTTGTTTCGATAAAATACTTCTAAATCTAAATAGGTAATTGATAAAACAAATAGAAACACAATAAATTGAGCAACTTTTTTAATAAAACTTTAACTATGATATAAATACAATAGAATACATTACGAGCATTTATTATGTCTCGGGCGTTTCGGGCGCGTTTACTCTAAACCGACTCTTACGTAATGTTTATAGAGACTACAGTCGTGCCCTGACACCCGGAAGGCACACTTCTCGTTTCATGGCGAACGCTCGCTCGCCGCGAGCGCGAACAATACGCGCTCGCTCGCTTAACTGGCCACATACAAACGCGCTACGTACTATGTACAGTACACAGACAACGGCAAACGACGACGATCTCAAACCTCTCGCTATTATAATGTAAATTGATTAAGAATAGGAATAGGATGTGCCGTCATTGCAATTTCAATCTCAGTATTTGGTACATTGTGTAAAAAATACAATGTTTAGCAGACCTGCAGGGAATTAACCAGAACCATTTTATATTCATTTAGAGGCGCACGCGCGCGCGCGAGGAATAGTCTTCTATAACCTCCAGAACCTCAACTATGGCCTCTTATTACCGTTCAAAGTTGTCTCGCGCTCAATTTTAGCGTGCCTTTTCTGCAATGGGGTATGTAAAGAATAAAGTATCTTAAGCTGATTCCAAAACAATTTCGAGATTGTATGTCTATAAGCCATATTATTTTATTTTAGGCTCATAAAATGATGAAATAGCGCAAATTTTTGAAAAATATAAAAAATATTTGACCTTCAGTCGACCTCTAAAATGACGTCACAGTCACTTTTTTAGTTCATGTTGGATAACACAACATTTTAATCAGCAGTAAATGTGACGTCATCACGATTTTATCTTTAAAAAAATATTAAAAAATAAGTACTGAACAGAATAAAAAAAATATTGAAATTAGTCCTTTTAAATGATCCAATCTACCAAATAAAAATATTAAAAAAATACCGAAAAAAATAATTACATACCCCATTACAGAAAGCAAGACAAAAGTCGAAACGAGCAAATTCTGAAACGTAATAAAAAACGGTTCAAACTTAGGCCACTGAGGCCAAATGAATGAACAAGTTCGGATTTGTGACCAATGGTACCCTTGATTTTTCGAAATTAGAAGCTCTAATTAGACACTAGTAAATACGTCTTTATTATACGATTTGTCTCAGGTTAAATGGCACAAACGTTATTTCTATTCCTTGACCAATGACCACAATATTTCAATCGAAGAAACCACAAGCGAGCTGTAAAGTAATGGTCGAGCATTACTTCACAGTCAAAGCGAGCGGACGTTTCGTGGCCATGACTTAAACAGCGCGCCTTTTCATGTGCAAAAGAATTTCTCTCGCATCTTTCAACTCTAAAAGCATCCCTATCCGCTACGAAAAGGTATCTGTTCGCCTCTGCTCAGATAAAAAAGAGGCAGTTTAGAAAATGTCTACCACTGTTTACGTAACTGCGCGTTTTTCGTAGAACACAGATTTGTGTAGCGTACGTTGTAGTAATAGGAGAGGTTACGTCTACGTCGTTGCCGCTTCCATTTAAAGTTACAAATCAGCGCTTGGTTCTCGTTTAACTTTGACCTGGCAAGGCTCTTGGAAAGTTTTTCTTGAGATCTTTTGAATAAAAACATTTCGTTTTCAAAAAAATACTGCTTATAAAAATACCTAAACGCGCAATTAATTTCTGATTTACAAAATAAAAAACAATTAGAAATGCCGTACTTGATATGCGTGATTGATTAATAAAACATATTACACACATACTTTCAAATGCCTGATCAAACTTGTACCAAAACTAAGCGCTGAATTATTTTTTTAAACATCCAAACCATAAAAGAACTCGTATCAAGATTAGAGGCCGCTGTACAAGACGAACGCAGGGATCACCAAGATTCGTGTAATCCTTAGCAAACATTTTACATTTTAAGTAGTATTATTATATTCAGTTCACATTGATAAACTTGTCTGAACACTTTATTCCATTGACAATGGCTTATGAGTATTGGTATTTTAATCGCCTACGTAAGGCAGCTAAAGTTGCTGATCCATTTTTCACAGGTTTTGCTAATGTGTCACCACGCTTGCGTTGTAAGTAAAATGTTAACTAAGAGTACAGAAAAATCTTGCGATAGTTTGTGCTATTGCTAGGGAGTGGGTAACGAAATATCCGCAGAGGTGTGGGTATTACTTCTCCACATAATATTTTTGCAACTCACGAACGCGCACGCGGTTTTATATGTTGTATTCGTATATCATTGGTGTATTCACATTGCGCAACACACAACACGCAACAACTAAAGATCGCACGCCATCGTGAATTTCAACAACTATAAAAACATTCTGTGCCAGTGGCGTGAAACCGTAGCGTGCGGCCACTTGTACTCGGCCTCGCTCAACTAAACTATTGCTCACTGTAATACAGCTAAACTATCACTGTAACAATGAATTCTCACAATTGTGATGTTTACAACAAAGTCACATAATAAAAGATGCAAAACAACTACAAGTCACATATAGAAGCAAACATTGAGGACGGTCGCATTTAGCCAAAGGTCAAAATCGAAAAATGTATTATTTTGTATCACAAAATCTGTACTTTGTTTATTTGGAAGAGCCGAAAAGCTGACGCAGTAACGGCACGTCCACGTGTAACACTAAAAAAATCATGTTTTTATTTAATTATTAAATTTATTTAAAAATTACGCTTAAACATGTTTCAAATGTTACAAAGGTGGACACATCCTCTAGAATCACAAATATTGCTATCACTCATGTCTAATGCATTATACAAAACTGTAGGAAATAGGATATTTTTGCTAACTGTACACATTTTCAAAAATGGATTTTTTACAGTGCTATGATCGCGTCAATTCGAAGGACCAATAACATTGTACCTTTCACAATTTATCAAACGCCGATTGGTCCTTCGAGCCGTAATGTCACCCAACAGCAATAATACAGCGAAATTTGTGCAGTCTTTGTACAAAACATGCATAGTAAATATAGAGAAACAAGATCGATACATAACTGAAATCCAACAATCATATTTTATTTTATTCTTAGTAGATAAAATCCAACAAGAGCCACGAAGGTAGCTAATTGCACTAATTTTCACAGCTTCATACATTAGGAAGTCTTTTCAACAGAAATAAGTACTGGTAACTTGCACCAGTCTGGTTAATGAATCCAAGTTAAATTAAAATAAAGATTACTTACACATAAATATATTGAATTTGTCTATTAACCAAACCAGTGAAATGTTTTAAAAAAGATTTTTTTATTTTATTAATTAATCATATTCTGGACTGAAATTTTTTAGACAACCCATTTGCAATATATTTATTAACATATTTAATTGAATATAAAATACTTTTCATCCATTAACCAGCTCGGTGAAGGTCGTCCTATAGCGGGATCTTAGACTATTACTTCATATATATTTTTCATTTTATTTTGTAGAATACTAGTGAACATATTATTTATTCTCAATGTGAAAACAGTAGGTTTCATAATATATCCCTATTGAAAAGACACCCTATATTTAAAATACTATGAACTATATTACTTTAGGAAGACGACCGTAAGCCTAATGCACCCTTATACATCTAACGACACTCAGATACTGACCGTAAAATACGTACCCCGAAGGATAATGGGATTCAAACAAGAACAGGACTGGCACAGCGCCATGTTGTGACGTCATTGCCATCGCATATTGTGCATAAAACGATTTTCTATCAACTGTAAAGTCTATACGTCTTATTCATAAACGTCTGATAAGCCCATTTTAGATAAAATATTCTTCGTCAGTTTTTGTCAGACGGGAACATACAAAACATTTTTAATTAAAATACGCTTACTAGGGGTATACGAATAAGACGTTGTTTCCCTATAAATAATGCATTGGCGGACTGACAACCAATAAAAGGTTTTATTTTAGAAATCAGGATCTCCCATTGGATAAGTTAAAAACACATAGATATTTTTACTTTTTCTATGTGAAGTAAACTAAAATACAGTCCTGTTCTCATTTTAATCACGTACATGTATGTACGTACATATACATCAATACTAAATTAAAATACATAATGCTATAAATGAAGATCTTTGTAACATCGTCTTCCTAAATAATCGAATACACATGTGTAATATTAAATTTGATCAAAATTGGTAATTATTATACTTTCAGAACAATTTTTCATGCTGACTTTACTTGCAGCCCATTTTTTTTTTTACTGGCACGGTTTTAAAAAAAAAATATTGTATGTGGTTGCAAAAAAACTACACTGGCAAAAAATGAGATTGTTTGTTCATATTATGAGCGTGAATTTCGTTATTTTTACAGAAGGTAGAAATTCACCTAATAAAATTAATTCATAAATAAAAATATAAAAGTTTCGATTCTAAATACTTCCATAATAATAATGTATGGGCGTATCACGCGCGGTCTTTAATCTCACATCACATTTTATCATCACATTCTCATTTATTCCAGATTGATTTACAATAAGTATATATTTACAATAAAATGGCTGTATTGTTCATTTCAATTCTGTGGGCATATACATATTTTTATCTACCATTTTAACATCACTACCGAAATGATGGTCGATTTTATTCGCAGCTACCAAGAGCGTGAACTATCAATTCTTTACCATTCAAAGTAGGCTGGCGCTCGCTTTTTCTACAGTTAAAAGATGAAGAAAAAGGTTCTGTTTCTGATAAATCGCTTCGACTTTTGTCTCGCTCTTTCAATTACAGAAAAAGCAAGATCCAGAGCAAGTGCGAGAGAACTTTGAATGGTAGAAAGAGTTCATATTTCGCCCCCTAAGTCGTGCAATATTTTTTTCCTTGTTTTAATATATTGGACTCACTTCCTAACCCAATTTTTTTATGTGTCTAAACAATTTTATTTTCATAGATGTAGTAAAAACCTTGTTTTTTTTGTGTTGATGCACAGCCAAACATTCGATAAAAAAAGCACTTAAGTAATGGCGATCCTCTTTTTATGACAGTAAAAAAAAATCTATTTTATGTGTCAATGGAATTAACAATGGAAAGCACATAAATAAATTTAAATCTTGCTATGCAAAATAAACTGAATGAACTAAATAAATACGCAGAACCACAGAAGTCGTGGCCCTATTTACGTGCATAGGATTGTAAAAACGATTATTAGGAAAGACCATTTACAAGATGTCAAATGCAGCATAATAATGTAGACAGGCTTACAACTATTAGTGCATATGCCCCAATTGAATTTGATTCTTACGACAATTTAAAAACATAGCTTTAAGACCATAATAGGAATATATAGTAATTTATATTAAATGTAAAGTTGCCAGTGTTGCCAGTTAGGTTCTTTTCACATGCCTGCGACATTTTGATTAATTGGTTTTATTTGGCTAGCGTGCGCACCGTGAGATACGATGACATGTCTAATAAAAAAAACCGAAAGAGTTATGATACGCATGTTAACTTTTAACGATGAGTAAAGTCTCACGGTTAAAATTCACCATAAATCTTAATTTGAAATGAGAAGAGTTCTGTGCAGTTCTGTGTCTGAGCATTGGCAGCAGACTCAATGACATGAAATATGCATATTTCAAAATACAACCCTATTGCGCTCAAGATGAAGATCGGAGAAAATGTTGTCACGGTACGCATACAAATCTTCCAGGTTGCAAATTACGAAAAGTTACAAAGTCGTAATTACATTCAGGTAATTTACTAAATATTATTACAACAAATCTGAACGTAAGGAATCCCGAAAATTATATTACACATTTCACACAAAATCTCATTTAGATTCCGAAATATGTGTAAGTACGCCTATGTCACTTAAGTAAGCACTTTCAAGCAACTCTTATCTTTGAAATGTGGAAATACGTGTGGGGGAGATAGCCAAAGTTTGCAACGGACGAGTGGTTAATAAGGTTCATGCACATTTTTATTTTAGTGGATATATAGATTTGTAGTTGACAATCCAAGAATTTCTGTGAAAAATTATCAAAAGCAGATAACAACGAAGTTACAACGATTTTTGTACATCATACACAAAAAAACGGTCGCGAAAGAAGCAGAAATGCCTACTTACGTAGAGTAAGTGAGTGTGTTGTCTGTCACTTTTCGACGTCATTTGCCATAACCGCAAAGCGACCGCGTTTTAAACGTGCCAAAAAGGAAACTTCAATAACTTCGTTATTTCTTAACGGATTATACTCATCCAAAAAAAAGAAAATAATCTATAAGTCCTAGTGCACACGCCTATACGTATACTTAGAATTTAAATATATTTTGCGTGCATGAGCCTCATTTCGAAATTTCAGAAAAAGGCCAATCAGTTATGTTTGAAGTAAATATGCTCGTGATATACTCTACAAATGCCACTTTACAAGAGCGCAATGTAAAGAACGTCATGTGATAAAAACCTTATCATGAAATGAAAAACTGACGCTACAAACCTTACACATTACAATTACATAATTAAGTAAACCTCGTAACGTATGAAATTAAGACGGACGCACAGTCAGTACAAAATAACTAAGCTTTACGATATGGAATACAATATGTTTGGGAATTCATCGAATATGTCACAAATATGTCGGTTTTCCATCCTCGCCGAAACGGTACAAGAAATTAAATGTACGCCAATAAATTACTTATGATCGTTACGGTACTGAACAAAATAGTAGAACTAGGAACACTAATCTGAGATATGTCATCTGCAAAACATTAAGATTTGTCCACTTACCACGCACATGTTGTTCTTTATGTGTGCGTTTACATGAGTACAAGTTTTTTTTTCGTTGTGGTTTTGTATAAATGTGTCCTGTCGTGTTCATACCCTCAACAAGCTATGAGGATTATCGTTTTGATGTCTCTAATTCTACATGAATACTCGAAGTATAAAATACATAATTTGTAGTGGGTACACTGTGTTAAATTAAATTGTTCTGGTCTTAGAAGAAACTGTTGTCGCGCGATCTCCTACACAAATAAAGAAAAAAAATACACCTCCTACATAAAAAAAAAAAAATAAGAGTAAACCGTTTTCTACCCCTAAACATTAACCGCCTCCAATGATTTTTTTTAAATCTGATTATTCATGTCTCTATGCCTCTACGCTGTACTTTTTTGAAATTTCGTTATAGTTCCAAAGTACAATTTTTTTAAATGTAAATTTTGAAAGAAACAAACACGTCATCGCGTGGACGTAAAGTCTGTACCAAAATTCACGAATATTGTGTCCTGGGTTGACCGATACTCATATACCAACAATGACGAACTTAAAGATTTTGATATAAAAACTCTATGTCGCCGTGCTAAAGCTTAATTTAGATTGAGAAGTCTAGAGACGTCTATTTTGCCGCTTCGAATTAATTTGAAAATCGAAATTATTTTAATCGTGTAAGGGGTCTAATTAGATCTCATTGAGCTCGGAAGTTTTTGAGAACTGACGCTACACCCCGTTGATACTTTATCAAAGGTAGAGAGGCATTAACGTTTCCAAACATATAAAACAAGAATGTACGAATTCGGATAATATTTAGATAGAAAAGTTTTCTCCTGTTTGCATGAAAACCGCGTAATTTGCTGGCAAAAGTCGCGCGACAACGATCTCTTAACATAAAACAGATCTATCGCTACAATACATTGATATACATGGATATGTAGAATAATACACTAACATAAGTCGAAAATAAAACTCAATATTGCACTGAAATCGAACATTAAAGCCTCATTCAGACTAGCGACAACACGCGTTTTTAAAATCGTACGGATGAACAGCGCTGTTTTATACATAGTTCGTTCGTTTCGTTATTACTTATAGGGGTTAATATTGGTTCACTTGAAGAGTGTATAAGAGTCACCAATGTACTGATTTTGTATTTCTATTTATAAAATCTTCAAATGCCGCAAACTAAGCACTGGAAAGCACTGTCCAATTGACACACATAAGAAATACCTACTGGGAAATAAATAAAAATTGATTGAGTCAACGGAGTTCCTAGATATGGCAAAGCGTATCCCCCAGATTTTATTATTTTATTATGGTTATATATTACTATATATACTATTTCAGATATCAATGTACTTTACCGTTTCTGAGCAAATCTATCAATGTGACATTTTGACTAGCAACACAGAGATAATCAAGTAATTACAAGACAAACATTACATTAGTAAGACAGGCCTCATGGCTCAGTGGTAGTACGACTGCCTCTTGAGCTCTTGGTCATGGGTTCGATCCCTATCAACCATCTAGTTTCCATAGTACAAGCTTTACTTAGTTTGGGCTAGATGGTGTTGTGTGAAATGTCCATCAATATTTATTTAATTAAAACATACACCGGAAACGCGCGATTACCGCTCTGTCTGAACCGGCTCTGAGGGTGGACCAACGTTCGCCGCTAACTGATTGACAGTTTTTAATCAACGACCAATCCGGCAGTCACCACCTTGCCGATCTCAACACGCCTCATTAGAAAAACAATGTTACTTCTTTACTTAATACATATAAGCTGCATTTTTTTAAACGTACCAAGTCAAGGTATATTATATATATGGTGAATTAGAGTTGCAGGCTATAAGTCTGTAGGTGGTTTAATAAATTCGGTTCTATATCTCTGCAGAAATACACATAGTATCCTGTATAGCACACATTTACGTTGTGTAGAGGTCTACAACTCTACGTAATTATAATAATGAGTTCATGTACATGTATCGGAAAACGCGTGTCGCTAAAGACAAAACTAAAAAATCTAGATAGTGCAATATAGATCACCAATGCGTCACTAGAAAGTTACATCAGTTGTGCACTAGTTTTTGATTGGTATAGTTTATCTAGTTACCCTATTGAGAAGCACGTTAAGCTCGTCAGTTATTGGAACGCCTCAGGATCAGACCAGGTTAAAAAGGTCGTGTATGTTAAAAGAGGATTTTAAACTGTGTTACATATAGATTATTTTAGTTTGGTTTGGTTTGTCCTACCGTACGTAGAGAGCACTTTATAATAAAAATGACGGTTATTTGGAATTGCTGATATATTTGCCTCATAGTTTTAAATGTTTACTTCGATAGAAACCTAGATCTACTTACTGTATTATAACAACACATTTGTATAAAATTTTGTTATTACCTCATAAAGAAGTACGAGCTCTTGTATTGAGAGTACAACGGATTGGCTGCTCTTAAAAACTTGGATCTGACAATACAATTATCAAAATAATGTAGTTAGTTTATACTTTCAGTGTTTTTTTTTTTTTAGTAAGTGATTAAAAAAAAAACATTGTGACATTCCCGTTGACGCGAACACTCAAGTCATTCACGACAAAGGTCAAAGTATCGACGAGCTTCATCCTCGCCCACACCGTCGCTTAATATCAGGCGAGTTAGTGGTCAATCGTAATCTATCTTGCGTAAAAAAAATCGCTGAGTCCAAGGGGCTAAGTATGGTTTGCAGTCAACTTTGAGCTAGCGTCTAAGCGACTAAGAGCTAAGAACTAAAATAGAACTAATTTAACTCCGCTTTTCAAACACAAGTTAACCAGCGTATAGGGTAACGCGTGTGTAACGCACGCAAGCAAATTCAGTACGAGTTTCTATATTGTTTTATATCTACTCGATCGAGTTCATACAAACTACGATTTTTATGGAATCAAATCCATGTAATGTCAGTACTGACTATAATTTCATACATTTCACAGTTTAAGTTAACGCGGTCGAGTAGGTAGGTAAAAACATTATTAAAACTCGCAAGATGCCCTCACGTCGATTATGGGTTGCGTGGTGATCTAGTCCCAAGACGTTACAGTACGTGACATGGTTCCTCAGTTGTTTTACAGCCTTACATAAGGCATACACCATATAATGGGTAGTTACAGTAAATTGATTGGTTAATTATTTTTAAATTCATTATTATTTAGCTAGCCGCCCTATACCAAGCACTTTCTTATGCGGAATCATATAATGAGATCACACACACACATACACACATGTGTTGCAACATTCATTTCATAGGAAATTAAAAACGTCTTACATTTAATTACTTTAAGCATTTACATAATAATGAAACAAGCAGAGACATACGCGCGTTTAAAACCAAAACATCATTAAAATTATTTACAAAACTAGTTCCCATCCCATTTTCATCTGAGTGGCGCTCCTATTTGTCGATATGTAGGACGTGATATTATTTTCTATCGATATCGATAGACACTTCAAATATAAAAAAACTGAAGTTTTTTATTCGTTTAAAGAGCAGTTTTTCAAGAGATCCCACCACCCAGTCCGACTAGATCTTGCATTATTCGTTATATAAAAATTCAATAAGCACATATTTGTGCGTATGTCTCAACTTCAACAATGTTTTTTATACATCAAACAAGTTAATGAGTGAAAACATTAAGGTACGAGAATAAGGCTACACGTTGCAGTTACGTCTATATACAATCAACATATTTACAATTTAGAACATTCTCAATTGAAACAATGAACACAATCTATCAGGGTTTACAGTTACGTGGCATTACTTGCCAGTTCAAATGAAGCCAGTTTCATACAGTCTACTCATAAATATGAAGTGATATCACTTTCCTTTTTCGTTTCAGATCTGTAATAAATAATGTAAGCAGTTGTTGGAGAGCTATTTCACAACAGTATAGAAATTAAGTTTGTTTTAAAACAAAATATCGATGTGCCTTTAAATTGCTATCGATAAATTTCATATCACTATTTTACAGATATGAAATAATAATATTAAGAAATAATAAAAACATGATGGATTATTTTCTACTTATATATAATATGAATATGAAAATAGAACAATAATGTAGAAAATTAGCTTCCTCTCAGATAATTTATCATTTAAGTTTTTATTCGCTAACACAAATCTTAATGAGGAACAAATTTAATTTTGAGACGCGAAGCTCGATTCACAGCGATTTTCGACTTTAGAGTCAAGGCAGTTATGTCGATATTTTAAATCCGTTGACATACGATAAAGCTCAATATTCGCTCGAAAGAAATATCACGATGGGTTTTCTTTAACCTTAGGCGTCGTACAAAATAAAAATACAACCGACGTTACGAAGTTATCGGAAAGCCAGTCTTGTCTTACAGTTACTATAGCAAAGGAAAAGCTTGGACAGGTAAGTTTATTGGACCCAAATGTATTTAGATAATAAAAGATTAAGGCTCAAAAAAGGTTTTAAATCATTAAGCTGCAAAATTAAATGAAACATAGTTAAAAACTAAATGATACCTACGCATTTTTACTGAGATTATATGGGAGTGTACACTAAATGCCATACAAATAAACTAATACGAGATGAAACTTAAGTATCGTGGTATCACAATATATTGCAAACTAGCTGCGCCCTTTGGTTTCGCCCGCTTACTTATGAAAAATAATTATGGTGATGATGAAACGTACTCTATTTCCTTTTCTAGGGTTTGATGGATACGTCTATACCAAATCTTATTACCACCCATTCTGCCATTTAGAAGTATGAAACAGACAGAAAGACAATTGCTCTCGCTTTTATAGTATTGGATGTGCGTTACACAATATAAGAAATTCAGGATAATGCCTAAAAATGTTAGATCCACTCGTTCAGAGAAACAACAAATAATAAAAGCATATAGTCGAGCCCACAGTGTGCCTTGTGTGCCTTTTCTACCATTTTCTGGCGATCAAATCACTCAGCTGATCACACTTGCCTATACTTATTTCAGGTTAATTTGCCTAAAATGTAGGTTTTCATATATGTAGCCTGTTTCATATAGCCTAAACGATTTGAAAGATGTTGTAAGATTTGACTCATATTCGTAATGTTATAAACATTTTGGTTATACATATTGTGTTAAAGAGTGAAAAGCAGTTAGAGCGCAAGCATCTCCACTCATTCAGAGACTTGTCCTTGTCGCACTGTAGAATATTGGAGTTACGATATCACACGAATAACAATTATTAAAAATCCATCTAAAATACATTTAAAAAAAACTTATTTTGTATTGTTACATTCTGAAAGTTTTTTAGACTAAATTGCTCAATTTTTTATATATACTGGAATTATAAATTGTCGTTGTAGGAATATTGCTCGCGACTCATTTTACAATAATACATTGTAACTCAACAACTAATCAAATTGGGATAAAAACCTTAAATCAATTACAATACAGCAGAATTCCAAATGATGGCTACAACGCGGTTTACGCATATATTTCCCCCGCTGTTTTTTTTTTTTGTTACGAACGATAAAGACCAACAAAGCATGGGTAAAAAATCTCGGTGACATGAACATTCAGCGAGAAAGAGCAACACATAAAATATTTTGAGCAATAATATATATATATATATTTTATCATCCCTGTTTTTGTACAAACTGTCCCACTGCTGGGAACGGGCCATCTTCTCATTGTGAGAAGGGTTAGGCCAATAGTCTGCCACGGCCAAGTGCGGGTTGGCAGACTTCACACATCTTCAAGATCATTGAGGACTCTCAGATATGTAGGTTTCCTCACGATGTTTTCCTTCACCGTTTGAAGTTGGCGGCAATCAACAATACGCACATAACTTCGAAAAGACAGAGGTGCGTGCCGTGGGATTCGAAACCAGGACCTGAGGATCGCAAGTTAGACGGTCTCACCACTAGGCTGCCGGAAACTTCAAATAATATTAATTTTGTTAAACAACATATCTAAGTATATGAGATGATACTGTATAGCATTCTATAACATCTGTGCTCGTGGCTAAATAAACCAATCCGGGAGCAACAGATGCGGTCACATTTTTGACATGCTAAGATTTGTGAAGAAAGCAGCAGCTGTGGAGATATGATGTAATTTTATTCGCACACACTACATACTTGCATGCGCAATAATGCGAATAACTATGGTCTGAGCATACATATCGCTGAGCACATCTTAAAGATGTGGTTTATTAAAAATGTATAAATGTGGACAACATGATAGATTCATTCGAAATTGTGCTGTATGCAAATGCAAATCTAAATAAGGCTTATATTTCTGCAAGCCTAGCTCGGGAAGTAGACAAATTGTCTTTATACCATTTTAATCACCTGTCAGTGGAGATAACTGTATTCTATTATGATTTCCACTGATAAGGGGATAAAGGCAGCGAAAAGACAATAACGTATTTGCAACTTTTTAATTTCCTCGTAAAAAGCTATAAACAAATAGATCGGTTTAACATAAACATAAAAAATAAATAAATAAGGCAGTAACAAGGAACTTCAATTTAATGTTAAATACTGCATTACGGCGTGGCACGCTACACACATGCAGTTAGCTACGCTTTGTATGGAAATATACATGGATCAACGCATTGCAGCCGACTCTACATACGAGTGTTTAAAATAGGAATGCTTTGCTTCTGCCTGCATATTCTAGGCATCTATGAAATTTCAACTTTACACTTACTTTACTGAAAAAAATTGATCATCCCCTCGCCAAAAATATAATTAAATCCTTATAACGCAAAAGTGTAAGTAATTTCTTCATTAAATAGGTTCATAGGATTCTTCTAGGCAAGCGCGCACCATCGTAGACCGTAACTGTCGCTTAACACCAGGTGAGTTGACGGTCAAGCGCAATGTTATTTAGGAATTAAAAAAATTACATTACATTAAACTTTTAAGCTTCTTGTTCCTTATAGTCTACTTCCTGTGCTAAGCGTACTGTTTTTTTTTTTATAAGTTGTTTATCGACTTGATGTAATTAACAGCGACAAATACAAGATTTTCTTACAAAAATAACAAATAATATGATCACATCGAGACAGCGAAACGCTGGCTAACTTATGTTTATAGACGTAATATATATGTCGCCGCCGGATGGATAAATTCGTCAGTCAGTAAAACGAGTAGGCGGAGTGAGACAACTTGATCGATCATCAGACACCGACCGACACCGACAGCGTCGTTTAGCACTTTTTTTGAATGCAGTAAGGATTTCTTGGTGGCGGGTAAAGCTACGGGATGCAGCTAGTGATATATACAACCTTCAGTGACAAAAATCAGTAGGTTAAAGTTAATTGTTTTTATAACAAAGAAAACTTTCCAGGGGTCAAGATTACAAGCAGCCAACTTGCTGAACATTGAATTTGTCTAGAAGTCCAACTAAACTCAGTTTTATTAATTGCCTAGCCGTTCAACTGAAGGACGTATTCGTATTCATTCATTCGGCGACGACACATATATATCGTTGAGGAGATAAGCACCAGCTCCGCGGGTATTTATCCCCTCTACGATAGATAAACTAGCTAAAGGCCTGAGGCCAATACAGGCCCTCAATAGATCATCTTTCGGCGGCTTCAGACGCCTCTGTGCTCTCTAATACTTTTGTATCTAAAACTGCATCTGCAGGGCTGTTTGTTTGTGTCTCAGACTTATCTTGTAAGGATACTTCGTTGAGTTTTTCTGTAATCTTGTTTAAGTCTTTTGTTTCTGGTATAGGGGAATCCCCAGATTTTACTCCATCGGCAACATTTGAACTAGGCACATCTTCCAATTTCAAATCGGAAGTTGAAGTTACAATTGGAAATTCAGTAGTTTTTATAGACGCATCCGTAACCGTGTTACTTATATTCTCGAACGCGTCCGTAACATTTTCCAACGCATCTGTAACATTTTTAAATGCATCTGTAATGTTTTCGAACGCCTCCGCAACGTGTTCGATCGTATTCGTAACATTTACAGGCGCATTCGTAACGTTTGTAACTGATGCAAACGGGTCCGCTGTTTTCATAGTATCTGTTACCATTGGTGAATTTTCTTTAACAACCACATCCGTTACCTCTATAAACTGTAAACCTTGCCCGTCTGTAACTTGTCCACTCATAACTTGATCGTCCGTAACTTGCCCGTCAGGAGGTGTGAGGTCGGCGGGCGGCAGTGTGCCTAGGTCAAGGTTAGCATTGACGATATTAGCGACATCTGCTGGCGACATCCCCGACATGGCGGTTAGGAGATTCGTGGCCAATGAGACGCACTCCTCGTCGCGACCCGCTAGCAAATCTGCATCTAGAGGGGAGGAACCTGAAACAAAATAAGCTGTTTGAATAATGATCTACTGACACTAAATTTGGAAGACACTGACAGACGGTGAATACTTTTCAAAATGTACGACCGTGAGAATTCAAACGTACAGTATTTAGAAAAATAAAACGTGTCCATTAACCCCATATTAAGCCATGGGTCACTCATGTCCTTTTTAAGTGGAACTCGACTGTAGAATCAACCTCAATGTCCCGTTTCATTAAATGAGCAGCGAAGGTCCATTCAGAAAGAGCTCCTAATTACTAACCTGCATTTCCTTCGCCCTCATAGGGCCAGTAGTGTGCGAACGGGTCTGCGGGAGCCAACGCAGCCCCCAGTGTGTCGAACTGTGCCCAGCTTTCCCCACCTGGTGCAGGGTCGGATCCAGGGGGGGAGTCGTTGCCCCATGCTGCAACGGAAATAAGGATAGATAAAAATACTAATATAGATAAGCACGAGATACTTGAACTGGATATTTCATAGTTTTCAAAAGTCTAACGCGGTCTGTGATGTTATTTATGTTTGTTATATTATACACAAAAAACAGACAGTCAGCACACTACCACACATTTCTTATTGAAATGACTGAAATCCGTACTAAAAGATTTCAGTTCACATTCTTGATGCGTACTGCATGGGAGTGGAACTCTCTGTCGCACAAAAACATGGTAAGATTTATATTTATAGAATAGACGTCAAGATCATCTGAGCATAGATTCGATCACATTGCAATCATCCGAACTTGGATGCGATTACATCATGATCATCCGAATTTAGATGCGATCACATCACGATTCGAACATAGATGATTGTGACACAATTCGATTCCATGAAACTAAATGTTAAAAATAATTGTAGGCGTTTTGGCGGGAACGTCTTAGAACGTGTTGTTGCTTTGTTTTATTTTCCTAAACTTGTGTTATTTTGAACATTAATGCTATAAAAATGGTGGTGTTTTATTCATTAAGTGTTCGATAAAGTGCGTGAGTGTGGGCAAGTGAAATAAAGCAGTAAAACGTTTGATTGTACGTTGTCGGCAAAACTCCATAGAAGCTTCTAGTAAAGTCGCCACCACTTTACTGAAGCAGGACTCGACTTATAAATTGACTGTATAGGTATACGTGACTTAGATTGTGACTAGAACATTTACAACTTGTTTTATTCAAGAAACTTGTAAAAAACCTAATACTTGACACTGGCAAATGCTTTAATGCGGGTCCAATACAAAAAAAGAAGAAAATAATTGTAATCTGTAAGTTACATACGTGACCCCTCCCCGAGCACGTCACGCAGCGCGTCCGTAGGTGCAGCTGCCTCCTCGCCTTCCGGAGCGTCATCCCACATCCTGACAAAATTATTCCACATTACACACTAAACGTTACGCACGACAAATAAAAAAAACCGGACAAGTTCGAGTCAGACTCGACCACCAAGGGTTTCGTACAAACTAGTATATAAAAGGGGGAAATTATATAGTTGTATAGTTGTACCCCCCTTTTTTCTGGGTCTCTTACCGCCCCCCTTTAGGCATGCAGCGCCCACAAGGGGCGTTATCGCCCACTTTGGGAAAGACTGCTATAAACGAAAAGAATTTGAAATAATTATTATGGCACTTACCTAAATATAAGTCAGTTAAATATGTACTCACTCATCATCGAAACGCTGACCCGCGAGCTCTAGGAATCTGTTTTTGGCAGTATTCATTTGCTGGAAATTTAAACATTTTAATTAGACATTCGAAACAAGAATCATGGTGACTTTTACGAGTCGATAATATTACAACAAATTGAAATAATAATAAAAAAAGACCCGGTCAAGTGCGAGTCAGACTCACCCACCGAGGGTTCCGTACAAACTAGTAGATAAAAGGGGGAAATTATACTTTTTTTTTATATTGTTCTTCATAAACCGAAAAATAGACATCATAAATTATATTTAAAAACCTGTTTTAGCTTGTGCTAATGAAGCTCTTTCATATGATATGATGATGATACGGTTAAAGCACTTAAAAATTTGGACCCTCCTTCCTTGCTCAAAGACCCTATTTTTTGTTATTAAATTAAAAATGTAGTTTTCGGAATTTTCCCTTTATATGTACTTTAGGACAATGCTTCTTGCACAAAAAAATTTACAGTTATATGTCAACGGGAAGTACCCTATAGGTTTTGATTCTCTTGCGAGTGTCGAAATGTGCGTTTTTGGCGACATATTCGTCTGTAACTTTTTTCTAATGAAAACTGAGATTCGATTTTTCTCTCTGCAGCAAGAGAATATGGATCTGGGTATATGCTTTTAACTTCAACTCGATTCCTTCACGCGTTCTCGAGATACAGGTCTTGACAGACAGACAGACGGACAACAAAGTGATCCTATAAAGGTTCCGTTTTTTCCATTTGAGGTACGGAACCCTAAAAACGATTGTAAAATACGATGATAACGACATTATAGAGATACATGTAAATATTCTACTTATAGCCAAACTGTTTCGGTTTAGATTTTTTTGAACTCGTTAATAGCCTTCTCACAATGAGGAGATGGCCCGTTCCCAGCAGTGGGACAGATTCTAAAAACAGGGCTGATAAAAAAAAACAAAAAAAAAAAATTGCCTTGCGCCTGATCGCCAATTCGCCTGAAGCTAAAATACTCGTGATCTACAATTCTACAATGGAGATATATTACTCATTATCATCATCATCTCAGCCATAAGAAGTTCACAGCTGGACATAGGCCTCCCCCATGGATTTCCAAAAAAGACCGATTGGAAGCGGCTTGCATTCAGCGTCTTCCCGCCACTTGTATGAAGTCATCTGTCCATCTCGAGGCTAGTCTTCTTACTCTGCACTTGCCAGTGCATGGTCTCGACTTGAGAACTTTTCGGCCTCATGGCCATCAGTTGTACGTGCTATGTACCCTGCCAACTGCCACTTCAACTTGCTAATTCGCTGTCGGTGACTTTCGTATGTCTACGGATCTCTTCAATTTTGATTCTATCTCGCAGAGAATGCAAGCATAACCCTCTCCATAGCTCGATGCGTGATATATTATTTTTAACACACACATAATAACATACAAAACAATTAACCTCTACTTAAAATTTCTTCTGGACAATCTGTTAAATATAAACTTCACAATTTCTCAATTCTTTTCACAATGTCGACTACTCCATGCCGAACGTATTACGTTACCTTGTTATCTTCGTCATCTAATCCCAGTCCATCTGCTATGAATTCTGCCGAGTCAGCTGCGCCCGCGCCTGCCACCTAACAAATACAAATAATGTAAATAAAAATGACTTGGGTAATATAGTCACAGAAGACAACGTCACCCAATTTTTATGAATGTTTATTAAAGCACGTGTTAAAAATACGTGAATTATTTAGTCTACCATTAATAATTATAATTAAGTGGAAGTGTTAAAGGGCATAACGCTGCGAGTAGCGTTTAGTAAAAGCGCAGCACACCTCTTGACACCCTTAGCCACCCACACCAATGTTGCTTCTCCGGCGCCAATATGCGGCACCTCTATGGGGGGGGGGCATTCAGTGGGTGGCAAGTGATCAACTGCCTCAATATTTTTGGGGAATGAGACAAAGTGGTTAGGTGCCGTGTTCTCATTCTGATGCTCCCACACAGAAGTACTTAACGCATCTTATTCACTGTGTGGGAGCATCAGCCAATAAACTAGTTTTCTAATTCATAACCATTTCATCACAATAGACAAAAAACGTGTTGGCTTCGGCCCCACTAATGCTTTCCAAAGATCCGAGCTTGACCCGTGTACAAATTTAAATAAAGGTTATTATAATTATAATCTCAGTGCCAAGTACTAAATCACACGCCAATGAGTCTTGATATGTTTTAAAACCGCCGTACGCAGTCGAAACTGTAGTCGGTAGACCAAATAATCGAAGTTTTACCTGAGCGTGCTTTTAAGATGATTATAAAACTGAGACATGTATTTGTTTATTTTGATAGGAAAAATGTTAAAAAAAAAGTTTTATACCGGCGACAAAGAAGTGATATATCATATATTCTCCTACTCCTCAACCAATTTAAAAGATATCGAAGAAAAACTTTTCTTTAATTATTTCTCCTACAAATTCATGGCTCACTATTCTATTATCCCTATTCAGTAATTTTATATGTTTAAAAATGTTGTGATGCGCGAGAGAGTTATCTGCGCGCTTTGAGCACATCCTTATCCTTAATATAAAATTTGCGATCACCGCATTACTTTTCTCAATATCATTGGGTGACGTGCGTGAGAGATATAGAAACAATCGCCGTAGCCAAAAACCAGATGATCAATCATTTATTTATTAATATTTCACTTGTTAGTTCGCAAGATCGCAACAGACATGGCTGACGAACAAGATTCGCTGAGCTATATCCAAAATAAGTAAAATTTTATTGCGGTATCTACAATAATTTTACGGCCCTAGAACCACTGCCAGTATTCCCCAAGGCGCATATAACCCGAAGACATGAATTGGTGGTGTTTTTTTTTTTTTTTAATTCAGTAATAGGCTTACTCTTGACCGCTAACTCGACTGATATTTGACACTTATGAATGATTATGCACAACTGTATAATTTTTGTATCTCGCTTACACTCATTGAATTTCTATCGAAATCTTTGTTCTGTACCTCAGCCAATAAAAACGCATTACGACCCTATATCGCATTTGCTACTATTGAGGTGTTTTGCTCGAGGTTGTACACCAACGACTACTTTAACTAAGTATAGAAAGTATATATAGCACTGCCCAATATGTGTAAGATCATAAACAATAATATTAAATATCTTGTAATTAAACTATCCCGTACAAAACATTCCGTTAAAAGTAACATTAATAAGTCCGTAATTTTACTCAAACCAACTGCAAAACTTACACTTGCATCATAGTATGCGGTCAGCCTGTCCGATATACTGTTCTCCGCCTGGAATAAACAAATTAATTTACAATCAACTCTCAAACAGGATTCATTTACACTACTCGTATGTGGCCCGATAAAATTAATTCCTATGTTAATCTACATAAATAAACATACACACATACATATATAAAGGCACACCTATTTTTCACTAACTAGGCTGTTGGATGCCACGTTTGGCACTGTTAATTATGTTAATAATCTTTAAACCAATTTCTTACCTCGTAACTGTTCTCTGAAGGGTAGCTTCCACCCTAAAAAAGAAAGAAATCCAGGTTTGAAAATGAATACTTTGGATGGTGCATTTCTCATTCAACTGGTTCATTTTAAACTAGATACCGAAGTCCTTGCTACGTAGCTCACGACGCTAATATATAGGAACACTAACAGTCTGTTATTATTAATAACAAACAGTAAGAAACCAACCACTTTAATTCCACTGTCATCATGAGAACTGCTATCAGAAAAGACTAACTTAGATACCATAATTATGTTACATAAGTTAGTCATTTCTGATAGATAATAATCCATGCGTCTTTAAAACGCGAGTGAATTGGTTTCTTCTAGTTAAGCGCGTTCAGACCCAATCGCTTATCATCAGGTGAGTTAGCGGTTAAACGCAGGCCTATTACTAAATAAATAAAAAACTGTATAGATGCAATTTTATCCTGTGCGAAATGGAAACTCTTGCTCTAATGTTTGGCGACTTTTGACTAGGGTTGCCACCCGTACTTTATAATAAAGTATTGTACGTTATTTCAGGTAATTGTACAATACAATAAACAATAAAGTACACGAAAATACTTTATTTCGCATGATTTGATTTCTTTGGGATTTTAAAAAGTTTAGTCGTATTTTTTCATTAAACGTTTCTAAACTGCAAAAAGCAACAAAAAATATGTTTTAAACATAATAATAAAGAAAAATGAATTGTACTTTATTTTAATACTATGTACTTTTTTTTCTTACCTGTAATAACCAATGTACTTTAACTGCAAGAAAAAAAGGTGGCAACCCTACTTGTGATCACCGGGTCGTGACATACTGACCAACGGTGTGGCGAGCTGATGCAGCACTGGTTCCAGTTTGTCTGCGAAGGCCTCCCAGCGCGCGGCGACTGCGGGCGGCAGTGTGACACACTCACACACCCCGCTGTTACATATCGCGGAGAGCACGAGGGTAACGTGGCCCATGTACCCGGCGCGCGGGCCGCCCTCTCTGCACACATAATATATAAATATGGGTATTTGTACATCAACATTAATCATAATCATTTTATTAATAACACATGTTACAAGTCAAAAAATAAGAGATAAATTACAATACATAGTATGAGTACAGTTTTGTACTAATCAGTTACAACTGATTCCATATATCCATTACACAATAGATTATATTAAGTTTATCAAAATCAATATACAACATGTCAAAATTAAATAGTGAAAGAATTTCAATCCAATTATATTACATTATATTGTATATGTCATAAATTCATCAAAGGTGTAGAACGTCTGTTCAACAAGCCAGCGCCCAAGTGTTGCTTTAAACCTTCCCATAGTTGGAACCGAGATGATATCCTCCGGCAGTTTATTATAAACCGCAGGGACCATAACGAAGAGTCTTACCGAAAAACATCACACAAATTTGATCAATACTCAACATATTTCATCAACTTCTCGGTGACACGACTGACACGTAATGAAACTTGCTGATATAAGAAAACGAATTTGAGATGTTGATCAAAGTTGAGCAACGTTGTTCAGTAAAGCCGTTAGTTTGTAAACAATGCACAACCAAAATAAAATTGAAACTTGTGGAATGTTAATAAACAAATATTAATTTGAACAAGAGTAAGTTAAAAAAACTCAAAAACGGCAAAAAACCACTGAACCGATTTTGATGTAACATAGCTAAGAACACTATCAATTCCTCTGTCAAAAAAAACTAAATCAAACTCGGTACATTGATTTGAGAGCCACAGACAAATACACACGTCAAACTTTATAACACCCTTCTTCTTGAGTCGGAGGTTCAAAATATTAGGTAATGTTTTGATGACATTACTAGGTGCGCCCCGCGGTTTCACCCGTGATGTGATGAAATACGGTAATGACGATCATAAAATCTAGCTTATGTTCGTTTCCTGACCCTCGGCTGTATCTTCACAAAATTTCACGACCATCGGTTCAGCCGTTTAATCGTGAAAACGTAACTAACAACCCATAAAGAGACCGGCAGACACAGTTACTTTCGATTTTATAATATTAGTGAAAATATAGTTTACTATAGGAATCCTTTTCGAAATAAATAAATAAATATTTGTGGACATTTCACACAACACCATTTAGCCCAAACTAAGCAAAGCTTGTACTATGAAACTAGATGGCTGATAGAATACATATATACTTCTTTTTTGTTGTAAATATATACATATGATACATAGAAACATCCAGACACAGAACAAACATCCATGCTCATCACACAAATGTTTGCCATGGGTGGGGATCGAACCCACGACCTACGGCACAGCAGGCAGACATACTACCAACTGCGCCACAAGGCCATAAAGATGTTTATCGTCTCGCAAATTTAATAAGGATAAAAGTTTCTTCACACTGTTTTAATATGTTGTATGGTTTGGCAGATAACACAAAAAACTAACACAATCTTTATTTTTAACAGTTACAATGTATATGAAAAATATAGTTTGGAGCGAATCTACCAAGCATACGAAAGGGACGTACTGGTTAGGTACGAAAACGGCGCAAGAGCGGAACGGGAACAGGGCGGGATCGTGAAGAAGCGGGTATTTTTCTAAATGCACGAATTAGCGGGTTTCCGCTAATTTACATCACAGCCAAATTTTAATTAAAATTTGAAACTCACTGTTGTTTGTTTTCATTTTCTTCAAAGGCGTCCATCAGTCTTGTTAACAGATCACATTCTAGCAGTAACTGAAACAAGATTTAAGCTTAAAAAAAATCATTGAAAAAAAAAAAAACTTTTTATAACAATATAAGCACCAGTATCACGATACTAGAATATAGCTACAGGCGACATCTATGTAATTCTATTTTACTATTTTAACATATTATTTGAAGAATCCCGTGGTTTTTCGATCCTCCGCGCCGAATATCCAATATTTTACTCACATTCACTGCATACTGCGTGCGGTAGGCAGGATTGGCAAGCGCGTTCCTGCAAAAAGCAACCAGCTGCGCGTGCAAGAAGTTGTTGTGCGGATAACGGAAGAACATCTCCACAAGGACGCCCGGAGTACCTGCAACCCACAGTGTTTTATGTTTTTCCTCTTGGGAAAAATATGGCGTCTAGATAAGTTTTAGAAAATAAAGCGGTGATAAGCGCTTTTCCACGTCCGCTCAGTTTCACCCGCGTGGTTATGAAAAACGAAGATGATGAACGGTGGACATGATGATGATAAAATGTAGCTTATGTCCGTCTCCAGGCTCACAGCTATCGCTACACCAAATATCACAATAATCGGTTCGGCCGATACTTACAACTTCATACTTCTCATATATTTTTGATAGTAATCATATTTAATACATAAAATTATATTTACCTACGAAATTTACACATAAAATGAGTTTGAGCTGTTTTGATACTAAACACAAAGCGTTAATTTTAGAAAAAAATTACAATTCATTTATGATATTAGGTTGTACAATCTTCCAGATTAGTTTTACATTGATGCCTACATCATCATCATGAGCCTTGTTTCTTTATGTTAGAGGATTTAGACAGCGTCATGTAGTTCATGACGCTGATGAATTATACTGTCGTTGGTCACTGAGAAAGAAAAATCCAATCCGGGCATTTTTTTGCAATTGCAGTTACCAGATATAGCTTATAATAAAAGCCTCTTCGTTTGATACCCCTCTTGTCAAAATTCTAAATACAAAAAAAAAATACAAAAAAAAAATATTTAGCAGAAAGAGTACAATTAAAACCTTAATCTTATTTACACAAACTTACCTAATCTTACTTAATCTTATTTACGCAAATGTCAAGTCTATAGTTTAGTTAGGAGGTCGAATCTGTATTACTTGCAAAGACTGTCATAACTCAGTTAAGCTAGTCATAACCATTCATGTTGCGTAATCTAGTAAGTCGAATAACTTACCCAGAGTCAACATAGTGGTTGGCACTTCCTCCACTTCTGAAGAGGCTAAGTGCGCCAATAGTGCCGCAGTTTGTATCCGCGCCGCCCCCACCGCTCCCGCCCCTAACCCCACGCCTGCAATCTCCGCGTTACCGTCTTCTTCCTACAATCAGGTGCCGGTATGAAGTAGATAAACAAACGACAACTCCTGCTAAAGGCTCTGCTGTTGATGGCAACGCGCGCGTTTGTCGTAGAGACAAACGCGAGCGCTACCATCAACAGCAGGGCCCTTATTCCGTATGACCATCGGCCGCGCTCACATAAGTGACGTGCGTGCATTGACAATGAAAATTGGCCTTTAAGTTTAAGAAACCAAAGTCTAATTTTCATTGTAGACGCACAAAGTCAAATTCACGTTATCCGGCCGATGTTCATACAGAATAAGGGCCCAGGAAGCTACGCGCAGATGTCGCGTTGGCGGCGACTCCCGTAATATCAACTTCAAAGGTCAAGTCAACATTGTTGCTTGCGGGAGCTGGACTGCTCGGCGTATACACGTATTCATGTTAGTTAAGGCCCCGCTTGTCCGCAAAAGCAGCAAAAACAGCTTTTTGAAAATTTACAAAAAAATCTTGTACTAATAATTCAAGCTCAATTTTTTTGTATATAAAATGTTGGTCTGTTAGGCTAGGGTTCTCCTGGTACTAAAACACGATTGCTAAAAAATTTCTCGAATGCATTTTTTTTTTAAATATGCCATTTTATTTATTTTTTAAATTGATCTCCAAGTTGTTTAAAGTCACCAACACCAAAGTAAGTATATCACGTAGCTATTACTTTTTTTTTGCGTTATATAGTATACGTTTTTGACACGTTTAGTGCACGTAGTTAAAAAATACATATATTAGTTTATAAAATGCAGGAACCTCGGAGTCTGTAGAGATTAATTTTATCAAATAAAATAATATTTTTTGGATAATGAGACAAAATAGGAAGGTACCGTTATCTCATTCTGATGCTCCCACACAGAAGTACCTTATCTTACTCACTGTGTGGGAGCATCAGTCAATAAACTAGTTGTAGTTGTTGTTGTTGTAGTTGTAGTCATAACCATTTCATTTCAATAGCCCCGATTTGTCAAATTCAATATTGTACAATAGTTCCATGATCCATCCACTTAACAAAAAAAAAAAGACGTGTGGCACTCGGAGACTGCCGCGGTAAAGCTATTGCATAGCATTTTTTATCAACTTATGTAATTATAATTATTTATTTATTTTATTTATGCAGTATTCCTAACACCTCCCACTCCGACCGGCACAGCGGTGATACTTTTTAGTTTTGCCATCTATCGATGAATAGCAGAACTTTTAATGACTTTTTGAAATATCACGCTTGTCTCTTTAGTTCTGCAAATCGCCTCTAGGTGGCATTGGTTGTATCGGCGTTACTGCGTTAGGTTATTTTCGTTACGGAATTTCTGGATTCGGTCTCCACGCTCAAGGCCCGCTATAGAAGCTATGCAATAGCTTAAAAACTGTATTTTTTATTTTATTTTCTGTAAAGGGCCTCTCAGTGTTGGCTTCGGCTCCACTGATGCCCATTAAAGAACCGGGCTGCAACCCGAGATTTAAGATGAATAAAGAGTCATTATAATAATAATTTCTAGCCTATGTGCAAATGACGCCCAAAGAGTCCCAGCGTTATTGTTAGTTAACTTATTGTTAGGAATAACTTACATTATGAATTGTTTTCATTCTGTGCATTGGACAATCTACGCCTAGACGCTTATTAGAAGGTCAGTGTACCAACCTGTGCGTACGTGTTGGGGTCCCGCAGTAGCGCTTGGTGTAGAAGCGGGAGGTGCGGCGCCACAGCGAGCTCCACCTGCGACCGCGACGTGCCACCCTCACTGCCTCTGTAGTTACATACGATGTCACTCGGTAGCTGTGGCTCTAGTCTCGATACTGACGATACGACCAATACTCAATACAGAATAATAAAGGGACAATGTGGTGTACTGGCCACTAAAACTCTAAAGAGTTTATATATTATTATTTGAAATTGACAAAAGAGATTTTTTTTTGTTTTTGTAATAAAAAATAAGTACATTCACAAATTTAAATGTTCTTTATTTATGTAAGAACACATTAGTGGCGATGAGACAGATATCTTGAGTTCATACAAAATCCCATAGAAAAATTGTAATTGTATTATTTCGAAATCAATATGGTTATAAAGTAATTACAATCTTAATGACCGCCGATGTCAGTTAGAAGTTGCATCGTTGAGACTGCTTCATAATCAACTCATAGCGCAGGTTTTATTGATAAAAAATTACAAAATATCTTGTCTTAGCCGAAATTTTAAGTAATACCAATATATAAGTCCCTTAGACACCGCTGGCTTAGAAATATGAAAGAAAAATATATCGTTTTGAAGGTTGAAGGTTGAAGGTTGAACATGTTGGTACTCTATATCACGACAGTGTTCGACTTTTCTATTATTTGTGTTATTAATAGTTACTAATTATTTACTAACAACACAGACTGGTGGTCCAGTAGATGTCGCAGCAGCCGCGTGCCGTGGACCAAGGCAGAGGCGCGCGCGGCCCCAGCACTGGTGAACACCGCTTGCAGAAGCGACCGCACCCCACTACTGCCCGCCAGCTTAGCTACTAGAGCCCACGACGTTCTGGAACGTGAGGCGGCGCCTTCCGCCGCGCACCCTGACAATACAAATATCTTTATTAACAAACGATTTACGCATATTACAAACATTATGAACCCCGCACTAGGACGACAAGTATCGCGGGCCTCCTATTTGACGTTAATACATTGATGGCAGACTTAAGATAGGAAAAAAACTAAAAACAAGTAGATTATATGCATGTAAACATATTAATTTAACAAAGTATTAAACCTAGTAAGTTAATAATAAAATAATAACTAGTGTCTAATAATTGATGAACAGTTGGAATCTCTAATTGAATATGTGGATGTGTGTGTGACTGTCGGTGTGGAGGGAGTGTGTGTGTGTGAAGGGGAGGGTGTAAGAGAGACAACACACGAAAAGATAGTAAAGTAAATATTTCCTGTTAGTTTTAAAAATAATACAATGGTTTCACAGTGGGCTCCAAACTCTGCAAAGCCGGTATCTTGGCAGCCCGAGGCAAATATTCCTATGTATTAATCGACGCACGCTAGTGATAACTGATAAGTAAAATTCATTCAATTTAAACCCATTATAATAAAAAATAAAAATAAAACAGTTACATTTAATGTCAGTAGTACCATTGATTTGTACCATTGAAGGTACAAGTGACACAACTTTGTGTCCTTAGTCCAGACATCCGACTAGTGGGAGCGAGCTATTACATAGTTATTTACCTGTGGCGACGAGGTCGCACAGCAATGCGCATGCGTTAGCGGAGGCGACAGCGGCGGTGCGCACGCGGCGCCGCTCTAACACACCTTCATCCGGTGGGGGAGACGGATTGTTCTGCTGCTCTGGCGATCCTGAAAACACCATACGGATAATTATTACTGTCTCAAACGACTCCTTCAACATATTTCAGGCATATAGTCAAGCAAATGACAAGGGCGAAACTCTAGAAAAATTAAGGTAGCGCCCGTTGGCTCGTATGTGGCTAGTGGGACTTCTGCAAGGGATATGATTGGGTGTGTTATATCATTTTCATAAGAGTATTATATGAGCTTCCAGCCCATTTGGATCCATTTTTATCAACTTCAAAAAGAAGGAGGTTAATTATTTTTTTAAATGTTGTTACGGCATAATTTGTCCGTCATTTATGAACCTAGTTGTATTTATTTTTTTTAGTTTGAAAGAATATACTTTCAGATTGGTCCCATACAAATTTCATCAAAATCGGTTCAGTGGTTTGTTTTGATTTTTAAAACAATACTGTGCATTTTGACGTCGATTTTTCAGTTTATTTTTTCTATAACTCTAATATTATTATAATATAACTATTTTATTCTTATTTACCTTCATCATTAGTGTGCGTGTCTGTTGCGTGGTTGTGTTTCTCGCTGGGCTCGCGCGCTCCCTTCTCTCCCTCCTCAGGGCTCGGTGCCGCGCCGCCGTCTGTAGCGTATGTGCCGCATATTATCTGGATCAGGCACTCGATGAACTGCTGCTCTTCTAGCCACTAAAATATGTGAGCAAAGTATAGGTTTAGAAAAATTCAACCCGCATTTTACCCTGGCTAAACATATTCTGTTGAAACATAGCTAAGAACACTCTCAATCAAGTCATTTTTCAAACAAAAAAAACCTTTCATCAAAATCGATTCATTTGTTTGGGAGCTACGACGCCACAGACTCGCAAACTCCCCGTTTTTCGTCGTGGGTAATTTTTTTCTCTTTTAACGAATGTAAGCTGACTACAGATGTCCACTGTTAGATTGTGTTGATGGTCAATCGTATTGTAGTAGGGCATAAGCATAATATATACATATTATGAGTATGCCCTAAGTATAACATATCCTATAACCATTGATAACATATCCTGACTGACTGCGAACCATTGCTGCACAAACGTAACCTACTTCTGAACACACATCTTAGAGCCAGATGAGGTTAAGCATATCTCCCCCAAGAAAATACTCCACTATATAATTAGTGCAGGCCTTGGAGGAGAACTGTGAGACAGCGGCAGTCACAATAGATCTTTATAGATCGCAGTGACAATCTCACCAGGGGGCCGCTCCTAACAAAAAAAAATGCCCTAAGTAATGTAAGAAAATTAAATATATAGCAAACATTTAAATTCTAGGCAATCTAAGAATTAATATTATCATTACACTATATCTATTGTCTGTAATTCGGCCATGTGAATGTTATCAATACATTTGTCATACTAAATGAGTAATACTAGGTATCTGGTGACAATGATAATATTTTAAATATAGTTTACACAAAGAAACACATTTGTGGGGAATTTATGAATGTCATATTATTGTGGCAGTGACCTATGACACACATATGACCCATAAAATAACTACACTTTTTGACAAGCTATACATTCTTATATTTTAGGGTATTTAAGTCATTTTTACGTTAATAATTTGTAAAAATCATTTTTATACATGAAAATTAACTTGGATCAAAATAAAATGTTTGTCGAAAATTTGTGATGTTGCTTTCTAATGCCATACTGATCGTACTAGGCCAACTTTTACACATAAAAGCACTTCCCACTACAATACTTTAAAAATGATTTGAAGTATAAAAACAACATTGATTACAAAATTATTGAACAAATTCGTCTTAAGATAGTTCAAAGTTTCGAATAAAACCATTAAATAAATACCTAAGATATTACTTTACATACCCCGTTAGTCAAGGTTAACAGAAGGTAATATAAAAACATCTAAGTAATATTTGAAGTTAAATGTAAATAAATAAATAACATTGCTGGACACTTCATACAACACTATCTAGCCCAAACTAAGCAAAGCTCGTACTATAGAAACTAGATAGTTGATAGAATATATTATATACTTTTTATTGTAAATACATACTTATGGTAGATAGAAACACCCAGACATAAAAGTATATACTTACTTAAAGTAAAAACAACTCTATTTATCAGACTAATTGTTACCTTTTCTTAACAAACAGCTGAACAAATAATGATGACATTTAGTACAAAGTTAATCAAGACCTATAACAAGAATCACAAAGTGGAAACATAAGCCTCTTTTTTAGCTTCATTAAGTATCATCATTGTCATGTCGGGTTTTTGAAGCAGCTCTTATTTTTATAGACTGCCATGCAAAGCCATATGCAGCTATAATAGTTTCATAACGAAAAGGAATCTCATTCTATTATTATTTTTAATTTCATAGGCAATTAGATGTCGACATTTTTTTACAGATAAACAAACAATATGTTAAATAATTAATATTATTTAAAATAATAACTTCACTACAAAATAAAAGCCACTTCTTTAAGCCCTTTGAATTTTAAATTGTTTTATTTATTATTAATTAATTTATTTATAAAGTTCACCTACACTGTGTACATCTAAACATTGACAATAAAAAATCATACAAAGAAAACACAGCTTAATGTCACAATAATTAAAGGTGAAGTCAGCATGCATTAATAAAAAGTCATTTAAAGATTAAAAATATGCCATTAAAACACATGTTACAACACATGTAAAAATAATAAATACATTTCTATTTTGATTAGAAAAATTCGCTTAATTTCACTAGACATTAGCATTATGCAACGGCTAGGCGAATCATGAGCTCAGTGAAGCGTCAGCAAAACAAAATAAATAAATATACATAAATATTAGTGGACAGGACACTTTCACACAGTACTATCTCACCCCAAACTAAGCAAAGCTTATACTATGGAAACTAGATAGCTGATAGTTTTTTTTTTTTTCATTTAAGATACATAGAAACACACACACACACAAAGAAGAAACATCCACGCTCAACGAACAAATATTTGTCTTGGGTAGTGATTGAACCCACAACCTACAGCTTAGAAGGCAGGCATACAACCAAACTGAGTTGTGAGGCCAGTCCAAATAAAATAATTATTTAACACAACTGTAAGGTGTTTTACAGTGTGTTGCAATATGAACTGACCTCCATAATAATCTTGTTGAAGAGATCGTCGAGTCGTATGAAGTACTTGAAGGTGTCGGCCACAGCGGAAGTGGAGATATGCCGCAGAAGGTTCGGCAGGAAGTCACGCCGACACTTGAAGAAGTCCAGCACTCGGAGACACACTATATGGTACAGGTACCAGTCCTGTTATATTACAAATGTTACAATGTAATCAAAACATGGAAGAAGAGCATAGTTGTCGCCAACGATATTATTACTGACAAACATTTCGCGTCAGCGCTCGAAAACGTCTGAACTCAATGAGGTCTAAAGCGGCAACTTTCAGACTACTTAAATTAAAATAATTTCGATTTTCAAAATGATTCAAAGCGGCATGTATTTAAACTAGGCTATAGCGCGCTGACATAGAATTTAAATCAAAATCTTTAGTTTCGTCATTGTTGGTATGTGAATATTTGGCTTGGGCGTATATAATTCCAGGCCCACTCCAGAATGGCCTGTGGCCCACCCCAGGATTTTGGGTTACCCGACTAAGTATATAGAGATCTTAGGAGCCGGGGGCCTGGGGGAAAAAAATACCTCTAGATACGCCAATGAATATTGGTCAACTCAGGTCACTTTGTCCGTGAATTTTGTTTTAGACTTTGTATTTTTGATGAAAATACTTGCATGCTATGTTAGCGAAAACAGAGAGCCTTGATAATTAATATTTTAAGATCACAATTTACTGTTTCACCTGTTTTGCAAGAAATAAATGAATATGAATATAATAACGTCATTTGTTGACGCGGCAATTTTCGCCAGTACATTGCATTTGCAACATTTTCATACAAGAGAAAACTGTTTATACTTGGAAGCTAAAACATAGTATCAGATTTCTATAATTCAATTTTTATATGATTAGAACCACACAGATTCCTCTATTTTTAGATTTCTTTAAAATTCTAACTTATGTTTTTTTTTTTTAAGAGTTAATATGAAAAATGAAAGAATGCTTCTTTCATAATCGTAGAGACATAGTAATTTATGATTCCAATCAGATAAGAAAATAATTATCGAAATCAGATGTTAGAGGTAGAAAACAGAATTAATAATAATAATAGTTTATTTCCTCCTTTTTAAAAGAAGAACGCGCGACAATCTTTCTCCTAAGAGAATTGTTGAGAGCATTCTTTAAACAATCCTTGTAAAAACATTTATTTGTCACAAGTGATTACGAAAAAGTGCTATTTAAAATGTTTGTCTATGTCTATGTCTAAATCAACAAGTATCTACATTAAAAGAAAAACAAAATACCCGACCGCAGAAAAGCGGTTTTCGCAGTTTAACTTAAGACTACGTTACGCTTAGTACGCTGTTGAATTTTTTTTTGTGACAAATTATGCGATAAATCGCTGTACAAGATTAAAAACGCGTATTCTTTAGAATGAATGAAATGATTCTAGTAAAATTTCTTCATTCATTATATATTTACTACGAAAAAGTTCGTTGGTTACGATAAAACGCATTTTTTATTTATGCATAAAAAAAAAAAAAAAAACAGGTAAACATTGAAGTACTACAAAGTTTATTATTTTAAGTTAATACGGGATAAGCGTAATATCCTTGAATTACCTGTTTAGGGTTTCTCTCCAACAGCATTTCGATAGTTTTGCTGAAGTAGGATGCCAGGAGTGGATTGAGAGGTGGATCCCTGTTCAACAACAAATAGCTTCAAAATCTACATGAAATAAGTCTCCAACATTCCATGTTTTAGTATTTATTCAATGTTATATCTCTGACTGCTCTAGCAAGTAATTTTTTTAAATATGTAAAACCTTGCCAGAGAATTCAGACGAATAGCCATATCTCTGACTCCTTTGGTAAGTTTTTATCGTAATACTGTGAAAAGTTCTTATAATCTGATTTAAAAAAACTTACCAGGAGAATCAGACGAATAACTCCATCTCAAAAAATACCTTACTATATCCCTTCCTATTCAAGCTATGTCATTATTGATAATAAGGCAGTCGAGACTTTAATTTATTTAAACAACAGATAGTCAAATAAATGATTATAGGTTCTTTTTAGTACAATAAAATTAATCAAAAAAGAGATATTGTAAAAAAACTGTTTTTATATGATAATTTTCCAATATGGCGGCATAAGCGGCAAAGATACAAAGAGGCAAAGTATAAATTCGGAAAGGGCACATCTAAATCTACAAAATTACTATATAGTTATGAAAACTCCCAGAAAACTTAATGGAAAAACTACCAGAAGATTTTATTAATATGGCATGGCAAAGAGTTTGTTAACCAAAATGCAAATTAAGTAAAATTTTTGGTTCTTGTACGCCATAACTATTGATGTTACTTAAGTTATTAATACATAAACTATAGGAAGTTTTATCTAGTTAATTTATTGTACAACTGTTTAATTAATATCCTAAAATTAGAATGTCAAATGTTATTATAAAGATATTGTCAAAAAACTGCTTCTAAGCGCCATGTTTCCAATAAGACCGCGCGGGCGTCATTAATACGAGGTAGCAATATCCCGAAAAAATTCCAGATAACCTCTTTCTTGAGCACCAAATGACTGTGCTACAATGACAAAGTCAAAGTGAATAAGCAAATTTGTTCATATCCTAATGAAAATGTATTAACTTGCACTTCATGGAAAGCTAAAATGCAAATCAAAACAAAAATTCATCGATCATATCTCAATGATTGGAGCATTCATATGTCAATCTCATGGATATTCAAATCCTAACAGTGAGTTTGAGATGCTGGTGACTTAAATCATTCAAATTATTTATTTGATAATAGGCAAGCAGCAGAAGCTGATGAGCCTATATCCTGCAGTGCAGAAATTTACTGGTTGTCTTGTAGTATGATTTGATTCTTTTTATTTATTTATTTTAGAAACACCAACAGATATTGACTTAGTAGGTAATCTCTAATATAAGTTCTGCGTGCATATGTATACATCTATGCATACCTTTAACAGGCGTCTACATCATTATTTAACTAAAACTATATTAATTTAAAACGAAGACCTATAAGATAATATAACAGTGATTTTATAATCTATTGCGTTCATAAAAAAAAAGTAACTTAAACTTGAATGCGTTAAATTTGTTGTGAAATATATCGAGATCATTTAGCAAAACATTAATTTCATTGTATATGTACGACATAGTCTTGGCAGAGGAGAATTATATGATAAGTTAGTTTTAGAGTATTTAACATGGAGAATCTCTGAGATTCTGTGACGCGGGTAGTGACATGGCACTGATAAGGAAAACTGCACCAAAATTGAGGGACAATCAATAAGGCTGTGAACAACTTTATAAAGAAAAGAAAGGTCACGGATTTTCCTCCTATTTCGCAGATTACTTATTTTAAAGAAAGACAATCGGTTGGAATACGGACTTCTGTGTGAAATCCCTGGAAAATGCCAGAGATCTGGTGAAACCTCGTTGAATGCTTTCAATTTTTTTATCCATAATTAAATTAATAAATAGTAATATTATAATAAATTTAGTTAATATTATAAAAGCAAAAGTAACTCTGTCTGTTTCTTTGTCTGTGTATTAACTCCTTCATGGCAAACAGTTGAGGCCAATCATGATTAAATTTGAACACATTTTTTAGGACCTGGAAAAAGAAGTAGGCTATGTGTTATCATCATCGTTGTTCATCACTGCAGGTGACACTGCAGAGTGCAGCTAGTTATAAAGAAACTATATTATAGTGATGGAGACCTTTTCAACATTCCCGCTGACTTGTTAGCATAATATACTAACAGCTAAACCTGAGAGCAGTTCACATTACCAGTTTGCTTTACATCAGCTCTGTTGTACTCTAAATTACTAACCTGTTGATAAAATCACATAATCGGTTCATCTGCTGAGTATCCGATGAGAGTCGGTCAGAGAGAGAAGACAGCGGAGAGGTGAGCACCTCACATGCAATTGATGCATGCCGGTACTGAGCTGAGAGCTCTACATTCGCCGGGGGCTCCTCCGTGATCAGGGTTATTAACTCTGCTAGAATGTCAGGACGTGTCAGGCTGCAATTGAGAAACAATGTTGCAGGTCAGCACAACTTAGAAGGCACATCAATGAAATTCATACATTTTATTAGTACAGAGGCAAGAATTTCTACACCCAATAGTGAGAGTAGGCAGCACAAGAATTAGCAATAACCATAGATCAAACAATGTAGCTGAGTTACGATGTCATACAGCATATTTTATTACTTTTTATAGGAATTATGCAAATTATTTTAATAAAAAAAAATTAAAAAAAATGCACAATTAACTTTGCCATTTCATAACAGATTATTTTATTTTAACAATTATGGAGAAGTTAACGGCCTGAACTAACAAAATTATAAGTATTACTTATGTAATATTGTATGTGTTGTACATAAATAAATGGCTTATTTGTGTTTATACACAAATAAGCCATTTACAAATTTCTACTATTAGATTCAATATATCGTTTTGAACACTTTGGTAATAATAGGTATATATATAGAAACAAAAAGAAAATACATAGTTATGTAAAACCATAAGTACCGGACATACTGCACCTTATATAAGGGATATAATCATTTGCCTAGTGTTACTATATAATACTAATCTAGTAAATATATCTATTGAAAAAGTTGTCACCCAGTCGCTTCTTTATAGATCCTATACTTGAGTTGAAGAGGTCTATATCTGGGTTAGACTTAAGAAACTTATTACAATAACTACATGCGCATATAAAAAAAAATTGTCGATAGTTAGATGTTGTTACAGGAGGTTGGAGTAAACCTAATATAATAAAAGTTAATTTTGCTTAGAAAATCAGGGCAGTCCATGCTAGATGAGATAATTTTTTTAAGGAAAATTATATCAGAATGTTCACGGCAATCTAGTAATGGTAGGAAGTGATGCTTGGAACAAGCCTTGTAATGATCCTTCTTTACAGTTTTTGTTTTGTAGTTAAGGTAACATTTAATTTTTTTCTAAACATTCTCTAAACAATTAATATAAATATCATATCTTAGTTTCCAGCACTGAGATGCGTATTCTAAATGGCTGCATACAAAAGATTTTAAGAGATTTAGCAGAGGTAAAATCTTTAGTGGATCGCATTATGAAACCAAGAGCCTTAGAAGCCTTTTATACAACAGTGAATCATCGAATATAAGTTTGGGATCGTGAATGACTCCCAGGTCTCTCATGGTCGACACACATCTTAAAACTTGTTTTTTTTTGTGAGTAATTGAAATATATTGGAGATATTTTACAAGTGAAGAGCATTTCGAGACATTCAGATCTAGTTTATTAGCAATACAATAGTCATCTAATCTAGCAATATCTTCCTGAAGTAATAAAGCATCAGCTTAGCTGTTTATTGCTTTGAAAATCTTCATGTCATCCGCAAAACTTAGCAAAGTGGAATTTTGGAAACAGGAATCAATATCTGACACAAAAATAAAAAAAAGTAAAGGTCCCAAAAGTGACCCTTGAGGGACACCATTTGGAACATGCATCCATTTAGATGTGTAATTGCCTAACACTACCGCTTGAGAGCTGTCGCGGATTCTATGTATGATCAATTATATATGTTTTATGTATGCATAATCCGCGAATCTGAAATATGCACACCTGCTGTTAAACACATGACTTCAGAGTTGATTACATGTTCCCGAATATAATTGCTGATAATTTCACCATGACTGAGCCGACTGATATATAAGCGGGGTCTGGTTCCCCGCTCCAGGATATTGGGGGTTTCCCCCCAAGTGGCCTCCAACCTCCCCTTATAGCCACCCCACGCCTCGCACTGAGCTGTTTCTGCTGATACTGAGACTGATACCGATGTGGACTGTTTCCACGGATACCATGAATGATGCTGAGGTGGACTGTTTCCACGGATACCACGAATGATGCTGAGGTGGACTGTTTCCACGGATACCACGAATGATGCTGAGGTGGACTGTTTCCACGGATACCATTAATGATGCTGAGGTGGACTGTTTCCACCGATACCACGAATGATGCTGAGGTGGACTGTTTCCACGGATACCACAAATGATGCTGAGATGGACTGTTTCCACGGATACCACGAATGATCTGAGGTGGACTGATCAACACATATAAAATAACATCTTTATAACTTGTATCTGCGTGCTCAGTTAATATGATTCAGAACGACTCACTGTTATTGTTGACTCGTGAGACTCACCACATCACCACACTTTTGTATCGTCCCCGGAAGACTGTCGCGCGGCCGCGCGATACATCCTTTTCAAGTCCCTCTGATTGGTGCGCCCCCGCACCCATGTTTTAGGGCTACGATTGGTTATTACTATACTGCGTGGGTAATGACGTAAATAGTCTACCATTGGTTAATCACTACGAGATATCCCACAGATAACTCAATATCCACAGACTAGTTTACTTCTTCGCGATTTGTTCTAATAGTCAAACTGATGTATAATTTATAACCCATAACTACAATTCGCGACATTCCCACCACACAGAATTAAGAAAATTAAAAAACGAGTACTTTATAATCTGATTTATGAATAATCTGATGAGCCATAAACTGTTCTGTGATTTAATACAATGTGTTTGAGATTGATATGATTTGCAAACTCTTGAAATCCCCTTCTCTAGGCTGATCTAATAGGGGGAACTATTGCTCGAATAAACTATTAAACAATTGTCATGTCCACTCTCTCAATTTCTGTCTTGCTTTAACTGCGGCGGCTCGCTGATTTCGGTTTGTTCTCGCTGATGTCGTATCATCTGGTGCCGTGTTTGTTTGATTTTGTTTACGTGGAGTCCTATATGTGGAACTTTGACTCTCTGTGTTCTCCTGGTTGAATGTGGATTTGTCTGATACATTGGAAATGGGTGGTGCTGTGCTATTTTCTTCGTTAACTTCAAGAGGATAAAGGTGGCTTATTGATCTAGAGAATACTCCTCCCGATGGGGTTACCTTACTCTGATCACTCTTATCTGCCCATCAGAGCTTTTTATCACTTCTGATATTTTTCCTACTTGCCAGTGTGCCCTCTTCTTATCGGATTTAATCTGGACTAAGTCCGGTACTTCTGCTATTTTCTTCATAACGACCCGTGGTTGTTTGTGTTTATCATTTCTTTCTCGAAGGCTGGTTGATTTCGGAACATCTCTGTGAATTCCTGCGAGATAATTTGTCCCCGTTTCCATCATTCGATTAGATTTGACTTAGTTACTGTAGCTAGTTTCAAGAAATCTCGTTCAGCTGTCTGTGTAACAACTGGCCCTCCTACACGGAGAAAATCAACTGGTGTCAATACATGTTCTGGTTCAGCGCCTATACTGTTGTCATCTCTTTTGTGATGGTACACAACTGGTTGTGATTTATGGTGTGTTTATCTAATGTCCTCTTCATACAATTTTTGACGATTCCTATTAACCTTTCGTAAAATCCACCAAACCATGGAGCTAATTCTGGAATGACGCTCCAGCGTATTTTGTTCTCAATTCAGTAGTCAATGTAGTAGTCTGAAGTTAACACTTCTGCAGTTAATTTAAATTGTTGAGCGTTATCTGACACGAAAAGCTGAAGCACACCTCTTCCGGCAATAAATCTTCTTATGGCCAAAGAACATTCCTCCGCAGTTAAGTCTTTGACCACTTCCATGTGAATGGCTCTAACTGTTAAACATGTGAACAAACAAACCCAACGTTTCTCTTTAGTGCTCTCATTTACATAGAGCGGTCCAAAATAATCTATGCCAGTGAACGCGAATAGGAGGCTGAATTTTACCCTTTCAGCTGGAAGATGAGGCAAGGGAGGTAACTTGTACGGCCCTCCTGCATATTGTTTGCACTGAGGACATTTCCTGATGACCCTTTAGACCCTTACTCTGCCATGTGGAATCCAATATTTTTGCTTGACTACTGATAATGTATGTGAGACTCCTACATGATAATTTTTCCGGTGAAGTTCACTAATTACCTTATGCGTGAACTCGTCATTCCTAGGAAGTAATATTGGTTCTTTCTGGTCATCTGTCAAATCTGTGTTTTTAAACCTACCTTTGCATCTAAGAACGCCGTCTTGATCTAGATACAGCTTAAGAGATCTTGTCAAATCAGTCTCCTTTCCTTCTACTTTCATTTGAAAGTATTGTCTTTGGACAAGTAGTAACTGTTTTGTGAAATCATCAGTACCGTGTTGATTGTTCTGGTTGTTGTTACTTCTTTTGATTTCCATGGGTTCGGCTTTATTTAAAGATTCCTAAACGGTGGTCAGTAATTTTGGATAGTGAACATCGTCTGCACGCGGCCATTGATTAGAGTAGTTTTTCAGAAAAATAGGCCCTTTGAGCCATGTTTTATATGACTGAACCCGGTCTGATCTTGTTCCTACGTCAGCGGGGTTGAGTTTAGATGGCACATATCGTAAGCCTTTGTTTTCCTTTATTTCATTTATCCGTCGTGCAACAAATGGTGGAAGTAACCGCTCTGATTTATGCCAACCTAATACTACTTGGCTGTCTGTCCACAAATACTGTGCTCTGATGTTCAAACGCATAAACTTCATTACGTAACGCAAGAGCCTATATCCAATTAGTGCACATAATAGTTCCAATCGAAGAATCTGTAAATCATTTTGGTCCTTCAGTGGTATTAACCTACTCTTTCCAATAACGAAACTGTCAATATTGTTAGTGCGCGAAAGACTGCTGCGCAAGTAAACGACAGCCGAGTACGCTTCCTTCGATGAATCTGTAAAGCAATGTAACTCGTATTGAATTTCTGTGTAGTCCGTACTTTCTTTCAAATTGCTGATTGCTATACCATAGTTCCTATTGGTAGTGTCAAGTCCCTCAATCGCTTGCTTTGCATCCCCCTCTAGGACTGATTGGAGATATAACATTTTGTCGACATCATTGATCTTTCTGTTGTGCACATTAGATGCAAATTGATCCTATTTGGCAATATTATTTTTACATGATGACGGTAATAAAGGAGGTGAAAATGTGACCTCAACGACATATTTTACTGAAATATTGATTGTAATAATCAATCTTAGTTCTGTAAAGGGCTAATTTAAATTCAGATTGTTGAAATATTATAGGATTATTAAGAAATCACGGATATAAAGTTTAAGTCATCGTTCCTTGTAATTTCATGGTTCCTCTGAAATACTATTAATTACAGACGTCATGATAATCGTTGACTATGTATCATTGGCCACCGCCATTATATTTGTTATGATCGCTGAGAAAACTTTGGATTTAAAAATATATTAAAAATGCATAGTATAAATACACAAAAAAAATATAACAACCCAATGGATTACTAAAATATTCTTGCCATTTTACAGAGTAAAGCACTATTATCTAAATTCAATTGTTATTTCTCCAAAATATTCAATGATGGCGGAAATATCTGTAGATTTAATTTATTGTAAAAAATATTGTTGAAGTAATCCAAATCGCGGTTCACTAAAATCTCGTTAAAATTAGTTAGTAATTATGACCAATACTTGTTGACGGACATAATCTGTTCATAGTTTCTATGGATGACTCAAATATTGATAGATTTAATTTTAGACTTCAAAAATAAATAAATTTCCAACATGGCTACGAAATATCTCAAACTACCTTCGAGTTATGGCTGCTGAAAATAAGTTTCTTAGTTTAAGAAACAACAGATCCCAGCATGCTCCACCATGTCGCGGATTCTATGTATGATCAATTATATATGTTTTATGTATGCATAATCCGCGAATCTGAAATATGCACACCTGCTGTTAAACACATGACTTCAGAGTTGATTACATGTTCCCGAATATAATTGCTGATAATTTCACCATGACTGAGCCGACTGATATATAAGCGGGGTCTGGTTCCCCGCTCCAGGATATTGGGGGTTTCCCCCCAAGTGGCCTCCAACCTCCCCTTATAGCCACCCCACGCCTCGCACTGAGCTGTTTCTGCTGATACTGAGACTGATACCGATGTGGACTGTTTCCACGGATACCATGAATGATGCTGAGGTGGACTGTTTCCACGGATACCACGAATGATGCTGAGGTGGACTGTTTCCACGGATACCACGAATGATGCTGAGGTGGACTGTTTCCACGGATACCATTAATGATGCTGAGGTGGACTGTTTCCACGGATACCATTAATGATGCTGAGGTGGACTGTTTCCACCGATACCACGAATGATGCTGAGGTGGACTGTTTCCACGGATACCACAAATGATGCTGAGATGGACTGTTTCCACGGATACCACGAATGATCTGAGGTGGACTGATCAACACATATAAAATAACATCTTTATAACTTGTATCTGCGTGCTCAGTTAATATGATTCAGAACGACTCACTGTTATTGTTGACTCGTGAGACTCACCACATCACCACACTTTTGTATCGTCCCCGGAAGACTGTCGCGCGGCCGCGCGATACATCCTTTTCAAGTCCCTCTGATTGGTGCGCCCCCGCACCCATGTTTTAGGGCTACGATTGGTTATTACTATACTGCGTGGGTAATGACGTAAATAGTCTACCATTGGTTAATCACTACGAGATATCCCACAGATAACTCAATATCCACAGACTAGTTTACTTCTTCGCGATTTGTTCTAATAGTCAAACTGATGTATAATTTATAACCCATAACTACAATTCGCGACAAGAGCAATTGTTTATAGGTATATGACAGATTATAAACAGAATAATATAATCAAAGTCGTAGCACTCATGCATCTCTTTGTCCTTTTAAGAATATGCTTCATTTTAAATTTTCTGGTAATAATTAAAGCTTTCAGTAATTTCTAGTAGCAGTTAAACTTAATACAGTGCTGTTCTAAACTAAAATGTTCCACAGACAAATTTAACTCAGTTTGGAAATATTAATCTCTTTGTGTTATTATCTTTATCACTTAAATAACATTAAAGTTTGGTAACAATGTTACTTACAACTGCATTAAGGCTTTATTGTCCGCCTTGCATTCCTGGAGAATGTCATCTGCTTCTAAGACTTGGGACAATGTTACATTCTGAAAAGAAAATCTAAACTCAATAAAACGAACTTCATACATTTGTAACATTCCTAAAACCAGCGTTTTGAGTTTTGAGGTGTTACATAGCTTCGCCGCTAACTATTTATAACACAAATAAAGTGTAAACAATAGAAAATGATAGCGAAATGACCAAATCACACAGTCATAACCATGAATATTTGAACAATATACGCACCTCCTCCTTTAGAAGAAAATTTAGCTCCCTAACTACAATAAAGTTTCCACTCCAAAACATAATTAAAAATTAATAAGTACAACTATTGTAATTACGCTAATTCCATAGAAAATGTATTATTTTTACAAAATTCTAGCGTTTCCCGAGAGTGCAACGATCCGATCCGTTTTCTTTTTGACAGTTCAAGGTCGATGTTGCCATAAAAATAAATTAAAAAGAGACTCTCTACTATTTGCTACTACGATATGTACAAGTGCACGTTGACCACAATAACATAATAGCTGCCTGTCGATTCTTAAGACTTAAGGCCTCACTTCACTGGCGTGGTCACTTTTTTTTTATTTTTTTATTTTTTTTTTATTGCGAATAGTTCCACGTTTGACCACCAACTCGCCTGTTGGAAAGCGACGATGTGGTCGGAGATGAAGCACGCAGACCCAGAAGATACCTATTCACTCTGACCTTAAAAAGTCCCAAATTGTATCTCTCAGGGAACAGAGAAGCCGGCAATTTGTTCCATTCCTTAGCTGTACGGATCAAAAACGTAGAATTAAACCGTTTGGTTCGTACTTTAGGAAAATCCACAATGTATGGGTGATAGTGGGCCGACTTTCTACTTGTCCTGTAAAAGAAAGGGGATGGCAATATCAGATCGTGCAGCTCTGATGCACATTCTCCAAAATGAATCCTGTAGAATATTGACAGACTAGCAACCTTGCGGCGGCGCTCCAGGCTGAGCAGCTTCTTTGCTACTAGCTTATTCTCGCCTATGAGTCGAACAGCACGCCGTTCTACCGATTCAAGAGCCCGAAGCTGGTAAGAATAAACTAACTTAGCTTAAAGAATCGTTAGGCTGTGTTGTTGAGGAGTAGCGTAAACTTTTTGTTCTGACAAAGCCTATTACACTACCCGATTTCTCGTGCCCTGTCTATCGGGCCGATTCGGGACCCTGTTTGGAAAGTGTGTTGATCAAAGTTGAAAGTTTTGTAAACTGAGGCAACCGTACCAGTGACATTTTCCTCCCATACGGGCAGCACATTAGTTTAACCATAACTTTCAAAGGATCTGCGGATCCAGAATTACTTTTACTAAAATGGTACCTACATACATTTCTTTGTGACGTGACAACGTCTAATAAATCGATGAACGCCGGCTGCACGCAGGAAAAAGTATGTCTCATTGACCCGTTACGCTCATTGTCCCATTACATCATCATCATTTCATCAATGTTTTGTTATGACGTTGTCCAGCCCCAGATTTACGATTTTCTCGAACCGGGGCAGAAACTTGACGGTGGCGCCCCTCTCTCCAGCGCTTAAAATAACTAACTTATAAATACTTAATATAATTATCTATGTGGCGCCTTTTTCTTAAAAGTTAACGCTAAAAGTTACGCGCTTTCTGGAGCAAGTTGTTTTATTTTTAGTCATATTAATTATGATTTTAGCGCCCCCTGAAAATGCCGCCCGGGGCAGGTGCCCCGGTTTGCCCCCCCTGACGTTGTCAGGTTAAACTATCGTCCGTAAACCGACTTTACAGACAAACAATTTTGTTTTTTAAATATGCATGATTGATTTTTTATTTATTTGCTCACCAAAAAAGCTAATACCACCAAAAACATTTAATGTAAAAATGTAAAATTGGTTGCGATGTCTCGCATTGTCATGCCACTTTCACTGGCAAAAAGATATCAGATGAGATCTGATTAAAGAGCCAAGCCGCTAACTCTACAAAGTATAACGCTACAATCCTTATAGTCTAGTAAAAATAAGATTTGTAACAACATAAAAGACAACTAAGAATATTGTTATTTAAATGAATGTACTAGTGTTTTGTAATACATTTGTCACAATTTCAAATGATATTATGAAATCAAATTTTGTTACCTTTACACACTCAAAATTGCTGAACCGATCGTTATGAAAATTAGTATAGATAGAGATAGCTGTGAACCTGGAGACGGACATACGCTACTTATCATCATCATCACCGTTTTTAGGGTTCCGTATCCAAATGGCAAAAAACGGAACCCTTATGGATTCGTCATGTCTGTCTGTCTGTCCATCCGTATGTCACAGCCACTTTTTTCTGAAACTATAAGACCTGTACTGTTGAAACTTGGTAAGTAGATGTATTCTGTGAACCGCATTAAGATTTTCACACAAAAATAGAAAAAAACAATAAATTTTGGGGGTTCCCCATACTTAGAACTGAAACTCAAAATTTGTGTTTCATCAAACCCATACGTGTGGGGTATCTATGGATAGGTCTTCAAAAATGATATTGAGGTTTCTAATATTTTTTTTTTCTAAACTGAATAGTTTGCGCGAGATACACTTCCAAAGTGGTAAAATGTGTGTCCCCTCCCCCTCCCTGTAACTTCTAAAATAAGAGAATGATAAAACTAAAAACAAAAATATGATGTACATTACCATGCAAACTTCCACCGAGAATTGGTTTGAACGAGATCTAGTCAGTAGTTTTATTTAATACGTCATAAATTGTAAACCGCAATTTACCTTTCATTCAATCAACTTAAATATAAAAAAAATGATTTTCGCATTTTATCTACTAGTTTGTACGGAACCTTCGGTGGGCGAGTCTGACTCGCACTTGTCCGGTTTTATTTCATAACTATGCGGGTGAAACCGCGGAAAGCAGCTAGTTTATAAATCGGGGATTATTGTGAATTTATGTTTTTTAGGTATTTTCCAATTATAATTTCAAACAATCCCTCAAAATGCATTTAATGTCCATAAAAACGGATTTATTTTTACTAGACTATTATCCCTGTAAGCCTTAAATCTTGGTCAAAAAGCATGGCTTGGCCATTTCATGGAACTGTTACACAACATTCAAGAGCAGATACATTAATTTCTCTTACTTTTTGAGACATGTTGTTGTTTTATTTTCTTCAACTTGTGTTACTTTGAACTTTAATGCGATAAAAATGGTGGTGTTTTATTGTTTGATCAATTAATATTAATATATTTATCTATGGGTATATACATATAATAAAACACTTGTGAATCATTTCCTATCGGTTATTTCCATACATATCGTATATTGGAGCGAAAAAAATCCCACTGCTCACAAATATCTTGTCCCACGCGATTTTCGAACCTAATCTTTAGATTGACATGCTCCGTCCTCGGCCACACCGTCGCCTACCATCAGGCAAGTCATGCATCTATTTAATACAAAAAATAACGTTATTAAATTTTGCTAATGTGGCACTGCGTTTAATTTGATGCTACGTTTTGGGACAATATGATGGTTATGGCTTATGTGGTGATGGTATGGCCACGAGATGGACAGATGACCTCATACAAGTGGCGGGAAGACGCTGGATGCAAGCCGCTTCCAATCTTTGTCTTCAAGTCTTTTTGGAAATCCATAGGGGAGGCCTATGTCCAGCAGTGGACTTCTTAAGGCTGAGATGATGATGGTTATGGTTTAAAGGTACCATTAACTATGAATCTATGAATACCTACCTACTGTAAGATAATTGGCATTAAATTAAATTTAGTTTAAAAAATTATATACTTTATTAATAATCATGATACAATTATCGTTTTTGCAGTAACTGCATAGCTAAAGCTTCTGCCTCCTGCACAGACAGGGTCTTTGAGATATCTTGCACCTTTTTCACCTTCCGCGGTGTAACGCTCTCTTGCGCTATGCCTTTGCTTTCCACAAGTTTCCGCTTTGTAGGTCTGAAAAAAATAAAATAAACATTTTTTTAATGCAGTAATAATGTTAAGCGACGTTGTGGTCTACGATGGAGCGCGCTTACCTAGAAGAAACCAATCCACTCGCGATTTAAAGACACCCAGACTATATCTACATACTACTTATGTTTATTATTTTTCTTTGTTACGTTGACCATATGTTGACTGTGTATGTTTGTGGGTATGTATGTATGTTTCTATGTGATCACTTACAGCCTAAATGGCTGCACTGATATAGATGTGCGAGGTGGCGTTAGATTGGTCTTTACTCCCCGAGTATCAAGCTATATATAGAGGATAGCCATGGTCATATGCTACTTTACAGTATACATATATTGTTTTTTTTACAGTAGGTGGCATACAACCACGGCTATCCTCTGAACACCACTATGAAATAAAATACAATTAAATATTTACTGGATTTTCTTGTTTCATACTTTATGGAGCATGTTTTTTTTTTTTTAAATCACGGTCCAAAAAAGTAGGCGTGTTTTAGTTTTTGAATTTGTTTTTTATAATATAGATACTTGTAATGTTTTTCTTGATAAAAATTTGATACCTAAAAACTGTAATATGTAATGTAATAATGTTTGATAAAAGGTGGATATAATCTATCATGAAATCAGATCAACCTGTGATATTTAACCATATACTAATAGTGCAAATGATAAGGCAATATCACACTAGCCAAGTACAGGTTATCAGGTGGCACACATAATTTTCAACAAATTTGAAAATACTGAGAAACTTTGATTCACCTGTGATATTTTTCATCATCAGACTCCTCACTTGAAGAAGATCCATCAGAATGCCCTGCTTCACTATGCAGTACACTACCATCATCACTGTCATTTTTAGGAGCATAGATCTTGTCCGGATCAGGCAACCATGATAGGTCAGGCCCATCAGACTCTGATTGTGATCCAAAATCATCTTTCTCGCCTTCTTCATCTTTAGATTTATTTTTCAATTTACGCTTTTGTTCTTTATGTTTGGCCTTCACTTTCTCTCTGAATCTTATTTTGTCATATTTATCCTCCTCTTTTAGAACCTCTTTAGCTTTTTCAATATCTATTCCACCAACATTTTCATTCACAAACTGTTTAGCCAATTCTGACTTTACATCTCTCTTGTCATCTGCTATAGCTTCACCTTCTTCAGTGAATTTCACTGTTGTGTTCACTTTAATCTTCTTCTTGAGTATCTTCTTAGCTACAGCTGCTTTAGTTAAAGGCTTTGTTTTCTTTTTAGATATTGTTTTGTCCTCTTCTAATGGTGTATTATCAATTTCAACATCAGCTTTTTTAACTTGAAAGAATTCTTCATCACTATCATCCTCATGATTGTGAAAATCAAAAGTTTCCAGTTTTTTGTTCCTTTTATCTTTTGTTGTTAGTTTTTGATTTACTTCTGCCTGTTCTTCCTTGGTGTCTTCATCTTCATCTTCAGATGCACTATCATCAGATCCATCATTGTCACTTTTTGTCTTCAATTTGTCAATGATATTATTCTTGACAATTTTTTCTTCTAGATTCTTTTGCGCATTATTTCTCTGGTACTTATGCATAAATTTAATCATTGGAGGCACTATCAACCCTAAAGATCTAGCATAAGCATCAGTATCTAATTCCTGAACTTTGAATATGTCCTTGTTCTTCATTAGGAATATAGATTTCACATAACTAACAAATGCTCTTTGTGCTGACTGTTTTAATTCTATATTATCTGATAGCAAGCCTTCAATCTTTCTTTGTGGTGCAACTACTTTAGATGGGTCTACAGAAATTTTATTTATAGGTATTTTGCTTTTTTCTAAATCATTTACAATCTTTTCTTCATTAGGTAATAACATGAGGAGACCTTCTCCTTTACCAAACACTCCTCGAGCTGTCCGGCCTGCTCTATGAATATACGTATCAACATTATCTGGACAGTCCATCTGTATCACCCAGTTAACTCGAGGAAAGTCAAGGCCTCTTGAGGCTAAATCAGTAGCAAATAATACTACATTGGATTTTCTGCAAAATTCATTGTAAATTTTCTCTCTTTTTTCCTGGTGGAGTGTGCCATACAAAGCTAGTAGACTGACTCCTGGTCTTAGCTTACAAAACAACTCATAAGTGTATTTCACTTGCTTGCAAGTTGCCATGAATACAAGAACTTTTTGCTTCAAGTGATTTTTTATAAAAGACCACAATATGCCTAACTTTTCATCAATTTCACACACAATATAACTCTGCTGAAGAGACTCTGGAGTGGCAGTATCTGCCTGCTCATGTGGGGCAATATAAGTAGGAAAGGATAGGCTGAGGCGAGCAAGATCCTTTACAGATTTTGTCTGTGTTGCAGAAAATAGTAGTGTCTGCCTCTCTGGGGGCAAATTCTCAATGATAGCATTCATTGTTGCCTCAAATCCCATATCTAAGCATCTGTCGGCTTCATCCAGTACTAAAATTTGTAAGTGACTGCAGTCAAACAGTGGGTTTTCATCCATGTGTTGCAATAGGCGTCCTGGAGTGCTAATTAATATATTTATCTGATCCATTCTCTTTCTTTCAAACTTCAGGTTCTGTCCTCCAATGATGAGACCAGCTGAAAAATCATGTAGATAACCAATTTTACGTAGAGTTTCATATATTTGATAGGCGAGCTCCCGAGTAGGCGATATCACCAATGCTCCAACTCCATCCAATCTCGTCCATTTCTTACAGAAGAGGTTTTCTAATATTGGTACGAGAAATGCAAGAGTTTTGCCAGAGCCTGTTTTAGCAGCACCCAAAATATCCTTGCCTTGTAGAGCATAACCAATAGACTGTTTTTGAATTTCAGTTGGAGTGATGTAGTTATTTTCCTTCAGTCCTTTTAGTGTCTTCTGTGAGAGTGGGAAATCCTTGAATGTTTTAATTTCATCTGGAACAATCTGGAAATGTAATATTAATTGCACTAAAGGTTCACATCATACTAATAACATAAACAAGCTTGGCTAACTGCTAAGTAAATGCCTTCTTAAATCTTTATTTTCCTTTTGACAACAAAATAACTAAACAGATCTTGATATAGTTCCAAAGATTCTATTATATTTGTTTGCTCAAGCAGTGTACACTTATTGTATTGGAGTACAGTCTGGTTCAGAGTTATGTTCAAATATTAAAAAAATATGTAAGAAAGTAATATGCAAACAAAAAATAATATTATGTCTATCATAGTATGCATCAAAACCTCAGTAAATAATTATTTCTATCAAATATATATTCAAATAATTGAAAAACATTCATAAATAAGATATTAAGATAGTTACGTATTACAATGAAAAAGTTTACATAATTTTTAATTCTCATTTCTGTAATGGGTCAACAGATATGGAGGCTACTTTAAACACATAAAAATGTACTAATATTGGATTGTATGAAATAATTAGTTCTTTATAACTTAGAGAACTTAATAAAAGCACCAGCCACTAATCTAGAATAAAGAGCAACAGATCGATTCGCAATTAGAACATTGTTTTATTTTTATTCCGAACACCATACCTTATCATATTGCGCTTGTAAATATTGGATTGCTGCATCTTCTTCAGCGCTTTTTTTCTTCCTGGGCTTAAATAATTTTACTTTCTTTTTTCTACCCTGGCTTTTCTCAGATTTTCCCTCTTGTTTCATTATAAATTAAACAAAATTGACAGAGTTAAAAGTATTCTTCACAACATGGAAAAACGCATGGACTCATTCATTCCATTGACATTTGTTTATTTGAGCTCATGTCATTTTTGAGGCGCTTTCAGTGTCATTTTCAATTTTTTTATTGTGGATAACCGGTAAAATTTCCGACAATGACAAAGTAATAAGGTAATGGAAACAAACTAAAAAAAAAACAAAATTCTCTTTGGCTCAACTCACCCATGCCTGAATGATTCTAATAAAATACAATACTTACACTCACACAGTAACAGTGTTAATCCGTTTGTTGTATTGAGAAGACATACTTTTTTTCTATTTCCATTGTTCGTAACCCGTAATTAATTGGTAATTTTCGTGAAATATTAATATAGGTGAACGGTGAGTTTTTTTGATTAAATTTAATATACCCATATGAATTCTTTTTATGTGCTATTTTCTCGTGTGAGGGGTCATAATAGATCATCTTAGCTGAGATTTAACTTCTTTGTGTTATCGTGTCAATGAATCATGTATCGTGTTGTATTGTGGTTGATCTGAATCGCGCACTGCGCAGTACAAGTAGGTACCTACTTTCAAACTATTATAACAAAATTCAAACTTCTGTACCTACCTAAAACCAATCTTAGCAAAAACGAGGCAGATACATAGATTTATTCAATCTTGCAATAAGTAAATAAGTTACCGCGAGTCTATTTGAAATATCTTTTATTTGAGTAAGTATACTAAATAATATGGTCTGATGAAATATAGGTACCTAAACCAGGTACCTAAGTATTTTTTGTTACGACAAAAGGTAAAGTTGAGATTTAATCATCTATACAGGTATGATGATAATAAAATTAAAACCATATACGCAGATCCATAGTCTCTTGCTGCAGAAAGAAAAATCTAATTTCTCAGTTTTCGTAAAAAAAAGTTACAGCCGAATATGTCGTAAGAAACGCACATTTCGATTTTCACAAGGGAATTAAAACCTATGGGGTACTTCCCGTTGACCTAGAACTATGAAATTTGGCAAGAAGCATTACACGTATAGAAAAAATCCGAAAACTGGTCATTTTTTATTTAATCACAAAAAATAGTGTCTTTATGCAAGGAATGAGGGTCTACATTTTAAAGTCAATTAACCGTATCATGTGGGGTATCATATTGTAAGAGGGTGTAGATTCACAGCCCTATGTAAATAAGTAGGATATGTAAAAAAGAGTCATATGTAAATAAGATGTTATTTAACTTTTTCACAACAGACAGTACATTTTTCGGCTCAACTGTACTTTACCTGCCGCTGAGTTGGGGACTGATTTTTTTTTTATAGAAAGCTTACTACATAAGAAGCCTTCAGTTTAAGTTTTAAAGCTAGAATATTAATGGTTTTGAAGAAATAAATTTTTAAATATTTTGATTGTTTGGCAAATCTTCTAAGAATTGTAACCTCAAACTAAAGGCAAAACGTTTCGTTTTACATCCCATTTATTTTTATTTTTTTACTAGCTATCTTTGGACCGCGCAAAATTAACTTCAATCATATCTATATCTTAATAACAATGTAAAACATGATTATTAAGTTCTGTTTTGTCTATATTTGTAAAATATAACTTTATTTAGTGTCTAACTAGTTTTTTTAATAAAATTAAATGTGACTGATTTGTGAAACGGAACGCAAAGTAGCGCCATTTTGTGTTTATCTATTTGACATGAGTCAGTCAGTGTTTTTTTTTTCTTGATGTTGGCATCATGCTTCCACATTGTTCCCCTTGTAAATCTCTGTAAATAATATAGTGGCCCAAAAAGTAGGTTAGGTTATGTTAGAACATTAAAAACTCATCGCGCGAGCCGAGCGAGCGTAGCGAGCGTGCCGCGGCAGCGGCCGGCGAAGCGCTAAACAGTAGATGTGTTTTCGTATTTGATCTAGGTACGCAAAAATTAGCACTAAAAAGTCTCTGTAAATAATGTAGTGGCCCAAAAAGTAGGTTAGGTTATGTTAGAACATTAAAAACACATCGCGCGAGCCGAGCGAGCGTAGCGAGCGTGCCGCGGCAGCGGCCGGCGAAGCGCTAAATAGTAGATGTGTTTTCGTACTTGATCTAGGTACGCAATAAATAGCACTAAAAAGTCTGTAAATAATGTAGTGGCCCAAAAAGTAGGTTAGGTTATGTTAGAACATTAAAAACACATCGCGCGAGCCGAGCGAGCGTAGCGAGCGTGCCGCGGCAGCGGCCGGCGAAGCGCTAAATAGTAGATGTGTTTTCGTACTTGATCTAGGTACACAAAAATTAGCACTAAAAAGTCTCTGTAAATAATGTAGTGGCCCAAAAAGTAGGTTAGGTTATGTTAGAACATTAAAAACACATCGCGCGAGCCGAGCGAGCGCAGCGAGCGTGCCGCGGCAGCGGCCGGCGAAGCGCTAAATAGTAGATGTGTTTTCGTACTTGATCTAGGTACGCAAAAATTATACGTAAGTTTTCGTACTTAACCTCAAAAACGAATTTTGTTTTTTTTCTAGAAAACTAAGGGTTTTCGCACCCCCCCCCCCCTTTTGGGGGGGAGGGTCCTACACCCTCCCGTCTTACTCCCTCCTCCTGTCGACCCCTTCCTCTCACCAGGAAAACAAAAAAGTACTTCTGAAAAAAATAATTAAAAAATTCATATCTCGGAGGGGGGGAGGAATCTAGCTCCCCCCCTTCACAGGGGGTATCTACACACCGAGTACCAAATGAGTTAGTAAGTCTGTATGTGCTTCCCACATTGCGTTGATTTGTCAGTCGTAACAGACAAAAATAAACAAATAATAACTAACTCTACTAGCCCGAATACATACAGTCCTAGTCAGAATTGTGTTTGTGTGACATACTGACTTGGCCTGTATGAATCAACTTATCTACCGAATTCGGTATTCGACGAAAAGTTGAGACTTGCACTCCTAGATATTCTGTAATAGGTTAAATATGTTGCCTGGAATTAATATTCTCACTATCCACTATATACTCGTACTATATTTCTGTATTGTGGTATTTTATTAAAGAGTTATCTTTCTATAAATATTTCTCTGTATGTATGCATTAAATTGTCATCCCGACAGTTTTGTCTCAGTACATATACTCGTACTTAATAATTAATTATAGGTTGAGAGATAGATCTAAAGGGCTTTTAGTGGGTTTGCGTATCATACTTCCTAAAATGTGCGTAAACACAGTTTTTAGGCCTAGAATATCGTTGTTCATAACTATATATACTTTGGTACACAACCTAATAAACTATTTTTAACCCCTGACCCAAACAGAGGGGTGTTCTAAGTTAGACTTATGTATCTGAGTATCTGTGCATCTATGTCTCTATTTGTGGCAACGTAGCTCTCAAACGGACCGATTTTGGTTTAAATGTTTTTGTTTGAAAGAGAATATCACCGAGTGTCCTTATCTATGTTTCATCAACTTATCAACTTTTAAACTCATAATTCCAAGGACCCGGCTAACTAAGATAAACAAATCGTTCAAAAATAACTGTGTGCGGTTCTATAATACTTTACCCGATTGTTTGACAAACTTAAATTATAGATGTTTTAAAGGAACTTTTAAGAAACTATTACTTAAGAAAGCGTATTATTCAATTGACGATTTTATACAGGATAAACAGGCTTGGCAAGATGTAACATTAGTTGGTAATAATGACAATTAACGATAAAACGCTTAACTGTTTTATCGTTGGATTTTTATTTTTATGAATTGATAAATGAACAAAAAAATGATATAGCTATGCACTAATTTATATCTCATGTAAAATGTAAGTAAATTAATATTTACTATTATATATATTATTATGACGTTCAAAAGTGTACCAAAATGTATGTACCTAATTGAAATAAATGAATTGAATTGAATTGAATCAATATCGGTTCAGCCTTTTTTTGGCGGAAGTTTTTGAGTTTTCTAAACTTAAGTATACTTGTTAATCGTTAAATTCCTTACACAGTTTTATGTTATTTACAATGTATGACGTATAACTAAAACCATCCAAATTAACTCTTATTATGTATTTATTAATATTTATCATAAAGTAGATAACAAAGGTAGCTAGGTCACTGGTTAAGAGAGTCGTGTCATGTGATACGGACAACCTGACGAGTGGCGATGCCAAACTGGTTTTATTTGAAAGTTCTAGCACATAATTAATAAGTATTGTAAAAGATCAAGCATTTTCTAGGAATCGATGCTTAGATATGTATGTATGAAAGTAACGTGAAAACAACATTCTTGAATTTGTCGAGGTAAGCACTAACGATTTCGGGAAACTCATAAAATATTTATATGATGTTAAATAAAGTTAATAATATACCTAAATGATATTCTACAAAAAAAAATGAAATTTTAGTTAAATGATATTCTACAAAAAAAAAAATTGAAATTTTAGCTTTTACATATCTCAATGTACCTACTAAAAAAAAAAATTTATGCGGAAATGCAAAGAACGCGTGAAATTTTAACTTTTACATATTTCAATATACCTACTCAGGTAAAAGATTTTAGTTTTTAATGTTGTCCGTATATTTTCCTGTCTTTTGTGTAAAATAAAACCTTTACTCGTAAGCTCGTAACCTACGAATAAATATGACCCATCCTGTCTGACATACGGAAAACTCTGAAATTTAATTTCATACTTAATTGAAAAGTGGTTATATTATGTTACCTATTGCAATGTGACTCAGTATATTAGATAGGTACATGATTATGCAGCATAGGTATGGACGAAGATGTAAAAAAAAAACGAAAATTACCTGAGAATCAGTCAAGCCTGAAAAAAACACGGTCAACATAATTAGCCGTGAAACATTAAAACATTTTTAATACGATTTTTATAATTATAATTCTGGAGTTTCACGATAAGTACTTTATTCTACCTTTCTCATTTCACTACAAAACTACAACATATAGATAGAAAGTTTGCACACGGCAGTGTGCTACCCATTTCGCTATGCCTTCTGGAAAATACGTACACAACGATTTCGGTTCATATTTTTAATGCGTAGATGCTACGTAAGTGTATAATTCCCTGCGCCTTATTTGTTTCCTGAGAACTAAGATCTTGATATGTATTTACATGGATAAGAGTATTATTGCGCTCCATCGTGGACCGCAGGGTCATTCAACATTCGTCGAGCTGGCGGTCAAAACTTACTTATAGTACTTATAGTTCGGCGTGCTTCACCTTCGGCCATACCATCGCTTTCCAACAGGCGAGTTATTGGTCACACGTAGATTTATTTCAAATAAAAAGCTGTCAAACCTCTCTTCTCATTTTCACTAGCTATGACTAGTAAGAGGTTAACGAATAAATTACAGTTTAAAAAACTAAAAAACACGCTACAAATTATTGTGGTCAAAGTTCATTACAAGACTTTTCTAACAAATCCAAACACAGCTATGATACGATGTTCCATCTTCAAGTTCTATTTCATATCTTCCGGCTTCATCATCAGATCAGTTCGACAGTACCATATTATTGTATTGTCATCAGAACTACATACAGCTGCCAATTTTCATGACGCTACGATCCTTGGAAGATGGTTAAATTAGTTACCTTAGATTTCATTACATAGTTACATACAGGTCGACATAATAAAAGCGTGTTAAAAATACCATTACTCGGGAGCCTATAAAAATTAAGATAAATCAGTCGTCAACCATCACTAAAAGCAATGTTTTATGTTGTTGCAGAAAAGTATAAAGGATGAAATACTTGGCAGTCCTGCTGTGCGTGGTCGCTGCGGCCAGCGCTACCTCCTTCTACGACCTCGTCAAAGAAGAATGGGAAGCTTTTAAGGTAACGAAAATCCTTCAAACACTCTTTTTATTCCCTAATAATGGCTATTCCTATATACATACATAACAACTAGTATATCAGTGCATAATAGGACGAATAGTTACTGCAGTATTTCCCTCCATCACATGGAATTGAGGAATATAAAAATATTTTGCTAATACTTCTGAGATTTTATTTCATACACAATACAATTACAACACCGTTCGTTAAATATGATCTGCTATTGATAATAATGTCAATGGCGTATTGATAATGTTCCTGGCACATTGTGACCACTGTGATCCGCCCCTTTCATTTCTAAATTATTTATTTTTTACCTGCTAGATGGGGGAGACCTTTGCCCACTGCTGGGCAATGGTCTACCCCATTTCTTTCTATTTCTCCCGTTCCACTGCTATTTGGGACCAGTCACGACAGATTGTGTTCAAGTCGTCCCGCTAACGCTTTCGGGGTTTTGGATTTATTAATTAATTAATTTATTAATATATCCTAATAATATCAATAATTTGACTGGCCTTGTGGCTCAGTTGGTAGTATGTCTACATTCTGAACTGTTAGGTCGTGGGTTCGATCCCCACCCAGGGCAAACATTTGTGTGATGAGCATGGATGTTTGTTCTGTGTCTATGTATCATATGTATATATGTATTCTATCAGCTATCTAGTTCCATAGTACAAGCTTTGCTTAGTTTGGGCTAGATGGTGTTGTGTGAAATGTCCACAAATATTTATTTATTATTATTATTTATTTGCCGTGGGGTACCGGCTTAGAATAGTACCTCCCCCTCTCTTCCCGTGGGTGCCGTAAGAACCGGCTAAGGGAAATATTCCCAGAGATGGGCAGCAGCATCCTCTGCGGAAAACGCTACCCACTGCGCTCGCCAACCCGCATGCCAAGCGTGGCGAGTAATGGCAAAACCCCCCTATGATAAGCAACGAAAAAACCAGGCCCCCAGTCCCCGGCAGCTCCGCTATTCCGGGCTACGGTAGCGGTCCCGGTCACGGCGGAGCAAGGGGTGCTAAGAATCTCCGGAAGAGATCCGGCTACCACCCCCTGCATAAACGACGACTGGCCCTGGTAACACACAATATTCGCACGATGAGGACAGACGAGAAGCTAGCTGAGCTGGAAGAAGAAATGAGTAGGCTACATTGGGATATCCTGGGGTTATCAGAAGTCCGACGAGAGGGTGAGGACACGATAACCCTGAAATCCGGTAACCTACTATACTACCGGGAGGGCGACCAACAGTCCCAAGGTGGTGTCGGGTTTCTCGTCCACAAGTCCCTTGTTAACAACATTCTTGCCATCGACAGTGTATCGAGCAGGGTTGCGTACCTGATACTCAGAGTATCCAAGAGATATTCGTTGAAGGTCATCCAGGTATACGCACCGACCTCGGCACACTCGGATGATGAGGTAGAGGTGATGTATGAGGACATTAGTAGGGCCATACACACTTCTGAGACCTATTTTAATGTTGTTATGGGGGACTTCAATGCGAAGCTGGGCAGGAAATGCGAAAGTGAGTTGAGAGTGGGGCAATTTGGATATGGACAACGGAACCCCAGGGGACAGAGGTTGGACGACGGAATTACATCAGAGCTACTGAAAGCGGGTGGAACACCGGTACTGAAAGTCCTTCAGAGGCTCTTCAATTCCGTCGTGCTTGAAGGTACAACGCCAGAAGCATGGAACAGAAGCGTGGTGGCGCTGTTCTTCAAAAAAGGAGACAACACTTTGCTGAAGAACTACAGACCCATCTCGCTTCTGAGCCATGTCTATAAGCTGTTTTCAAGGGTCATCACGAATCGTCTTGAACGCAGGTTTGATGACTTCCAGCCTCCCGAACAAGCCGGTTTCCGAAAAGGCTATAGTACCATAGGCCACATCCATACGCTGCGGCAAGTGATACAGAAGACCGAAGAGTATAACTTGCCCCTTTGCTTAGCGTTTGTGGACTATGAGAAAGCCTTTGATTCGATCGAGACCTGGGCGGTGCTTGAGGCTCTCCAGCGATGCCGTATTGACTATCGGTATGTCGAAGTGCTGAAGTGTTTGTACAACAACGCCACCATGTCAGTCCGAGTACAAGACCAGAACTCAGAGGCAATTCCATTGAAGAGAGGCGTGAGGCAGGGAGACGTTGTCTCTCCGAATCTGTTTACCGCCGGTTTGGAAGATGCCTATAAGCTTCTGGAATGGAAAGGGCTCGGCATTAATATTAACGGCGAGTACGTCACTCACCTTCGGTTTGCCGACGATATAGTAGTCATGGCAAAGTCGATGGAAGAGCTCAGTACGATGCTCGAAGACCTCAATAGAGTTTCCCAACGGGTGGGCCTCAAAATGAACATGGACAAAACGAAGGTTATGTCGAACGCCCATGTAGTGCCCACCCCAATATCTGTGGGGAACTTCACTCTTGAAGTTGTTGACGAATACGTCTACCTAGGACAGACGGTCCGATTAGGCAGGTCCAACTTTACGAGGGAGGTCAATCGTCGTATCCAACTCGGCTGGGCAGTGTTCGGGAAACTTAAAAGCGTCTTCTCGTCCAATATTCCCCAGTCCCTCAAGTCGAAAGTTTACAACCAGTGTGTGTTACCAGTGATGACATACGGCACTGAAACGTGGTCCCTAACTATGGGCCTTATAAGGAAGCTCAAGGTCACGCAACGAGCTATGGAGAGGGCTATGCTCGGAGTCTCTCTACGAGATCGAATCAGAAATGAAGAGATACGTAGACGTACAAAAGTCACCGATATAGCACAGCGGATTAGCAAGTTGAAGTGGCAGTGGGCAGGGCACATAGCACGTAGAACTGATGGCCGATGGGGCCGAAAGGTTCTCGAGTGGAGACCACGTACCGGCAAGCGCAGCGTAGGAAGACCAGCCACGAGATGGACAGACGACCTCATACAAGTGGCGGGAAGACACTGGATGCAAGCCGCTTCCAATCGGTCTTTTTGGAAATCCATGGGGGAGGCCTATGTCCAACAGTGGACTTCTTATGGCTGAGATGATGATGATGATTATTAATTTGAATCGGTAATATGGGTTAATGTAATGAATCCAAAAAATAACTTTTTCTCTTTGTTACCATTTCACAACTGGGCTGATCGTTGGAGTGTTATAGGATAGGATACTCTGAAATATGTACTCGTAACATATTATAAAAAACTAAAGTAACTGACTTCAAAATATGCAATTTTGTTTACTTGGTTAAAATGTTTCCAGTTATTTTGTTACAATTAAAAACTAAAGTACTGAACCGATTTTGATAAAAAAAATATGGGACCACCTCTGAACCTTTAGTAGATTCCTACTAAATAAAAAAAATATCATCAATATCAATTCATACTTGGCAAAGTAATCGGAGAACAAACAAAAAAAACATACAGTCGAATCGAGAACCTCCTTCTTTTCAGAAGTCTGTTAAAAATAGTTTTTGTCACCAAGATAAAAAAATATGTTTCTGTCTTACGGAAGCACAATGACGCCAATGAAGGTTGCGTAGACAGGAGAGGGAAACTACGTGTCTTTTATACAAATTAGTGTAAACTATTCTGTGACTAGGAACTAGGAATGGAAGTAAACAGTTGACTTTGAAGATATGAAAAACAATATGCTAGTAGCATTAATGATGAAATTAAAAGGAAAACTTTCACGTCTAAGTAGGCTTTATGAGTTACCTAGTAATAGTCGATCAACTATGACACGCACTTGGCCACTTATTTATATTTACACTAAGGGGGATAAGAGAATTTCGTTTCTTCGACGCGCAGGGATCTTCAACTTTTTTGAAGTCAAAAGCTAATAATAGTTATTTATTGTACTAGGCTGGAAAGTTGTATTTTACCGTCGAGTGTCTGACAGTTGAATCCAGAGCAAGCGAAGGAAGGAAGGTTTGAACCATGAGCGCAGCGAATGGTTCTAGTGTAGAATCCTGAGCGTAGCGATGGATTCAAGAAGACTCGAGATAAAATAACTTTACAGCCGAGTGCAATACAAAATTTTTCATCTTAACGTAGCGAGGAAATTTTTATTTTAGACCTATTTTACACCTATTTTCTCGAGTAGAAAAATCTGCTTGGCATTTATGCAACTTTACTGGTCCTAAAGTTACATTATAATCACATGAGTTCACTTACACATGATGTACACATTTCATTAATTTTGAACATTATTTACAACAAAATTACGTAGTACAAAGTTTTTTTTTTTACTTAATTTTTTTTCTTCTATTAGGCTCTTGACACAACTCGCATAGGTCGCATTCTTCTTTACTCATCCAAACCTTTTTCGTGTAAATGGTTCTAAAAATTTAAAACACTGCTAAGAGAAAGTAAATTGTAAATTTTTATTTACATTTTACGTAAATATACAAAATATCTCAGTTATTTTAATATAATATTTGTTGTTTCTTTAAGCTAAGATAGCAACCTCCTTGAATCGAACTATTTTACTTCATTTTGTGAAGATATTATACAAAGAGGTTTGAAATATTTTGTATTGAAAGTGTAGAGCTCCGTCGTGTTCGAATTTTGAAATTACTTACCACCCTAGGGAATTTGAACTTTTCCACGCCAATATTAGCCTTGGAAACGTAACTTTACGAGCTAGTAAGATGAAAATGTAATTTTAAAAAAATATACAGACTTCAAAACAATGTAATTAAATAACTGAAAAGGGAGAAATAATACGAAAAATAATCAAAACTGGGCGTCTACCTAAGTAAATACGTACACCATCTATTTTTTGAGGTCGTGAAACTCTTGCGCACTCTCTCCGAAATGAATCCTGTAGAACATAGACTGACTTTCTACTTTACGGCGGTGCTCGAGACTAAGTAGCTACCTATAGGTATTAATATTTGACTGGCCTTGTGGCTCAGTTGGTAGTATGTCCACCTGCTGAACTGTAGGTCGTGGGTTCGATCCCCACCCAGGGCAAACATTTGTGTGATGAGCATGGGATGTTTGTTCTCTGTCTGGGTGTTTCTATGTATCAATGTATATATTTACAAAAATAAAGTATATATGTATGTATTCTATCAGCCATCTAGTTCCATAGTACAAGCTCTGCTTAGTTTGGACTAGATGGTGATGTGTGAAATGTCCACAAATATTTATTTATTTTTATGGTATCATTATGTGTAGATGCAACACAAGAAGCAGTACTCGAGCGAGATAGAAGACAAGTTCCGGATGAAAATCTACGCGGAGAACAAGCACAAGATCGCGAAACACAACCAGCGCTACCAACAAGGACTCGTGAAGTTCTCGCTCGGGCTGAACAAATATGGCGACATGCTGCACCACGAATTCACCCACACCATGAACGGGTTCAACAGGACGCTCAAGTGAGTCTGCATACCATATAAAACATAACATAACATAATAACAAACACAACTCAAGAACGAATAAATATTTTAAAATGTTTTTTTTTAGTTCGTTTTTTAATTATTTAATTTAGTTTTGGCTCCACAGGCACGGGGTCTGTGACCTTTGTCAGATTTACTAACATACAAAGGTTCCCTTTTATAGTTCATTTAGTTACATTATTATATCACTATAATTTTTTTAGATAAATCTAGCAGCATTACGTTATGTGTTACTTGATAGTTTCTTCAAACTTTGCATTTATTTTTTAGATAAATCTAGCAGCATTACGTTATGTGTTACTTGATATTTTCTTCAAACTTTGCATATATTTTTTTAGATAAATCTAGCAGCATTACGTTATGTGTTACTTGATAGTTTCTTCAAACTTTGCATTTATTTTTTTAGATAAATGTAGCAGCATTACGTTATGTGTTACTTGATAGTTTCTTCAAACTTTGCATTTATTTATTTAGATAAATCTAGCAGCATTACGTTATATGTTACTTGATAGTTTCTTCAAACTTTGCATTTATTTTTTTAGATAAATCTAGCAGCATTACGTTATGTGTACTTGATAGTTTCTTCAAACTTTGCATTCATTTTTTTAGATAAATCTAGCAGCATTACGTTATGTGTTACTTGATAGTTTCTTCAAACTTTGCATTCTTTGATTCAGGAATACTGCATTGTCTGCAAATCAAATAAGTCTGCTGTCGCTCTTTGTTTGCTGCGACGAACAGATGTCTAGCAGTGCTTTCTTTTTTGCTTTTTCTGTCTGTGGCTTACGACTCTTACTTATCTTGTCCTCTTTAAAGATGCATGCGTGCGTGTGTGTGTGTGTGTCCATGAGAGAGAGAGAGAAGACTTGAGCTGCGTGTGCCTCATACGCCTCAGAGAGACTGGGTCGGTTCTTAAATGACATTCCGCTCTTCCGAAAGAGCGTCCTCTTTGGTACGTCTCAAACGGTTACATATTCTAAACTTTGAAAGAGCATTAGGAACCTCAGCCATTTTTGTTTATAGATTTTTAGAGATCCTGCACGAATGTCACTGTTATAGACGTATTGAAGTATATTTGCGGGTACTTCGGCGTTTCGCACCGCAAGCGGTTCGAACCGCGGTCCGAATCCCCCAAGAGCTCTTTTTGAATAGGTTCTTTCGCACCGCGGTGCGAATCGACCAATAACATTATGGAATAGGTCGATTCGGACCGCAGTGAGGAGTAAACAGTTCTCTTTTTGGGTGAGTGGGTAAATTCAAGCAGAGAAGATTATGTTGTTTGATTACATACGTAATACCTTACAGTACAACCAGGCACAAAATAACATGAAAAACAAAATGCTTACAGATAGAAAACACTAACTGAATTGGTGTCAGAATAATGTACCATTATTTATTTTATGACAAAGATTTCTTAAAGTAGCGTTATCCGCGACCCTAATTTAACCTAATACTACGCATTTTTTTTTAAACGGGCACGTGCCTTTATTAACTACAACAAAACAATGTACAAGCTCAACTAACTAAACTACTACACAAAAATCATATTGATTACCCCAGACCGATAAAGGCCTAAAGACAGCGGCAGCGTACCCAGCATGCTGCCCGCATTGCCATGTTGAATGGCAATGCTTATAATACGCATAATTAGTTGTAATAAAACATTGTTCAGTTTTGTTCGATAACGACCGTGTTCAATATCTAATCAACATGACATTATATTACATTGTTATTATATGCATATTTGGTCAGATAATGTAACTAATGACAAATCAATATTCTTTACCCACTTTGTGCTGCAAAATGTTAAAACGCACGTTAATGATTAATTTTTGCTCGATTAGGACAAATCGGATTTAAATGTATGACACATCTAATACCTTTTCAACACACTTGCTCGTAAAGTGTCCCTTATTCAACCGTTTTTAAGGCCGAAAAGTATCCTATTAAACACGCGTGTTTTTTACTTTTCTATTACGCACTAGTGTCTTTACTTTACAACCAATACAAGGGCACCTGCGCGCGCACAATCTAAGCCTACTAGATTGTCAGAGTCCAATCAGAGATAAATACTTCTACCATACCGGCCCATAACAAAAAGAATTCAGTCGAAAATCGTACTGGCAACCGAGAATATAACATAAAGAAATAAAACAGGCACGAATATTGCAACCAAAGAGAATGAAATATGCTACAACTGACACATCTGTTGATTTTTGGATATTGTTTCAATAATTAAATATTTCAGTTATAAACGGTGCGAGGAAAAAACCCTCGCAAGTGTGTTGAAAAACGTCGTATGAAACGCGTGTGCATTATGGTCATTACAGTCGAGGCGGAACTGCAGCCCGAGCCGAAGGCGAGGGCGTAATAGAGCCGAGAGTGTAATGATCAACTTAGCACACTTGTATCATAATGTACTATTAAACGAGCAATTCTTGTATATAATTATATATCCAACGATTTTAATGAAATTTGGTTTGTAGGTAGATTAGGGGACGATAAATCGATCTTGCTAGGTTTTATTATTAGTGAACCCAGGTATGCTCGTATTTTCAGTCATAAAAAATCTGAGTGAAGCTCGGTCGCCCAGGTACTATTATTTCACACACATACAAACATGTCCATTTATAATGTTATGTATTCTGGACCATATATTGAGTAAATCTATTTGTGAAAACTATAAATATACCTAGATAAAAGATAGAACAAAAGGCCCTACAGGCTTTTTGTTCTATTTTCTCAGTCTCATTATCTTTGTTCTTAGTTTTTTTTTTTAAATAAATAAGTAATATTAGCCTGAACACTGTGAATTCACTTAATAAAGGTACCTAATAGGTAGTACAAAGTTTCTCTTATGTATTAGTTTTAATTTCTTCAGTTGGTACACAGCTTGACTGAGAATGTTTGCCCGAATAATTATTACCTATAGTTAAAAAAACTGAAAAAATCAATTTTGAAATACGTAATTATACGTGGATGACATATTTTCCCAGTTATTTTGTTATAATAACCAAAGTGTGTGTTACCAGTGATGATATACGGCACTGAAACGTGGTCCCTAACTATGGGCCTTATTAGGAAGCTCAAGGTCACGCAATGAGCTATGGAGAGGGCTATGCTCGGAGTCTCTCTACGAGATCGAATCAGAAATGAAGAGATACGTAGACGTACAAAAGTCACCGATATAGCACAGTGGATTAACAAGTTGAAATGGCAGTGGGCAGGGCACATAGCACGTAGAACTGATGGCCGATGGGGCCGAAAGGTTCTCGAGTGGAGACCACGTACCGGCAAGCGCAGCGTAGGAAGACCAGCCAAGAGATGGACAGATGACCTATACAAGTGGCGGGAAGACGCTGGATGCAACCCGCTTCCAATCGGTCTTTTTGGAAATCCATGGGGGAGGCCTATCAATCAATCAATCAATAATAATTTATTTCAGACTCCGAAATCCATATCATTTTAAGGTATATTCCTATGTCCAGCAGTGGACTTCTTATGGCTGAGATGATGATGATGAATAACCAAAGTACTGAACCTAGTTTGGTAAAATTTATATGGGACCACTGAAGTATAACTAACCTACAAAAAAAAAGAATCATCAAAATCAATTCATAATTGGTGAAGTAATCGCTGACTGAACAAACATACAGTCAAATTGAGAACTTCCTCCTTTTTGGAAGTCGGTTAAAAAGCATCAACGTTTCGTAGTGGATATTCCAAAAATCCGAACTAAACTCTTTCCACGTGCATCTATCTGTGTGAATACGCTTCCTAAGTAGGTCTCTCCGATAGATATAATTAGGAGTCGTATATGAATATATAAACCTCCTTTTTGGAAGTCGGTTAAATAACGACTTCATAATACGCATTTCGATTACTTGGATGACTTTTTTTCAGTTATTTTGTTATAAAAATCAAAGTACTGAACCGATATTGATAAAATTAATAATAAACAAAAAAACATAGTCGAATTAAGAACCTTCTTTTTTTTGGAAGTCAGTTAAAAATGTATGAGAATCCTACGCGTTACACTGCAGGGATATAAAGTAACGTTTGTCGTATGTTGCAGGCACGGTAAAGCCTTGTACGGCAAGGCTAGCGACGTACGCGGCGCCTCCTTCATCCCGCCTGCGCATGTGCAACTGCCCGACCAGGTGGACTGGCGCAAGAAGGGCGCCGTCACTGAGGTCAAGGACCAGGGCAAGTGCGGATCATGCTGGGCTTTCAGTACAGTGAGTACTCTGCACTTCCATAAAATATGTTTTTGATTGACTGAATCGTAAATTACTATATGACGCTACGGCTTGCTTTTTCAAATTATTTTAATATACTCAGAATTTAAAAGATTAATTTATAGGATATACCAGCCATTAATGGTTCCAACCTTATAAAAATGAATTATCGAAATCTGATAATATTTAGTTTGAAAACAGTTTTCTCTTCTTGTACGGGAAAAACGCGTTAGGGCGCGTTCCCACTTTGTCGTAAAGGCATTGTCATGCCCTTCGAAGTGATATGACTTGTATGTTTAAATGGAGTTTTTCAGATATAGCGTAACTTAGTTAATTATTGTTTAGGAATTTTTGCTGTTATATTTGTTATTATAGACACGATAAAAAACAGTCGTTAAACGATAAAAGAAGCGTGCCGACGTAGTGGGAACGCGCCCTTACTGGCGAAAATTGCCGCGACAACTAGATACTTAGTAATCACACCACTGATTTTAGAAAGCCGGCTCTAATTTATTGGTTGAACTAAAAGATAATATTAGCGGAAAGTAGATAACAGCGAACAAAATACAAAAATCTTTATTTGATTCAATTTACATAGATTGTTGTGCAAGTCGCTGACCCCTATACAGACCGTTTATTATCAAATAATTTCTCAGCCCTCATTAGTAAATTACGATAAAATTTCATCATCCTCTGATACATACACAAGTTTATAAAACTATACTTTCCTTGACTATAATGGCGACTCAGACAATAACTTCTTTGTCTGAGGATGGCGATAACGGTTTGCGCATGATTCTTTTTGCTGCAGCGAAATCGAGGAAAAACTTGCTATAATGACGTCATCGTAAACCGGTCGTGTGGAGAGCGGCGCCGAGTATACAATATAATAATGGTGTAGCGATCAACGGCTTGTTCAAAAATCCTCGAGCCATCATAATTACACTTACCTATCTATTCCGAATAAACCATTCTGAAGGCCAGTTTGTACAATAATATTATTAACAAACAATCGATCAAGCGTCCGTAGACCTGTGGAATTTGAAACGGGAAAAATTGTTTCTTCGTTAGCGTCACATTAAGGGAATAATATATTGACTGACGTTCCATGGAATTTGGTGACTGCATTGAATAGCATTCTTAAATTTAGGTATACAGAAACTGTTTTTTTTTTATTCTTCGAAATCTATCATATTATTTACCTACACCACAAAAAAAAGTAACAACAAAATAAACTTTATAAAAGTACATGCAGTTTCATCGCCAAAAGCTGCATAACTCTTCTAGACAACCTATGCTAGGTTATGTGGCTTAGATAAACAAAATAAGTACCCATACGTCGAAGTTTTAAAAATAAACTAAGTACATAAAACGAATACTATATAAGCGCAAGTAACTTGTCTCACTTGTCTGTTTGTTGCCTTTTCACGACCCAACGGCTGAGTCAATCGTTGTAAAAAGCACTGCAAAAGCTGAGGACATGGAGATGAATGAAAATATATGATGAAATATCAATTATTATAGTTTTTTAATAACTACGCAGGTGGAACCGTGGGCTTTCTGTAGATATACATAATATTTATTTACTTATAAATAAAATGACATACCTACATATAATATGCAATTTGGATTCTGTGTTTTTTTATATAGGTATAATTTTGATAAAAGGAATCTATGTAACACAGCACATTGTTAGCTGCTTCAAAATGATAAATAAACAATAAATAAATAGGAATAATCGCGATAAATATATCTCACAGGTTTCGATATTCTCAAAATAGAAGTACGGGAGGCGGGCAGGAATGAGACGGGAATGGAATGTTTTCATTTGTGGAAGTTATCGTCTTTGCTTAAACAATAAATCCTTTGTCACACTGAATCCTTGAATCCCTTTCAGTGCTTATGACACAACGGATGTGTCATTGATATCCTTCATTGTATGGCTGGCGACACAAGTGTTGTGTCACATGGGATTTGGAAAAACTTCGTTAAATTGTATTTAGAGAGGTCTACCCTAAGTTAATCCCACACTATTCATTACTAAAAATCATAACTGTGGTGTTAATTTTTAATTACAACTATATTTAGTAAAACTCAGAGTCTAGCGTGCCACGAAATATTTGTTAGAAGCTACCGATATAAGCAATACATAAAATACGCCGCCGCCGCAATGAAGCGGTTAACTGGGTTTTATGTAAATAAATAATAATAGTATATAGACAGTGAACACTGAAGTAGATACCTACTATAATGATTTCCTGAAACTGAGCGATGAATAATGTAGATCAGTACAGACCATTGGTTGTTTAAGTGTGCAAACAACGGACTTTTTCTTTGTTTTAATGGGGAGGGTATTTGACGATGTACCGATGTTGTCATAAAATGACAATGGCTGCATTACAGTATAGTTTGGTGTTGAAAATGATTCACCGCGACTACAACAGACATCATACCTAAGGGTCACGGGAAAATAGTGTCCATTATTGTATAATAATTATTATTTATTAATAATTAATTAATAATAATTAATAATTAATTAATAATTAATTAATAATAATTAATATTTTTGAAATAATTCAGTTCATAGTCATGTCTATGAATGCTATGTTATAATGTTATGCGTTTTCCTGCCACTTGTATGATATCTTCTAAATAATTATATAAAATAAAAATAAATAGTTACTAATAGTGAGTGGAATGAAGGAGCGATAAAACCGTACCTAGTACCGAGGCTTCCGTATCCCCTACCAAAGAAGTTTAAAGCCGATAATTTTCGTACGACTTGCACTTGGGCGATTTTCAGATACCTTTATTGAGGGCTGGATCCACGTCTAAAATTGTATGACGATCCCACATTTTGCACGGTTGGAAATTCTCCTTCCACGAACCAGCAAGAAGTGCTATGTCCCTGCTCCGGCACAGGATATAAAAAAAGCATCTGCTTGTCCTATCTCTAGCTTGCTTGACTTAACTTCAACATTAAATTATACAGACTGGTTCACTCGAGGGGCAGCACTTCCGCAACACAGGATACCTGGTGTCTCTCTCGGAGCAGAACCTGATCGATTGCAGCACGGCGTACGGTAACAACGGATGCAACGGTGGCCTAATGGACAACGCCTTCAAATACATCAAGGACAACCACGGCATCGACACTGAGCCTTCGTACCCTTACGAAGCCGTCGACGATAAGTGCAGGTGTGTATACAGTACACAGTGAGTGTAACAACGTAATCACATTTCTGGAACCCTAGATAGGGTAATGTAAGCAGGTAACTCTAGTTTCGCCATGTCATGTCATGCGGCTCAAAGACTTAGCAGTAGAAAGCTGATATGGGTATTGTGCACGTTAATGACGCCCACAAATTGGCTAAATAAAATCTTGGGAAAATGCGATATAAAAAACTCGTCCCTACATTGCGTGTAGTGAGTTTAGTGAGATTTTTTTTCTCGTCGATCCCATGCAGTATAGCAGTGAAATTTATCGCGTCAGGCTTGTGGTAAATACAATTCATTCAACATGTCACCCAAATGTCATCCTCACACTCAACATTTCACCCAAATGTCCTACTCGCACTCAACATTCCACCCAAATGTCCTACTCGCACTCAACATTTCACCCAAATGTCCTCCTCACACTCAAGATTTCACCCAAATGTCCTACTCGTACTCAACATTTCACCCAAATGTCCTCCTCACACTCAACATTTCACCCAAATGTCCTACTCGCTCTCAACATTTCACCCAAATGCCCTACTCGCACTCAACATTTCACCCAAATGTCCCAAACATTCCTGCGAGTGTAATCTTAAACAGACTAGTAATCTCGGTCGTGTGTGTTAAAGATACAACGCTAAGAACTCCGGCGCTGACGACACCGGGTTCGTGGACATCCCTCAGGGAGACGAGGAGAAGCTGATGGCTGCCGTGGCGACCGTGGGCCCGGTGTCTGTCGCCATCGACGCCTCGCAGGAATCCTTCCAGCTTTACCGCAGCGGCGTCTACTACGACGAGAACTGCTCCAGCGAGAACCTCGACCATGGCGTGAGTGTAGCTTCTTACTTTACTACTACTAGACCAGGAGCACTCTCCAATTTATGTAAAATGCTAAAAGTACAGTCATTTACAAAAGTCCATTAGCAGCAATGACTTTCCATCACGTGAACGTAAACCCTAAAATAGTGTCCTGGGTTGACCGATTATCATATACCAACAATGACGAACTTAAAGATTTTGATATAAAGACTCTATGGCGCCGCGCTAAAGTCTAATTTAGATTGAGAAGGCTAGAAACGTCTATTTTGCCGCTTCGAATTAATTTGAAAACCGAAATTATTTTAATCGCGTAAATTCTCAGATCTCAGATCTCATTGAGCTTGGATGTTTTTGAGGACTGACGCTACATCCCGTTGATACTTTACCAAAGATTATATATATATATATATATATATATAAATATGGACTTTTGAATCCATTTCATTTGCTGCCCGCCAGAAGAGATATGAGCTACACGATAGAACGATATGCAATGTGTCTGTAGATATACATATAAGAATAGAAGAATAGGCTTTAGCGTCTGTGCAATATGCGCTTTGTCGCGTCGTAGCAAGAAACAAAAGTGGACTTATTCGTTTTAAAAATATATTCATTGATCAATGTCATAACTAAATTTTATAGTCGAGATTTTTGTTTTAATCCAATAATAGGTACTTAAATACTCGTTTATTGGTCGATTTGCCCGAAACTTTAATCGCGCGAAATTAAGTTATTTACGTATGTCTCATTAGGTATATTACTCATATTAAAAGAAGAATTATTCTTATTTAAAGAAGCTCAAGGTCACGCAACGAGCTATGGAGAGAGCTATGCTCGGAGTCTCTCTACGAGATCGAATCAGAAATGAAGAGATACGTAGACGTACAAAAGTCACCGATATAGCACAGCGGATTAGTAAGTTGAAGTGGCAGTGGGCAGGGCACATAGCACGTAGAACTGATGGCCGATGGGGCTGAAAGGTTCTCGAGTGGAGACCACGTACCGGCAAGCGCAGCGTAGGAAGACCAGCCACGAGATGGACAGATGACCTCATACAAGTGGCGGGAAGACGCTGGATGCAAGCCGCTTCCAATCGGTCTTTTTGGAAATCCATGGGGGAGGCCTATGTCCAGCAGTGGACTTCTTATGGCCGAGATGATGATGATGATGATATTACTCATGCATGTTTGTATCGATGACAATAGCATTGTTTGGATTAATGTCATAACTAAATTTTATAGTCGAGATTTTTGTTTTAATCCAATAATATGTACTTAAATACTTACTCGTTTAATGGTCGATTTGCCCGAAACTTTAATCGCTCGATATTAAGTTATTTACGTATGTCTCATTAGGTATATTACTCATGCATGTTTGTATCGATGACAATAGCATTGTTTGGTTTGAGCTTTATCCGTTGTTATGATAGCGGATAGTCACTCATGTGACCGCGAAACAAACATACTTTCTGGTGATAAACTCGCAAATTCGCAACTGATAAGTGATTTTCCACAACTGCCTAATGTACGCATCCCGCTCTCACTCACTAAAATCTAACTCTGTCTTTGTTGCGCGATGTCTGCTTAAACTCTGAGAACGGATTAAGTATAGACTAGGTTTATATAATATATATACTATATTTAATTTTATATTCAACTAAAGAGTTTGAAATCCGATACCGAATTCGGTATAGATAATTGGAAAACTGTTTTATAGGTATAAATGGATTTTTGCGTACATAGTTTATTTGCCCGTCTGTTATCTATAATTATATATTAGTTATAAACGAAAATATTAGTAAACAGCAACGACTTTACCCCTCTCTACTCTCTAGCACCCGAAATGGCAATAGAGCAGGTTCCTTCTGGCAGTAGCTTCCAGAAATTCTGTTGCGGCTTGTGCTTGATGCAGATTTACTTGGATAAAATCTAAGTTTGTTATATAGTTTTATTTAAAGCCTTGTGCCTCCTGTAGTGTAGAACCTTAGCAATATATTCTATGATTATACTATATTCACTTTGGTGAAAGTCCCTCCTTTCTCGCCTTACGATGGTTCAAAAAGTGAAACTTTGCACAACGCAGAAATCACGCTCTTGCGTACCTACAGCTTTTATATTTTATGTCCAATACCGAGACACTTGATACACCGCACCAGGGGTAAGTGGTATATATATAGGACACCATTGCCTAGGTATATGGGAAAGGCATCTGTAAGGTTTTTTTGAATACGAGGGGAGATTTCAAAATTCTTGAGGCATTTATGTAGGGTGCGGGCTATCAGATATCTCACTTTGTAGCTTGATAAAAAAAATCAATAAGCATCAGAATACTTCAGTTAACAGCAGCAGTGTTAAATCCTGTCTTTATAGTTGACGGGCTCTGCATTTAACCTCAGCTGACCTGATCTTAAATGACAGTACCTACATATACGTGTCGTAAGATGGTAAAAAGTATTTGCTTAATTTTTTTTCAATAAACATTCATCATTGTTATTCTAATCTGCTTGCACACACGCACGGCACGGAAGTCTGGCACACAACCGGCCGAGCTATCATCATTTCAATTCATCGTGCGATGCTAAAAAGTATAAATAAATACAAACTGGATATCAGTGGCATTGATGAGACGTCCGCAGATGTCAGATGTGTGGGTAACGCACGTCCGTCAAATCGCAGAATCGTGCCATTAGATATCAACAACATGTTATCTGGCAACATTTACACAACAATAACACCTTATTCTAGCTACGTCTGTTATTTATTATTATATAGAGATGATTAAACCGTTACGTAAATGAATCCACGACTTTTAATAGGTATGATATAAGTTATATTAAACAGCAGTAGTTAATCTCGTCGACATTGACGACACGACACGGCCACGGCTACAATTAAGAGTTGATTCAAACTGTAGGTATGTCGGTTAGGACAGAGTGAGTTAATATCGATTTTGTTTGTTAATTTACGTGTATTAGAAATTAAATGAACAGAGAATAGGGTTCTAAAATAAGTTGATACTCTCACCCTATAAATACTACACAGAACCGGCTTACCGCCTTATCATCATCATCTCAGCCACAAGAAGTCCACTGCTGGACATAGGCCTCCCCCATGGATTTCAAAAAAGACCGGTAGAAGCGGCCTGCATCCAACGTCTTCCTGCCATTTGTGTGATATCTGCAGTCCACCTTGTGGCTGGTCCGCTTGTACCGCCCAATGCTTACCGCTAATTCTTGTGTAATGTAGTCAAGACTAAGGCCACAATATGCTACTGATTTCTATGATAGTTTTTTATTTATTATCTAAATAAAAAAATCATCAGCTTATGTTTAAGCAATACTTATTTTAATCAACTCCAATACGTAAATATTTTTCCAATTCAGTCCGTTTTGATTTATTTATTGTTTTTATATTTTTAGCGTGTACAGTTACAATATAACAAATATACATAATTGACCGAGCGAGCGAAGCGTCTCTGCATCAACTGGCCAAATTTTCTTTCGTCTGCCAGTTTATTTGTTTGTATGTTTGTACTTGCGTACAGGGCGTAATTTTGAACCAATTTTGATGAAACTTGGTGTATAGATTCTATAGATAATTTTTTTTTTGTCGGCGGCGATTTTTGATAAGAGGGGTGGTTCCTATAAAAAAGGGGGAAGTTTATTGCGGCGTTAATTACCAGCCGATTTTAATGATATTTGGTAGGTAGGTAAAATATACAATTATTACAACTTGTGGCAAAAATTAACAAAATTGGTCATGTGGTTGTCGAGATATGACAACCAACTTCAGATTGCGTGTAACAGTGAGGGCGCGTGGATGCGCTTGATGCATTTTAGCGCTGAATAATTTTCTTGATTTTACGTTTTCTCCATTTATAAAATTATTATTTGTTTTTATAAGAATATACATTGTTTTTTTAATTAAGGGCATCTAAACATATCCAATTTTTTGTATTAATTAAATTGATCTTTCAAGGTGCGTAAACTTATGGAAAAAATGTTTTTTGACTGTGAAATAACGTCTATAAAATCACTTAAAATTGCGAATATTATGTACAGATGACCCAAGGTGAGCTGCAAATAAGCTCTCTCGCGAGGTCTACTGTTCGTAGAACGACTAATATATATGTATATGTTACTTCACTAACTCTCAAGAAATAAAGAAGCGTGTATCGTGTAGGTATTTGTTTCACTCTAGCTGTTCAAATTAGAAACGTAGTTAGTGTTTCATACGAATCTTAAGAAAATCTACAATGTATGCGGTGGTAATGTACCGACTTTCTACTAGCTTTGCTCTTACTATATGAGTTGTTATTGTTGCTAGGTGCTGGTTGTCGGTTACGGCACAGACGAGGACGGCGGCGACTACTGGCTGGTGAAGAACTCGTGGGGCAGGTCGTGGGGCGAACTCGGCTACATCAAAATGGCGCGCAACAAGGAGAACCACTGCGGCATCGCTTCCGCCGCCTCCTACCCGCTCGTGTAACCGCTCGATAACACGCGTACTAAGCACTCTGCACACGATGTAGGTGCACTAGGCACATGCCTGGATGCCCTGTATGAAATTTGCTAGGTGCACCATTGTATAGTCTTATAATTATGAACATACATGACAAACACTTATAAGGATTGTCCAGCTGCCTGCGTCTATGAAACTATGTAGAAAGTTTATGATAGTAAAGTTTGTTAACAACTTAATCATAGTTAGTTAGCTTAATTTTCATTACTTTGGATCTCGGCTGTATTTTACTTTGCCACGTCATCTGTGGATTTTGTTAACACACATTTGCAATAGAACTTATTTGTAAGTTGTAAACCAACTTGACATTGACTTTTGCCAAGAAATAAGATTCTTAACTGGTTTTTAAGTCGAGACAATATTTCACAGATAAAATAAAATGGCATTTTATCACTTATTTTTAAAGTAATCTTCCGCATTACCTACTTAGAAATAAGCTATGGAAATAAGTGTAAAGGTAAATTTTGTATTATAATATAAAATAAACTAACTAAAATATGATCTTTGTAAAGTTTCTCAACGTATTTGTCAGATGGTTATAACTAAGTTAGTACTTATGTGATATTATGAATGTGTAAGTTGGAATAAAAGTATTTTTCTAGATAACGGTATTTTTTTCATTCGCCGATCACCATGCGTCATCTTATATTTTTAATCACAGTGTGTGGTATGTTTCTATATTGTATATGATACGTACTACCTATATACGACACATTTTCTAACGAAAATAGATATGATAGTATCAAAAAAATAAAAGAAAATGAAAGAAACTATGTTTAAAAAAATACTTATTTTAAAAGGATTCTGCAAAAATTACTCGGTTTGAATATAGTATATTCATAGAATAAGTGGATGAAATTATGTTGAAGGTTTTCAGTATTATAAAAGTGTACAAGTACAACAATGAACACTGACACCAAGGCCAATCTGCGTTTTTTTATCAGCCCTGTTTGTACAAACTGTCCCACTGCTGGGCGCGGGCCATCTTCTCATTATAAGAAGTGTAAGGCCATAGTCTAACTAATCCAATCTACGTATGTGGTTTTAATTTTAACTCGATACCTTTACGCGTTCCCGAGATCTTGACGGACGGACAGACGGACAAAGTGATCCTATAGGGGTTACGTTTTTTTCCTTTTGAGGTACGTAACCCTAAAAATGTACTTAGAAAAGTAAGAAATGATAATTTCGTGTTAATTTCATTTAAACTATTATCATCATCATCATCATCTCAGCCATAGGAAGTCCATGGCTGGACATTGGGCATAGGCCTCCCCCATGGATTTCCAGAAAGACCGGTTGGAAGCGGCTTGCATCCAGCGTCTTCCTGCCACTTGTATGATATCTTCTGTCCACCTTGTGGCTGGTCTTCCTACGCTAAATTATTATAAATTAAATATATTTATTTCTCATAATAACATTACATTGAATTTATCCTGATTAGACTGTGGCCCCAAACTAGGTCCGTGTTGAGGAAGGTGGGAAATCTGATTAAGTTTAATTCGGTCTCTTAGATGAGCCAAAATAAGTTAACTCGTATGTTCATAGTATGCCTATTTTAAGTGCAATTATCATGTGCAACTACGGAACCCTACTTTGCGCGTGATACGACTCTCACTTGGCCGCTTATTTACAACTCGAGTGAAATAAATTTAACTAGGCACTTGAACTATAACTAATTTATGATTATGTATACTACCTACTAGGTAGATTACTACTTTTCAAGATACCTAGATTAATGTGAAGGTATTATAATGATTGACAGGTAGTTCTCTTCGATTAAGGTACCTATAGAATTCTATCATATGCGTATCACGAGCACGACACGTTCTTTGTTGGCCGATCATTTAAACATGATCCAAAATATGATAATGGTAATCATATTCATTCAGAGTCATAGGTTAGCTAATAAGGTCGCCGTCTCTATTATCAAAGGAGTACGAGGGGCGTAGCCCGGGTTAGGTGTCAGTGTACCTATCTGTCAGTACTTAGAACCAGCCTGATAAGGGTATCAGTCACCCGCGCCACGTGATGAGAGGTCGAAAGTTCACTGGAGGAACCACGACGGCGCCGTACGACGGTACTGCGTCGCATTCCTCTACACTTCTACAGCCTACTTAGATAAGCTCTACTTCCCTACAATGACATCCCGTCTTGTCGTTTTGCCTCATTTTTTCCAGATAATCATATTTCACTAGTAGATATTGTCAATTTTTCAGATTTTCCATTGTTATCCTGCATTGAGTGAACATTGATTTTACATAGAAACGTTGAATAATAAAATAGTAGGATTATCAAAATTGTAGACTCTCATTAGCGAGACCTCCACTATTGCTTACATGTAAAACATGGTACAGAAAAACACTTGAACAACAAAAAAACTTGTACAAGTATGTATTTTGAGTGATAGGGATGAAATAACAAGTGGTGGTAGTTGATTGTTACCTAATTTTCACAACACGTTTATTGGCAGAGAAAATATTTACAAAAACTCGCTTTGGCACTATTATACACATCATTATACAGGCTAAAACAAGAATACTTCAAGACACAGGTACTTGAGAATAAATTTTAGTACTTACCTATGTTACCAAGGGCACCGAGGCAACTATTTCAATAGCCGCGTACTGACTGAGCGAGCAGCCTCACGAGGCAGACTCGAATGTTTGCCGCGCAACATTTGCCACTCGAGGCAGCCTCGATATGTATGTTTTTTTCATGAGGCAGCCGCGCGTCAAGGCCGACCCAAAGTGACGCTGAGCCAGTGTTGAGCGCCCAGTTTCACGTAAAGTCGAGCAGAGACTGCACTTGCGTATAACGCGGCTTGTATAAAGGTGACGGCGACGGCCTTTCCCTTCTTTAAGATCCTAGCAAAGAATCTTTTTTTTTGTCAGCTAATGGAATATTCTTTCCGGATATTCTTCTTTCTTGGAATATAAAGTTTCCGGCAGCCTAGTCGGGAGACCGTCTGACTTGCGATCCGCAGGTCCTGGGTTCGAATCCCGCGGCACGCACCTCTGTCTTTTCGAAGTTATGTTCGTATTGTTGATTGCCGGCAACTTCAAACGGTGAAGGAAAACATCGTGAGGAAACCTACATGTCTGAGAGTTCTCAATGATCTTGAAGATGTGTGAAGTCTGCCAACCCGCACTTGGCCAGCGTGGCAGACTATGGCCTAACCCTTCTCACAATGAGAAGATGGCCCGCGCCCAGCAGTGGGACAGTTTATATAAACAGGGCTGATGAAATGGAATATTCATTTCCCGGTGTCGTTAGATTTGTCTTCACTCTCTGATTGTCTTAAGCTATATTTAAATATTTTTTTTAATACTGGTGTATATATATCTCCACGCATATTCTCTCAGTCCTTTATTAGTATAATCAGGACATGTACGTCCTGATTATAGAATCAGGACGTGCGCGTCCCAAAGTAATCTACATTCGCCATATATTTGTATTAATTTAAGACACTGTTCTTTATCCATGACGCAAACGATTCCGTCGGTCGTCGAACAAGCGAGGCAAAACATAATAGTCTTGAGTGCGCTCAGCCCCCGTATTCTGAACCCATTCGGTTGCGGAATCGATTCGATTTGTATATCTCCGTCTCTGTCATTCTCTATGGAACTGACAGTGACGGAGATATACAAATCAAATCGATTTTGAAACCGAATGGTTCAGAATACGGGGGCAGCAAACCTGCTGAGGCGCATTTGAGCGTCGTCAAAAACCGACGATTGGCTCGGGCCGCAGCACGCTCGGGCGAGCCAGCGCGTGGTAAGCAGTTAATCAAACTTCAATCGCTGTCAAATGTTGTACTATAGCAGTCATAGATTTATGAATAGAAAACTGCTATTGTATATTTGCTAGCGATTGAAGATTGATTAACCATTGAAATAGCAGCTGCGGTGCCCAAAAACTAACGTTCTTAGACAGGTACATAATCTATGATTGTTCCATACATTTTGTGGAAGATCAATACAATTGTTTTATGAATCAGCTGATTTCAGGCTTAATAACACATTGAAAGATGTTCGTAAGTACACAATGAACCTTTTAAAATAAATCCACTTTTCATTGTTATATCCTGGATATACTTAACACTAGGCACTTGAGAATAAACCTTTCCCATACAAAAATCAATTTAGTAGTGAATAATAAATTGACCACAGCTCACACTTTACGCGACGACGAGATCGAAAACGATAAACATAGTTAGTCTACTATCCACTAAGCTATCATTGCTAAATAATATTTGAGTGACTATATGATGAAAAAAAATAATTACTTTGAGTAAATAAACAATAAATAAAAAGTATAAAGAAATAAAATCGTAATTAAAAGATATTACGACCATATTAATATATTTAATCTCTTGGAGTTATGAATAAAATGGATTATTTATTTATATTGAGATACAGGAAGCTACTTAATTCATAGCAATAATGTAATGACTAATGTCATATATTATAACCGAAACCTACCTAAATTTGGGAAAACTACTGTTAAATAAATATAAATATGTTATAATATGTGATACCCGCCCTGGGCCAGTAGATTGCTATTCGAACTAGCAATCGATCGTCTCTGATTTACAAACTAAGCCACACGATTTGCACTTTTGCACCGTAAACAATACAGGGTGGTTCGAACTAGCAATCGATCGTCTCTGATTTACAAATTAAGCCACACGATTTGCACTTTTGCACCGTAAACAATACAGGGTGGTTCGAACTAGCAATCGATCGTCTCTGATTTACAAACTAAGCCACACGATTTGCACTTTTGCACCGTAAACAATACAGGCTGATTATTATTTTTCTTTTAACTTAATCATCTTTATTTTAAAGAGATTTTTAGAATCTTAGACTATTATTGATTGTTGTACGGAAACTGTTGATCTCAAATAATTTTATCTAATGTAACATTGAGTCCACAGAAGAGGTACATCTACTTACACATAACTATGTACAAAATCTACAAGAGATCTTTAAACGCAACTATCTACCATACTCATTATAGACTAATGTTTTAATATTTACAAATAGTATATAATATAACAACTAACATTTATTAGTAAATTATAAACCGATATGTTAGTAATTATTTGGGTGTAATCAACGGCATACATACAATAAGGGGCGGATATATTTTACTGTACTCATTACGTGACGTTTATCCCCAACTCTAAAATCGCAATGAAAATGAGCTACCTATTCCATATTATAAGTTTTATTGACTTTGGATAAAATGTACGAAATAGTTCATTTTTTCGCGATTTCGGGTTTGATCCTATAGTTATTAATTTTAATGGGGGCAATGGCCTCTTAAAGTATGTCCGTCGTTACACCCTGTATTATGCACATACATCAAGGAAATTAATATAAAATTTACAATGCGACTAAAATTAAAACAGGTCGTGCTTTAATCTTAGTCTTGTGTGAAGTATGCATTTCGGCTTAATTCACTCAAATAACCTATGATATTGTAACGATGATGATGATGATGGTGAAATTTCTAGAAGGAAATGCTCCTCGACTATTTAAATGAAGAATCTCGTCAACATTCTAGAAAGTTCGGAACAAATGACAAAACAAAAGACGAGCGAAAAGACGATCGAAATTGAACATTCTGGAAGAAACAAATGACGAACGAAATGACTATCGAAATAAAAGCTTCTAGAAGGTTCTGCGGGGTATATAAGGAGCTTCAGTCGCGGACAGAGGGCAGTTCAGATACAAGTAGCATACAGGAAAGAAGAAAAAGTTACAAGTGAAAGTGAAGTGTTGAAGTGAACAGTATAGTGAAGAGACGTTATTTATAGTAGAAGTGTGTTGGTCGGAACACGGACTCTGTGTGTTTGTAGCGCGTCGATTCTGTAATTATTGTCGGTGTTTGTGTTATAGACTGTGAGTGCTCTGTAGAAGAAACCACGTGTCAGTGAATTAAACGGGTTTGAATAACATTGTTGTTTCCTTCCAATCCCTATACCCACTTCCCGTAACAATATTATGCAGTTTTTTTTACAATATACCAAGTGCGGCTAGACTAGCGGGGGATAAAAATATACGACACGATAATGATAATAATGTACAGCATGACAATTCATGACCTTCTGATTCGATGTTTCATATGAACTGTGTCGTTCAACTAGCATTACTTATAAAGAAAGTGTTTGTTAGATAAGCATCAGTTAGAAGACAATTCCAGCAAAGAGCGAGTTACCAATTATCGTGATATATTAAAGACTCAACTGAAGCTGGTTTAGGGTTAAGATAATCTTTTGTACAATAAGAGAAACATGTACCTATACAAAATAAAACGTATTGAATATGACATATTTCTACATGCAACAAAATTTTAAATCATTGGTAATGCTATAATTTTGATGAAGACAAATAATTCATTATTTTATTTATATATTATTACACACATCAAATATATTATTAACATGTTCGTGCTACAAACACTGCAGTCATAAGGAAAATAGCGGTATCTCCAAATATTTTTACAGGAATTTTCACTGTCTATAGTTCCCATTTATCGGCATCACTTGCCGCCTTTTGTACGTTTTTTTTAAATGTAGAAATAGGTTTGCGCTTGACTCTCCTGATGTAACGTAACATTTTTGACTTGATTCTAGACACAGTGATTCGCCATCACATGGTAGACCAGAGAAGCAATTAAATTTACACCCCCTTTAAATACAAATACCTTTTTTTTTTTAAACAGCTTAATTTTAGCATTAAACTAATAAAATCCTGATTTTTAACACAGATGCCGCTTACCAAAATAAATATAGAAAAAACAGAATCAGTGGCACAAACGAATCGGAATAAATAACAATCTGTTACACAAATTCCTCTTAAGAACAGAAAAAAAATCTGCTTTGGTAGTTAGCGACGGGTCGCTCATTTGATATAATGTAATTGTTATGTAAGATTGTGTGGGGTACTATTTCTTCTTGGGTTTCTTGGGGTTTCGAGAGCGGCTCTTGGCTTTGCAGAGCGGACAGATGGGCGCGTTCCGATGGATCTGCTGGTGGCATGAGAGGCATGACTTCATCGGCGGCGGCTGCTGTCTGCAACCACACAACACACACTACATACTACTTAGTGGCGACAGCTTCCATGCAGTATAATCTTAGTACTGAGAAAAACGATTTTTACTTTACTATACGAAAATAGATCTACGTTTGACCCGCAACTCGATTAAGTTGAAACTCGGGACGAGTCGTGCGACTCGCACTTTGCCGAGTTTTCGGTGACCGTGCCCACAACCTTTTCTGAGGGCTGGATCCGTGTCTGGAACATTACCCCTATCGGGTCGAAAACTATTATTATCCATCTCTGTCATTCTATATGAACATGACAGAGATGGAGATATAGTTTCTGACCCCATTCCGAAACCGAATGATTGTGAATATCCCTACTGGTAAATGTTTGACAGTTTGTAAATCAACACACTCGTTCGTGGAAAACTTGGTTGGTATAAACTCCTTCAAACTTTGATCAGTGACCACGCTAAAAGTAATTTTGAACTCAAATATTTCAAACTGGAAACTGATCACAACTATATCGCTGTTTATCATCAGTGTTTTTTTTAATCAACGATTAAATATGTTAAGATTCGTGATAGGCTTACGTTTGACCACATCATGGCATTCATGGCTAATGCAGTTCAAGGATGAATGGAACACGCTTAGGAAGAATATAACTTTTTATTAAAGATAAAAAAACGACGACTTAAAATATTTCGAAATAATTCGTTGATATTAATATTAAATTTCTTAAAACATTTATAATTCATCTTTGAGTTATTTAAAAGTTAATATTTGTTACAAGAGTAATATAATATTACAAAGACCTATTATTTTATTTTCCACTGAAAGATGAAAGTTAATAATAAATTCATGATGTATAATGAATCTCATCTAAAATCACAAAACATAATAAAAATAAATTCGAAATTAAAAAAACATTATTAATACTAACTAAAATTAAGCAAAAAGTTGGTGAGAGAAGGAGAAAGGATACAACTCTATATATTTGTCTCGATAATCACAGGTCTGCTGGATGCATTGGATGAATATCGATAGTAGTATGCCAAGAAAAAGTTTGAATACCTTTTTTCAACAGCTTGACCTTCTAAGGGCCAACGATACACATCATCATCATCATCTCAGCCATAAGAAGTCCACTGCTGGACATAGGCCTCCTCCATAGATTTCCAAAAAGACCGATTGGAAGCGGCTTGCATCCAGCGTCTTCCCGCCACTTGTATGAGATCATCTGTCCATCTCGTAGCTGGTCTTCCTACGCTGCGCTTGCCGGTACGTGGTCTCCACTCGAGAACCTTTCGGCCCCATCGGCCATCAGTTCTACGTGCTATGTGTCCTGCCCACTGCCACTTCAACTTGCTAATCCGCTGTGCTATATCGGTGACTTTTGTACGTCTACGTATCTCTTTATGTCTGATTCGATCTCGTAGAGAGACTCCGAGCATAGCCCTCTCCATAGCTCGTTGCGTGACCTTGAGTTTCCTTATAAGGCCCATAGTTAGTGACCACGTTTCAGTTCCGTATGTCATCACTGGTAACACACACTGGTTGTAAACTTTCGACTTGAGGGACTGGGGAATATTGAACGAGAAGACGCTTTTAAGTTTCCCGAACGCTGCCCAGCCGAGTTGGATACGACGATTGACCTCCCTCGTAAAGTTGGACCTACCTAATCGGACCGTTTGTCCTAGGTAGACGTATTCGTCAACAACTTCATGAGTGAAGTTCCCCACAGATATTGGGGTGGGCACTACATGGGCGTTCGACATAACCTTCGTTTTGTCCATGTTCATTTTGAGGCCCACCCGTTGGGAAACTCTATTGAGGTCTTCGAGCATCGTACTGAGCTCTTCCATCGACTTTGCCATGACTACTATATCGTCGGCAAACCGAAGGTGTACCGAAGGTAGGTGTGATGTACTCGCCGTTAATATTGATGCCGAGCCCTTTCCATTCCAGAAGCTTATAGGCATCTTCCAAACCGGCGGTAAACAGTTTCGGAGAAATACGATACACATGCGGCGGGAAATTCAAATTTCAAACATTTTTGTGGCCTTGATACCCAGCGCGGTTAATTATTGTAAGTATATGCACGTCGTTGCTTACATATCCCGAGAAGTTACTTGATTTACTAAAAATTGGTTACTAGGTTAATATGTTACATGAAGTATTATTGGTCAACAGAATGACATGATAATATAAAAATAAATTTAGAGTGTCTCAAAAATTATGTTCAATTACATAAAATACCTGACTTAGCTACAAGGACAAAAAACTGTGTGAAATTTGATTTTCCGGCCTCATTTGGTGACGTACCACCTTAAGTATTCATCCATAAAAAAGTCACTTTTAACACCCAATGCATTATTATAGTGTTTAATTTAGTTATTCAACTATGCAAAAAGGAAAGTTATAATTTATGTTCTTATTTTTTTAACTGTCTTGTCTATGTATGAAATTTCATGTGTTCTCTCTATTCTACTAAAATTTGCGCGGAACCTCGCACCGCACGGGTGTAGGCTTTGATTTACTTGCGAATGTCAAAAAATATACAAGGCAATATGGCCGTTTTTTAGGGTTTACTTAGTTTCAAGGGGTACTGGCCTATAAAGGTTCAGTTTTATATTGTGTTGTGTTTATTATACGAGTACATTCCCAGTTATATGTATATTTTTTTTTTATATAACAAAATACGACTATCAATTTTGAATGTAAACATAAAGCGCAGCATAAGAGTAGAGTAGTCGGGTTTTATTTGAGTTAGCAGAGCATTTACTCGCTGTGGCTTATATTATGGCAAGTATTCTTCCAACCGATACGATTATCGTATAAAATATATAGAGTCGAGAGAGGTAGCGGAGTTTTGGGATGAAACAAAAGTGAACTGGCGAACCTCAACGAGACGGTAATGAAATCTTGTTCGAGTGCAGACCTGAACGCAGGCGGCGGCGGCGGTGGCTTACGCGGCGCGGCCAGGAAGGGCAGCGGCCGCGCCGCCGGCCCGGCGCCCGGCCCGCTCGCCGGCGCAGGGAACCGGCTGCAAATTTTAACAACATTCACAAACACAGTTACACACACACACACACACAGTTAGTTAGTTTGGATTAGCGTACGGGTACATTTATAAGGGCACCTCGTAGTTACTACGGAACCACAGATGACATTAATAGTATTACATACAGAACGGATACTCTCCGCCTCCCACCAATCTCGGGTTCTTCACCCGCTCCCCGCGCTCGCCCTGTCGATTGCCGGACTTTGGCGGCGCGGCGCTTTCATTTGTCAGTAGAGGCAAGCATAGCGGGCTTCAAGCGTTCAAATCCCAACTGACGTCACGACCAACCGGTAATCAGACGACAACCATAACTTCATACATGGTGTGTGTGTTATATTATTATACAGACGACAACTAGCGTATGTGTCACTGATTAGCGCGCCCGCGCCGTTAAATGAAGTGTCGAACGTGTGCTTCTAGTGACACCCAAAATCATGTGTATATTTTTGATAAAAATCTTAGAAAAGTTTCATTCATTATGGCTCACGCGCCGGGTTTCTGTTTAGAAATGACGCCTTTATGTAATATTTTTAACCGACTTCCAAAAAAGGAGGTTCCCAGTTTGACTGTCTGTTTTTTGTCTGTATGTGTGTTACGCTATTACTCTACCAATTATGAATTGTTTTTGAATATTCTTTTTGTTTGGTAGCTAATACATTTTTATCAAAATCGGTTCAGAACTTGGGTTTTTTATAACAAAAACTGAAAAAATATCATCCAAGTAAACGAAATGCGTATTTTAAAGTAGTTTTTTAGGCTATAATTATTTTTGTTTGAAACAATATACTTTTAGATAGGTCCCATTTAAATTTCATCACAACTGCTCCATTAATTTGGTTCTTAAAACAAAATTGCGCATTTTGAAATTTCTCCCTTTTATTTAGTTTGTACGGAACCCTCGGTGGGCGAGTCTGACTCGCACTTGTCCGGTTTTTTTTCAGTTTTTTAAACTATGATAATTTATATTTACAGCTAGTTTATATATAGCTACTCACTCTGGCGTGATGGGACTGCCCTCCTCCTCATGCAGGTCGGGCAGGCGGTCGAGGCCCAGGCACTGCCGCCGCAGCAGGTCTACCTCCGCCTTCAGCGGCCGGTAGTCCTCGTGAAGCCGCGATGCCGCTGACAGCTTCCGGGACATGCTCTCTTCCGTCTGCTTTATAACAGTCTCCATCTGCGAAGCGCGCGGCCTTATAATCAGAAATCTTAATACCTTTAACGAGCAATTCTTGTATATAATCTGAATCTCGGAAACTGCTCCAATCTATTTGAATGAAATTTGGTTTGTAGGTAGATTAGGGGACGATAAATCGATCTTGTTCGGTTTCATTTTTAGTGAACCCGGGTTTGCTCGTATTTTCAGTCATAAAAAATCCGAGTGGAGCTCGGCCGCCCAGGTACTATTATTTCAAATGCCATCTCAGATCAGGGATGTTAGACAAGTGGCATTCTAATTTCGTGAACGCTAGTAGAAAACAAAAAAAAAATGAAACGTGTAGTAAATGTAACGAAATGTCACGTGACGATACGTCACAGTTTCTTGCCGATATGATTAGCTCAAGCGTTTGTAGAAATAGAAACATTTGGCACTTGTCTAAGGCTGTAGATTCGATCTGGCGATCGATACGCGCGACCGTAGTAAACATCTAGTTGGACTATAATTATACAAGCGAAAGGTGGCGAAAGTAACGGTCTCTCTGTGTTTGTTACTTTTCACGACCTGAACGGATTGAAACGGCTGACGGTTTGTTATGAAATATGATCGCGAGTGAATAGGTTCCTACTAGGCAGGCGCGCTCCATCGTAGATCGCACAAAAAGGCGTCCAGATTGAACGTGTACGAAGATGATTGACATAATGATATCTTCGTACACGTTCAATCTGGATCGTGGTCCTTGATTTTATCACGGATCGCGATCCATATTGATACGTCTACGGGCCGCCTAGGAAACTTTACCCCCAGCATCAAAAGTACAAAGATAACATTTTGAATTTAATTTTATTTCAGAGTCTGTAGTTCGACCATCGTCAATCTTTTTCGCGCATACCAACATTTTTGAAGATATAAAATGACTGAATGAACTTATAAAAGTCGTCGTCTAGGAAACTAGAAAACAACAACACAAATTTTGGTATTTTTTTTTATTCGATCCAAGTTGATTTTCATACATAAAAATCATTTTTAGAAATTAATAACGTAAATATAATTTTTTACGTTAGTAATTTTATTGATGGCTCTGCTAAGTGGCCAAGTGCCACTCGCAAAGTAGGGTTCTGTAGTTGCACATCATAATTTATGTGAACTTAAAATAGGGATCTATGAACATACAAGTTAACAAAAATTAGTATAAATGAAATTTGCATGAAATTTTCCTTTCTTAGTTCTCCAAGTACCTACACATGTTTTAAGTCGATCTTTAACTAAGCCGTGTCAATTTTCCTTTTAATTTCATCATATATGGTACTAGCATGAATATTTCATATCTCCGAAGTCAACTGTTTAGCTGGGGGAGGGGACACATTTGACTCTAATAAAAATTATCACTTCAAAGCTTAATATTTCGCAATCGGGTACCTAAATATAAAAATGGTTTTCGCACATCCCCAATGTTTTTTTTATCCAACGATATCCCACACGATGGGGTAGATGAGAAAAAATAATTCAACCCTAGTTTATGTGTATGGGAGATTTTTTTTCAAAATTTTATACTACAATTTTCTCACCATAACTATTAGGCATATTAATGCCAAATTACAGCTATAAAGTACTAATAGTCTGAACAATGCCATGGACAAACAGACGGACATGGCGAAACTATAAGAGTTATTTTTGTACTTTGGAATCCTATTTTTTTTTAGAAAAAGTGGAAAATTTTGCATCACAACAATAATCATTCATAGCAGTAAACTCAATTGTAATTCATTAGTAAATACTTGAAATTATTTAAATCAATTATAAAAATTAAATAAGATATTGACAGTAAAAAGAGGAACTGCTGTAATCCACAATATGTAAGGTTTTCACCAGAGTCAAAAACATTTGAGATTTCAGAAAAAAAAACTATTATCTCCTTTACCATTAAAGCTAAAAGTACCAAATTGACATTGCAACCTCTTGAACAGTCAGTTAAAAATTAAAGCCCTTGAAAGAAAACAATGAAACTTGTAACAACCATGTAAAATGTACCAAGTACACAATAAAGCTAATTATATCCCAGCAGTTATTCCACTCCTACAATATGGTTACCGGCAGGCAATCAAAACAAACACTCAGACATGTTCCAATTGTTCATGCTCTAGTATAACACAATAGTTCAGGATAAACAAGTTGAAGCAATGACATGGATGCTATTAATAGGCAAGCTTTATAGTTCTCCATTTCATTCATTTTACTGAAGAAGTGTTTCAACTATTGCAGATATCATTACAGCTGTTGTATATTATGTTTATTTTTTAACTTGTGTACTGTTGTATATTAAAAGACATACAAACATAAACAACAATAGCAGACTGGCAACCAATCAGAACTTGTATTTTCAAAAATAAGAACTCTCATTGGTCCACCACTGTTCTTTACATTTGAAGACATTATTACTCAGAGGTACTATTCCCCTGCCTGCATAATAATGAAATGTAGTCAGGTTCTGTATCAAATTTCGTAACAATTGGTTCAACCACTTGATTGTGAAAAGGTAACAAATAGATAGAGACAGAATTACTTTAGCTTTTATGGCATTAATTAGGATGTACAGTAGTTAGTAATATCTAAATCTGGGGGCACGGCTTTGCCCCGACATGTGAGCGAGCGGGTGCGTACGGCCGGGACTATATTTTCTAGAGATTCGTCGGTATTTATTACCCAACTAACACACATGCGTTGGTTGAGTTTTGTTGAGGAAAGGTGAACCATTCTAGGTTAGAAGGCCTGTGTTTAAGATTATGTGAAGATGAAGCCCAATAAATAGTCAAATGCAGGCGAGTCTCACCGCATTTATGTCTGCGTGTATTTGGCGAAGCTCCTCAACATGGCTCATCTTCTCCTGTTGCAGCATTTCCATCTCACGCTTGTACTGCGCCAGGCAGCGACCCTCCTGGTCACCGCTGCGCACCTCGCTCAAGATGCTGCGTTTCAGACGCTCCAGAGTTATAGTTTTATTCCTGGACATAATTATTGTAGTTATACACGGGTAAGTAGGTATACTCGAGAATGACCTAAACTAAACATCCGTCGGTGAGAATATAAGCCCAACGCTTTTTTTTTTTAATGGATAGTCAAAGAAGAAAAGCAACACATTGTACATAAGTTTTGTTAAAAATGTCAAATGAATTTTATTGATCGAAGTCTACAGGTGCGAACGCATTTTGATATATGTTAAAAAGCAACATCCCACCTGATTTCTTTCATTGCTTCTAACTTGTGATATATTTCGCGTTCGTTCTCAGCAGTCATCGTTTAATTAACTCCAAGTTATCACAGACTTTCGACTTTATTCACGAAAATAACAAAGAACCGACAGCAAACCCAACACCACACGATTGAATAATAAATTATCAGTGCTGCCAACTGCAAAAAATAGAAAAATATTTTTATTGCCAAGGTTGGCAAAATTGACGATGAGAGATGTACCCATTTGAGCCGAATTAGGACCCGAATGGACCCGAAAAAAGGGCCCGTAGACCGAGAAAGAATTCTACTCTGGGAAAGGGTCTTACCGAAAAAAAAACTCTGTTCAAAACTCATATTTTTTTAAGCATATTTTTTGATTTTGAGACGTTGACCAACGTTAAGTAACGTTTTTTGCTAAGGTCGTAAATGCGGACCTACATACATTATTTTATTGGTTCCGAGTTCCGAGAGTTCCGAGGTCAGTGTTGCTATCTCTGTTATTTGGTATATCAACAGATGAGAGACAACAACGTGATGAGCAAGGAAAAGCTTCAAACAAGTTTAATGTCATCCACTAATTCCACTACGAACTTTAAACAGTTGAAACCCCTGTGCAGAATGTACTGGGTCTCTAAGCTATTTGAACTATCACTCGTTCACCACTCACAAATAAGATTAAGCGACTATTTTGATGTATTGCTGATCTGTTACATATTATTAGACTAGACTGATACGAATAATACGTTGATTCATACAGACAGTACAGTAAGCATATTGCGTAGGGGCCATTCATTTAGTACGTAAGACGATTTAGGCGGGGAGGGGGGTCGACCATATCTTATTTTTTCTTACAAGGGGGTGGAAGGGAGTCTTTATAGTTCTTACGTAAGATTACAAAACAGAAAATAAAAGTTAAAATTAATATGAAAAGTGGATTAATATCGCCTGAAGCCTGAAGACAGAAGTAAATAGAAATGATATGTAGGCGGTTCCCGACCACCACAGCTATGGCCAGCAGCCTTGAACCGGAACCAGTTGAGCTCGTAATTCGACTGAGACAGTACGTACGTCAGTACTTCAAAGTGGACGTGTAACAATTTAATAATGCTATACTGTGCCATTTTACAATGAAAAATAGTAGCACTACAAAAAATGTATCAGATAGAGGTATTTCATTTTACAGGTAAGTGTTATTTTATAATTTTTTTTACGAAATAAAACAATTTCACAAATCACAAGATCACAAATTAATTCTATTGTTACAGTCAAAAGACAACTAAATCCTTATCGTAATAAATTATAATTTGCACTAATTGGGTTAACTCAAATCAACATGAAGTTGCGTTAGGTAATTTTCGACTTTATCACTAAGAACTTAAGAACTTTATCAGTTAAAATTAAATTAGACGACATCTAGCGTGCAATGCAGAACTAGTTTGTGTCATGTTTATTTGCAATGAAATAAGTTATACGTACCTCTAAAGAGATCTAATGCCAATATAAAGTCTCACGTTTAGAATTTAAGGCGTATTTTCAAATGAGCTGTATTTGACTATTGTGCTTAGTAAACTGAACTATAAAATGCCAATGTGATAATAATTACATTTGTAGTGCAAAATACGATAGATATCTTACTTGTGTGAGTTTGCCGACAGTGGTTCTGCGTGCTACTGTGTTAGTAGTCATAACAAATCATTGATGAAATGATGATGATGATTATGTAACGGGACAATGAGCGTAACGTAACGGGACAATGTGTCATCCTTTTTCGTACGTGCAGCAGGCGTTCATCGATTTATTAGACGTTGTCGCGTCAAAAACAATCACCTACAAACTAAAGAATTGTTATTGTGGATGAGAGTGTATTATCTGCCTACAAACTGTTATGCAGTTTGGCAGAATTATAAAAAAAAAAATCATTATGTAATTGAAGAATAAATAAATAAATAAAAGTAAGCCATTCCTATTTTACTTCTGTCTTCTGTGATTGAAGGTTTAAGGCGCGTCGCCCACACGAGCTGGAGTCGAGGCACGACGCACCTAAGTTACCACAATTGAATGTACGACTTTTTCATTTCATTTTCCTACGATTTTTTTGTAGCAGATGTACGATCACCCCTTTTTTATATCTGGCAGCCCTGACCGAAAAAAAATAAAAGAAAGGAAAATGGCCGACTGATCATAGCGGCTTGCTGTCAAAATAAAATAAATTAATTCCATCACAGCAAATTATATATTCCGATTTCAATGCGACGCTTACAATCGTGTACTGAATGATCATTTCAAATGTTATCTTCTTTGATGACTCGACGAATAATAACCAGAGTTCATTTACATCATTGCCATTAGCTTCGTGTCGTGCCTACTGAGGCCATCCAACACTGAGCGACGGCGCTTGCACCATGGGCGACGAGACAGATGACTCGACGCCTCCGCGGCCACGGCGGAAGATCAGAAACATAGTGGTTATGTCTTCGTCTGGCTCAGAAACGGATGATAGCGGTCCTGCCACTTCGACGCGCAAAAAGCGACTTCGGGTTTGTACACCTTCATCGTGCAATGTTTCGATTGGATTTCGTGACAGAACGTGTATTAATCGAAAATGAAATGTTGCAGGTATTGAGCGAGTCAGATGAAGGGAGCAGCAGCAGCTCGGTGGCGTTGGGGCGCCGCCGTAAGCGTGCGCCTCCTAAGCTACGTGACTCTGAAATCAGTGACTCGTCCGGCTGGGAGACGGACAACACGGTCTCAGCTCCAATCTCAGCCGGCAGCTCTCAAGCCGCAGTAACTGCCACTAAACCTACTTCTGGGTTTGCTTCTGACAGTTCAGAAGGCAACTCTGATAAGTGCTCCATTTGTTTGATGCGCTTCACTGACCAGCAAGTGGGGACTCCCCAAACCTGTGAACATATATTCTGTCTGGACTGTATCTCTGAGTGGTCCAAGAATGTGAACACTTGCCCTGTAGATCGAATGACGTTTGACTCTATAGTGGTACGGGAGTGCGCAGGTGGCAGAGTGTTGAGTACTCAGCCAGTGCAGGTTGTGGAGCGCCCCCCATCTGTGGACTTGTTCCTTGTGCAAGAGACATCCTGTGAGGTAGTCAACATGCTGTATGCATGTTCTAGTTTTATACAAGTTCTTTTTAAACTGTGATGTTTTATTTTACATTGACATGTGTGTGTAAGAATTTCTATATATTTTTTGTGTGCAGATCTGTGGGAGCTCTGGCAGTGAGGCAACAATGCTGTTGTGTGATGGCTGTGACCTCGGTTTTCATATGGAATGCCTCACACCTCCTCTCACTGAGGTAATTGCAGTGTCTGTAATAGAAAATATGCATGATTTTTACTTCATAGGAACAAGTTTTAATTGATAACATACTAAAATGTAATACATTTATTAAAAAATATATTGCGATCAGTCAATAAACTTCCGAGATATAAATATTTAAAATTTTAGGGAAGGGATGCTCTGTTCTTTTCATGTGAAACAACAGTTTGTTTGAATTTGTACAGCAAACATGATGTGTGACATCATCTAATGAGATTATGTGCTCTCTGGCTAATGTGAAATTAAAATGCTTTTAACTTTCTTATTTTTGAAGATATTTTAATTTTGTTTTTGTGGAGTGGATCTATTTGTGCTTACCCTTTTTATAAAAATAAATCATGCATATTCATTATCTTTAATTAAATTATGTTATCAAGAGTATCTTAGTAGATTCTATTAGAAGTAGATAACTTTCTTAAAAGTGTTGATTGCATAAATATTTTTGTTTAGCAAACTCAAATGTCAAGTGTGAATCAAATACAAACACATAGTTTGTCATGATCAAATCTAAGTTGTTCAGTAAAGCGGTGGAGATAATACTAATTACAACAAGAGTTTTTAAAACACCACAAAAAATGAAATTTCACAAGTATAATTATTTCACAGTAATTCACTTTTAAAAACAAACTGGGCAGATAAATAAAAGAAGGGTAAAATTATCCCAATAGATAAGCACTTAATTTGAACACTGGGATATACACTTATATCTAAGTACTTGTGATGCTCACCTATCATCAAATAAATAATCCTTCATATTATAATCATATTGTCAAGTTATACAATAAAATCATATACATGAGGAAATGTGTTTAAGAAGAAGAAGGAAAGATTATGTCAGGCTCAACACCAGAATGGTGCCACTAGCAAGTAAAACTCCATTGTTCGATCTTACCTCTTTGAACATTGGTACTATTGGAATGCTTCAGAACTCTGCTGCAGCCTTTACAGAGATCATATTGTCACTTTCCCTTAGTTGTTCTGATTATACTAACGAACTGTTCAAAAGAGGAACAGTATATCTCGAATATACATAACTATTGTGATGCTTTTATTTTATTTCAATTAATAAAAATAAAATAAAAGTAACACAATATTTATGCAGAAAAGGACTGGGATGCAATCTCTAACGGGAAGTATCAGGAACAACATTACACAACATATATTGAGATGGAGGAGGGGAATTGGTTGACCATGCCCGATTTTCACAATGTCAATTTATCAGCGATTTATTGTATTCTAAGTATATTAATATATTAAATGTTGTTTCCAGATCCCCATTAACCAATGGCTGTGTTCGAGTTGCAGCGACAGGTTTGACAACTTTAATGTTATCCCAGCATTGGAAGAATTATTTTCTGAAGAGGAGGAAGTTGGGGGAAGCCTTCCATGGCGCAGGCTGATGTCTCGTTCAAGAAATCTCAGGCAAAGACAAGGAGGAGAGAGCTCCCGGCCCAGCAACCCTGATGTACCGTCTACGTCCCGCTCTCGCGCCCCGCCCGCTGCCTCCCGCGCGCCGGCCCCGTCTTCCCGCGCGCGTACCCGCACCCGTACTCGCAAGCGGCGCCGCACCAGGACTGTCATTATAGAGTATGAGCTTGAGGAGAATGGGAAGTGCCCAGTCACCAAACGGGTCCGAAGGAAAATCAAACGGAGAAAGGTATGCATCTGGTAATGTTCAATTTGTGTCAGTCTTTTGTAGGCTTTCTGATAAACCTTGTGTTCAAAACTGTAAGTAAAATTTGAATCCAAAAATCCCATATGTTTGTAAAAAGAACCAAAATGTGTTGAGCTGATGAATAGCAGAAACATAAAATTAGAATTTACTTTTTTAGTCATAGCAATTTTAAGTTAAATCCTTATGAGGACATACAACAGATGAAAACTGTTTGCCAAGCATGCAAGTGTTCTATGTATGAGTACATAAATTATTTTTTTTGGGTGTTGAAAATGGTATCTAGTCGCCAGTAACGGTAGTCTTTTGTACTAATAATACTTGCTTTTCTGAAAAAAGACATATTAAAGACAGGGCAAAAAAAAAGTAAAAAAAAAAAAAAATACGTGTTACGAATCAATAACCCCTCTTGTTTTAAGTCTGTAAAAATAGCTGTATATAGTGATTGTATCCGCGCAAAATAAAAATAAAACTATATTTCCTCATAATTTTCGTCGATCATAATCATTCAGTCTTAATTACCATTTGATCTTATTTGCGCCGGTCACAAGAGAGAGAGAGAGAGAGAATATTACCTTTATATTACATTTCATTAACTTTGTTTTTACCCAACTGCATAAGAAGGGCTATGTTTTTCGGGTGTATGTATGTTTCAATATTACATGCTACAATCTATTTTATTTTATATTTTTAGGAAAACTTTACAGCCAAAATACTTAAATAAAATATACATTTATATAAATACGAGGCTAATTACAAGTTTTCACCTATAGATTGAAAAAATATGAAATAAAGCTTGAAGCTGTACGCGTCTATCTACCAATCATAACAATAGTTGCCGGTGAAAAGATACTGAGCGGTAAAAATAAAGACCAGTTTCAAGTAATTTGTAAATTAATTAAGTTTGTGAATTAAAAAATTCTGAACGTATTAAATGCACACTATGGAAAGTCTATATGGCTTGATGGAGTTTGATGTGTGAGATGTTAGATTTGTCTTTACTTATCTAGTGTCATAGGCAATTTTTTTTTGTCATAACAATATAACTCACAAAAGTAAAAAAAAAACGTATTCTCCAACGACCTTTTTGTAACAATTTACTGGTCTTACAAAAAAATATTCTAAATAATACTCATTTAAATGCATTTTATGTCTTTTTTTTTTCAAAAGGTTCTCTTTGGTTGCGAATATTTTGTCGTGAAGACGTACTTACACTCATCGTCATATCAAGCGTAACTCACATTATGATATAGATCCTGTCCCGAAAATAGAACGCTGGTTTGTTTGTAAACGCGAACGAAATAGCGTTCTTTTAACGTGACGGGATCTATAATCGCTCTTTTGGAGTCGTGTATTTTGTTTTCTTTTAATATAAACACTTGTTGACAGACGAAGAAGCGTGCGCCGCGCACGGTAGCGCGCCGGTCGCACGTGCGTGAGAGCGTACGCGCGAAGCTAGCGGCGCAGCGTGCGGAGCGCGCCGCGGCCTCCGCGCAGCTCGGCACGTGCGGCTCATCGCGCGCTTTGGCCGCTCGCCGCGCGCTGGCCTCCGTGCCCGCGCTCAACTTGTTTGGTTCTTCGCGCGACTTAGACTACTTCTCCGACGAGGAACCGGAGGCGGCCGGTGGTGGCGGACTCGCGCTCGCCTCGCGACCCATGCCCGCATCCTCCGCGCGGGCTGCTTACAGACAGGTATTATACCAATGAGATTTTATCTATAGAGACGTTATACTGATTGAATATGAAGTAAAAGCATGTTAAATCTCAGTTCACTATAGCCTTGAAAATTCCAAGATTGTAGTTCTCACGAAACAGAGATGAGTACAGATTTATCTAGAAGATATCTATACACTCTAGCCTTGTAAATTCCAAGATTGTAAAGTTTTCAGCACTTTCGCGGATAAGACCACATTCTTAACCCGTTTTAGTATTAGCCTTATATAACTTGGTGTTGCACTTTCTAAATGATTTGTTTTTTTTTTGTCGCAGCGCTTTCCTTTTTGATAGTTTTGTAATAAGGGTACTACAAAACTATGAACAAGGATGCTAAATATGACAAACAAAAATTATGAAATTGGTTCATTAAACTAGTTTCAATTTTGGAATAAAAGTGTAAATAAATACCTCAATAATTAGTTTTTGTTAGCCCATTCGTTATCTGATTCATTGTTATGTGCAGGCGATACGAAAAATGGTGTCTATTCCGTCTCCGACGCCCGCGTCCGCCGCACCCGACATCCTCTCCTCGATCCTCGAAAGTCAGACGCTTCTCCATTCGAGACAATCCATCGTGTCCGTCACCATCAACGGAGAGCTCGACATCAAGCTTCACGAGAAGAGAGACAAGCCTGTGACACCCGCTGTTAACACGCACGACAGAGGGATCGAGGACAGAGACAAAAGGGACGACAGGGTGGATGTAACACGTGCGGGAAGCGGTTCTGCTAGACAGGTGCCATCGTACGGTCAGTCGCGCGGCGGCGGCTGGGGCGGGGGGTACCGCTACCCGGCGGACCGCGCCCCCGGTCCGCCGCCTGCGGGGCCCTCACCGCGCCCGCAATACGATAACGGGTACGGAGGAGGCAACGTACGTCCGGATCGACGACACGACGAAGGGTTTCACTCGTATGAACGGCATCGATACGATATTGAGCCGTTTGAACACGATCGCCGGCGGTCGTTCGACGAGCGTCGACCCTGGCCCCCACACAGGCCCGCGCATCCGCACCGCCACTCCTTCCCGTTCTCAGGCGCGGTAGACATGCGTACAGGGCCGCCGCCGCGAGCCGCACACGACAAGCCTTACACGCCGCTACCGGAGCCACCTTCGTTCCCGCTCGCGGAAGAGGAGGACGAACGCAGCGACTCCAGCCTCGTTATTGACACGGATAAGTACGACCCCACAGAGCCGACCGATGACGACGACAGTGCGGCAGTCCCTGCTCCCTCGCCTAAGGAGCCTACACCCCCACCTCCGCCGCTCGCCCCGCCAGCCTCGTTGGCTGCAGTAGAGTCTATACTCGCGGGCATGGATACACCGGCTGTGCCGTCTGCGATACTAGACAGCGCCGTCCGACAAGTGTTGTTCGAGCATCGCAATTTGGTAGAAGCGCCGTCTGCGCATCATGATAGCGATGAGGGTTCTGATGGAGATTGTCCAAACTTCTCCATCTATTCTGCGACGAGTGTGCATATAGCGTCAGGCACTCTACAGCCGCCACCCGAGCCGCCTATTCTAGAAGACCTAATCCAAGGTGATGGGGATGAAGAGGCGACAGAGGAAACGCCTCCTGCGCCGCCCTCGCCCCCCACTCCGCCTGGCCCGCCCACTCCGCCGCCGGACGACGCCGCTAAACGCAAATCTGAAGAGTACAATGAAAAAGTGTCGAAGCGTTGTCCGATCACAACGAATACGCGCAACCCGATCAAGATCAAACTAAACACACCTTCACTTATTCGACGCCAAGTGTCACTTTACGACGAAGAGGACACGGAAGAACCTGAAGCAGAAGAACCGACAGATTCCGTCAACGAGCCGTCTGATGAAACACCTGCTGAGACTCCCACTGAGGTGCCCGCCGTTTTAAAAGATGCTGAAAAAGAGTCTGAAGAGGAAAACGAAAAATCACCGAAATCGGAAGATAAAGAGGACGATGTTGATCCTTCGCGCGAACCGAGCGAAGAGCGAGACCGTGAGGGGTCTGATAAAGAAGGTACGGATAAGGGAAGAACTCCTTCTATCCCCGAGGAACTGGCGGAAGAAACAGCGGAGTCACCTCTCGCAAAAGAAAAAATGACAGAATCTATCAGCGAAACGGAGGATGAGAGAAGTTACACGCCCTGTCTGGATGAGCATAAGGAAGAACCGGATAGGGGGCTGGATGGACTCGACACGGAGATGATCTCCGAAGACGAGGGTAACGGACTCTTCTCTGAAGAAGAGCGTCGATCGCCGCCCGCACCGCAGCCTGCCGAGTCACCCGCGCCGGAAACTAGGGTGGAGGACACAGGAAAGAAGAAAAAGAAGAAAGAATCCAAACGCGAAGGCAAAGAGCGCAAAGGCAAGAAACGAACCGATGTGGCATTTAAAAAAGCTGGTAAAGTGAAAGAACGCAATTACAGAGAACGGGACGGGTCAGAATCCCGAGGTTCGCCAGATTCTGAGCGACGACGGAAACGCGAGAAGCGAAAAGATTTAGAAAGGTATGATGTAAGGACGTTAGTGTCAGAGAAGCGAAGGAGAACTAAAGACGCATTCGGGAGAGATATTTCGCCGCGCGAGAGATCTCCCTCTCCGCCGCCGCGACGCGGCAGTGGCTCTCCCACGCCGCCGCGGGCGCGGTCGTCCTCCCCAAGACGGATAAGACAATCTCCTTCTCCGAGGCGGATACGACAATCGCCCTCACCGAGACGATTACGGCAATCGCCATCTCCGAGACGAATTCGCAGTTCACCGTCTCCGAGAAGAATACGCAGTTCGCCGTCGCCGCGACGTATCCGTACGTCACCATCTCCGCGTCGGATACGACCTTCTCTGTCGCCGAGACGTATCCGCACGTCGCCGTCGCCTACTCCGCCGCCGGTGCGGCGTTCAGTGTCCCCGCGCGCGGCACGCCGCCGCCGGCGCTCCTCATCGCGTGGTCGACGCACCGAACGGCGGCGCCGCTCCGGCTCGAGACGCAAGCGACGCCGTTCCGCTTCTGCACCGCCGACCAAACCTAAAGAGAAAAAGAAAAAGAAACGCGCGCGATCGCGGTCTCGTTCGCCCGCACGTCGTAAGAGTCCGAAGCGCAAGCGGCTGCGCCGTCGCTCCGCCTCGCCGGGAGAGGAACCCCCGGCGTGGTCTCCCCGGCCCGCCTCCCCCCGCACGCCGCCGCCGCAGCCCGCGCCGCCGCCCGTGCCCATCGAGGCACGCCGGCTGCGCAAGCGACGCGACCGATCCAAGCACAGGCGAGCTGATAACACTGGACCTTCTAAGGAGGTAGCTACTCATATTATTTTTATTTTATTTATTTAGACAACCAAACTGCTTACACTAAAGTGTTCCAACTAGATCAGCAGGCGCTCGTGAGGGGCTTTACAGCCTACTTGCAAAATATGACTAGAAGATAAATTACGAGCGCAAGTATTGTTATGGTAGGTAGATAGGCGCGTACAGCTTCAAGATTTATTTCATATTGCCAATGTATAGGCGAAAACTTACAATTAGCCTCGTAATTTATGTAAATTTATAGTTTTTAGGGTTCCGTACCTCAAAAGGAAACAACAGAGCCCTTATCTCTTTGTTGTCCGTCTGTCAAGACCTGTATCTCGGGAACGCGTGAAGGTATCGGTTGAAATTAAAACCATATACGCAGATCCATAGTCTCTTGCTGCAGATAGCTCAAAGTGCTCAGTTTTCATAAAAAAAGTTACAGTCGAATATGTCGCAAAAAACTCATATTTAGACACGCGCAAGGGAATCAAAACCTATGGGGTACTTCCCATTAACCTATAACTGTGAAATTTGGCAAGAAGCATAGTCATATAGTACACATAAAGGAAAAAAACCGAAAACTGTACATTTTTAATATAATTCCAAAAAAAGTAGGTCTTTATGCAAGAAAGGAAGGTCCAAATTTTAAAGTGCTTTAACAGTAGGTATCATATGAAAGAGCTTCATTAGCACAAGCTTAAACAGGATTTTAAATATTTTTACGATGTATATTTTAAAGTTTTTTTTTATCAGCCCTGTTTGTACAAACTGTCCCACTGCTGGGCGCGGGCCATCTTCTCATTGTGAGAAGGGTAAGGCCATAGTCTGCCACGCTGGCCAAGCGGGTTGGCAGACTCACACATCTTCAAGATCATTGAGAGAACTCTCAGACATGTAGGTTTCCTCACGATGTTTTCCTTCACCGTTTGAAGTTGGCGGCAATCAACAATACGCACATAACTTTGAAAAGACAGAGGTGCGTGCCGCGGGATTCGAACCCAGGGACCTGCGGATCGCAAGTCAGGCGGTCTCCCGACTAGGCTGCCGGAAATTTTTAGGTTTATGAAGGAAAATATAAAAAAATATATAATTTCCCCCTTTTATCGTTTAAAGGTATTACTAATACGGCGAGTCTTACTCGCACTTGTCCGGTTTTTAAAAGTATTTTGCCTTTATAAGATTTCCTAAAATATAAAATAATTAGAAGCGTTTATCTGATATCATCTGCATGCGTTTCTTTACAGACAAAAACTTTGCTCTACAGAATCTTAGATTTTCTATAAACTCATTTGTTTTAATACTAATTAACCTGTTTTTTTTTATATGTAATACATGAGATGTGTTCTGATATTGCAGGTTTTCACATCAGGCGACAATATCCTCGTAAGCGTGAGCTTTAAAGACCCAGAGGAAAGAGATGGCGTGTCACGGCGGGAGCGGCGGCGGTCGCGGCGGCGACGACGGCGCGCGCAGGCACAGGAAGATGTCACCGCGACAAAACCGGTCGCCATCATCGACCTGGAACGATCACCCTTCCGAGAGCTGACGCCGTCGCCCGAACGTGTGATCGTGTTGAGTGATGACGAGCGACCGGCGACGGACGCGCCCGCGGAGACGGCTGTCGCCGCCGCCGGTCCGAAGACACCCCCCGAGCCAAACGCAGCCGCGCCTGCCGCCGGCCCGAACACGCCGCCGGAACCGCCCGACTCGCCCGACGCGTATGACCCCTACGAGCCCACTGCCTCCCCCCCTGCACCGGCGGAGCCCCCCGCGGCGCCCGAGGCGGCGCCCGAGCCCGCGCGCCTCTCCATGACACTGGAGGCGGCGCAGAAGACCAACATGTCTGCCGACGAAGTGATCGATCGACGTCCGCTTGAACCTATAGAGAAGGTACTGTGCTCTTGTAACATTTTAAGTAACGTGTTTTTACCACGCTTTTTTTTAAAGCAGAAGGACGAAAATGTCAGAACTAAATTTAACAAAACAGTCAAGTCTGACAGTCCTCATGGCTCAGTGGTAGTACGACTGCTTCCTGAGCTGTAGGTTGTGGGTTCGATCCCACCCAGGGCAAACATTTTTGTGATGTGCATGGATGTTTGTTCTGTTTCTCGGTGTTTCTATGTAGTATAAGTAGGTATTTTTACACATGCGAATTTGCCTGCCTTTTTTTTTTCGACTGAACAATGTTAACAATTTTTTCGTAGAATTTCTTGTTACTATATGTACTTATAATTCGAATGGTTTAGATCATTCGTTACATTAGCGAGTGATGTGAATGATTGCGCGCAATCAAATTCTTAAGTATCGTCCGATACGAAGTTATATCAGTATGTGATTAAGGCGAGACTTTCCTAGAACTTTAGGTATTTTACGCTACCTCAGCCCACAATTCTTGAGCGCGGTGTTTTCATGTACGTGGCACAGAAATACGTAAGACGCCACGACGCCGCGCCGCGAGCCGCGTGTCGGCTGCTCGCAAGCAAAATTATTGTAAAATAAATTACTATAAAATTGTGCACTAAACGTATAAAAATGTATACCTATAGAACGCTAAAAAAACATAATAGCTACTTAATATGGTAACTTTGGTGTTGATAACTTTAAACAACTTGAAGATCAATTTAAAAAATAGATAAAATTACGTTTTTTTTTTAAAAGGTATCGAGACTTTTTTCAGCAATCGTGTTTTTGTACCTGGAGAACTCTAGCCAACAGACCAAAATTTTACATACATACTAAAAATTTGCAAGGACTGTGTCTATATAGGCCTTAGTTGATGATAGTTTAGGACCTGACATCGACCTCAAAAAAATGTTATTTTATGTACCTACTTACATAGGTAGACGCTCAGTTTTGATTGTTTTCTTGTTATTTCTCCCTTTTCAGTTAATTAGAATACGGTATTTTTTTTTTTAATTACTATTATTTTTTTTTAACGTTTCCAGTCCTTGAAAATTTGAGCTTGCATTATTAGTACAAGTATTTTTTGTAAATTTTCAAGAAGCTGCTTTTGCGGACTAGCGGGTTCTTAAATTTGAACGATTTAAAAATTGAGCCCCTGTACTGATGCGTTTTGCGTGTTGCCCTGTTAGGTGATGGCGTTGCTACAGTCGACACGCGACGCGCCGCCCGACCCGCCGCCGGAGGTGATGTCGTCAGGCGTAGCGGCGGGCGCCACGCCGGCGCCGGCGGCCGCGCCAGGTATAGGCGGCGCGCCGGCGCCGCGCGTCGTACTCCCCGAGCCCGCGGCCAAGCCCAAGCTATTCCTCGGCAAGCCTTCCCCGATCAAATCCGACCCTATCAAGCCGATGCAACAGGTACACTATTCGCTAAAATCTCAAAGGTCAGCTCGAGTGGACGTGCATTCAGTGTAGTAGTAGCAGCGTATATAGTACCTCACATAACTTAGATTAATAATATCTTTTATCATCAGTTGTTCAGCATTTGCTTAAATATAACGGTCAAGGAAAGAAGACACCAAACGAAATTATATTTGAAAACGCGATTACATAAAATTTTCTCAACAGAATAAAATGTGAACTTATGGTGAACTTATGTCCAAATTCGTATGAAAAACCTCTAGTATTCAGATATTCCATTCCATATTTTCATTTTTACATTTTCCATTACTCATGAATGGAATTCTTTGCCGCCATCTGTTTCTTGAGAACTACAATATTGGAATTTTCAAGGCTAGGGTGAATAGATATCTTTTAATCGACGACCTCCACCCTCGGCCATACCGTCGCTTAATATCAGGATATCAGGCGAGTTGGTGGTCAATCGTAGATCTATCTTGCTTATAAAAATAAGATAATATTATTCAAAAATAAACGCTAAATATGCTATATTGTAAAAAAATATAAAAATATAGTGTACAAAAAATAAAAACATGTGAAAATCAAAATGCATAAACCAGTCAGCTTATACGCACTTACCAAGTGGTAACTGTAAATGGTACCAGGCGACGAAGATCTCCCGGCTGCCGCTGCCGGCGGTACGCGGCGACTCACCGTACTCGCCCGGCTCCAGCGACTTCGGCGACCTGTTCGAGCCGCCCTCGCACCACGACTCCTTCGACGCGCTCTTCGACAAGCCGCCGCCGGCCACCACCGCGCGACGTAAGCGCAACAAGAAGAAGAAAGGTAACCTTGCATCATCTCGCATTGTTGTTGCCTGTAGTGTCCCGCTAATGGGCAAAGGCCTCCCCCTGACTTTCCATTCAGCGTTTTTGTCTGGTGCTCTTTTAAAATAACCTACGGTTTTTTTTTTTTTTTTATCTCCACAGACACCAGGGTCCGTGACCTTTGTCATAATTACAAACTATTGTTTACTAATTATCGTTACGGGAAAATTATTTTATTTTAATTTAAGTACTTATTACTATGTTGCGTGTTAATAATAATAACATAAAAGTAATAACCTACGTTTTCACTATCGTTATTGTAAACTTGTCTATACAAGTACCGTTTACCTAATTTTGAATCATGTGTCACTTTAGACTGGGTAGGCATGTGTTTTTCTTTTCACTAATTGCCATTGATTTATTGTTGAGCGAATCAGTGTTGAATAGGAGCGGATTGAAGTTAGATCGGTTGTATTATAATTCATGCTGTGTTTGCCTTTAATTGGAGGGTTACTAATAACTTAGTATTTATTTAAGTTGTATGAAATGTATGATGTATCTGTCTGTCACAATAAAAAATTGTCGAGTTCGCGTCGTTTTTACTGTAGAACCGACTTCGCGAAAAATATACCAGTGTTCCATACAATAAGTTCAATTCACTATGACGTCCACATTCCGTAGTAAAAGTTGTTTATAAGATTAATACTTTAAACAACCTTAACACCCATTAAAATACTAATAACTAACTATATTTTTTTGTTTGCTATATTTTCAGGCAAAACGCAAGTGGATGTGAAACTTGACGACGACAACCTGAAGGTGATGGACGAGCTACCGAGCTCAGCCGTCGAGATGCAGGTCAAGAGCAAAGTGAGTAATGTCAGTATCCACCCGCAGTATACTCCACTACGCTCCAACTGGCCGCACCCACATGCAGGACACGCTCTCGCGCTCGCGTCGCTGCTAACCAAACGTCCAATTCAAGTAATGTCAGCAATTGCTGTGACACTAAAGCCCGATAAACATTATGTCAGTAATTTAGTAAAGTAGTCGGTGCAAGTAGATACAATCTGGGTGTCTTTAAATCGCGAGTGAATCGGTTTTTTCTAGGTAAGCGCGCTCTATCCTAGACCGCAACATCGCTTAACTACAGGCGAGTTGGCGGTCAAGCGCAAACCTATCCTGTGTGCAGTAATTCTACTTCAGCGCGAGTGCTCTCTCAAAGCGCGCTAAGCAAGCGTTGTAATAGAACATAGGCTCTGTTCACATGGCATTGTACTACCAATTAGTTACTCGCTACTGTACTAAATTACTAACACAATGCGAATCTAGCTTAAGCCAGTTTTTGAAGTTGGGATAGCAAACATACTATTATCTAGCATTTAACCCTCTAACCACGGTCAAATGTGGCATCAAACGACCTCATGGTCTTTGTTTTTCTGCCTACCCCAAAAGAGGAAATAAGCGTAATATTTATTTATGTATATATGTATAGCAAACTAGCAACTAACTTAAATGATCTAGGGATCATCATTTGCCTGTTAACATTTACATATTTAAATATAAAGTACCTGGATGACCGAGCTTTGCTCGGTTTTTGAAATATGATTTTTCTAAGGACTCCCAATAATAGTTTACTCACAAATGAAGGAACTTGAAAAAAAAAGGGGGGGGGGGGGGGATATAATTATCTGGACTGGAACCGGGGTCTTCTGGTTTCGGGTCCGTCCGATTTCCCACGAGCTATTATAAACTTGTAAATGGTGGCGAAATTTTCCTTCGTATTCTAATGATATTGTAGCAGTTTTTCATTGCCTGAAAACACTGATACAACGACGTTTTCTAAAAATGAAACCTAGCTAGATCGATTTATCGCCCCCGAAACGCCCTGCATACTAAATTTCATGAAAATTATTGGAACCGTTTCCGAGATTCTTTATATAGGATTATAGGATGTAGAGTGTGCTCAGTTACTAAACAACCTAGGCTCTACCAACTCGGTAACATTAGCATGGGTTCCTGGGCACTGCGGAATCAGCGGCAACGAGACTGCTGACGAATTAGCAAGAGCTGGTGCGGAAAATCCATCGATAGGACCCGAACTCTTCTGTGGCATACCCATCAGCGGCGCTTATAGTGCCTTAAAGGCCTGGGGACACGACCAGGCACTGAAGCTCTGGGAAAGTAACCCTGGCCTGAGACACTCTAAACTGCTTATAGCAGGCTTCACTGCGAAATTTTCCAGGGAAGCGTTACGGCTAAGCAGGACTCGACTAAGAGTCCTGGTTAGAACCCTTAGCGGACACTGGAAGCTTCACAAACACCTAAACACTATGGGCCTAAGTGAACACATAACTTGCAGGTTCTGTCGCACAAAGGATGAAACGCCCATACATGTCCTGTGCGAATGTGAGCCTCTGCACCATAGCAGAAGCCGGCACCTTGGAGGTCACATAATCTCACCCGATGAGATAAAAACCTACCCCAAGGCCATCACTGACTACATGCTCAGCATTGGACTTGGAGAGGTGCTGTAATTAATAGGGGATGTCACAATAGATCTGAAAAGGTCGCAGTGACCAGCCGGGGCTGCCAGAGCCCATTTGACCCCCCTAATGATCGAATAAAAAATGAGATTATAGGGGATACGTACCTAGGTGACAAAATAAAAATCAAACTTTAATTGAAGTTTTTGACCATATTGATTAATTTTAAGTACGGAACGTCTAATATGTGGCAGCATTTAACAATATAATTTATGCATTGAGTAATAAGGTTGCTTTACTTAAACATTCTGTTTGTTTACATTCCCAAAAACACTGTATACATAAACAGCAAAAGCTCCTTATTCGCGTTTTCACTATGCCTGTTTTATCTTGTGCTAATAAAGCTCTTTCATATGATACCCCACATGATATGATTAATTCACTTTAAAATTTGGACTCTCATTCCTTGCATAAAGACACATTTTTTTTGTGATTAAATTAATAATGTCCAGTTTTCGGTTTTTTTCCTATATGTGTACTATAACACAATGCTTCTTGCCAAATTTCATAGTTCTAGGTCAACAGGAAGTACCCCATAAGTTTTGATTCCCTTGTGAGTGTCGAAATGTGCATTTTTTACGACATATTCGGCCGTTACCTTTTTTTTTACGAAAACTGAGAAATTTTATTTTTCTTTCTGCACCAAGGCATTATGGATCTGCGTATATGGTTTTCATTTCAACACGATACCTTCAAGCGTACCCGAGATACAGGTCTTGACATCCGGACAGACGGACAACAAAGTGATCCTATAAGGGTTCCGTTTTTTCCTTTTGAGGTACGGAACCCTAAAAATTGAGCGATGCCATTGATATATTTCTGACGCATCTTTAGTTGCGTAAAAATAGCTCTGGTAAAAAAAAAACACCCACATCATTCTTCTCTGTTGCTAGTTAGCTTAATAGTAAGCTACTCCTGCAATACACGTAATCAGTAATTAGAACTACTTTGCTATCCTACCTTGATAAACTAGCATCGTGTCACCTTAACATAAAAGTAGTTCTTTGATTTTTATTGCATGTTGTTTGACATAGACTTTTTTTTTATTCTCTTTGTAAGTGTGTCGTGTTTGCATGCCGGTGTCGGCTAATTATTTTTTTGTTAGTGATGATTGACAGTAGCGTTCGTCGCAGACAAAATTAGCCACGAACGGGCGACTTCGTATGATCATTCTATTGAGACTTAGTTAACGACCAATCAGCGGCCTGATTATGGCAAACTGTGTTTGCGACTAGCGCTAGTCAGTCACCACATATTTGTAGGATATAACCATCTTAGTGTGTATTAGGTTTATTTTTGAGTGTGTTTTGAAATTCATATTTTTTTCTGTATTTTCACCGTTGTACGCTACTAGATTTTGTATTTAGTAGTATTTTAATTTTAATATTCTGTAGAAAAAGTAAGTAAAAAATAGTCGTAATGCGAGGTCTTCACCCGCAGGGGCATAGTACAGTAACGTAATTAGGTGAGTGGCTGTCACGGTAACCTTCTGGGTGGATGTTACGGTAAGCTCCTGAGTGGATGTTACTGTAAGCTCCTGAGTGGATGTTACGGTAACCTTCTGAGTGGATGTCACGGTAACCTCCTGGGTGGATGTTATTGTAACCTTCTGAGTGGATGTTACGATAACTTGCCGAGTAGATACAGCCACAGCGACAGCCTCTGATGTGCGGAGTGATGATGATGTCCGGTTGGTGATCTATTGCAGTTCCTGAAGAAGCTGAATCGTCAGGAGCGCGTGGTGGAGGAGGTGAAACTGGTGCTGAAGCCACATTATAATAAGAAGCACGTCACCAAGGAAGAATACAAGCACATTCTACGGCGTGCCGTACCCAAGGTAACTTACCCTTCTGAATCTAACTTGCTGTCTTTCACGACAAAAAAGTATTTAAGAGTCCGTAGGTCGACCATCGTCCGTCTCGCTCGCGTATTCCCACAAATTTTAAGGTATAAAATGACTGCATGAACTTATAAAAAAAAATTATTTGATCTAAGTAAATTTTCATACACAAAATCATTTTTGCGTTAATAATTTCTTAAAGTAATTTTTATGCATGAAAATTAACTTGATCAAATTGAAATTTTTGTCAAATATTAGTGATCTTGTTTAGTTTTAAAAACGACGATTTTTTATAAGTTCATGCAGTCATTTTATATCTTCAAGAATGTTGGTATGCGCGAGCGAGACGGACGATGGTCGAACTACGGACCCTTTGATAAAGTATCAACGTGATGTAGCGTCAGTCAAACAGCAACACCAAACCAACGGCAAACCCAGGACACTATAGCTTGACCGCCGTAAAGTCGATCCTCCTGATGGTATACGGGACGCGGGGGCGGGGTGCGCTCGACCAATCAGTCAATCGAGTGTTGGCTGTTGACATCGGCATTTTGGCAGTTCTAACCTTGAATTCGGCACAGTAATTTCTTATTCGAATGCTCAAAATTCGTACGCAACGATTTAGGACCACATTTTTGATGCGTACTACATAGGAGTAGAACTTCTTTTTAACTTCTCTGTTTTCTTGGATTTTTCAAGGCTATAGTGAATAGAGTTCGCGACGTTGTAGCCTTGTATGTACACGCGAGATTATTTCACGTCTTTACATCCAACAACAAATATGGAATTACAGAGTCTGGGTAATAAAAAGTCAAGCAAAGATAATGCTATTAAATTTAGAGAATTATTTTCAAAGGAACAAACTGATATTGGCGTATTCGTCCAGTGAATATTATTTATTTCAAGTGCGATTATTTGTGGATGTTAAACAAAAACCATTGACACAAAGAATGAATGAACTATATTCGTAAATTTTGTTTGAGAATTTACATCCACAAACAAAAATCATTGACACAAAGAATGAATGAACAATATTCGTAAATATTGTTCTAGAATTTACGTTCACGTGATGGAAAGTCATGGACTCTGTGAATAACTAGACTGCATCTACAGGAAAGGCATGCCGCCACCAGTCCATTAACTTTTCATTCATTTTAAGTTAAGAATGATTGATCAGACTGTAGTTAAGATTTTTTCCGCGAAAGGGTATGTAAAGTCAACTCAAGTTATTTGTTTGCTTTTATTTGCAATTTTGAACTATTTTAAGCTACTATACTAATTTCAATATTCTCGTGATTGATGTTTTTAATAAATTTTTGAAGATCAGCCAAAAGTACTAGGCCAAATTTTTTACGTCCATAGTTTCCAACTACAAAAATTCAAATGATTATAATTATAAAAACTGGCCAAGTACGAGTCGGACTCGCGCACGAAGGGTTCCGTACAATTATTTATAAAAACTGCAACAGCGTCTGTCAGTCCGACTGACAGACAGACTAACAGACAGCAGTCTTAGTAATAGGGTCCCGTTTTACCCTTTGCGTAGGGAATCCTAACAATTACATCAATCAAAAAAATATTGAAATTAGTTCCCTAAAATAGTTCAAAATTTCAAATAAAAGTATAACATACATACCTTATGTGCATGATGCTGTCTACCTGACATTTGTACGCCTAATCGGCACAACATGATTTTAAGCGACTAAACTTAGTGTAACATCTTTTATGCACTTGTTGTATAAAATTCTCGTGTTGTATGCAAATAAATTATCTTTATCTTTATAATTGACTTTACCAACCTTACCCATTCGTTGATTGCGGACAGATTTCAGTTTTTTTATCTGTAACTATATCAAGGTGTGTGTCGTTGCAGATCTGTCACAACAAAACGGGCGAGATCAACCCGACAAAGATCCAGGGCCTCGTCGAGGCGTACGTCAAGAAGTTCAGAAAAAAACACAAACTGGGCCTCTCGTAGCCTCACACATTGGCACACCGCTATCCCTAGACAGTAACATGTTCAGCAGATTATGTAATTATAATTTATCTACTTATAAACGTTTTATTTAAATGGAAATAGTATTTAAATTAATTAAATAGATGAGTTTTCTTTTTAAGAGAAGCGATTATGTATTATTGTATTGTATGTTGAGACGAAAGTAGAATAAATGAAAATACTTTTTATCATTTTTTTCACTTTATTTATTAAGATAACAAAAATACAGACCTATAAAGTCTATGGCGAAAATAAAATAAAGAGTTTAGCTAAATAAAATTTTGTCATAGTGTGTTCCTTAGAGAAAGTTAGGAATTACCTGTACGCCAAAAGTATGTGCTCATACCATCAAGCATATAAACCTTGAGAGAGGAATGGCTTGTCCAGTCACAAAAGTGTAAAAAGTAAATAGGAGTTTGCATCTCGCTTACTCTTACTGAATTGCCATCTCTGTAGCGCGGTGTTGGCTTATGTCACGCATTATATCTAAACGAGACTTTCGAAGGATCCAAATAGTATAGCATTGCTACTCTCAAGGTTACAACATGCCCGAGGGCTCGTACAAAATAAAAGTTTGTATATGTAAATAATGAAAGTAAAAAGCACGATATTATTCGAATTTCTTTGGTAAGTATTGTCTGTTTAGCACATCTACCTAACGATTATCATATAAAGCATATAGGGTCTAACAGAATATTATATTCCGTATCACAATAAAGTATTGCTGAAAGCTTCAAACTTCTCAAAGCTAGATTACAGAACAGTCTGATGACACACTGAGCACTAACAAGTACAACTTGGTAGAGTTTGCATTACATATTGACTAAAGATAACAAAATTTTCTTAAAAAAATGTGATTCGGAGAATCACATTTCCTAGTGCAACTATTGAGCTATGACCTTTTGTATTTGTGTTTTCAGCAATTGAAAAGATGGGGGAAAAAATCCCAGGAATTACTAAAATATGTCTCTTACATTGCTCCATTGTCTCATTATATTTCGAGCAAGTTCTATATTATAAAAAAATATATATAATCCTACTTCAGGAGGTGCACCAGTTTTCAACATGAAGAACATTTTACTCCTAATTCGTGTATTGGGGAAACAAACGTAAAATTTACTTTGTGTTGAAAACTGGTGCACCTCCGAAGTAGCGTTATATCTTTTTTTATGCTTTAATATCCCGATTTGACTTCATGGCTAATGGGGTGTCGTACACTGAATGAAAAATATTTAGAATTGCCTGCTGTGCTATCGAAGCACGCGCCAGCGATGAGAGACCAGGCACGATTTGATCAAGACAATATAATTTTAAAGTCGTTTTGTATAATGTAAACAACAATGGCAGGCAAACCCTAACACGCTCTCATCGGTCGCCACAATATCTACATTATGAACAGAGAAATATTTCCCCACAGTTCGTCATTAATGGCAAGTGTGTCAGTCAGTGTTGGTATGTTTATCTAAACAGCATCAGCGAACCCGAGCCTCCGGTTCTCGACGTCGAACTCCGTGTAATAACGTCCGATAAACACATCACCCAGAATCCAGAGAGGACCGTTCGGCGGCGGGATGTCCAGCCCCATGAACCCGGACAGGCACACCGTCTTGCCGAACTGGGAAATCTGCAACGCGCAAACAATCGCTGCCATGTCATACTGTAAGCTTTTCACTTCGTATTAAAGTTTAGATTCCGTTTATAGTCGACCAGACTTTAAACTTAACCACGATTCATGATATGGGGCTATGTGAACAGAGTTGGCTATCCCCCTAACCCATCACCTTATTTTAAACACACGTATGGAACCCTAATGTGGAAAAAAGATTCTATTGTTCAGTATGAAAACTCAATCAATTTATATTAAAAAAAAAAAATGCGTGAACCGGGTAGCGAATTCCATTCACATAATTATGAATTAAGATATTTTTTTCATACTGTTTTACATACAAGAACAGAATATTACCACGAGATTTTTCAGATCATATTAATCACGCGTATGTGCTATTTTATGGCTCGTGAATATTAATACAAACAACCTATAACAATTAGCATTTTTATGGTGCAGTTATGATAAGAAAATAAATTCTCTTATCAAGTTTAACTGGCATTGTTATTACGAATAAGTATGTCGTTGTTATTGAATTATGTAGCTATTTTACATGACATTTTTTCAGACGATAACACAATAATCACTAAATATTCATGATAATAAAATACCAAATATTTACTTAATCATTGTACCATTGCAGAATTTGTACTTAGTTAACTTGTTTAGTTACTTTTACTTAGTTACTTTTCAAGTAAACACAATGTTAAGTATATAGGTAAGGGTAAGTAGTTCCTTTTTAGATACCTGTTTAATTTTGTGTCTTTATTTGACACTTTAAACTATTTTAAGAAATTAGTTTCGGTGTTTTTACGATCGATATAGTTTTTATATTTTTAATATTATTTCCAAGGTTCGCAGTGGGATCGTCGTTGAATGACCCCACTTAGGGATACCCCACTTAAGAATACGGTTGTTGCCTTTTATTTACTATAGAATGTGGTGCTAAATGTCAAAGTATTTTTTTTTCGCGACAATGAAACCTGAAATACTAACTTTATTACCTAAAGGTAGGTAATAAAGAAGGAAAAAATGGTAAAAAGATTAAAAATACAAACACTACATTATTCGCAAAAATATTGAAGTCAATTTCTTAAGAAAGTTGAACGCACCGTTGTTGTATGGAGTGTGCGACGTGTGCTAATATTCTTTGGAATTCTTGCAAAAGTTTTAGAAGTTTTTTTTTTCTATCGGACAGCAAAAATCACGAAAAAGCGACATCGTTACATGGTTGATATTCCGAAAACCCGTTCGAAACGCTTTGGCTCCACTTTCATTGTGCGTACCACCAATATACTTCCTGAATGGGTCTTTCCGAATAGATTATATCTATTCTATTCTACTCGCGTTTAAGACACCTAGATATGATACCTAGATTATATCTAGATGTATTTAAATCGCAAGTAGGATTAGAATAGGTTTCTACTAGGCAAGCGCGCTCCATCGTAGACCGTAACTGTTACTTAACACCAGGTGAGTTGACGGTCAAGCGCAAGCCTATTTCCGTATTAAAAAAACAACATTTTTTTAATGTGAACCTGGTACGCTGGAGATGTAAACTCACCCTGAGCACATAGTCGGCGCCGTGCAGCGTGAAGTCGCGTCCGCCGATGGTGAGTGTGACCGGCGGCAGGTGCGGCAGCAGGCTGCAGTCCACCATGTACTGGCCGGAGATGAGCGCGGTGGCGCCGATGGCCGCGTTCAGCGCTGAGATCTCCGCGGTGGGGCCTGCGATCAGCGAGGTGCCCGTGTCGGCGATCGCCTCACAACCCTGCACAGTACAAACCACCATTCATAATTCAACTATTTTTTAAGGGCAGAGTAGGGTGGCGCCGCTCTTTAGCTCGCGCGCGACAAATTTTTTTTTGAGCGACTTCAAAAAGGAGGCGATTATCAATTCAGTTGTTTTTTTCCTCTGTTTGTTATTGTTACGTCATATCTCCGTAATTTATAAGCCGCTTTGTAAAGCAACAAACATATTATGGCAGTGCACGAGAGGCATCGGAAAAGATTGGGGACTGAAACCAAAACTTTGTCGCTGTCTGTACACAGTAATAGTTAGACCGGTACTCACATACGGTTGTATAGTGTGGTGGCCAAGAACAATATTAACAACTACTATCAACAAATTACAGAAAACACAGAGGCTGGCGTGTTCGCTTATTAGTGGATGTGCAAAATCCACACCATCTGCCGCTCTGAACATAATTTTGGGGCTGACACCACTTCACCTTCACATACAGCAAGAAGCGATGGCGTCAGCTCTTAGAATCAGATCTACAAACCAGTGGAAAGGGAGTGGAAGCAACACTAACTATTGTAGAATACTAGACAGGGCAATAAAAATTGTCCCGGAGGCATGCAAAGGCACTGATAGAGTAGCCAGCACATACTTGGATAACAAGAGCTATGAGCTGGTCACAGAAGAACATGCCTCAGCGGAGGTAGTTAGGGCCAAATCTAAAAACGTCTTCACAGACGGTGCAAAAAATGACAAAGGAGCAGGATGTGGCTTCTATTTGCCAGAACTCGAAATCAGAGACTCCAAAGCCTTAAATAAAACTACAACCGTGCTGCAGGCAGAAGCGATGGGGTTCTTGCTAGCGGCTAGAGCGGTACTAGCACGAGATGCGGAACGCAGTGCAACAGGAAATAAAGAGCTTTTAACATTTATTACCGATAGTGCAGCAATTATCTATGTACTTAAAAAGCCCACTACTAGGTCTAGAGTGGTAGCCGAATGCCACTCTGTCCTACAACATCTAACCAATACTTACAAAGTCGTAGTCCAATGGACGAAAAGCCATAGTTCATGTAAAGGAAACAACGAAGCAGACTTACTTGCCAAAAAAGGTACAAAAAAAGAAATATGTGCAGACGTTGCGGAACTATGCAAACCGACAGCGGCTGAAACACGAAATTTATTATGTCTTCACACAGAGAAGGAACAACAAAACCTATGGAACAAAACAATAGACTGTAAACATGCAAAAAAATTCTATCAATCAATAAACAGGAAAATAACTAACAAGCTACTTGGCCTATCCAGGTCGGACCTACGACAAATGATAGGTATCATCACAGGTCACTGTGACTTAAACTACCACCTGCACAAGATTGGAGCTACAGACAGCCCCTTGTGCAGAGGCTGCCATCTAGATAACGAGACTGTAGAGCATGTGTTACTGCACTGTACTGCTACAGAACAGGCTAGATCAAGATCGGGACTTCTGGAAAAATCTCAAAGTCAAAATCAGCTCTGCAATGATACACCTGACGCAACAGTGGTGGTACAATTATGCCAGCGACCCAAAGCTGTGCTCCGTTATTTTAAGGAGCTTGGCTGGTTTGAGTAGGCTGGCGGGGGGAAATGCACAATACACCCCAAGCGGGACGTCGGTGCAGGTCTTATCGCCCCCACTTCAAATTAGAATTAGAAGCCGCTTTGGATTTTTATCGTTTGAAAGTACATACTTACATCATTGATCCCATGGAAATTTTATCAAAATTGGATCAGTAGTTTCGTTTCTAAAACAAAATAACTGGAAATATATGTCATCTAAGTAAACGAAATTACTTATTTTGAATTGTTTGAAATTTTTATACTATGTATATAAATATATTTTCTGCGCATCACATCATATAGGTGTATTGACATTGTTCTGAGTGTGAGTTGTGTTTGTGTGTGTGCGTGTGTCGGTACTCACGTTCTTGCAGAAGGACTGCTTGTTGACGGCGAGTCCGTCCATGTGGAACTGCCAGTAGGCGGGGCGGGAGACGGGCACGTACGTGAAGTTGCCGCGGTAGTGGGCCGGGTCCGACCCGCCCAGGATAATCTCGCCGCCCTGCGCCGCCGACGGGTCACTAACGATGCACAGAATAAACAAATAATAAATACTTTATTACATTACTGTGATGCTATCATAGTTCGTAATCTCTATTTTAGAGTAGGTACTTGGTTTATCGTGCAAACTCGATTTTGTTTCTTAAAGTGACACGATTTCCATAGAAATGTGTTTACTGTATTGTATGCTACCCAGAATTTTGCAAGCCATTATGGTTTATCACCATACATCAGCTAATTAAAACAAATTAAGTTTTAAACCTCGTTATGAACGGAAACAATAATGCTTGAACACTACTGCCCTTGCGGTTGAATGACTAATGCCAGTCTTATTCTGATTGTACGTCGAGTGTAAGACATGTACTAACCGGTTGAGGTAGAATGAGAAAATGGGCTGCAGCTTGCGTTGCGCGACCATATTCTGGAACACGGGTACTACGCCGTCCACAGCGATTCTGCCGATAAAAGTTTTATTAAAAAATATAGTAAATCGTTTCCGGCAGCCTAGTCGGGAGACCGTCTGACTTGTGATCCGCAGGTCCTGGGTTCAAATTCCACGGCACGCACCTCTGTCTTTTCGAAGTTATGTGCGTATTGTTGATTGCCTCCAACTTCAAACGGCGAAGGAAAACATCGTGAGGAAACCTACATGTCTGAGAGTTCTCAATGTTCTTGAAGATGTGAGAAGTCTGCCAACCCGCACTTGGCCAGCGTGGCAGACTATGGCCTAACCCTTCTCACAATGAGAAGATGGCCCGTTCCCAGCAGTGGGACAGTTTGTACAAACAGGGCTGATAAAAAAAAAAGTAAATCGTGTTTTAAAGTAAAATTATTCCTTATTTTTACTACATATACTACATACTTTTACTTTAAAATGCAATTTACTATATACACTTGTTACCCTGCGCGTAGGAAAGCGTTTTGGGCCTTAGCTAAATTTGTCAAAGTGAAATCATATTACCCCTAATATTATTGCTGAAACCTGACGAAGACTGGCCTAAACCATTGAAATAAACTCAAAATTGTTTCCCTTATCGCGGAATCGATATTTACGTTTAGATGCTCAAGGAAAAATTAAGGGAGTAAAAAAGTGAGAAGAAACTCTGCAGAGTCTTTGTCATCCGATTATCGTATTTTAAGAACCGATAAATAATCAATTCTGAAATTTGCTAGCAAATATATTGGAAAATCCAAAAACATAAAAAAAAAAAATTATATAAAATATTTAAACGATATCTTCCTTGGAAAAAATGTAAATATGAAATTGTTAATGGCATGTAATTTTATTACTATAGGCTTAAAATTAATGTATTAATTTCTCATAATAAATGTCGTCAGTTTACATATAACAAAGTTTACATACTAGTCAGTCAAACAGCCCACCCCTGACATTTATATTATATTTTTTTACATAATTTCTGAGCATGCTATATGCAGCATAAGTTTGTGTAAAAAAGCGGACTTTTGGAGGCTTATCCTGGATTTGATTTGTGCCTTATAGTTTTAATTTTTTTACTTCGATAGAGACCTAGATCTACTGGACGAGAATATCTGTCATAACAACAAATATGAATAAGGTTTTATTATTACGTCATAAAGACGTACGAGTTCTTGTATTGAAAATACAACGGGTTGGCTGCTCTTAATCGTGTACAAGACAAGAGTACCTATGTACGTCGTATGTGGTATTGTTTTGTGTCAGGATGCTACTGTACCTAGGGAAGGCCATGCCGAGGATGCCGTCAAACTTGGCGGCCACGAATGCCAGCCCCGGCTCCGACATGGCTTCAGCGAACGTCTGACCGGACACCGTGATGCCGCCGACCTGAACACAACAACCATACATCAGTCACCTGACATTATGAGCACACGTGTTAGTGTGTCTGTGTGTATGTGTGATAGAGAGAGAGAGAGTATGTCTTTTTTTTTTTTTTTTTATAAATAAATATTTGTGGACATTTCACACAACACCATCTAGCCCAAACTAAGCAAAGCTTGTACTATGGAACTAGATGGCTGATAGAATACATATATAGTTTTTTTTTTGTAAATATATACATATGATACATAGAAACACCCAGACACAGAACAAACATCCATGCTCATCACACAAATGTTTGCCCTGGGTGGGGATTGAACCCACGACCTTTCAGTTCAGCAGGTAGACGTAAACACACTACCAACTGAGCCACAAGGCCAGTCACTTTAAAACACCAGATTAAATATGTATCTTCGGGACAAGCGTGTTTTTATAAAAATAAAATATTGGACCTTAGCTTTGTCTTCACTTTAATGAGACAAAGTTAAATGTACGTCCATTTAACGTAAAACAATGTGTGTATGAGTATAATTATGTGTTTGCGCGCGCGTGTGTGTGTGTGTGAGAGAGAGAGAGAGAGAGATACGAACTGTGACGTCATCAGAGGAAAGGAACCCGGAGAGACTGCCAGAGCCATACTGAATAGCGAACTCTGTGCCGTTGGCCTTGTAGGACCGCGACCGAGTGCTGTCGTACTTGTTGTGCAATACTGTAACAACACAACATAAATAGTAATACACTCGGTATCTCACGTGACACTCTCACGTCATTGTATCTCACGAGACGACGCGGCATTCAAATACAATTACAAGTGTAGCTGTAACATTCAGAAGGTAACTGAAGCGGCTGATGATATTATGAAGATATACTGGTAGCAATCCGTAGATTACGGCCGATGCGACACTCGTGAACGTTAGCCGTGACGTGACGGCTAGCGACCGTTTTTATTAAACGGTTTTATTTAGCTTGATCTATTTGTTTGGGTCAAATTTAGTAATTGAAATTTTACCCCGTTGCAGTTGACGGATTGATCTGAAATTTGGTATACACCTTTAGTCCCGATGACAATACAATTTAGTATATTCTGTATTATTGTAAATCCAAGATGGCCGCCAACAAAATGGCGGATTACATATTTATTTTTACAACCCAACTCAATATGGGTGTCAAATGAAAGGGCTTGACTAGCATAACACAGTTCAGTATAAAAAAAATACATATCCAATATGGCCGCCGCTACAAAATGGAATACAGCACACGATAAAAAATGCAAATCCAATATGGCAGCCAAAAAAAGAAAATAAAATAAAGTATTAAATAAATGAACTAAATAGAATGAGAAATATTAAAAACTAAAAACTTGAAAATAAAATAAGTAATTATTATTTTTATGTTAAACGGTTTTATGGAAATAATGATGTAGATAATGTACTAAAAGATAAAAAAATAATTTGGTAGGTCCTAGGTACCACCAGTCTTCACACCATCATCACCTCCTCGTCAATCTAGGGTTGACTTAGGTCTGAATAATAATCCGCCGGGTCCGTGGACGAGTTTCATCAACGCACCCATGGGCCCGAGACTATTTAACACAGGCACCGAGACTATTTATTTCACCGTCTGATTGTTAAATTGTGGAACAGTGATGGTCTAATTAGGTCATTCAGTTCTTGTGCACACTCAAAAAAACAAAAATGCACTGCTCGTCGGTAACCACAAGCTCTGAGGCCAGGGGTCCACCAACGAGTACTACGAGTAGTCGACGACGAGTCTCTTGGCACGTTTTTCTGAATAATTCAAAGGAAACAAAATATATTTAGATCCGTCAACAAAATCTATTTAATATATTTATATATCAACATTACATACGGCTTAACAATGTATGTACATATCATTGACAGTGGCGTAATCTTGAGTATGTGCCTCAACTGAGCTAAGAGAAATTATATATTAAAGAAATCGTTTTTGAGGTTTTACTGCACTGCTATACTACCAATGACAACCGGTAGTTGTGCCTGCCATATTCTAAAAATATTTATGAATTTTGTATTACAATAATCTGTATCTTAATCTATATGTGGTCTATATCTGTATCTGTACAATAAATCTAAATCTGTAAATGTAAACTATGTCTGTAAAAACCGTATTGTGAATTTTGGAAATATCCGTAAGTCATTTAAGCGTCGGAAGAAATGCCACATAAAAATTCTATTATATATTCCTATCAGATTTTTAATAGCAATAAATATAGAAATGCTTTGGAGCTGAAGTAAACAATATGATGTTTAGGTACATCTTGGCCTGCGTCCAAAGCAATATACAAATAAGCAAGGTCAACTTGAAGCGGAGAAGAATTATTATGGCTGAAACAATGTTGTATATTTGGCATTGAGCTAGAATATCTAAAAAACACAACAACAATTCAAAAAATGTGTTAAATGTTCAGAAAAAGTTCGTTTAAGATTACAAAAAAGAGTTGAAAATGATAATAACCCATACTAGAAAAACAGGGTGGCTGTTTTATCATTACGACTTGACCAATTTTGGTGAGCAAAGTGTCATTAGATCTGTCCCCTTCCCGAGAGCCATAGCCTAGTAATATTTAGATTAACAAATTTATAGTGTTTTTATAAGGATTCGATTTTTTTAAGTTAATAGGTTTCGTTTGTTAATTGCTTTTGTACCTAAATAAAATAAAATAAAAAAATTATGTTTGTAATACAACGTTCGCAAAAATAAAACTCTTTTTCGTCATGCGAGTAAAAAACAGCTTGGTGAGAGAATTCTGGCGTAATTCGTAAACATTTTACTCCAGAATTGTCACCGTATATCCCCGCATCTAAGATTTTTTATAACCGGGGCAGAAACTTGATAGTGGCGCCCCTCTCTCCAGCGTTTGACATAAATTACTTAAAAAACAAATAAATAAATATTGAAAGAAAATATTTCAGGCACCACTAAACTAATAAAAAATCTAAATTCAAACAACGATCGAAAATTGTATCAAGAATATCGTACTTTTTAACCGACTTCGAAAAAGGAGGAGGTTATCAATTCGTAACGTATATTTTTTTTATGTATGGACACGAATTACTCCGTCATTCGAGAACCAATTTTTGTGTTTCCTGATTTGGTGTATAGAGAAAAGCTCCTAAGCTGGTCCCATAATTATTTTATAAACATCGCTTTATTACTTTTTGAATAATCTCTAAAAATGAAAATATTTTCATTGTATTCCTGAGTGAAGTGCTTCAGATTATAGAATCGCAGAGTTCCACCTACACGTTTTTCTTTGCAAAAGTGTCTTGAGGATTATCGTATAAATATTTGCACATTTTCCTAACCTTCGAAGACGAGCATTTGATATTCAATGAGAAATCGCATTCTTGACAAAAGAAAAAAGAGCGAGTGAAGAGAGGTCTCTTTAAAAAGTATAAAATCGTAAAGGATTTAGTAAGTAGCGTTTGAGGTTGGTTTTTTTAATAGATTTCTTTTTAGGGTTCCGTACCCAAAGGGTAAAAACGGGACCCTATTACTAAGACTTCGCTGTCTGTCTGTCTGTCTGTCTGTCTCCAGGCTGTATCTCATAAACCGTGATAGCTAGAAAGCTGAAATTTTCACAAATGATGTATTTCCGTTGCCGCTATAACAACAAATACTAAAAATTAAAAAAATTAAAATATTAAGGGGGGTCCCCATACAATATCGCTCACCGCTCGTGGCGCTCGCGCCACGAGCGGTGTGCTCGTGGCGCGAGCGCGAGGCGGTTGATAAGCAACGGCCGCGCGGGTAGCGGGGGAGGTAACATCACGGAGCGAGCCATAGCCGCGCGTATTCGCGCGAGCGTCGTTATGCTGCCCGGATGTGTATCGAAAACCTACCTATAAGTTTGCAATTTACTACTTGGAATTTCGTTGATTTCTCGTTATTTTATGAACTAAACTTTGTAGTATTATAGATGATAGTACGGAATCCTTCGTGCGCGAGTCCGACTCGCACTTGGCCGATTATTTTAATTAGTTAAGGAATTTTAATTAGTGGTGTCTTGAGAATAGCACCCAGGTGTACATGTATTTATACATATACTTACAGCAGGCGATGTTAGTGTAGTGGCACTTCTTGGAGGGCACCCACAGGTTAGAGGAGCCCGTGTCGAACACCACTTTAAACGTCTGCGGCGGGGTGCCGATGGAGATGGGGCCGTAGTACTGGGCCTGCACATAACATGTTATACACACTAAGATAAGCATATATATAGTTCCCGTCACATAAAAAGAACGCTGATTTGTTGGCGCTTACGTAAACACCAGCGTTATTTTTTAACCGACTTCCAAAAAGGAAGAGGTTCTCAATTCGTGTTTTTTTTTTATGTATGTTCCCCGATTACTAGAAGACGCCCGGACCGATTTGAAAAATTTTTTTTTTTTATTTGAAGTTGGTTCCATAGAAATTTTATCAAAATCGGTTCACTATTTTGGTTTTTATAAGAAAATAACTGGAAAAATATGTCATCCAAGTAAACGAATTGCGTATTTTGAAATCGTTTTTTTTTTAAGTTTTTAATGGATTATTTGTTATGTGACGGGAACTATACTAGGTGTGCCCCGCAGCTTCACCCGCGTACTGATGAAAAACGGTGATGATGATTATGATGAAATGTAATTTCATTATGAAAACTGACGTGGTTGTTACACATTTTAATTTGAAAGAATTACGGGTTATTAACGTCTGTTTTTGAGTCGAAACCTCCGTTATAGACCGTTACAGTTTCGACCGCATACGTCTTTTTCAAATGGAATAGTGCAGACTTCACTCCCGAAGGACGTCCACGTCTCCTCTAGTACTACGAGACGTATGCGGTTGAAACTATAGTAGGAGATTTCGACTCAGAAACGATGTGAGGACACCGTAATTTTTTACCCGACTGCGCAAGATGGAGGGTTATGTTTTTCGAGTGCTTATATGTATGTATGTTTCTATATGAGCCGCTACAGCCTAAATCGCTGGACCGATTTGGATGTGTGAGGTGTCGTTAGATTCGTCTTCACTCTCCGAGTATCATGTCATAGGCTATATTTTTTGTAATAATAATAATACTAACAAAAATACTACAACTCTAGCAAAAATTAAAAAAATGCACTTTTTCATTTAAAAAAAATAAGTGATTTTAATAGAATTATTTTCAAGAATGCATATGCAATCACTAGTCCATACCTTACAGTCCAGACCTGGCCCCTAGTGATTTTCATTTGTTCCCCAATTTAAAAAAGACTTAAGGGGAAGGAAATTTTCCGACGACAATGAAGTGAAGGAGGCAATTATGGCCCATTTTGAGGCGAAAGACAAAAAATATTATTTCGACGGTTTAGAAAAATTAATTCATAGATCCAATAAATGTATTCAGCTTAAGGGTGATTATATTGAAAAGGAAAAATAGATTTATTGTTTCATTTAATTTAGAACCCTTTCATTCCACGAACTTTTGGACCTCCCCTCGTACCTCCCACCTCAAACGGAAACGGAAACCTACTTTGCGCGTGACGTGACACACACATAGCCGCTTATTTAAACTCGGTTAAAAAAGAAACAAGTCGTCATTTCATCAGTGTTGTAAAGTTTCTCTTTATACAAACAAGTGGCCCGATTCTAGTCTCAGATCGATAACAAATCATACTATTTGCAGAAACAACTGATAAGGAAACAAAACAAACATTGAGTGATAGCGGGTGGCGTAGGCGCAAGACGAGAGAGGTTATCGCAGAGACAGTATGTTACATTGAAGACCAATATCGCAAGACTTCTCATATTACACTCAACACAGAGTAGGACTTTGTGACAAAACATCACACTAGGCGCCGGAGTACAGACTTACGGTTTGGTTTGGTTTATCTTTTAATATAGATACTTGTATCTACATATATTAAAAGATAAACAAAATACCCGGCTGCAGAAAAGCAGTTTTTGCAGTCTAACTTACGATTTTGTTACGCTCGATATGCTGTTGAGTGTACTTTTTTTGTGAAAAATTATGCGTAAAATCGCTGGAAAACATTATAAATGCGCAGTCTTTAGAATAATCCTAGCAAAATCACTTGTTCATTACAAAAAAGTTCATTGAGAGTTAAGAAAAAACATTTTTATTTTATTTTTGCGAGAGACATTATTATTATTACAAAAAAAATATAGCCTATGACACTCAGGGAGTGAAGACAACTCTAACAATACCTCGTACTTCCAAATCGGTCAATCCATATATGTGATCATACTTAATAGAAACATACATATTTCTATAAAACAGCTGATTTTTCTTCATGACTTTTAAGCAATTAATGAAGCAAAATAGTAAGATGACAATGAAATAAATGTGTTTAATGAAATTTCTAATGAACGACAGCATTAACTAGATGTCAATTAGTAGTTTGGTAATGTACGTACATCCAGGTAATTGGAGAGGGGTTCTGGTGCGGGCCCGGTAGCGCCGCTGGCGTACTTGCGACGCACTATGTTCAAGTCCGTGCCCACTTCATGGAAGTGCTGACGTACAGTCTGCATGTGGTACAGTGGCACCCTGCATTTACATTATACTTCACAACTTAATATACATAATAAATATAATAATAATAATCATACTTGGTGGGTGGGAGTCATCACCTGCCTCAATACTTTTGGATAATGAGACAAAATAGGCAGGTGCTGTGCACTCATTCTGATGCTCCCACACAGAAGTACCACATCTTATACTCACTGTGTGGGAGCATCAGCAAATAAACTAGTTTTATAAGTCATAACCATTTCATCTCAATAGCCCTGGTTTGTCGAATTCAATATTGTACAATAGTTCCATCATACTTGTAAAAAATTTAAAATTAAGAATGTAAATAAATAAATGTGAATCATACTGAAATCATAATTATTATCTAGATCATACTGATATAGATGATAATTACATCTTTAGTTGTATTGATAAACAAGCCTTACTTAACTAAGCTAAAGCTCTACTGCAAAAAGCATGAACTGACATCTCTAGAGGGTCTCACTTGACATTATTCCTTGATTAAAAAAACATAAGTGAATGACATTGCAAAATATGGCATAACAGTAGATTTATACAAATGACACATCATAATACATATGATAGTGATAATCCATGTTGTTTTGTATATTGGAGACAGGAAATAATAATCTCGTATTGACCAATTGATATATTAACTAAGTTTACAACATTTTCTTTAAGTTCAATATGTACATCTCCGGCCTTACCGAAAAACGTTACTTTAAGAAATGCTTAAAATATTTTGAAAGAAGACAGAGAATTTAAGTAACATTTTTCAGTAAGGCCCCTCATGTTTAGAATTCATGATTAACCTCAACCACTCTAAATACTTTAGATGAAAATAATTTTCAATATTCTGTGTCATCAAAACTCTTCAAAATATAGCAATAAATATGTAAATCATTCAAGTTGCAGCTCAAAGGTCATTGTCCCTTTTACAAAATGATCATAGTAAATTCACCAAAAGATTTCGACTACAGCAATGACTTATTTACCTGGTGAAGGAGGCGGCACAGGCCAGAGCCGCCACCAGCGTCAAGAGGGTCAGCAGCGCTCGACCCATCGTTACTGCAAGTCACGCACTCACTCTAACAAACGAAATATTTATTAACGATCGACGCCAAATTATAATAATAAAGCAAGTTTTTAAATTCCTAAATCACTGGTGCGTATCTTTAGCGAAATTATTTTAAGCAGAAAGCAGAATAGTACAATTAAAAAGAATTTAATCAGGCACTTAATTGTATTTTATAGGTATTCCATTTTTTCTCGAAGTATTGCATTTCGATGGGGAAATTCAGTAGCATCGTACAAACCTGCTTATTAGAGGATACAAATTGTAATAAAAGCGACTGCAGCGTAGCAAATCGAATCACAAACTGCTGTAAAATTAAATTAAAACAAATAGATCTAAACAATTAGAAACGAACGAACCACAACGCAAATTCAAAATCGCTGCGCTTTGTTTGCTGTCAATCAACTGTCAATGTCATGTCAAATCCTATGTTAATGTCATTTTTTTTTAATTTGCACCTACGGGCAGGCCTAGGTCATAATACATTGTCTTAGTGCCTCTTTCATAATATTTGAGTAAAGTGAGAAGTAGCTACGTGCCGAGTAATGTTACTCAGCGAGTAATAGTTCCGATTAACTTTTGTCAGTTTCATAAACGAAAACCTAGCTCCGAGTAATAACTCAGGGGTTAGCCGAATGAAAGAACGAAAACATTCATTGTTTGTTCAAATTCCTTTGTTACAACTGTTTAGTTAGTCAAACACACGTAACGCCACAATCGCATACTTTACATGGTACTTAATATGAAAATATTAACTGACAACTGAGGTACGAAATATGATAATTTTATGAGGTTAGTATCTAGTTCTATAATTCGAACTATTAAATTTTTGATGTTATTTGTTCTTTATATTTCTTAGAAATAAACAGAATAGAATTAAAACCCATTTTTTTATATGTGTTTGGTTTTGGCTCTCAGTACACTCTTAATACTACGATTTTATATATCAATTTCATGTTTATCTTTTAGTAGGTAAGATATCGTAGTTTACCTGGAAATTGAGTCATTTCTCCACATTTGAACTAAAGGTCATAAAATAATAAAATCCAGCCAGGGACATCTACAATAGAGGTTGTACGAATGGCACATCTGTTTATGACTGACAATGGCCTTACTCGTCGATTATCTCCGATACTCGGCAGATGAAGTCACACGTAAGTTACGGGCCAGTTTAAGAGATGGTTATGGCTACTCAGACATTATGAAATTAGAATCTACAATTACTTGGCGGTTCAAGTGGCAAGTAGCCAACTTTGATCTTTACTCGGGGGTGATGAAAGAAGCCCTTATCATCATAAGTAATAGGTATGTACCAAAGAGTACTTTGTAATATACGGAAAGTATGTACGCATTATGTTAATACCATAACAGAGTTAACAGTCAGGGTGAGGGGGCTGAATGTACCAAAGAAAATGAGTACTGTCTACGAGATATATTTTATCTCTCACCTCTCAAAACTTGTATTATAAGTCTACGTTATATAATTCATCTAACTGCTACCACAAACTAACCAGGCGCTTACATACTTTATTTCAAAGTTGAATTCATAAATTTCACATGATTGTGTTGAAAATTAGTTACGAGATCATATAGAGCACATTTATACGGTTCTAGTTTCATTTCTGGGATTCACGGCCTTCGTGCCATTGTGATTATTATATAGGCACCTCATAACATTTTGTAATTATTCAAAAACTACAAAGGAACAAATCACGAATTTTCGCACACATTTGATTCAATTCTTTAGCTTTCATTTCATGTAGGTATACATGACTATATTTAGGCCTACACCCGCCATTCTGATTCACGCAATTCGTATTTTAATTAATTCGTAATTCGATTTCGTATACTATATTGCTATATATATGCCAAATTATTTTTGTGCTCGCTACACTTGCACATTAGGTTTAAGGTATTATCGTATCCTAGATCGCGGATCTACCCTCCTTGATAAACTATAGCTACTCAAATGTTTCTAATCCTAAACGGTAGATTGGGATAAAGCACCCCTATTCAGAGTGTTGAAAAGGGGTGGTTGATTTTACTAGGCCTAGGGCGGCAAATACTTCTAGTCCGCCTCTGTAGATATGTATTCTATCAACCATCTAGTTTTCATAGTACAAGCTTTGCTTAGTTTGGGCTAGATGGTGTTGTGTGAAATGTCCACGAATATTTATACACCTGAAAAACAACCCTCCTTCTTACGCAGTCTGGTAAATAGAAGACCACTCTTATTTATACGATTTTGACAGAATATTGTTAGACTCCGTTAGTCATCACTTGTTCTATTCTACTTGATTCTAATACCTCTATTGGCCACAGTGCTAAAGGAAAACTAGATATTTGACTTTGTAATTTTATTGTTAACTAAAATGTAGTTTCAAAATTATTGGTTTAACAATAACCCGTGAGTTACATTTAATGATATGACAAGGCACCGCACCAGGATTGTAAAACAATCAAATCATCTTCAATAAAGAATACGAATATTTTACAAAAATCATCTCTAAAAAACATTTGATACACTCAGTACAAAGCAAACTTGTATCGATTTAACTGCTGTATTTAGATATTAATTTCCTTTGATAGATGTTGAATAAAATTAATATAAAAAAAACGCTTTATCTGTACTGACAGTATCTATACTAAATGTATGAATAGACGTATCGTACATAAATGTTAGCATTAGTTAGCATTATAAAATTTCTGACTTGTAGCAGTTTATAAAAATATTTTGTTTAAGTAAATGTATTTTCAAAAACTAAAAACATGCAGTGCCAAAGTGTATGAAGTGTAATACATTTTACTAATCTCTTTGTGTGACGTTTTTTCATAATTAACCAGAAATTTTCAAAACTACCTTCAATATTTTCAAATTTATATTTAAAAAAACACAGTAGGGCATTCAGGCAACGTGCCATCTGTTTACCGACATTTTAATTAACGGATTAAGAAATACAAACAGAAATAACAACAGTGTCTTATCGATAGTTTCGTCCGTACCATCAGTGTAGACTTCCACCACGGGTCGGTTCAATGCAACCTCCGGTCCCGCGGTAAGGCACCTCGACACGATACAACACATCTATTTACATAAGTAATTAAGTAGGAATGTTCACCCGAGCCACCCTCCGTGCTATTAGGACACACTTTCCCCTGAATTTATCTAACTATTTGTCGCATTGTTCCGGCCCTATCTCAGTTTTCTGTGCAAGCAATAATGCATTCTACTTAAATTTAACTAAGATTCGTTCAAATGTTCACTTGTGAAAAGGTAACAAATAGACAGAATAACAGTTAGTTACTCAAGAGAATCATTTATCGCGCATTTGTGCATACAAAGGAAAAACAGATTAGTTCTTGAAACACTATTCAATTTCGATATGTTTTTTACATGACTGCAATATTAAACGACTAGGCGAACACACTTATCTTTAATTTTAAAACAAAATTATTAGCCATTCATGGTTACAGCAAATGACGCTCAGCGATTCTCTTAAGTATATATAATATTAAAAAAAACTGTAGTACATACATAATTTGATTACTTAGAGCTATATTTACATATTTTATTAGATTCTTTATATATACAATGATTACATATATTACTAAGAATATGAAGAGGACGGCGAACCATTTGTATCTTCAATATATTTAAAATAGAAATTGTAAATAAAATAAGAAAATAATTACCAATCAATAAATTATTACAATTCAATAACATATATTAAAGCGGATTATTGTCCACAATCACCAAATTAGATGTTTGATTTATTGAAAGAAGATTATTTTAATAAAAAAAAGGAAAACCTAAAACATAAGAAATATCCCTGCAAGGAACCTACCGTTTTATCCACCTTTCAGAGGAAACAAACTATGGCCAACATAATATAGCAACGTGGATAAAAACAGTTTTATCTACCTTCGATGCTAGAACAGCTGCTGCACAGGCACTGTGTTACTTACATACAGAGTTACTAAAGCGACCCGTAGACGTATCAATCTTTCGTCTACGTCTACGGGCCGCCTAACACACACTCGCCATCAGCGCACATTTGTCTCGACTTGTTGCTATAATATCAGAACAGATAATATAAGCAAACTAGAAATCCTTTCTTAATAGACACGTCACAAAAGCACCTTCCAAACGTTATTAGCCTTACCGAAAAACGTTACTTAACTTTAAGCAATGTTTAACATATTTTGTCACCTTCTCGCTAACACGTAATGGCACTTGCGGAAAGAAGACAGAGAATTTAAGACTATGGTTAAAGATAAATAACGTTTTTCGGTAAGGACGTATATCTCTAAGACCAGCGGTTTAGGCTGTACCTACGTTGTCCGTTAGTCGTACACTCAGGATAATACCTTCTATAGGTATATAAATAACATAAAACCGGCCGAATACGAGCGTGACCAGGGGCCATACCACAAGCGTTCCAGCAGTCTTATTTAAATATTTCTTTGACTTTTGTCTCGCTCTTTTTAAAGTTGAGAGAGCAAGACAGGGAAGTAATATTGAAATAAGATTGCTATTAAAATTGTGGTAGCCTCCCAGTGCACCAAGGGTTTCACAGCGTCATTACAATCAAAACACTAACCTCAGAGCCAACCACTCAGTATAAAAGAATTTATTTACCTTTTTAAAAAACGGCGGAAAATCAAATTGTTTGATCATTCATATGTAAACTCGAAGAGAAATATCTACTCAGGGTTTTGACATAGTATTTTAGTAATTTCGTAGCATAGACTAAAACATAACTATTAGTCGCAATAAGCATATGATGTATATTTTCATATATTGCACAGTCAGTTCGGGATCTGTTAAATTTAACGCGAGCTCGACTCGCACTTGGCCGGTATTTTATTACTTGTTGTTTTACTCCAGATTTAGCACCATAAATATGTCAAGTTTGAATTTTGTATGAATCAAAGAAAAACGTATATTAAGAAAAATACAGTTGTTGATAAATTATTTGGAGACTCTCACTTAATTTATAACATAATTAAATTGTTTGTAGATAAATATGTCATAGTATTAAAATTTTTGAGAAAGATGAATTTGTTTTTTTTTTCGATGAATTTGTTTTTTTTTTCGTTTATATGATGTAGCCTTTAAAAACAGGGCATACAGAGAAAGCTTAGTAGTAGGCTCCCATTGGCACCTCTTGATTGTGAAACCTTAATAAAGAAATAAGTGGTGACATAGCCCACCGGAGGATGTACTGAACCGGGCGACGCACACACGAATCTAATATATAAAACATTATTCACGATCATTTACTTTCTTAACACTATCAACAAGAATCTTAATGACTATATTCACAAATATACTCTATGTACAAAATAATCTTCTTCACATTATACAAAATAACATATTATATTCTAAAGTCTGTGTCAACATGGATATCTTATAATGCAAACGACAATGGCGGACCGGCAACCAATCAGAGCTAGTAAATAAATTTAAAAATTCAAGTCAAATTATAATAGAGGGTTTAAAATCAATATACCTGATTCTGAAATAAGGATATAACAAGACTTCAAACATCAAAACCGATCGAGCTATTTATGCTAAAAAGGCAATATAGAAATAAACATACCTAATTACCTCACTCCTCTCACTCCTCTCCTTCTTAGGCAGTCGAAAAAAATAAGAATTAAAAAATAAGAGCTCTAATTGGTCGCCAGTACGCTCTTATTTCCATTATGAAATATTTAAAAAAACACAGACTTTATTATAAACATCTCTCTTAACTAACACAATGTATATAGTATATTTCACATAAAATAGTTTTAAACACAACACTCCGTTGGTCCAATTCCTGCTCACATTCCTGATTGGCCCTTTAAGAGCCTATATGCCACATACTTAGTATGTGCACATTTTCTCTTCATATGGGACATGTGAGAATGGTATAGTTATTTAATTATAGATGACACGAGGTCCATTTTTCAAGCACTGATAGAAAGCCAGTTCTAATAAGTTAGCAACTTTATACACAAGTATAAGTTTAGAAAATTCAAAAACCCCCAATAAATAAAAGCGTCTGAACCGGTTTTGATAACAACACTCGATTTAATCCTCTTTCAAACAAACTAGATCAAAACCGGTCCATCCGTTTGAGAGCTACGATGTCACAGTCAGACACAGATATACACATAAACACGTCAAACTTATAACACCTCTAATTTTGGGTTGGGAATTAAAAATAGTTTGAAAATCTCATATCCGACTACGTCGTTTCTGCGCTGCATTTATTCTTGTAATATTACTTATAATAATGAATTTAAGAGAAACGATTTCACGCATTTACATATACAGAAGGAGAACGCTGATTTCTACTCTAAAATATTTCCGATAAAAAAAAAATAGGAAGTGTGTTTTATCTAAAAATGAGTGAAAAACACGTTAATTTCCATAGTAAAAATAAAGGTTTCATAGATATATAATATAAAAAAAAAAAAAAAAAAAATATAGACTTTTATGTATAGATTTCATAGCCATTTGTGATTTCAACCATATAAAAAAAATCATCGAAATCAGACAATATGCAGCAGTAGAAAACGTTTTACTTATAGCCACGCGGATTGTAAAAACACGTCGATTGACATTTCTTAGTTTAGTTCAGAGGGTATATACATGAACTAATATTTTTACCCGACTTCGTAAGAAGGAGGGTTGTTTTTCAAGTGAATGTATGTATGTGTTTCTATATGACAGCCAACAGCCTACACGGCTTGACCGGTTTTGATGTGCGACGTGTCGTTGGATTCGTCTTCACTCCCTGAGTGTTATAGACTATTTTTTTGTAATAATAATAATACATATCTCGCAAAAATAAAAAAATGCGTTTTTTCGTAACCTCCAACGAAATTTTTCATAATAAACAAGTGATTTTACTAGAATTATTCTAAAGAATGCACATGTATAATTGCATGTATAATCTTTTACAGCGATTTTACGCATACTTTCTCACAAAAAACGCACATTTAAAGGCGTATAAAGCGTTACTAAATTGTAAGTTAAACTGCAAAATTTGCTTTTCTGTCGTCGAATATTTTGTTTTTCTTTTAATACGTATTCTCTCCAATTTCGGGTTGAAGAATATAGATTAATATACATATTCTCCAGTAGAATAAAAAAATAGAAGTAGTATTTTAGTACTTTGTTGTGTGTGGAGAGGAGACCACGCATCGGCAAGCGCAGCGTAGGAAGACCAGCCGAAATGGACAGAAATTTTGCAGTAGGAAGCATTAATACAACATTTCAGGATAAAAAAGTATCCTATATTATATACATGACACACGGAAACGTTTTATTATTAGGGAATTATGTTAAATTCGGCTGATTGAGAATACATCGTATTTATAAAAATTAGTAAGAAGTGAGAAAATAAATACGTATGATGATGACAATAATATTAATAATAAAAAATTATACTGATTGTATATTTTAAAAAAGTGCTCGACTGCACTCATTTTAATTAAAGCAGATTAGGTACAGTCAACGTGGGTAACTTTGACTCTGCGTCAAACATTGGACGTAGCCTTTTTAGAAAGTTCTCGATTTTTTTCCCAACACATTAGTAGTAGTAGTAGTCAAAATACTTGATTAATTAATTTAGAATCGTTTAGACTACTAATCTCTTGAGAAAATAATCGAGAACCTTCTAAAAAGGCCACGTACAATGTTTGACGCAGAGTCAAAGTTACCCACGTTGACAGTATAGTATACGAATATGTAAAATCTCATCTTCATACCAAACATGGTGTATTCTCGAACACGCTTTTTAAATTAGTTTATGTTAGACGAAAATATAAAGGCTAATTCAAACTACAACCTTCCGTTTTACGTAGACGTGTGAAAACTAGATTATTTCTTAGAATAGAAGGCTAGTCAAAAAACGAGCTTAGTAACTTATTAGCACCAGCTTATTATCGTAGCTAATAATGTGACATTAGATGCGCAGGAGCTGGTGGTGTACGGAGGAAGCTCGATCCACAACACTAGAGACACCGCGAGAGTTCAACGTAACGACGGAATGGGGGGTCACGCGGGGGGGTGAGGCGTTTGAGGCGTCGGCCCGTGCAGGCCCGCCTCCGCGGCAGCCGCGGCTGCGTATAACTGCTCGTCCGTCGACACTAGCGACACGGTGAATTCGCCCACAGTCAGGGGCGCACTTACTTTGATATCCACGTTACCGGAGTTGGCCTGCAAATACACATTATAAACACACTCAGTTGTAAGCGTTTAAAGAATCAAGGTTAGATAAAGCAGTACATTTAGTTTCATCCACGTAATATTTGAGCTATGGAGAATTGTAGTGTATCAAATGATCATTGACTGCTGCAAAATACAAATATAGTCCAAAATGTTTGATTGGTCAAATTCAAATGGCTATTATGGCCAAATGGCTCTGGGCCAAGAGGAGGCGACAAAATGGTAATAATAAAAAAATATGTAATTAGACGATATGGGATTAGCAGTCACTGATCGTTATTAGTAACTGTTAATCTGGGAAATCCCGTCTAAGACCGAGCTCTACTAGTGACTGCACAGAAATACTGGTAATTCAGCACTTAGAAATAAGGATTGTGTGTACACCTTGAGCATTCGTGTTTGTTGCGCTGGCTTCGTTTGACGGGTCACCCTCTTCCCTAACCGGGCGGTGCCTGATCACGAGTATGACGCACGTGCGTCAGAGTTCGAGTGCTACTTGCGGGGTTATTCACTTTCGTATGATTAAGTGCAGCTATCGGTGATAACATCTGAAGTAGATATGGCTTTGATAGTAGGCACTCACCAAAAAGAGCGTAGCGAGAAGAAGTCTCGATACATCTTTATGCGTAGTTGCGGCGCGTCGCAATACATCGCTGAAGTGCATCGGGCCTCTCTCCGGCAGCGTATGCAGTACTTTCCTCCCAAGCGCACGCACGTCCACCCCGCCTCGAGCCTCCTCCGCGATTGCGGCAGCCGCGACCCGCGCACTCCACGCTGCTTCACTGTCCACGGCCGCGGGGGTGGCGGGCGCCGGGAGCGCGGGGAGGATGGTGGCGGGGGGAGGGGTGGAGCGGGACGAGTCGAACGAAGAGAAGGACGAGCCTTCGAAGAAGCCATCGTCGTCGCTCTCGAGGTCGCCGGCGCGGAGCGTTGCACCTTCTGCCGCCGCGCGCGCCGCTGCCACCTCCGCACCGGTCCAACCGGAGAACCCTGCACAAATCCACGCTATGTCAGAATCCGTTATATTTATCTACAAGATTAATCTACAATATGGACGAATATATTTTGGGATCTTAATCTATATCATCTCAGCCATAAGAAGTCCACTGCTTGACATAGGCCTTCCACATGGATTTCCAAAAATACCGATTGGAAGCGGCTTGCATCCAGCAGTGTCTTCCCGCCACTTGTATGTGGTCATCTATCCATCTCGTGGTTGGTCTTCTTACGTTCGTTGCCTCCACTCGAGAAATCTCGGCCCTATCGGTCATCAGTTCAATGTGCTATGTACCCCTGACCACTGCCACTTCAACTTGCTAATCCGCTGTGCTATGTCGATGATTTTCGTATGTCTACGGAACGTCTTAATTATCTGAAAAGAGTTTAAAAGGGAACAGTATGTCACTCACCTCCTGCATCCGGATGCTCGTCTTCAAAACCACGGAATTCTGAAAGTAAATATTTTACATAAAATATGTTACATTGTGTAGTATACAATCTGATGATTAAAAAAAGTATTTGTCAGACTTCGAGGCCATTCACATATACTAGAATAAAAATAAGACCAAATTGTGAATCCTGTGGAACACTAGATATATTGCGAATATTATTGTATCTGATCATGAAGGAGTATGTCGGTTGTGGATTTAGTATACGCGCTGTGTTGATTATGGAACAACAAATTGTTGCATAGCCTTATTCTTAGATAAGAAGGCTGTGTCAACCGTTTAATTAATTCTAAAGATATTAAGTATGTGTCACCTCCTCTGCCCACCGCGGTGAGGTCACGTCGCGCATCTAGAAGCCGGCGCGCGCGTCGCGCGACCACTGGCGACACCCACGCCTCGGGCGGCGAGAATTCACACTTGCGAGACGCGAACTGCACGAAACCTGCGGATATACAGAATATATACATACAGGTTCTCGAGTGGAGACCACGTATCGGCAAGCGCAGCGTAGGAAGATCAGCCACGAGATGGGCAGATGACCTTATACAAGTGGCGGGAAGACGCTGGATGCAAGCCGCTTCTAATCTGTCTTTTTGGGAATCCAATGGGGGAGGCCTATGTCCAGCAGTGGACTTCTTATGGCTGAGATGATGATGATGATGATACATACAGAAAACCAATTGCACACTTATGAAACACAAGTACACACACATAGAGAGAGAGAGAGAGAGAGAGAGAGAGAGAGAGAGAGAGAGAGAGAGAGAGAGAGAGAGAGAGCGAAGGAACGGAAAAGATATACGGGTTCAGTTTTGTATTTTTTTTTAATTTAAGAACTCCAGACATAAAAACAGATGTTCTTGAATCATAGATAAGAACTAAGAACACTATATACACGTCAAACTTAGAGCACCCGTATTTTTGTATTGGGGTTTAAAAATGGAAAAACGAATTCTCAAACAGGCGACTGATTTGCCGTTGTTAAAAACTATCGTTGTGCGTTGTTAATTTTTCTTGACCATGGAAACAAAGTCCTTCAGTCGAAATAATAAAGAGTTATTTTAATAATACAACGTTAGTGAGTCCTAAGAATTAGGCGCTAGTTCGCCACTATGTCACTACGATTGCGACTCGATCATGTCAATCACTACTAATAATGTTGATGTTGTTCCCTACCTTTCGTGATGAACGCTTTGAGAGGACTGTCGACGATGTCCGCCAGCTTGACGGTGCTTTTTCGTTTCCGCTGCGCGAGCGCGGCAGGCGGCATGACTACATCCGGTGTACAAGGGTCAACGGGCGGTACAGGTAAGGGCGGGTCGAGGGGCGGTAAAGGCGAGGACGGGGGCGGTGTGGGCGGGGGAGGGGGCGACATTATCTCTGCAAGGAGTGGCGGCGGGTCGGGCGGCGCGGCCGCCACCAGCGCCTCTTGTAGCTCGAGTAACGAGAGCGGACGCAGCGCTCCCGACCGTTCTCCGCTCACCGCCTCCAGCTCATCCACTAGGTACCTACGGAGAACGCAATATATTGCATTCGTTTTGCATACACATTAATAATACCTTTTTAACCTACTTCCATCAAGGAGGAGGTTCTCAATTCGTAGTTTTTTTTCTCAAAGACACCTAGACCAATAAAATTATTTTTTTGTTTGAAAGTGAACTTCCCAGGTGGTCCTATACAAATTTTATCAAAATCGGTTCATTATTTTGGAATTTATAAAAAAGTTACTGAAAAATATGTCATCCAAGAAAACGAATTGTGTATTTTGAAGTCGGGTTTTTTTTTAGTTTGTTTTTTAAACGATTTCTTGTTGATTTATCAACAGGCAACAAGATTTCCTTTAATTAAGCGTCACTCCAGGATCGTTTCAATGTTATATTTTTTGGTAATAATATTTCAAGACTGATTTATAAACATATCTATCTACTACTTTTAGAAATATACAGATTAGTCCGAAATACAACTTTATGGTACCTAAGTTTTTGCGATTGTTATTCATTGGAATTAAACAACTTTTAATAGATTTCTCGCGTATATTTTACACAATTTTAAGCTTATGGACATATAGCTTTTAGTCGAATATAACCTATCTAGTGAAAAGAGCAATGGGAAAATGCCCGAAATGGCGGCGAAATTTTGCATATTCGGGACCGACTTACATACAGTACTTCTTTTTATGGTATATGTTTGCGAAATGTTTCGATTTGTCAATAGATGGCGCTAGCCACACTTTAACACACGCAAGCACTTCACGCACAAATATTTCCTATCATTTGATGTTGGTATTAAATAAATGAGTAGCGCGAACATATTGGTGCCGAAACCCGGGAAGTAAGTGAAGTGAACTACTGACTTGTGTTTGGATTACACTGTTATGGACCTTTGTTTGTTGTTGAATGCACTCAAAATTTCCATTTTCTAGCGTGATTGTAAGCTGTTTGAGTGGCAAACTTACAAGAGATGTGACGTGCCGGGGGGAGGTGGTGTTTGATAAGACGTACCCGTCATGCAGTCGGCTGGCGACGTGGTAGTCGGCGGGCAGGCCGATGGGCTCGCCGGCGTCGTCCCGCAGCGGCTGCTCGTGCGGCGCCGGCACGCGCGGCTCCAGTTCGATGTACATGCGCGGCAGCGTGGGCGGCGGCCGCGGCGGCTCGCGCGCCCGGCTCGCGCTCGCGCACGCCGACACGCCGATGTGGGTGAAGTCCGGAGCGCCACCGCCGGACGTGCGCCGCCGACGTCGTGCGTGCGGAGTGCTCGTCGTCTCCTCACCGTCTCTGTAACACACGCTCATACTATACCACTGATCTTGACAGTACAATATTTTTAACATTGGAATGGAGACTCACTTCCTCTTGTTGAACTGTCAATATCTAAGTAATCATAGTGACTAATCTCCGTATGGAATCTATTCAGAATCGAGTTTTTGCCCGACTGCGTAAGAAAGAGGGTTATGATAGAGTACCGGAGAAACTCGTTCTTTACTCGTACAGTGAATAACTTCAACTCTAAATATTCCAAGCACGTCGATCTATTCACGATGAGGCAAAGCACTTTTAAAAATATTATCTCGAAAGACTTTACTAAAGTTAAATATGAATGTACCAAAAAGAAGCTGGCTGGGTTGTCGAGAAGACATAAAAGCAAAACTAATTTTATTTAATTTTATATTTTATTCGTGTACTTTATTTTTCTACTTGTTATTGTTATTAATATTATTTTTTAAGTGGGCACTTGTACATGTGTGTTCTTGTAGGTTAAAACTGTTCTGGGCACCTGTGAATTCGCTATGTTCTGCTATTCTGATTTGTATGCCGTTGGTTTTCCTTGAATATAAAAATAAAAAAATAAAATAAAATAAAATGTTTTTCCAGTGTATGTATATTTGTATGTATGTATGTACATACATTTCTATATGACAGGCTACAGCCTAAACGGCTTGACCGATTATGATGTGCCATGTGTCGTTAGATTCATCTTCACTTCCTGAGTATCATAAGGCTATATTTTTTGTATTAATAATGTTTCTTGCAAAAATAAAAATGCGTTTTTTCGTAAACTCCAACGAATTATTTCGTAATAAACAAGTGATTTTTACTATATTATTCTAAAGAATGCACATTTATAATCTTTAACAACGATTTTACGCATACTTTCTCACAAAAAACGTATACTCAGCAGCGTATTAACCATAACTAAATCGTAAGTTAGACTGCAAAAACTGCTTTTTTGCAATCGGGTATTTTGTTTTTCTTTTAATATATATACTTTTTATTTATTAACTTCCTAATGTCGTGTAGCCAATAAAAGTACGTAAGTAATTGTTATAGAGTTAGCTCAGTCACGTAGAAATATGGAGACTTATAAAAAAACCGGACAAGTTCAAGTCGGACTCGCCCACCGAGGGTTTCGTACAAACTAGTAGAAAAATCATCTATTTTTTTATATTTTCCTTCATAAACCGAAAAATATACATCGTAAAAATATTTAAAAAATCTGTTTTAGCTCATGCTAATGAAGCTCTTTCATATGATACCCCACATGATACGGTTAATTCACTTTAAAATTTTGACCCTCATTCCTTGGATAAAGACACTATTTTTGTGATTAAATTAAAAATTACCAGTTTTTGATTTTTTTCCTATATGTGTACTTTAACACAATGCTTCTTGCCAAATTTCAATGTCCTAGGTCAACGGGATGTACCCCATAGGTTTTGATTCCCTTGTGAATGTCGAAATGTGCGTTTTTTACGACATATTCGGCTGTAACTTTTTTTTACGAAAACTGAGAAATTTGATTTTCCTTTCTGCAGCAAGAAACTGGGGATCTGCGTATATGGTTTTAATTTCAACACGATACCTTCACGCGTTCCCGAGATAAAGGTCTTGACACCCGGACGGACGGACAGAGAGACAGACAGACAGACGGACAACAAAGTGATCCTATAAGGGTTCCGTTTTTTTCTTTTGAGGTACGGAACCCTAAAAATCAGAAGGGATAACAGATGCTGGACTAAAGCAGACACAGAAGGGTGTTGGAAGAGAACACCTGGCAGACCTGCAACTCGATGACTGACTGGCACAGGACCGTGCTAAAGATGAGACCACAGTATATACTCAACAGTGGGTGGACAATGGTTGATGATAATGATGATGATGGAAAAATTTAAGCTTGGAGTTGAACTAAAAAGCGAACGGGACGGTGTCGGTATGGGAGCGGGCCGGAAGAGGCAAAGTTTTATTTTCAATACTAAACTATTAATGTTTTGCAAATTGTAGTATTTGTAGTGTTATCAGTGAATATGATCTGGCCTCAGAAAAGGCTGTAGTCATTTCACTGAAATCAAGAACTGGGTTATGTTTGCATATGAATAAAACAAGTCCGAAATACTAAAATCCGACTACGACCTTGTTCTGCACTACATCTTTTATTATTCATAATAATAGTGATTGGTATTAACTACATATATCCTATTTTTTATGTGTAAATATAATATTTCCTTTGATTGAAATGGTGAGAAAAATTAAAAGTTTATCTATAACTATATGTATATGAGGGAAGGGGATTCTTCCCTCATTGCAGATACATTAGACGCTGTGGACACCTAGGGATTTGATTGTGATTTTTTTATTGGTGTAGTTAGGTAGGATGTGGGGTATAATTTTAAGATTAAAATTAAATATAACCTTTATTAAGTAACCTTGTGTTTGTTTTAAGTCATGTATTTGTGTAGGTGTGGTAGTTTAATGTGGTGTATTTCTTATCAGCCATGACATGATGATTGATTAGTGCATAGAGATTGGAGGACACTAATGAACGCGCAAAAAACATAATGATTATCAGTTTATTACAATTATAGACAATCTCTTGGATTGGCATAAGTCCGCCATCGCCTTTCTGTTTTTTGGTAAACTCAGTCCTAGAATGCATAACTATACAAAGTACTTAATTCGTGATTTACAAGTTTTTACAACTATACTATATGCAAAATTTCAGCTCAATCTGGGAAGTGAATCAATGTGAAACCAGACAAAAGCTTATAAATAGTATAATTACGGAGTATGGGGTGTGGAGGGCTGCGCCGCGGCGAGCGCCTCGGAGACTTCGAGCACTTGCTGGTAGAGGTAGTCAACCTTGCGGCCATAGAGCACGGCACAGTGCTGCAACAGCACCGCCAGTTCCACGAAATTGGGAGGCGCAGCGGCCTCCAGCGCCGCGCGCGCGTAGTCTGTCACCACCTCCTCCAGGATCTAAACACAACACATTTTTTTTTTTTTTTTCTGTCCTTGCATGGTTGCCTGGGATGGCGATAAGGCCGCTAATTAAAAACCTAGCACTAAGTACTTGTAATGTTATCTTTCTAGGATTTTGTTATTAAGTGGTTTTTACCCGACTGTGTAAAAAAGGAGGGTTATGTTTGTCGAGTGTGTGTATGTATGTTTAGATATGATCACCTACAGCCTAAACGGCTTGATCGATTTTGATGTGCGAGGTGTCGTTACATTCGTCTTCACTCCCTAAGTGTCATAGACTATATTTTTTGTAATAATAATAATACATTTCTCGCAAAAATAAAAATAAATGCGTTTTTTGGTAACCTCCAATGAACATTTTCGTAATAAAGGTGATTTTACTAGTATGTATTATTCTAAAGAATGCGCATTTATTATCTTTTACAGCGATTTTATGCTTACATTCTCACATAAAACGTACACTCAACGGCGTATCATGCGTAACGAAATCGTAAGTAAGACTGCAAAAACAACCCTCCTTCTTTCTTGCGCAGTCGGGTTAAAACTGCTTTTCTGCAGTGGGTATTATGTTTTTCTTTTAATATAGATACTTGTTAATAAAGTCTTATCTATACATATATTTATCTATCATTGAGAGAAACATTTTCGCGTGTTCTTGTTCTTCCATATAAAAAGGAGAAAACTATTTTCTACCCCTAAACATTATTTTTATTTCATCAAAATCAGTTAGGTAATTTAGTTTTTAAAACAAAATAACTAGAAAAAATAATGTCATCCAAGTAAACGGAATTGCCTATTTTTAAGTTGGTCGTTTCAGTTTTTAAAACTTTAATAATTTAATTTAATTAATTGTTACACTGCAAGGTTTCTAAATATCATATTGCATTGTCATTAAAGAAACACAGATATGCATCAGAATCTTAAAGTGATTGGACAAGTGGAAATTGTTCAAATATCATATCTTAGATTTTATTATTCACCTGTACAAACACTGCATGATCCTAAATAATAGCTTTTATTAAGAAGTAATGTGGAAATATGGAAATGAATATCTTATTTCAAACTAAATTATGCATTGTCTCATTAGAAATCATGTGCTTTGCAATAGAGCCAACATCCATATATTTCTAGAAGGATCTTATCTATCATGATAGAGCACCAACTATGCAAATATGGTAAGAAGCATAGTGTCATAGTTCTTGATTAATATTCATCGCCTGAGGTGATTGCCCGCTCATATTATTTGTCTTCATAGTTTTACAGCATACAAACCAAGTAGGTAACACTCAGTAGCACACAGTATAGATAGGAATGTCTCCAGTGTTTGGTGATTATTAAAAATGTCCTTACTTATGGATATGCTTTGTGATTTCACTGTAGCCTTGGGCATAAATTATCTATTTGCATATTGCTAAAATACATACTTGGTAGTATGCTTTTTCAAATCATGCAATATGCCTGTGTTTGTGTGGAAATTATACTTCTCTATTATATCATAAAATTAATATAAGCTCTTCACTTTCATTGTTCTTAGAGTATAGGGACTAGTAGGGAATACAGGATGGTTATGCCAAATAGGTATCATGATGAAGCGAAGAATTTCAAGACTACCTGCTACTCAGTAATACTATCATCCAAACTCCCAGTATAAGCAAAATAATTTTTAATATGTACATGAAATAACATTTAAATTAATTGATCCATGGTAAAATGTTATTGCCTCGAAGAAATCTCACTTATATATTTTACATATTTTTTTAGTAATAATCGCAAAAACCTAAGATATATTATCATAGAACCAAAAAGTAATTGTATCTCACTGTCCAATTGTGTGATGTGAATAGTAATTGTATCTCTCTGTCCAAAAGTGACCTTTTTGCAATCAAATGGCTGAACCGATTATTATGAAATTTAGTTATTCTTTTATTATTACGAATATTGAGTTTGACATACTCAGAGGGTTTTTTTACAAATCAATGACATATATTTTAACTAATAACAAGAGGAAGACGTTATATAAAATGATGAAAAAATTTATGCGTCTGAGCAGTCCAGCTCCGTCATGGAGGAAGTTTAGAACCCAGTCATGGTTAGACTACATTTCGTCATCATCACTACTTTTCATCACTATCAGGGCACAACTCGTATAGTGTAAATCATATAAAATTTTCATGAAGTTCATGGAATAGTATCAAGTTACTGTTGCAGATACTTAAGAACTTATCATTTATCCAACATACCTAATCTAATATATATTTGTAGAAATACCACATTTTATGGTGGTGTGTGTGTGGTCCACCAAAACGGTTCACCTAGGTGTTCCACAGGCACCTTTTTGTACGAGTGGTTCACCCTAAAAATTGGATTACTGTATTGATTTATAAATATTCATTTAGGCTCTATTAATATAGTTCTTACATACAACTTATTTTAAAAGATAAATTAATAAAATAGTTGATACCTATTCATGGCAAACTGTTTTGCATAAATTCTTCTTTGGCTTGAACTACAGACACATTATTTTTTCTTAAACTTCAATATTCTGTCATCTGAGATTTCAACTGAGAAGGAAATAAATGGTTTGAATTTTTATATTGAACTACTTATTTGCAATATATAGTGTGCAAACATTACTGTGTTTCCAATGTTTTCAGTGAAATTTTTAGGCATAATAATATAACTCTACAACTAACTAATAAGTTAAAGTGAAACTTTCAGCATACCTATTACCACACATGGGATGGAATTGTTGAAGTGCAAAGATATGCATGGTACTGGACTGTTATAGGCAGCAATCTATATGTACTTGAATTCTTTGGTGATAGGTAAACGTGTTATAACAAAGTAAAACAAGCATCTTGCTCGTCTTGTCACTTAAAAAAACCATTGTTAAATATTTCAATAGAGTATTCAATATTTCTTTATGAAGTAGGGCCACAAAGATTAAGTTGAAAACCGTACATTTGATGATATTAGTTTTTTTTTTACCTAAAACTATGTTTGAAAAAATACATACATGCAATTGAGTACCTAGATACAGAAAATTAATAAGTTCTCATTATACCTTATTGCAGTTTTGTTGTATTTTGTGTACTTATACAGCCTAAATTAGTAGAAACATTTGAAATTTACTTTTGGTGGGGATTTCAAAGCATACTAGTAAAAGGTAGCCTTTTATTTACAAACAAAGTAGAGCATTAGCATCTTGACATTACAGATCTAACAATGAATCTAGAAAAATATTTAGTTATATTGGGATGTACGCCCACTCAACAGCCTTTCATGGAAACCCATTCTATCGAATAGAGATTCAAGAGCTAGAATTAGGCAGAAGAGCTATTATAACCCACAGTCCCAAAATTGGCGGGAATCGTGCTGACGAGCCTACGGTGGCGGGAAGCACGGCCGAAGCTGAGGAACACTGTACTTACCTCAGCTATATTGACATTTTCAAAACTGCTGCGAATGTTATTGTAGCCTGTAGTTATTTCAGCCAAGATTTCATCGAACCGCTGTGGGTCCATGCTGTAAGAGTTGCGTCTTTCCACTATGTTTGGGGGTTGTAAGCCCCATTCTCTGAAAATATAAATTCAGGGCTCGATGTAATTATAATAAAAGCATACACAAAAACATACTTCAATAAACTCAATATATAAATACGGGTATTCAATTCAAGTTGTAGTGGCGGGAAATTTCCAGTAAAACTATTTAATTTGTAGCAGGAAAGTAATGCAAACTTATTCATTTTGAAACTGAAGACAATTAGATAACCACATAATCTACTACCTTCGCTTCTCTTTACAGGCGGCGTCCATTTTACAAACATAAAATCTAGCAAATAGGAAGAACGTAATAACAACGGTGGCCATTTATTTATGTTTTTGTGGGAGACATTGTTAGCTCGCGCTTGCTCGTTGTCAAAACGATTGCGAATGTTGATGAATGTTCGGTTCGCTGCTCGTTTTTATAATATCTGTACAAAATTGTCACAGACATAACGATTATACGAAAAATAGATTAAAAATAAAAAGACATTTAGAGATCCACGAGACAATCAGACTACATTTCACAATGTTTCTTTGGTTTTCGCAATTGGTATTTATTGATGGTTGAGAGAGAGAGAGAGAGAGAGAGAGAGAGAGAGAGAAAATAGCAGCATGGGTGCAGCGCATAACTTACTAATGTTTGGACGGTCCGCGATTCATCTTGTCATAAATCACAAAACGCACTATAATATATCGCGAGTATTTTCAGTTAGTAATATGCTCGTGTTAGCGAGTTTCTAGCACTCTCATGCTCCAAACCATACGAACACCAAATTAGTGATAGCAAAGTTTTTAATATTTTCTATGAATTTTTAAGTAGTAATATGTTTTTTTTTTTTCATCCCCAACATTTTCACAGTCCAAATAAACAAAAATGTAATTAACTAACTAATTAACAATGTGAGAGCGAAGCGAGCATGAAAATTTTGATTTTTTTTTCAACAAATTCTCGTGTATTTGTCTTGTGTGATTTGTTGAATTGATTGTATTAGTGAGTCCTAGAGTCCTTCCTTTGTGGCCCAGATGAACAAAAAAACAGTTAATAATAAAATACGAGAGAAGCGAGTGCTAACATTTTGTAGGTATTCAATAATATTTGGGTAGTGATTTGATTATTTGCTCGTATTAGCAGGTTTTGGTATTTCATAACCCATACATAAAAAGAAGGTAATAATATTATAATGACACGCGAGCTAAGCAAGGGCGAAGATTTTGGAGATTTTTTTTTAATTTTGGGTATTTGTGTTCTATTTTCCTGTTAGCGTGCTCTCAGCCTTGAGAACATAGGAAAATATTTTTGATAATGTATGAGTGAAGCGAGTAGGAAATTTTCCACTGTTGTTCATCCAAGGAGGCATATCACTACCCAAATAATTTTAGGTAGTAATATATTATGCTTTTTAACTCATATTAGTATGCTCCTGAAAGGCCCACTAGAACACAAAATCATAAATAATTATTGTTTTTTTTTTTTGGTAAATTTTGGCCAGTATACAAGCACAATAATGGAATTCTTTGCTGCCATCTCTGTTTCCTGAGACCTTCATTCTTGGAATTTTCAAAGCTAGAATGAATAGAAATCTACTAGGTCGACGAGCTCCGTCTTCGTCCACACCGTCGATTAAAATCAGTCGAGTTGGTGGTCAATCGTAGACATAGAAAAAAAAATACCGAGATCGTAGATCTATCTTTTATTAAAAAAAAGTATCTAGATGAATTATCTGCTTTTCTGCATTCGATTCATCCGTCTTCTTCTTCATAATGACATTTGTGAGGTTTATTTTTTTACAATAAAACTCGATTTCTAAAAATACTTTTCCCTTTTTTAGGGTTCCATACCCAAAAGGATAAAAACGGAACCCATTAAGACATAGACATAAACATACTTTTATTTGCGACAAAAACAATCACAACATATAAACACAAAAAATTGACAAGTATTACTCTGGTTAATTTAGAATATTTTCATTATTTATAGGATTACCACTTCAGTGTATTCCAAGACCTTCTATCTCGGAAACACGTGACGGTATCGAGTTGAAATAAAGCCTATACGCAAATCTCTTGTTCCTTGCAGTTGTAAAAAAATTAAGCTTCAGCTAATTATAGTGAAAACCATTCAACTTTAAGTATACATACGTTTCGATGTAATTTATTTAATTATTGAAATATTCTGATTCCACAGCTTCTGAACATTGGTGTTCTTTATTAAGATTATTTCTTAAATTTGAAATCAGGTTTGAGGTGAGGTGCGCAGCGAGTAGCTAGCTAGACATGCCTAAAAATCAGATACCCGAAGCTGATACGAACTTTTTAATATATAATTATGTACATTTTACTTGGGATATCAGTAGTAGTGGTGGTCAATAGTAGTTTCCGTTTAATAGTCTAAGTAAACTGGAGAATTTATGTAAGATGTTAGTAATTACAATAATTTTTAATGCTAACTTATATTATAAATACATACATGATTACAACTACTTAAGTGTCAAATAGTCCCCCACGTAATGCTCCCTGGCCAAACGTGCCCATTACACTGGCGGCGTTACCACGTTGGATGGCAAGGGAGACGTGTTGCATCAAAAACCACCCAGACCGAGGGTCGCATCCCTTCTCCTTCAGGCGCTGTCCCAGGTTTTGAATCAGCTTTTTGGCCTCATCACTCCACGGCCCCGCCGTTTCCACGGCGAACGCGACAAATTCGTACGCTGGGCCCAGACCAGCGTACTTGAGATGCTTGGCCTTCGCTGCTATCTGAGCTCCTGCACCGGCAGTCTGTTGAGTTGCTCGGATGTGGCACGACGCGAATGTGCTCACGCATGTGGCGTCCCAGACGAGACATCTGCCCTTTTGCCAGGGTACTAGTGTGAGTCCGTCCGGTCGCTTACCATCCGAGCGAGACAAGCCTGGGGGTTCCAATACGCATGTAAGATTGAATGTTTCGAGGAAACTTAGACTCAAACTCTGTTGTTTGATTTTAGTTTATCTGTGCCTGAGTGAATGATTGAAGAAGTGAGTGAAGATTCTTAGCTTTGAGTCTGTTTTTTGACAATGACAGCGAATGAACAAAGAATGAAGGCATCTAGCAGGCAGGTGCGTGAAATGCGTTGCGGATGTTAACTCTCTTCCGTCTAAATAAGTTACTCTATGACTAATAATGTTCCTTGCTATTATTAGTCTGTGCGGATGTTGGTGGAATGTTGTCGAAACGAAACGAAAACGAAAATAAATAAAATTGATTTTCATTGCAAAGTGTCGCTTGAATGTAAATGAAAATGAGTTCAATTTTGTTTTTGTGAATAAATATTTACTTTGGCATTTAGTGGCTTTAACAGTTGGGAAAAAAGTATTTGGTTGTAAAATGGGAATGTCTAAGTGTTATTCTCTCATGAAGTGTTTATTGATAATTTTTAACATCATTTTTCTGGTAAGAGCAATTCTCTAACTTGTCCTTGTGTATCTCAAAAAGAAGGTGACTCCTATATGACTATCTGTCCTAAGTGACTACTACTTATTTAAGCTCTCATTTCGTATGATTCAGTTAGCCCCAATTACCAATTCAAAGTTTCTTCTACGTCCCGGGTGCAATAACTAGTCTTGCAAGCGCAAGATGATATAAGACAGATTCACTGAATTGTTTATTTTTGCTGTGTAAACAAACATGTAACTCCCCTTATACTCACCATTTAGATATCACACAGGTTTATAGCATTTAAGCAGTGAATCAGGTTAGATACACTTTAACACTCCATAAAGGCATAGATAGGCAAAATTACAGCCTACATTATATATCAATGAGCTTGCGGATTTTTTTGCATAAAGATGTTGTATTGTATGTGGGGTGTTGTTGGATAGGTGTTTTTTTTTTTGCATGTATAAGAAAACGGAAAACCATTTTTTTTATTTAGGAATCCTTTTGCGAAATATTAGGTTTCAAAGTGATAATCGTTATAAGTGTGTCTTTCCCTCTGCTGCGCTAAGCGGTTGGTGTGTGACACATAAAAATATCACTAATATTATATATAACCAAATTAAAAGGAAAATTATCACAGCTATGAGTAGGCTTCGCTAGTTACCAAGTAATGTTCAATGATATTAAAACATGTATTTTGAGAAGGAAAAATTAGAAATGACTAGAAGACCCGGCGTACTTCGTATCACCTATCAATGAGTGGACCTGATATTTTCTCAACGTTTAAACCTTCACTGGACTACGACAAACATTTCAAAACCAAAATCAGCTAAATCGGCCCTGCTGTGCTCGAGTTTTAGTGAGACAAATGAACAGAAATTGATTTATATATATATGGAGATTGAAAAATATAATTGAAAATTTTGTGCAAATTTCAATTAAGGTGTTGCCTATACTATGTTGTGCAACTACAAAATTCTATATATACTATGGATGACTTGACACATACTTGGCTGGTTTTATTTATGTCAATAATATCTCCACATGTTCCTCAACACATGAGTATTGAAAAATGGACAGATAGACAATGAAGTGATCCTAAATGTAACAAATAAGGATTACATTTCTTCCTTTGTCAGTATGAAATCCTGTTAACATAATTTGCTTTGTTACGTTATTTCGAACTAGTTAAGCAAGTGTTTAACACAGAACATAGTTTAGAATCACTGTGATAAAGTAATCATTAAAAATTTTATTCAAGCATCTGTAGTTTAACCTGTAGTGTAGTTTTAGAAGAGTGACTACTGAACTGAAACAATCAGGTCCAAGTGAAGTTTATTATCAGTAAAATATTTAGCTCCAACCTGTTCACCAAGAGTGGTGTACATATATTGGCAAAGATCAGTTTTGTTTCATGAAAAAAAAATTACATCTAATCTGTCTTACATATAAACTCATGTTAAAATCTTATTCACTGAATAAGGACTTGTTACTGTCTGTCAGTCAGGAACTATCACACGCGAAAACGGAACAAAACATTTAACTAAAATGCACTTATTCAGCGTTTATAAGTAAGACAGTATTTGTAAAGACTTTTCTGCTCTATGTGAGTTTTGGTGAGATTTGGCTCTACCCCGTCCCCTCCCCTAAATGCCTCATGTAATTAACGGACGCCCCTTCCTTATAAAAAATTGTACAGAAATAGCTGTGAACTGAATCATCACTGTTCACCATCACCATAATTTTTCATGACTATGCTGCAGGTCCACAACTTGTCTTATATAAAAATACTAAGCGTTTTGCTACACTTTTTAGTCTAGCACCAAGAAAGTATTATCATGCTAAATAAATATCATTGAGATAGGTTCAGTTATTTAGTGTTCTCATTGTTTGTATAGTTCACACTCAACATCCTCACAAAAGAGTTCCTTTACTTAATTGTGGTTTTATTATTGGCTTGGGTATTTTTCTAGGTGTACATACCCCAGCGCTTTTTCACTGTACCCATTTATATTGTGTTTTATTAAGTTTTTGGTACACTTTCTCATAATAAAGTTAATCATTAGGAAGTGTGGTGTTATATAGGACATAAAGTAGGATAAAAAGTGAATGTAGGTGCTCCATCCTCGGCCACACTGTCTATTTAACATAAAAAAATAGGATAATATGTATATAATAATTTTATTGTACATCCATACAGAGTAACTTAAATATAGTTATATAAATTAAGTATAAATGATGCTAGTAAGGTTGTATTTATATTATGTTGTATTGCAGTTGGTGGGTCTAGGCGCTTGTGGTCTCGCTGCGTGGGCGCTGTACGATGGGCGTGCGTCGGAAAGCGCCGCGGGTCGCGCGGGGCTGTGCGCGTTGTGCGCTTGGGCCGCCGCGCTCGCTTGCGGCGCGCTGGCGGCGCTCGCCGGCGCGATGAGACACTCTGCCTCGCTGCTGGCAGCGGCGTTCGCGCTCCTGGCACTTTGGTAACTACCACATACTTTTGACTGGTCTCGCAGCTCAGTTGGTAGTATGTCTGCCTGATAAGGTCGTAGGTTCGATCCAACCTCAGGACAAACATTTGTGTGATGAGTATGGAGGTTTGCTCTGTGTACATTTTTTTTTTCTTTAGTAAAACAAAATTAAAGCATATGATATATACTTTAATCTCTATCAGACATCTAGTTCCCATAGTACAAGTTTTGCTTAGTTTGGGTTAGATGGTGTTGTGTGAAATGTACACCACGTTATATGTCGAAAATGGGCGTGCTCGGCTTGTTAGTAACTGGAAGTATGATACGTGTGTGTTGCAGTGCGGTGGGCGAGGGTGGCGCGGCGTGGTGGGGCGCAGCGCACGCACCGGAGCTCCGGACGGCGCTACGCGCGTCCCTCGCGCGCGCCGTGCGCTCCGAGTACGGCACGGTGACGTCGCGCACGGCGGCTCTCGACGCCATCCAGCGCGGCCTGCACTGCTGCGGCGAAGCAGGCGTGCGCGATTGGCAGGTAAACACCACACATCTATTTATATTAGACAATCTTGGTAACAATTATTTATAGGCTTATAAAAAATGTCCACAAGTATTCCTTCTTCTTTTTTTCTTGTCAGGGATGTGAAACTCGCACACTGAAGATTTGTTAGGTTTTTTGCGATTGTTATTTATTGACAACTGTCATCTAGTCTTACATATGAGTATGACTATGGAAGCAAAATGTTCGAAATTTGAGATCTTAAAGTTATGCAAAATATACGACGTGATAAAAGCTGTTTAATTTCAGACATTATGTGTGCGAACAGTGCCATATAACGATGATTGTTGTGTTCAGGCGTCATCCTGGGCTCGCGCTATAGACACGCCGGCGCCCTCCCTGGACCTGTCGGTGCTGGCGCCGGCCGCACACTACACCGTGCCGACGTCGTGCTGCGTGGAGAGCGGCGCGCCGTGCGAGGCAGCGCGCCGTGTGCCGGCCACCTCGGGCTCCGCCGCCGGCCTTTACTCGGCGCCGTGCGGCCCGCGCGTTCTGGAAGCGCTCGCGGAGGCTGCACGTGCGCCGCTCGCCGTCGGGGGCGCGCTGCTCGTCGCGCATGCCATCACCCTGCTGCTGACGCTAGCGCTGTGTCTGCGCGCGCATCCCCACCACGCGTACAAAGCCTAGGGGCACCATTCACCGACCGTGCATTACTCTCTTGTCTCCGATGATGGTAAATAAGGAAATTTTGTATTATATACATGGTGAACCCGACTGGGTTATCATTCGGTGCACGTGAAGCAGTTTGTGAACTTTATGTACACTGATTTATTTCATTTAAACTTTTATTCTACATTCGAAAGACTTAATCTTTTCCAGTCGGCCTTTTTGACCTCGTTGCATAACTTCGAAGTATGTAAGTAAATCAATATCGGTAAAGTTCGTTTTTAGCTGCTATAGTTTTCTATAAAAACCATATACATTTAATAGAGGAGTGACCTCATAAAACAGCGAACTCATTATACTACTTAAGTTGTGTAGTGTGCACCTATAACGGATTTAAATAAGAAACTACTACAAAATACTATGACATGTACACAGAATATGTACACTGCCATAGGAATATTCCTCTCAGACAGTAAAACAGTAATCTCCACTCAACCAATGAGGCTAATTTAATCATGCAATTATTTAATACTATTCGTACAATTAAAGATAATGAAATAAGTGGATTATAGTATCAGTAGTTCGGTTATTGAATATGTTGTAATGACCTGGCTACGAAACTGAAGTCCGGAGCGTGACGCTTAGAGCTAGATAGAATATTATAGCCAACGGCCATTATTGAGGGTACGTGACTTTTGCATTTGTTATCCCTTGCAATGGATTGTGTGAATAAATTCTATTGTTTATTTCTCTATGGTGGCTGTTTCTGAAACACTTGCAATTTTTCAAAGATTAAAAAGCAAAACAATTGAGGTTATCTACATATAACAAAAATAAAAAATCCATAATGGACCTATGTTGCAGTGGACTGAAAACGTGCGAGATTTTAACACTTTAACAGTCCCTTGTCAAAGCTGAAGTTATTTGGCGCAGTCGAGGATTTTGTATTATTACCTACAGAGTGAGGTGTAGGGCTCATATGTAGGTCCTGGACCTATGTGGCTTGTCTACTGGGAACTGGGACCCATATGTATTATTAACCTAGTGAAATTGTAAAGAGCTATAAACAAATCTCAGGTTACGATTGCTTCGAGTTAGATAAAAATTGTTTGGTCTTAAGGAATTTGCGCATGAATTAAGAAATCAATATTTCAGTAATGATTTCTTTATTAGCCTAGTTTTCAGGGATTTTAAGCCTTGAAAACCGTAGTTATTGGACTGGTTGAAAAATCTGAAATATTGGAAAGTGCATAACATTTACGGGAGCCTATACCGAGGAATGTAACAATTTTTTCAAAAAATCGGTATTTTTCTGTTAAAAATCACAGAATTATTGACTCGTCCTCGTATCTCTATGTCTCTAAGCCACATGCTCCGACTGTTAGGTCGAAATGTGTATTTACTCTTTATGTACTTGTACTAAATGTTATAAAAGTTTCGCCATAAATACGTAGAACGTGCAATAGTTGTACGCAAAATGGCAACAAGTTATGAATTGAGAGTTTTGGATGAATACTTGTAAAATTGTTGTAATCTGTCTGAATCAATAATATCCTCAAGAATGTGCGCCTAATTGCGAATTCTGTAGAATACAGTTTGTAGCCTATCATTTCTCTAACATTGCTTGCTAGTACTGTGTAAAGCAATTTCAATATTGCTTGACTTGTAAGGAATTGTAGATAAGGACTTGGTAATGGATGAGGGATCTGGGGAATCTGGATTTGACATAATATTGTCATTTACAATTAATTGACTTATTGTTTATTATGTGGATATGTGTGGACTGTGTGTTTTAATGTAAGCCATATAACCAAATGTGTGTTAATACATGTAGTTTTTTATGTGTTTGTACTGAGTGTGTGTGTGTGTCGAGTGACCCGCTGCGCCCCGAGTGCCTTTTGTCAGTCTAACGAGTTATTATAATATAATCTTTTCGAGAGGGGTTTGAAGATTTTTACTATGTAGCTTGGTCTACTTGCCAACCAACATTTTTTTCAAGATGGCTACCACTAATGCGTTTGGTAAGTATATTTAGATTTCTTAAATTCATGATTTAAATGAACTTGAAGGCATTTAAATCGATATTTGAAATCAATTCACAGATTCATTCCATTCTATTCTGAACTGTACTCTCTGCAACTTTGAAAGCATTTATCTTGAAATATCAACTTTAGGAGATTGTTCTACATAACACCGTTTATATAAATGTTAGCTATAGAAATATGCCAGTTGCAATTATGTACTGTAGCGCTCGTGGCGTAGCTTGACTGGGGTGTTCCCAAACGATCACCAAAGTTAAGCAACGGACGGACCGGTCAGTCTTCGGATGGGTGACCGTGAGTGGCATTTCTTTCTGAGCGCTACCGTGGGTCGGATGACACGTTAAATTGTAGGTCCCGGTTGTTCAGCAATCGTCAAGCCAAGTCAGAGGCCTTTCGGCGGCTTAATAACTCTGACAATAGGGCTGGCCACTCAGTCTATACGAACTTACTTACTTTTTAATTATGTACTGGTTGCTATTTTGAAAAAATAAATGGCAAGTAAACCAAAATCATCAATCCCCCTATATTTTATAAACGACTGAAAAAAATTGAATACGAGTTCGATGGATGTGTCTATATAGTATGTTGCCTACTTCACTCACTCATCATGTTTTGATTATTATTACCTTACGTTGGTTTCCTTTCACATTTCCACTCCTTCCATCATGTCTATGGCATTTTTTCACATGTGCTTTATTAGAACTCGTATTTTACTATGAAAATTAACGTGGTTTTCACACATTTTTAAATAAAAACTACGGGTCACTCACGTCTGTTTTGAGCCGAAATATCCGACTATAGTTTCAACCGCATTCGGCGGTCTTTTTCAAAGGAGCAGCACACACGTCACTCTCGGTCGGTGACGCGCCTTGCACTCACCGAGAGTTACGTGTGTGCTGCTCCTTTGAAAAAGACCGCCGAATGCGGTTGAAACTATAGTCGGATATATCGGCTCAAAACAGACGTGAGTGACCCGTAGTTTTTATTTAGAACTCGTATTTCAAATATTATTATTAAATCTGTAATTTCAGTAATCACAACTCGTTAAGCTGATCCGTCTAACGTAAATGCCAGGGTCGCCCGTTAATACTACATGGATGAGCCGTGTCATGTCGCAATCGTCCTGGTTTCACAGCTATGCGTACGGTCCATACGGCGCGTCCGTACGGACTTCTGGAGCGGAGAGAAATGCGCCCCGTATGTTCGTATTGTTCGCTCCGAACATGTAGTGAACCTTCAAAAACTTGATCGTGTGTACGTGTGTTCGTCGAAATTCCCGGTACTTTCAATGTACGCTGTGACGTCACAACCATTTTAAAGGTTCGTTCCGTACAAATCGGATCGTCTGTTAGTACCTGAAGCTGCCACTCCTATCACAGTTCTCACGGACTATAGATAGGAAGTCAGTACGAACCATATGCATAGGCGTTAAACCATGCCAAATTTTGTAAAATTGAAATATCGTCGGCTTTGTAGAGTAAAACACAATTTTTCCGGGTTTTACGTTCATGTAGAACTCTACGAAACGAGCTCACTGTATAAGCTTAGAGTATTCAGTAACTTTTCGCTGAATAAAGCCGACGGTATTTATGATTTGTCTGTAATAATTGCATTTATGCTGCGACAGTTGTCACCTAGATTTATGCATAATTTATAATAAGTGTTGTTGTGTGTGTAGTTTGTAATAGATGTATTTGTCATTATGTACGTATGTGAGTTAGGTCATCGTCGAAGCCGCCCGCCCCCCGCTGTCCTCTGGCACATGTCTAGGTCATAACTAAATATGGTCTTGAAATATCCTATTTTATAATTTTTATTATCATAGTTTACTGCTTCAACAAATAAAACAATTTTTATTCTAGTATATAAATCGATCAAACATTTTGTCTGTTACATAGAAAAACTCCCGACTTATATCATAAATAGATTTAGTTTTGACCAATAAGCTCGTAATTTGGAAAGTAAGAGCTCTCAGTGGTCGCCAGTTCGCTATATATTTTTTTTAGGATAATTCAGGTAGAGAAATACAAACTAGCATTTTATGTGGAATATAGATCCGTATATCCGGCTCGAAGGATCTATTACATTTTTATACTTTATAGCTTTAATTGCGATTAACAGTTGGCTCTGTGTGGCTTTAGTCTCGCTAGCCCTACAAAGAGCAGGACAAAAACCCAAGCGAGGCAATTCATCATGCGCCTTGTAGTGAGGCAAGCGGGCGGCGGTCAGTTTGTATGCATAAATACTCACGGTTATGAAACTACCTTCAGTTTTTGCCATACCAGTGAATTTTATAGACTTTACGTTGAGACTGATTTTTTTCTTAATTTTCCACTAGCTGTTCAATTTTTGTATATACACATACATTTACTTTTATAGACTATGTTGAGACTGATTTTTTTTATTTACTTATCAAGTTTAAGTTGTAACCAAGTACAAATGTTAAAAATGTAGGCACATACTTTTGTAAGCTATAAGTGTTTCCAAATTGATATTGTAGTTGCCCACCTCGTCGACTGATTTTATTATGGTAATATAGTTTATAATGTAGTATAAGCATTTAGGTTTGGGACTCTGTGATGAGAAACAGACACGCTGTGACGTCATCACTATTTTATTATATAAGTAAAATTTAAATGTTCGTTGGGAAACGAATTACTTGAGTATACCTGGACCAAACCTTTTGCTGTCGCTTATCAAAACATCCGAAAGGATTGAAGAATTAATGTATTATTAATCTCTGATTGAAAAAGAGGGATGTTATAAGTGTATTGTGTGTATGTATGGCATTGTACCTCCCAACCGGATGAACTCGGTAACTCCCATTAGTTCTATAGAACTGTGACGTCATAGAACTGATTTCGATTTAGTTTTTTCGTTTTTTATTTCATTGCAAATTTTGAGATTATTCTTAGCTACGATTCATACGATTTAAGAAATTTGTTCAATCGTTTTCGGTGTGTGTTTGTGGCCGTGTAAAATAATTTGAGTTTGTGATTACGTCATAACGTGTCAGCTATATATCTCGGAAGTACCATACCTACGTATATGCTTGTATTATATGATGTGCGCCGCCTTGCGCCGGGAAACGCCCAGTGGCACATCTGTTACCTGATTTACGGCTCTCTATATCTACTTTAATATGTTGTTTTATTTTTAGAGTTTTCTTTACACGATTCATATAGTGCTGGCTACTTATTTGCATTCATCTATGTATTTATTTTACCAAATATTATACAAGTCAGTGCGGTGTTAGTTATTTAAGGTATTAGTTATAACATTGTTTTGTGTAATGTAGTTTATAGTTAAAATGATTGGCGCGCCGCGGGGAAGGGTGGGAGGTTCGGAGGGAGCTACTTTATTTACAATTGAATTACCATAAAAAATATCGTCCCGTGAATAATATAATTTTCACGCCCGTTGGGAGTGGTTTTACCATGTAATAAATAAATAAAAATAAATAAATAAAAATAAATAAATAAAAATAAATAAATAAAATAAATAAAAATTTTCATATGTTTTGCTACCAAATAAATTACTATAACGTAAACGTAATTTTTTTTTGCTAGACCTACTGAGATATTGACTATTGTCAACGGTTTGAGGTACCATTACCGCCCTGTGCCCTTTGATAAAGGGCCGTCCATTAATTGTGAAGTCTTAAAATATGTTATGTTTGGGATTTTAATAACACAATAATAGATCACGTAAAAGGTTGTATAACAAATTATATTTTTCGTGCAACATTAGAAAATTACCAGCATTTTTATTTTTCGTTTTTATATAAATTCTTAGTGGACGTCCCCTAAGTTGTGTTTAAAGTGCTTGTCAGACGGTCGAAAATGATGCGACGGAACATCATCGGACCTACGTCTAAAACAAAATTCACGAATATAGTGTCCTGGGTTGACCGATACTCATATACCAACAATGAGGAACTTTTCGAGAGAGATTTTGATATAAAGATTTTATGTCGCCGCGCTAAAGCCTAGAATGAGAAGTCTAGAGACGTCTATTTTGCCGCTTCGAATAATAGTAGTAGTAGTCTGATCCGCGATCCGCAGGTCTTGGGATCGAATACCGCGGCACGCAACTCTGTCTTTTCAAAGTTATGTGCATGTTTGTCGCCAACTTCAAACACGGTGAAGGAAAAGTGAGGAAACTACACGTCTGAGCGTCCTTAACGTTCTTGAAAATCTGGGAAGTCTGCCAACCTGGGCCTCAAGGCTGCTAGTTGAACATCATTCGCCGCTCGCTGATCCAATTTTGACAAATTGTTAGTCTATTTGTATAGTAATAGACTAGCAATTCGTCAAAATTGTCTTTGAATCGTATCAGCGAGCGGCGAGCGAGTGATGTTCACTTAGCAGCCTTGAGGCCCAGTATTTGGATAGCGTGGATTGGAGGACTATGGCCTTATATTCATACTTTCACGCCTTTCTCTCGTTATGGTAGGCAGATACTATTACGTAAACTTATCTATAACGTATATATCTTTCAACTTGCTACGATTCTTTCTTTCCAATTTCATGGCCTTACCCTTGTCATAATGCTTCTCATAGTGGTTCTCATGGTTCGCGCCTAGCAGTGGGACAAGTTTGTACAAACATTTTATTTAATTGCAAATAAGTCCGCGTTTGACCACGAATTATATTGTTATATTCGAATTCCGCATTATATTCGAACGTCTGACTTAAGTACTTGTAGGTTGTACTTGAAAATCAAAGGTCAAAAAATGAAAGGATTTGCTGCAGTCGGGTGCCCGCGGCTCGCCAAGTGGTGCCATCTAGTGTTACATGTTAAAGCCAGTAGTGTACCTAACTGTACTCATTGATTTTATTTACATTTTATTAATCGACACTAATAAATGTATTAATACCACTTTATTGTTATTTGATTTTTTAGCTAACTAGTTGTGCCTCGCGGTTTCACCAGCATGCTATCTCTGTATTAGATTTCATAACGACCGGTTTAGCCGGTTGGTCGTGAAAACTTGAAAAGGTAACGAATAGACACTTGACCAAATAAATACATATATACCACGACATAAAAAATCAGTTAAACCGATTTTGATGAAACACTCGAACCTCTTTAAAAAAAAAACTAGATAAAACCACAGATACATTATAACACCCCTTTTGTTACCCGTTTCTTTGTCTTTTTCCCCGTGCGTATTGCATAAATAAGCATGAGCTGCAATGTGACATATCGACAGTGGCAATTTCAAATACCTAAGCCACAATTTGCAGAAACACATCGAATTCGCATTTGTATGTTCTTATTCGTACCTATGGTCTAATATGAGTACCGCTTACGACATCGATTGGAAATGTTTTGTAACTCTGCTCGGATGTAAATCTAAATCTGTACCAATATGAATATTTTACAATCTATACATACGAGAAAGTATATGTATATACTGTATATTTATACTTAAGTGACCGACTGACAGATAAAGTAACCAGCCCTAGCTCCAAGAGACAAAAATTGTGCCTGTCTTGAGAAATGCACTAAGAAATAATTTTTTCATCGCGGCTAAAACTGCGTGATGCGTTTGTTAAAGCGCTATTGGTAGTATAATTCTGGGTTTTGCGAAAAAAGATTGCTTATTTAATGTAGCTTGACTCTGTATTCCCTCTTTTATAGCCGTAAAATTAAACAGGAATGTCTGGAATGCAAAGGCAACGCATTTTTCAGTATCCGTTAACCGCCAAGAGAAGATAGGTACCTAATAATAGTTGATTGGTTACAAAAGAGCTAGTAATTGGACGCAAGTAGGCGACGTTGCGTTGGACGTAGCGATTCCTCTGCGCGTGCTATACTATACCACGCTACGCAGATAAATAATAAGGATTTGGAAACTAATAAGTATATTATATATTGGCTAATTAAGTTTCCGTACCTGAAGAGACCGGACCACAGAAAAAAGAACACTTTATAAACCGATTTCAAAAAAGGAAGCAATTATTAATTCACGGGTTTTTTAAATAACAAACATAGACCGATTTGAAAAAACATTAGTTTATTTGAAAGGACTTTATATTCTCAAATTAGTCCCATGTAAATATCATCAAGTTCGGTCAGTAGTGTTGTAATTAAAACAAAAAAAAAACTGAAAAACACTTCATCCAAGTAAACCAAATTGCGTATTTTGAAGTCGGTTGTAGGCATTTGTTTTTAAAAGTATATCTAATAATTATTTATATTCATTGATTGGAAACTTGTATAAATCAATTTTAGTCTTCCGTTCCTAAAGGGACAAGATCACAGTATAAAGATCACTATTTTTTTGTCTTCACATAGATGCTTGATTTGAACGCGCCTGATATTGAGCGACGATGCAGTCCATAATGGAGCGCGCTTGCCTAGAATCATAGAGGAATATTATATAAACCTAGAATACACTTCTCTTGTGATTTATAGACATTGATGAAATCTGTACCCAATCGAATAGCGTATTCTAGAAGTTTGTATAATAAAACTGGAACTAAAGCGCTTCGATCTGAGCTTTGGAATATCCACGTTATTCGCCAATTCCAATAGATGAATAGAACAGATGAAATTAAATCATGCAGTTCAGAGCACACTCACCGTAATGTATGCGATAAAAAACCGATAGAATAGCGACTTTCCGGTGGTGTAACTGGTGTAAGTATATCTTACGTGTAACTTTGGACTGGAGTTTAGTCATCGTAGCTCTCAAACGGATGGACCGATTTCGATCTAGTTTTTTAAGAGGATTTCATCGAGAGTGTTCTTAGCTATGTTTCATCAAAATCGGTTCAGGCATTTTTTTTTGCCGGAAGATTTTTGAGTTTTCTAAACTTATACTTGTAGGTATAATGTTATTTCTAAACATAAATTGTAAAAAAAGTTTTTTTTATCAATTATTTTTTTATCGTCCACCATTAGGGTGTGGAGTACCTACCTACTTGTGGAAGCCTCGGAGTGATAGTAGGTTTTCAATTTTTTTTGACAATCTTTGAAACCTACCAACTGTATTTCTTTTTTACTTTACCCGTCTCCAAAAAAGGAGGTTCTCAAAAATTCAAGCTTCCAGTTCCAGCCTAGTAGATATAACACAATTACAACAAAAACAAATGACTATGTAATTATTTCAGTATTATTCCAAACTAACGTAAACCACACGATGGGTGAAATAAACCACGTTTCATCAAACGACGACATAGACAGCTTGCAACTCGTAAACTATTTATATATAGCGAGCGAGCAGAAAACTCACAAGGGTTACGATATCAATGCGCACGCGGCAAAGCTACTATAGGATCTTTTGATCGTCGTGCGCTTTTCCATTCAAAAAGGAGAAAACTGTGTTTTACCCCTAAATATTAATTACCCAATTTCTATAATGATTTTTCTATGTGATTGGAATCATAAAAGGCAAGAAAACAAAGCAAACCGTAGAGCAGTTCATAAGTTCTGATAAATCCATGGGGGAGGCCTATGTCCAGCTGTGGACTTGTTATTGCTGAGATGATGATTATTATTAAAAGAAAATTAAAATACCCGACTGCATAAGAACGCTTTTCGTATTGTAACTTTACGCTTGCGTTACGCGTGATATGCTGTTAATGTATGTTTAGTGAGAAAATATGTGAAATGCTATTGTATAATTTTATTAAATGAACATTCTTTGGAATAGTTTTTGTAAAATCACTTGTTCCGAACAATATCGAAGTTTACGAAAAAGCGCATTTTTTATTTTTTTCACTCCCTGAATGTCATAGGCTATTGCAAAAAAGTTGCCTATGACACTCAGGGAGTGAAGACGAATCTAAGGACACCTCGCACATCAAAATTGGTCAAGCCGTTTAGGTTGTAGGAGATAATATAGAAACATACATAGGTACACTCGAAAAACATAACCCTCCTTCTTGCGCAGTCGGGTAAAAAATAAAGTTGTAACATGTGTTTTAAGATCACATAAATTATGATGTTCGACCTTCAACAATCATTATGGAACTCTGCTTTGTACGTAGCCCGACACGAATTTGGCCGGTTTTTTGTGTCTAATTCTGAACTACCAAAAATCACTTGTTTCAGATAAATGTTTATTGACAAAATGTATGGAACAGCTCATTTTCACGATTTCACGGGTAATCCAATATTAAAATATAACATAATGATGAATAAATGTCTTCTGTTGTAATTACAGCGTCAAATTTGCTGTTCTGTCGTAGCCCCGCTCCAGGAGGAGTGCCATCCTCTATAGTAAATTCAGTCGATTGATCACAATCAAACGGCCGAAATGGGACAGTGACTAGAACCGAGGACATTTGGGCGACAATACAAGTGAATGCCGGGATCTGTGAGTCATGCTACTACTAGTAGGTACCTTCTGCTTGTCCACCGCCCACACTCCACGCCGCGTCACAATAGGTACCTACATAAATGCAGCGGCCTTATCGGCTAACTGACTCTGACAATGAACTTCATCGCAATTTCGGGGAATTAACCAATCAAAACGAGTATTGATCAGCAATAGCGTCGAGATGAACCCTTCCGACAGATTCGACACAAATCTATATAAGTACCTATATATTTTATTTTATATCACAATTTAAGTGTAATTCTATTTTTTCCTGCCTATTTTGTGTTTTGTTTACGGATTGTATCGAAACAATATAAACTTTCTTTTATAATCTAGAAATATTTGAACTCTGTCAAGCTTAGCGCAGGGAAATATGTCCCACAATGAGAATAACCTCGACCCAAAAGTGGAACAGTTGATAATAAGGGGCTGATAAAGATGACATTAGGATCCTGCTGATAACATGCTTAGTGGTTAGAGCGTATGTATACCTTAAAGCTTTGAATACAAAGGATCCAAACCACAGAATATAGTTACTGCGTAGGTAGTACTACTATATGTACTGTATGACACATAAAAACAAGCGAGTGAACGTTAGAAATGTTCATAAATTTATTTTGTATCTGACATTTGTTCTTATAGTCTAAGATCCGGCTGCAGAATCAGTGCGCTCATCGAGTATTTGCTAAAAACCAAATTTTTACGCATATTTATGATTAGGAAAATATATATCTACTAGGGTGCCTATCAAAATGTGGCTGCAAGTATTTTTGATTAATTTATTATTAATTGAATTTTGGGACGTTTATACGTTCATAATGTACCTACATTTATTATTTATATATCAAATGAAAGCTATTTTTTTCTGTTTATTATGATATAGTGCCTAATTAAATCTGGCCGCAAATAAGGGGTGCCGGCTGTTAAAGATGGTAAATAAGCCATTATGCATGCGTCTGTAAACGTACAAAAGTCACCGACATAACTTAGAGGATTAGCAAGTTCAAGTGGCAGTGGGCAGGGCACATAGCACGTAGAGGATGGTCGATGGGGCTGAAAAGTTCTCGAGTGGAGACCACGCACCGGCAAGCGCAGCGTAGGAAGACCAGCCACGAGATGGACAGATGTGACTTCATACAAGTGGCGGGAAGACGCTGGATGCAAGCCGCTTCCAATTGGTCTTTTTGGAAGTCCACAAAGGGAGGCATATGTTCAGCAGTGGACTTATTATGGCTGAGATGATGATGATGACGCCTCCATGCTGGACTGGTCGAAAAAGAAAAACATAGAATGTTCCCGCTGCTTCTCCTCCCGGGCATACTGTGGCACAGTGTGGTAGGCGATGGGGACGCTGTCACTGTAAGCCAACGTTGCATCTTACTCTCTAAATACCCTTTCCAGAGGGAAGAGAGTCAACTAACTTTCTAACCCCGATTAAATGTGGCTTCAAACGGCCATATGATAGATAGATAGATAACTCTTTATTAAAAGACCACAGTCAGTATAAACGGAAAAAAGATACATAGAAAAATAAGATTATGGCTAGGCTTTTAATTTAATATGGTGTTTGATGATCTGTCTAACCCGTAAGGGACAAGTATCTATATTAAAAGAAAAACAAAATACCCGACTGCAGAAAAAGTGGTTTTTAAACTAAGATTTCGTTACCCTTGATAGGTACCTACACCGATGAGTGCACTTTTTTTGTGAGAAAGTATGCGTAAAATCGTCTTAAAAGATTATAAATGCGCATTCTTTAAAATAATTCTAGTAAAATCACCAACGCGCAGAATAGGTTTTATAAATTAAATCTTGGAAGTAATTTGATTCATTGATCTTGTAAGCGTGTCCAAGGTTTTTTGGCCCTAATAAAGCATACAAGTATCTGGGTAAAAAAAAAAGAAATATGAATTATAAGAATAGGAATAAGTATGAATATCTGCCTGGATAAGAAAGACTTTTACGCTATCAAAAATTATAAATACAACCATTTGAATGCATTTGATTGCAAATTTATTATTCCTAATTAAATTTAACATATGACTTTATAGAAAATTACAAACATACCTACAAGATACTCGCTGTCAGGAAACAATGTTTGCTTAGTGATTATTTTTGTGAATTAAGTATTTGATTGTATTAGCAAGTTCACGGCGCTTTCATGGCTAATACAAATAAACAAGTATATTACATTAAAAGAAAAACAAAATACCCGACTGCAGAAAAACAGTTTTTGCAGTGTAATATGTATAATATGTTGTCGAGTGTACGTTTTTATGAGAAAGTATGCGCAGAACCACTGTAAAAACTATAAATGCGCATTATTTAGAATAATTGAACGTCGTAAAGCAGAAAGCGACCATCCTCGATTTTTGGCAAAATGAGTTTTAGTGCCCTAGGCTTTGGGTTTAGTATTAGCTACATTATCCAAAGACAGTTAACTTGACATCATATTCAGAAGCCGAGATATTAAAATGTCAAATGCGACCATTTGCCATAATCGCTCATTTTATTGTGTAAAAAGCGACCATTGGAGGCGATGGCTGTGCAAAATCCCTAAAAACCATGAAAATGCATTAAGCAGAATGCGACCATCGCGATGGGCTGGGAGATTTTAGTGAAAAAGTAAATTTTATTAATATGCAGAAACAGACCATCGCAAATGGTCTCGTTCTGCAAAATGTGCTATAGCAAATAACTGTACATTTACAGAATGCGACCATTGTTCACGCGGGGATGGTCTAGTATTGCGATACGATATTTGACATAAATATCTGTGATTCTTTGTTTATCAGAAAGCGACCATCCCCATAAAAGGTAGTAGTTAAAAAAGTGGAACAGAACATCTTTAGCGTGTTTTATGCTAAGCATTGCTGGGCGGCGCAGGTGACAACTTTTATCGTAATCGTATTTAACCTTTTTCTGAAGTTTGTTATGATTATTCCAATTATTGTTTAGATATTTTATATGATTTTCAGTCATTTTCATCTGTGATTCATTAATTGGTTTTTCATTGTAATCTCAATAAATATGCCTAAATTGCTATTGTTTCGTTGTATTTTTATCATGACTTACAAACAAAAGATAGATACAAAAAAAAAACATCAGAATCATCATAAATTATATTGTGAAACATTAATAATATGAGTAAAACACTTCAACCTATGCAACATAATTATTATTTCTTGGGGGCTGAGCTGCCCGCGTCCGTAGGAGAATACCCATTAACACTGATTCCCTAGACGCGGCCCCTGGGTGGTGCAAACCAGGCAGCAAAACTCCGGTGGGAGGCTTCGGCCGCGGTTGGTTACCACCCACCGGACTGAGTCCGCCCGTGAAGCGACCTAGTCGTGTTTCGGGAGGTGGTCCGGTGAAACCATTGTGAGAGACGGGTCTGGGTAGTTGCTCCGACACTAAAGTCCGTTCAAAAGCGGGGGATGACACCGTGCTTGGTGGCTAGTTCTGGAGGGTAGCGGGATCCGTGGCACGGCTTTCCGCTGGCCGACCGCAGATAGTAGGGGGCCCAAGTAGTATGTTAACCACATACGAAAGGCTGCCCCGCCATATGCGCCATATGTGCGCCTTGATGCCGGTTGGCGACCGGACGAGAGGGCCTCAAGGACATTTTCGGGGGGGTACGGGCATCCCCACCGTTCTCCACACATCTATTCACTGTATATAATCATGAACAAAAGGAACAAAAATAGTAAGTTGTGCAATCAGCGGAAGCACGTCCTCTCGCTTCACGTGCACCTCTGCAACATTCGAGGTCTGCACGCAAATATCGAACCAGTCCGATACCACCTTGAGACTGAGAGACCGCACTTGCTATTCCTCACGGAGACGCAAATCAGATGGCTGACGCAGCCTATCTCTCTTACCCAGGCTATGTACTGGAGCACAGGTTCAAGTCGCGCGCCGGTATCTGCGTCTACGCGCGCGATGACATCTGCTATAGGCGTCTCCGTGACCTTGAAAGTTCCAGATTCTCCGTTCTGTGGATTTTGGTCAACACCGGCTTAGAAAAGATACTCTATGCCGGCGTCTATCGCTCGCACACCGGGGACGAAGAGACAACTCAGCTGTTTCAACACCTCAGTGAGACGGCAGATCTGGTTCAATGGCGATATCCTACAGCTCAGCTAGTTATTCTGGGGGATCTTAATGGTCACCACCATGAGTGGCTATTCCCATACCAGAAGACAGAGCATGCAGGCAGAGAGGCGTATAACCTAGCGGTGTCGCTAAATCTCACCCAGATGGTCAAGGAAGCTACGCGAGTGCCCGACGTTGACAGCCACACAGCCAACTGCTTGGACCTTTTGCTGACGAATGATCCGGGCAGATATTACATTTCGGTATCTGCACCACTTGGTGGTTCCGATCACTGTCTGGTGAAGTCTGTATCGTCTTATACTCCGCCTGATCCTAGACCTAGAGGCAAACGGCAGGCATGGCGGTACAAGTCAGCAAAATAGGAAGAGATGCGGGATTTCTTTGCATCTTACCCTTGGCGGCAAGTATGCTTCTCTTCTTGTGACCCAACAGACTGCGCAAATCCCGTTACGGGGGTGATAAATCAGGCAATGGAATATTTTATTCCATTTTCTGATGCTTCACCTTCTGGCGCAGCTCGCCCATGGTTTAATGCTGCATGTGACAGCGCTGTAGCGCATATTTGGCCTGGGCTGACGCTCGAATGCGCAAGTCCTTGGATGCACGTGAAAAGAAGAGAGCCTTTAACAAAGCCGCCAAATCCAGCAGAAAAGCAATTCGAAGAGCTCGATTTGAGCATATAAGCCGGATTGGGGCTAAATTAGCTTCTCACCCGACGGATAGCAAAGCTTTTTGGTCCCTGGCTAAGTCTAACGAATCGAACTTCTGTCGAACATCTTTGCCTCCACTGTTGAAACCGGACGGATCTCTAGCTCACACCGCAGTAGAAAAAGCGAATCTATTCGCAGGTCTATTTGCGGACAACTCACGTTTAGATACCTCAGGAGAGACGCCTCCAAGTATACCTCATTGCGGCGCAACTATGCAGGACATACGCATCAATCAAAAGGAGGTGCTTAAGACACTTAGAGGTCTAGACGTGAACAAAGCTAGTAGTCCTGATGGTATACCAGCTATTGTGTTGAAAACCTGCGCACCTGAGTTGTCCCAGATTCTGACTCATCTTTTCCGTCTTTCTTTGGAGACTGGTATAGTCCCTAAGTGCTGGAAGCTTGCGAACGTCCAACCTGTTCCAAAAAAGGGTAGTCGTGCCGATCCTAATAACTATCGGCCTATCTCGGTTACGTCCATTTTGTGTAAAATTATGGAGCGTGTACTGAATAGGAAGCTCATGGCATACCTTGAAGACAATAACCTCCTCAGTGATCGACAGTACGGATTTCGCCGAAATCGGTCGAATGGGGATCTTCTCGTGTATGCCACACACATTCTGAGCGAGGCCATCGAGAACAACGGTGAGGCCTTGGCTGTGTCTCTTGACATCTCGAAGGCCTTTGATAGGGTTTGGCACGACAGTCTCCTTAACAAGCTCCCTTCTTATGGACTACCAGCCGGCTTTTGCTCTTGGATTAAAGACTTCTTGAGAGAACGATCGATTCAAGTGATTGTTGCTCGTTGACGGGTGCTCGTCCGATCAAATGGCAATAAACGCCGGCGTACCTCAAGGGTCTGTACTTTCCGCTACTCTCTTCCTGCTGCATATTAATGACCTGCTGAAACCTGGTATCTTAGGGTATGCAGATGACAGCACAGTCGTGGAAAGATACACTTCTGGTCCAAGAGCCAAAAAGGCGGAAATCGAGACGTTGAGAGAAGATATGGTTGTGCGTATGAATAAAGCTCTAAAAGCTGTGTCCGACTGGGGTGACGAAAATCTCGTCAAATTCAACGCCAACAAGACTCAAGCCTGCCTTTTCTCCGCCAAAAAGAGTGAGTTTCTTTTGTCTCCTACTTTCCAAAATGTATTCTTATCATTGACAGACCGTCTTGAACTGCTTGGACTCACGTTAACCCCAACAATGAAATTTAAGGGCTACCTTGAATCTAAGGCTAAACTGGCTAGTAAAAAGCTTGGCATCATTAATAAGGTTAGGCGATACTTCTCACCGGGACAACTGCTTCATCTGTATCAAGCACAGGTCCGATCGTGTATGGAGTACTGCTGCCACCTTTTTGATGGATCAGCCAAGTATCAGCTGGAAGCTTTAGAATCAGTGGACCGGCGAGCTGTGAGGTAATTTGGTGACGATAAACTAGCTGCCAAGAAGCTACTTAGTCTCGAGCATCGCCGTAAAGTAGCATGTCTGTCTATTTTCTACAGGATTCATTTCGGGGAATGTGCGCAAGAGCTTCACGACCTAATTCCACCCTCCCCATTTCACTACAGGACTAGCAGAAAATCGGCGAATTACCACCCATTTCTCGTTAAAATGACAAAAATCCGTACTCAGCGATATCGATCCACATTCCTGTTGCGTACTGCACAAGAATGGAATTCGTTGCCGACGTCTCTGTTTCCTGAGACCTACAATCATGGAATTTTTAAGGCTAGAGTGAATAGATATCTTCTAGATCGACGAGCTCCATCTCGGCCACACCGTCGCTTAACATCAGGCGAGTTGGTGGTCAATCGTAGATCTATAGTGTATAAAAAAAAAATAAAAAAAAAAACTATTAAAAATGTTCCTAAAATTAAGTAATTCTTATTTTTATTTAAAGAAAAATTGGTTAGTAAGTTTAAAAGATATTTATTTTTTATTAAAATATTTATCAGCCGTTTTTACTATAGACTGTTTTGCATTATTCAGAACACGACCATTTATTTGGCTGTTTCTATTTTTTAAACTATTACAAAAAATTCATTAAGCTGAAAGAGACCACATCGTATAGATGTGTTCTGCTAATTACAATATGACGAATTTTAGCAATAAGCAGAAGACGACCACAACTTTAACTGCAAAAAAATTTAATAAAATTAATGATTTTCTGAGTGTTTATTACCTTAATCTCTAGCCACTGAAATATACTTTCATATAAATTAAATACTTAAATCATAACACTAAGTGGGAAAGTAGCAGCAGCAAAATACTTTGAAATGGCCGTATCTCAAAATGCATTTTTCGTCGATGGTCGCTTTCTGTTTTACGACGTACAATTCTAGTTTAGGCTTTCAGTTTTTTTTTCGTTTAGGCTTGTAGAAGATCATATAGTAACATACTCACAATATACAAACATACATTCACTCGAAAAACATAACTCTCCTTCTTATGCGGTCGGGTAAAAATAATAGGAAATAATCAGGCGCGAGCGATGCGAGCGCCAACATTTTTGAAACTTTTTTCAAATGTCAGTAGTGTTTTTATAATAATATGCTTTATTTCTCGTATTAGTGAACTTACAGTATATCTATGTTAAAATAATAAAAATGCGCGAGCGACGCGAGCGCGAAAATGTTGAAGGTTTTTAATATTAAATCTCGGAAGTGATTTGATTAATTGATCTTGTTCCTAGGTTTTTGTGGCCTAGATGAACCAATAAAGTATCTGTGTTAAGAGAAAAACGAAATTTCCGACAGGATAAGAACGACTTTTACGTTATCAAAAATTATAAATACAACCATTTGAAAGCATTGATTGCAAATTTATTATTCCTAATAAAATTTAAACACATGACTTTATGGAAAATTACAAACATACGTTTTTATGCGAAAGTATGGGCAAAACCGCTGTAAAAGATTATAGATGCGCATTATTTAGAATAATTCTAGTGAAATTACTTATTTATTACGAAAAATATCGTTGGAGTTCTAACGAATCTAACGATACCTCGCACATCAAAATCGGTCAAGCCGTTTAGGCTTGTAGGCGATCATATAAAAACATACCCATATACATACATACACTTGAAAAACATAACCCTCCTTCTTACACAGTCGGCTCAAAATAATAGGAAACAATCAGGCGCGAGTGAAACGAGCGCGAAAATTTTCGCCGTCCCTAGCCCCCGCGCCAGTCACCTGATTCACCTCGGTACGGTATAGATAGAGGACCACATCGGGACCAGCAGCGCCCGCCCGTGCGTGCCATTATTGCATTTTAGACACTATCCTAAGTAAAAAAGACGTCAATGAAAGCGGGACGATAGATCATGTGTGTATTGTAACAATTACATGCAGATTCTTCGTTTGTGTGTGTGGATCGCAGGTTGGCGTCTTGGCGAGCGAGCTAGACTCAATCAAGTGACGCTGCGGCGCCGGCGGCGTAGGTAATTATTTTAGCTTTTTGTTTGAAGGTGGTTTTCGGTTTCGGTAATTGAGGATGAAGTTATTTTATTTTGAAGCATTTTTCTAAATTCCCCCCCCCCCCCCCCCCCCCCCCCCCCTAGCTACGCCTATGCATGTGTTACACTCTACTTTTCACTACGATTGCGAGAAAATAAAATAATCCAATACAATAATTTTAGTTTATTTTATTAAAAATGAAATGTACAATTTGTACAATTCTGGATATTTAACAAGATGTTTGCAAAGATAATGTAAATATATTCCAAAGAGATTATTCTACTTTTGCATAAAGACTGTTTCGTGTATGTAGGCTCTTTGGTAACAGATAAAAATTAAAAAAAATATACTTTTCCCCTAGAGCTTAAAATGCTATTTTTTCCCCGCTTTACTACGCTACAAAGCTATAATGAAGGACTTTTAGAGCAAGAGGAGTGAAAAATACATATTATATACATACATACAAAAAGTACCTATCAAAGCATACTAAGTATATACAAACACTCGAAAAACATAACCCTCCTTCTTACACAGTCGGGTAAAAATAGGCGCGAGCAGGTGTATTTTAGTAACTATTTTTTTTTAAAAGCATAGTGGAATGGAACCTCAGAGCAATAGTGTAGTAAAAATAAGATTTGTGACAACATAAAAGACACCTAAGTTTATTGTTATTTAAATGAATGTACTGGTGTTTTGAAATATATTTGACACAATTTCATAATTATATTATAAAAGCTAATATGCTGAAATCCTTTACATGCTGAAACGGCTGAACCGATCGTTATGAAAATTTGTATAGAGATAGCTTTGGACCTGGAGACGAACATAAGCTACTTATCATCAGTTTGTCAGAGAGTGGAACACTACAAATCCAACAAAACATCTAATAGCCTGTGTTATTTGGTGCATTTATTACAAAGGATAGATACTTAGATGATTTGTTTTTTGTTCTGAATGATTTGTTTGTTGTTCCGTCAGGATCGCACACTATGGAATGCAGAAGAAATTTAATGTGCAACGGGCAACGGCCGCTGGTTGAAGGTGACATAGATTAGCAAGCAGTAGGGCGAGCCGCATGAAATGAGGGAGCTTTGCGCAGGGTGTAGCTTGCATCGTGCGGCGGGGTCGGGGCGGCAGACGCGGCACTCGGCCAGTCGGCCAGCTCGCTCAGCAGTGCCTTACGAGGCTCGACAGTGAGTGCGCGTACCGAGCTTGCGCGTTACGGCGCGCCTCGACTCGCGCCATCCGCAGCCATGGCCGGCTGTTCCCCGGCCTCCCGAGGGCTCTGCACCGCAGAGAAAATTTTCCTCTTCATCAACGTCGCCTTCGCAGTAAGTACCCATCAAATCATCACACCCTTCAGTACTCCTCGCTTGCCTTCTGAGTGAATCCACGTTGTTTTGGCTACGTTTCGGTTATGTAAAGGGATGTTATTGAATGAAACCACTATTGTTTTGTGGATCATTTTGTCGAATAATACGAGGGCTCGCTAAATTACGCTGCCTCAGCTCATGTCCGCGGTCAATTTACATGCTATTTAACAAATTGCATATTGTGACTGAAATCTCACTTTGACGTTTAATTTTGCTTCGGTACCTAGTTTATGAATTATTGTATGCTTCAGTTCGCATTTGCTATAGTCCACTTACTGTCAGGATGACTTTTACTTTTGTTTTCTTTTTCAATTATGGTTGCATAAAACTTTTTGTTTTATGTCAGAATCTTAAAAATCTTGGGTTAGGTCCTATCTGCACGAGAAAAGATTTTTTACAGTTACCTAAACATCCTGTAACGCATACAAAGAAGATAACCAGTACGTAGTTATTTTTATTGCAAATGCACGAAACGAAGTTTTACTACCCGCTACATGCCACAAACCGTAACAAGAATTGCTTGCGTACCTATTTCTAATTTATTCGGAATCTGCTGTTGAATGTAGTAGGTAGCATAGTATACTTATATCATATATGCTATGCTACTATACATATAAGTTATATGTATAGAACAGAACCAATAAACTTCAATCTTTGGCAAATAGCAATCTATAAAAATACCAAACATAAACAGACGTTTACGAAAGGGCTATTAGTGGCCAACACAGGTGACGAGTATTCATTCGCCTAAAAAGATTATCATGCGTAAATGCGACTATGTTTCTACTGGCAAGCCCCGGCTAGCCCCGACTACCTGTGATGCAAACAAAAAAAAGTAAATTCTTGCCCTTGAAACTCCAACAACGCCGAACACGAACTCTTTTATTCATTTTCTCTCTTCTAAAACAACTTAGAGTAGGTACTGTAATAAGTAAATATTCATAAAATCTAAAAAAATATTCAAAATTTTAATCCAATTTTTATATAATTATGACAGAAAAAGTTTGTTTTGATCCCAATAAATAAAAAAATAAATTAATCACAATAAATTATATTCTATTCTATTCTATTCTGAGTTTAGGTTGTAACTGAACAATCTGGACATGCATTCTGCAGTGTCACCGCATTCAAAGAAATAATCATGAAATAATTTATATAATTTATGCGTCTAAAGTAAACCATAAACCTAAGGAAGGATTTTTTGGCATTATTTTCACCGAAATTTTGCGTTCCTGACATCTATTAAAATGGCTCATCCTAAACATAATGCTCATTTGTTTCGAAGTCAGGATTTTAACTAGTTATTTCACAACATTCTAAAAACAAAAATATAAAGTACAGTTAGCTTGTGTATACAACTGAAAAATAAGCAAACAGATGAGGCATCCTCAGGTCCAATCAGAACGTCGCATTGCTTGTAAGGTACCTACTGTATTATCGTGGACTGTACCAACAAATTAGTCATCATAATTATGAGCTGTTTTCCAATACAGTGTCTATTTCAGTAGTATCTACTTCAACCGACAATGAAATGAGAACTAATGAATGCTATAAACAAAAATCCCATATTACTAATTCATGCATACCCTAGCTTATTTTTAAATTAGGTTCCACTTTCGAGCGCCTTCTGAGAAGCGCTCGTAATTCAATATCCGGTTGTGAATTGCATCGCGTCTCCGATGTTGCGAGACGAGACGAGTTCTTTCGTCTATCTAAACCATGCTTCATACCATATAGCACACCATAGTACTCGTACAGCACTTATTAACAACAACCGGTCTTGTTGACGTGTTTGTTGAAGATCTTACGGTACGTGACGTCGATGACTTCATTGAACTTTGGATCGATTCCTACTTAACCAAGTTTAGGACAAGGCCGAAAAAATTTAAACACGTCTTTATGCTGTTCTGCATCGTTTTTTTTGTTAGTTAGTTAAACAATATTGTTTAATTATATATATTTAGTAGTACGCAAATACCTACTATTTTTTGAATACCAATTTTTTTTCACGTGGGATTATGTTATAAAATTGGTCATATTGGATTTATTAGGGACTTCATATTATGGTCTATCAATACATGAGGAGTGGAAAGACGCGGCGATTGGCTCTCCATATTTCAAAATTAGGTTAGTAGTTCAGGAGGTTAGGAGGAATACTTCAAAAATCCTCCGTCGAAACTAGTTTTGAAACTCTCGTTTTGTAGAAGGTTGAAAGGGAACAAAAATACAAAGACTGTTCATAATCCTTCTTTTAGCATAAACGGACAATTATATCGATAAGAAACTGCACTCATGGAAGTGATTACTGATTACTTACAAGAACTTCGATACCTAGCCTAGGTATTTGTTATGTTATTATGTAGGTGCGGGTCAGAGCAAAGGTGATGGTCGTTGCGTCATACTGATAAATGAACTAATACTAATAGTAATAATTACTAAATGAATGAATTTGTTCAATTTCATTTTTTTATTATTGCGAATAGGTCCACGTTTAACCACCAACTCGCCTGTTGGAAAGCGACGATGTGATCGAAGATGAAGCACGCAGACCCAGAAGATACCTATTCACTCTGACCTTAAAAAGTCCAAAATTGTATCTCTCAGGGAACAGAGAAGCCTGCAATTTGTTCCATTACAATTATTGTTGTTTTGTGTTACAATTATTGTAATTGAACAAATTCATACTGAGCAATTTTCTGAGCAAATATTCATTCTTAAGTTTGTCAGTGGGTTTTACAGAAACAGAATATTCTACCTTGTTCTTTCTACAGTCAGATTTTCTAGAATAAAGAAAAATCAAACATCGTATCAAACATTATATTCCATAATAGTAATAAAAAAAATATTTAAACCGACTTCAAAACAATCTGTTGTCGTCATGTCTTATACCTACTTACCGACATACTTCATTGATGTAGTATGTTGTATGACGCAACGGAGCGTTCTGATAGTTTAGTATGTTTACTTACTAATACTAGTACACACATATTTGAGGATTTTACTTGTAGTTGTCGAGACATGAACAATGAACATGACGTATTGTTACAAAATTAGGACGGCACGTGGCACTGAGATCCATGGAGAGGTCTATGCTCTGCATCGAGGAACGAAACGAAAATGAAACCGGCGAAGAACAAAGTTGGGATTTTGATTATTCACTATTTGATTTTTCTGAGAATTTCGGTAATGAAATTGAATTGTGCGGGACACTGTGATCAAAGCGCCTAGCTACAGGCGCATTGATGACAGTTGAAGTAACATGATGGAATGGTGACCGAAGCAAGGTAAGCGGAGCGTAGGTAGGTCGTCCAGATGCGAGATGGGTTGACGATTGACAATGTTATCAACCTTTAATCGATAATATTAATACTAAAGAATCGAACCGAAATAATCTACTACCATCGAACCTGCATTTGATTGACACAGGATCGAGACAGATGGCATCAAACATGGAGACCTATACCAGAGGGTTAGAGAACGCTGTGGATAATGATGATGATCCGCGCATCATCCGCCAGTAGAATGGAGAAATCTGTGGATAATGATGATGATCTGGAGATTATGAAGACAGCGCGTAACATCCACCAGTAGGATGGAGAGGGCTGTGGATGACGATGATAATTAGAAGGTCATGAAGACAGCACGCAGCACCCAGCAATGGAATATAGAAGGCTGTGTAGGATGATGATTTGAAGATTATGTAGGCAGTGCGCAGTACCCAGCAGTGGGATAGAGAAGGCTATGGATGATGATGATTTGAAGATGATGACGTCAGCGCGCAGAACCCAGCAGTGGGATAGATAAGTTTGTGGATGATGATAAAATTTGAAAACAGCGGCTTGACCTTACTACATATACTGTAATGTTTACTTGCCGATTAGTGCTTAGCTCACCGACTGACGTTGCTGACGACGCGGGCATTCTAAAAAGGTACCTAAATATCCGATCAATGTGCTTTTGGGAAGGCCAATCTCACAATCACGGTTTTTATCTGTCTGTTGGTATAAAAACTATCTACGTACCTGCTCAAGCACAAAAACTATTAGTTGTGGTTGACTCATAGACAAGAAATAATTTGTACTGTTAATTGCAGGAAATCTCATACTCAATTCTCATTGTTAAAATTAATCGTAGTAAATGTTATGTCTATTAGGATTTTATGAATTCGCTGACCTCGTGGGGCTTCGGTATTATTGTCAAGTTCGATGCGTTAGAGATTATTTTTTACCAGAATACGCGATTAGGAGGGTTGGGTTGAGATTTGCTTGTAAGTATTTGTTTTATCGCTAGATTCGCGAGTATTGTAAGGTAATAATAAAGGTTTAGTAAAATTGAAAAACCGAATTCAAAATGACCAAACCGATTTTGATGAAATTTCTAAGGGATTTGAAAGTATCCTATCAAAGAAAAAAATATTTGTTATTTACAAATATTTTATCAAATCGGTTTATAAATGACTGAGTTATGTGGTAACACATAAACAAGTATCTATAAAAGAAAAAAAAACAAGAAAAACAAATTACCCGACTACAGAAAAACGTATTTTGCCAGTCTAACTTACAATTTCGTTAGCTGTTGAGTGTGCGTTTTTTAGTGAGAAAGTATACGCAATAAGTCTCTGTAATAGATTATGAATGCGTATTGGATGCCTACATAAGGGTGCGACAACATGGACTGACGTATATATATACCATTTCATTCTTCATTGACGTTTATAAACGTTAGCAATTTTCCTCAAAAACTGGATTTTCCGTTACTCTGTATAATAATCTAACATAACTATTTTTTTTTTTTAATGAGCAAGTGCAAGTTCTTTTGTTAACTACAACAAAACAATATACAGACTCAACTAACTAAACTACTACAAAAAAGCATACCGATTACACCAGACCGATAAAGGTCTAAAGACAATCCAAATGCTCAAACCCACTACCAGTTTGCATCGTACCCAGCATGCTGAACGCGTTAATATATATAAATAAATAATACATAAATAAATATATTGGGGTAGAAATGTTCACGCGGTCGCAGATTGATATCTTACGGGGCGGTGCGGTGTAGATGTCTAGTGTAGGAGATAGGAACGTGGCTGCTATTTTGAGTGGAAGCGATCGATGCGAACCTCCGACCAGCCGAGAGAAGGCAACAAGCAACAAGTGGCCACGCGTGACGAAAGTGGAGGAAATACATTAACGATTTATGACGTCTTTCTCTACGGCTGTAGTGGCTACCTCGTATGCAATGGCGTATTAGCGCTCTGCTGTCAAGTGAACCTGACACGTGTCTTCTTTGGTCACGTTATAGGTAAAGATTTTCCCTTTATCTTTTATTTAATATTTATTAACCGACTTCCAAAAAAATCAATTCGACCTGTATGTTTGTAATATTGTCAAAATTGCACAATTTTTGTATATGTTAGTCTATACCAGCTTCTAAACATGTGTGCAAAATTTCATAAGTGTATGTATGTTTGTCCACGCATTACGCAGAAACTAGAAGTCGTATTTCAAAAAATATTTTTTTATTTAATAAAGTATCTTTCAACTTATGAGTCACTGTAAGTTTTATCAAAATCGGTTCAGTAGTTTTCAAGATATGGGCTTTTGAACACTCACTTCGTTCATCGCAACTGCAGAGCAGTGTCTACACCTTATATTTCATTTCAATTGCTTGATAAACAGTGACATAAGCAGTGATGAGCTTTGACAACCGTTTTTAACCGAATTCAAAATAATAATTACTATATTTTAAACGACCGTTCTTAACCGAATTCAAAATAATAAATACTATATTAAAAATGAATAAATAAAAGTCATTTAAAAAAATTGTTGGTGGACGTACCTACTTAAGTAGACACCCAGTTTTGATTTTCTTCGAGTTATTTCTTTCTTTTCAGTTTGAAGTCGGTTTAATTTTTTTAAATTACTTTTATCCCTATTTATTTTGCCACTTCTCGATAGGCACTTTCGAATGTACTATGTCCCAAGTTGTTACGTGGTATGTATCTCTATATCTGTATAAGGCTGTGGCAACGTAGCTTTCAAACGGATGGACGGATGGATTTATATCTAGGTTTTTTTTTATAAGAAGATTTCAGATTTCATAGCTTTTGTCGGGGAGTTTTGAGTTTTCTAAACTATTAAATATTAAAAATCTATTTACGTAAAAGGTTTAAAAAATCATATAATAATATAAGTAATATAAAATCTTGACCACTAAAATGAGTAGGTATGTCAGCATAGAGCCTTGCTCCAATATTTCAAGGAGCGAGGATGAGGAGGAGGGATATCTCGAGTGGCAGGCGGGAAATGTACAAAAAATCCCTAGCGAAACGGCAGTGCAGGACTTAGTTTTTTTTGGATCGTGAATTTTTTTACAATACATTACGCAATATGTGACGCATCACATAATAGCAAGGAGCGGGTCAGCCGCCGCGCTGATGCGTCGGTTTATTGATATTGCTGATTGGCTCCCCTGATACTGCTGGGCCACTCGTGTAGCTTTTACGAACATGCCATTTACACTACTTTACACGTAGCACGTGTAGTACAAGTAATGTAGTTAGGTCAGAATCTATGCAATGTATCCAGGCAGGTCGTGACCGTGGTGACGTGACAAGCAACTTTAAAACCAGTCGAGCGGGTTACCTGCGGGCGTGGTTGACGACTCCAGACACGCTATTTAATCAATATTATCCACCTATATGACATCGAGCACTTATTTAACGGTCACGGCGTCGTATTACATTACTCTATACTTGACACCAGACGAGCGCTCTTCGGAGCCCTGCTGGATCGTTGCAATTTTTACTCATACTTATAATATTTTATTAATAACAATAAGTTACACGTCAGAAACAATAACAGAGTAATAAACTGTGAGTAGTTACTGGTAGTAATAATTCGTGTATATGTTACTGTAAAAGCCCGAACTGCGGTAAATCTTAGGTTTCACCAATAAATCTAAAGATTTACCGACAGGAGTTGGTAAATGTACTTAAGTATTAATAAAAAATTGAACAATTTTTCGGACTTATACCATTAGAAACTGGTACATGCTAGGTTAGGTTAGGTGGTAAATGCACGAAATCCGGACTTTTACCATAACTAGTTGATAAATCTTTGGTTGTACCGGTAAATATTGGGATTTACCGTAGTTCGGGCTTTTACAGTAACATATATAGTCAAAACTACATATATATATATATATAGCGTGTAAACAGCTAATTAAATAATACTATGACAATAAATAAATACATAGAAAAATAATAAATAGATAATTGCATTGCTTTGTGGCTGGTTGACGCACACAAAGACATGCCAACGTGCACGTGCAGTTTATAGTAATGACTAATGTGACTTAATCAGAAAGGCACGAGAGAAAAATATTGATATTCCGTGTGGTAACACTCACCTTTGTTTACGAAACTTACTGCATCTGGTGCTAAGTTATAGGTAACTGCCAATTCTACATCTTCAGCTACATAATTTGACACGGCGGATTGTTGAAGACGGACTGTTGAAGTACATCATATTTCATATTTATGGTTGTTCCCAGATTACTCTGCAAATTGTAAATTGATTTTGATGATTATTTTTTATTTGGTAGGTCATACTTCAGAGGTGGTCCCTCATACATTTTATCAAAATCAGTTCAATACTTTGGTTTTATAACAAAATAACTGGATTTTTTTATCGAAGATGATGTAAACGAATTGCGTATATTGAAGTCTGTTTTTTTCGGTTTTTGAACTATAATTATCGTTTCTTACTCGTACTTCCCTATAAGTAATTTTTTTTAATTCATCGACTATTTACTTATCCGTGATAGTTTTCCTTTTAATTTATTCATATATGTACTAGCATGCATTTTTCATATCTCCAAAGTCAACCGTTTAGCCGGTAGACTTTTGACTTGTAACAAAAATTATCACTTATTTCGCAAACGAATCTCTTAATTTAAAAATGGTTTTCGCAGTTTTCGCAACCCACCATGTTTTTTGATTATCTATCCAACAATAACCCAAACCCACACGGTAAAGTATTTATTTTTCAAGATTTAATTCTATGACTATTTTGGTTATCGTTATTAATATGAACCTAATTAATTCATATGACAGACAGACAGATGGACATGGCGAAACTACGAGTATAAGGTTTCCTTGTTGTACGAAACCCTAAAAACGAATTTTATTGAATCATATTTGAAAAGACTTTCAATCGAACACTTAAAAAAAGTAACGAGAAATGTAACATTCCTACGCGACAACAAGTTTCTTTGTCTTTCAATGTCGAAAGAAGAAAAAGTTTCTTCGAAGTCATCGTGCACCATCCACCACGATGACTCTCGCCGAGCACTCACCAAGAATGTAGAGCGAAATCGTGTACGGATTTCCTTATTGTGTGTTCGTGTGCCAATTTTTTTTTCTTGATATTTATATTTGATATCAGATAAACTCCCTTCTTTTGACTGGAGACAGTTAATTCCACAGTCAAATATTTGACTGGTTTAGATGCATACTTAAATTGAACAAAGGACAACAGAACGTGATATAAGTAAAGTATGTCAGTATACAGTGTGGGTAATATGTCAAAGTTTAAGTGTTCCGTGGGTTGATAACAGACAGTGGATGTTTCAATAAGCCACATCGTCCGATCGGCATTCGTTTGTAAAGGAGGTGAGAGGGCATTCAGAGACGGGTCACGGGTACATAATTGACGAGACCAGTATGCTCTCTTTTGACCAATTTATTTCAATGGGCGTCGTCATCTTGGATGTATTTTATTTTTAGTCGGTTCGTTGATTATCTGAGTGTTTACGATGTTTTTTTCGTGGCTATACTTTAGGAAATTGATCCATTAGGAAGCCTTATGGTTAGGGATTAGTCGAGGCGTTTTGCGTTGGACTTATAACGAATTAAGTGGGTAAAGAGGTCGTTATACCAATAAAGCACTTGGTACAATATTTGTACAATCACTGTTTTATTTGTGCTACTACTTCTACAACATGTGTAATGAGGCCTCGAATTCTATGTATTTTTATTTTAGACTTTCGTACGCAAAGCATCTATCAATGGAAGCCTATTATTAAGCATCCTCTGTCTTGCCTTACTTATATTTTTTTGCCTACTTTACCGACCTTTAAAATCTGAAGCATAAAAGATCTATCTATATATCTATTCATCCTGTATTATATCTATAAACTCGTTGCTGGGTATAAGCCTCCAAGCCTCCCTTGTTCACGCCATCCTTTCCGGTCCTGTGGAGTCTCATTCACTGATATCCAACGTGCTTTGCAATATCGTCTGACCATCGGGCCGGTGGTCTCTAAAATACCACCAGCTAAGTGACTAAATCAAACTCGTGGTAAAGATCCCTAACTGATTGAGAAATTATATACATGATTAGACTGGCTTCTTTAAAATAGATATACTAACACACTGCTATAAAATGTCAGCAGTGTCAAGTTAACAATAATTTTAAAATCTATCACTATTAATAAAATGTAAATGGGTTAGTTTATATTGAGATATTGCTTGGTGTGGGATAGTGTTTTAGATCGTATGAGATAATTAAATCGAAAGCATTGATGTACGAGCCAAACTTGTACTTCATCTGTTTTAATAGCTTTTGACACCTAGGTAATAAATATTAACTCTGCCTTGATTCCTAATAGCGTTATTCTGTTTCGCTAGATCGAAGACATTGATGTACGAGCCAAACTTGTACTTCATCTGTTTTAATAGCTTTTGACACCTAGGTAATAAGTATTGACTTTGCCTTGATTCCTAATAGCGTTTTTCTGTTTCGCTCGTGACATTGTCCCACTTTACGGATAATGATGACAATGTAAATTGTTATGTAAATGGAATAAGAAGTAAAACTTAGTAGGTATCGGTGCTGAGAAACACGACCTTCGAACATTAAGCCAAAGAGAGGAAGTGATAAAGTACTCTGCGTTTGATTTTAACGCTTTAAAAAATATACGTATAAGTACTTCTTAAACATCACTACCATTCATAATTTCTCACAAAAATTTATGGTATTTAAAATGTGGAATAATGACATTATGTCAGCAAGCGGCTGGTTTGAGTAGGCTAGCGAAAGGAAATGCACAATTAGAATTATTACTCCAAGTATAACTCACTTTAATTTTGAAACGCTTCAACACTGAAATGGAGACGCTGTACGTCATCGCCAGTAAGTTATAATAGCCCAAACCAAATGCTAAGCGTAGGCCTCCGTTTTATTATGCCGTTCAACATTGTTCCTTGCCAATCTACATCATCATCATCTCGACAACAAGAAGTCCACTGCAAGATATAGGCCCTTCCCATGGATTTACAAAAAGACCGGTTGGAAGCGGCTTACATCCAGCGTCTTCCTTCCACTCGTCTATTCAGCTTGTCCTTGCCAATCACTTCCATTTATATAACCTATCGTTACCAGTCAGTCTGGTTTCCATTAATGTAGTCTGAGCGACGATTCTGTTACTGATATGTGTAGTCACGGAATAAACAACAATATAAATATAATATGATATAATATGAAGAAGACAAACGCGCGTGACAATGACAAACGTTCAAATCAGTTTGCGCAAGATTCGTTGTTGGGTTGAAAAATTTGAAAACTTAGCAATAATATGTCAAGGCGAATGTAGATATAGTGTGAATGAGAATGAGTCGTCACCATGTCTGAAAAATAAATCGATGTTTTGGAACACATTTTGTGTGCCTTGTACACGCGCGGCGTCTGGTTGTTTAGCAATATTGGCTGGCACCTCAAGGAAACTCCTCGCCTATTCTTGTATGCTTTAAAAATTGTATAATATATTATATTGGGCCAATGTTTACGGTATTCGTAATGTATTAGGAGCCGATGTTATGGCTTTTAGCTATTTGTGACGTCAAGGATACCGTCGTTTCCAAATATACGCAAAAAAACAACATTTTGATGCTATTTGATTTTGGTCGATGTATTGAATAATACTCTACACTTGGAGTATTTAAATGCGCTTATTCAGTCGCAGATTTCTGACGGGCAAATGAATAACGATCAGGAGTTCTTTGAACTGTTTAACGTCATATACATTCTGGAAAAACCGAAACCTATACACATTGACAGCACGCAGAACACAAATCAACATGTTTTGCGGGAAATACTTTGGGAATAATTCCTTCTGGTCTGGCCGTACGATTTGCTGACTGATGATAAGCTTTTGCCTTATCATTTAAGTCTTTTAATATCAAGTAAAGGTGTAATAAATCATTGAATCCTGTTTAGTATAGGATACAGAAACTCTCTATTACGTTCCCTCTATTACGCGCATTACAGCTCCCTTGTGCGAGTTGTTCGTCTAAGTGTTATCCCCCCCTAGTTGATCATTGTCCTTAAACCTCCACTTCAACGGCGCAGATCAAGTTACCTTTATCTTTAGTTAACACATTGCTTGCCCACCACTCAGATCCGAGTGGGGGTCCCGTACATTTTGTAGTAGTCAGTAAACCGTTTCAGGCAGTCAACGTTGCTTTGCGCGGCCACTCTGTACTTAATCAAAATTCGCCTAAAAAGTTTTGGTTCCCAGCTGAAGTGCAGGGGGTCTGCAGGGGGCAAAGAATGTGTTAAGAATTTTCAGACAGTATGTAAACCGCTTCTCTTTTCCTGGTACCAGGGTAACAGGGCCACGGCCGTAGTGGTCGTCTCGCGTCGTCTCACCACGTGCGCGCTGCGCCCGCGCCGCGCACTGGTCAGCCCACATTCCTGTGAGGCTGGCTGGCGTGACTTGTTCTTAAAATTGTACTACAAATCTCTCATATAATAATTTTATAGCAGGTACCGTATCCGATATGCACACAAGATTTACGGGATATCAATATTCTCCCAAATCTGGTTTATTCCTACCATTGCTTCTATGTAATAGGTAATTAAACCTATTCGGTGCAAGAAAAGCAATCCAGGCAATTTTGTTATTTTTATTCCTAATTATATATGTAAGATTCAACATAATATGATCGTGAGTAATCTAATGGATGTTTGATTGATTTAGAAACATAATAATTATCATTGGAGGAAATAAATGCTTGTCTATATGTGAGCTATGTACAATGTACATACAACTTATTTTATATTTAAAAAAATATCGTTTTAAAAAAATACTAGGCGGTTGTCGCAATGAGAAGATAGCTCGCGCCTAGCATGGAAAAGTTTATACCTGATATTACAAATAGAGTTGACGTAAAAAGACTGTCAACAATACGTCGCTATTGACGGTTTCAAATGATCGTGTCCGGTATCCCTAAGAAAGTAGACAGTGCGCGGGCGCAGAGGCGCGGCGCGTCTCTGAAACCCGGCGGCGGGCGGCTGATTGGATCATATCAGTGTGACGACGGGTTCAGTACCGACCCAAGATGCCGGGTCGTTGACCCGCACCACATGTGCTCGTCGCGCCTATTTCATAAAACAGTAGATTAGGTGTAGCACAAGCACTATCTTCTACGGCACTATAGGTACTTACCGTAATGTGTTTTGATAGATATGTAATATAAATAATTATTATACTTTTTTTTTCATTTGAAAAAATGATCTCTACAGACTCCAGGCTCCGTGCCTTTTATAAACTAATACATATTATTTCATTAGCTAAATTATTATTTTTTATAAATTAGGTTGATAGATGAACTCTTGATTGTACACACCTTAAAAGTAATAACAATGGACTTAAATAGACTAGTGCAACAACGGGTGGCCTTATTGCTAAAAGCAATCTCTTCCAGGCAACCATGGGATGGAGGAAAAGATTAAATATAAATCAGACGGGGCGTGCAACGGGATATTTAACAAGTAACATTATAAACTACAAATAATGACATAGACATACATACTAATACTTAGATAGAGAGGAATAATATACTAATAAATATTATAATTTATAGATACAACATATATAAAAATAGATAAAAGTTTCCGGCAGCCTAGTCGGGAGACCGTCTGACTTGCGATCCGCAGGTCTTGGGTTCGAATCCCGCGGCACGCACCTCTGTCTTTTCGAAGTTATGTGCGTATTGTTGATTGTCGCCAACTTCAAGCGGTGAAGGAAAACATCGCGATGAAACCTAAATGTCTGAGAGTTCTCAATGATCTTGAAGATGTGTGAAGTCTGTCAACCCGCACTTGGCCAGCGTGGCAGACTATGGCTTAGCGCTTCCCACAATGAGAAGATGGCCCGTTCCCAGCAGTGGGACAGTTTGTACAAACAGGGCTGATAAAAAAAAATAAATACAACAAAACGTTACACGTTACAAAAACATATTTAAAATAAATAAATAAGCATCATTTTTGAGAAACCGTAAGTTATTTAGCGACTAGACCTTAAACGTATAAAATGACTTGACCCGTTCTTTGAAAATAGCGAGCGAAGGAGATTTTGTAGTGTTCCATGGCTGAACCGCCTGGAATTCAAACAACTTACCATAATAATTCTGGGACCAACTTGGGAGCTTTCTCTATACACCAATTCAAGAAACACAAAAATTGGTACACGAATGACGGAGTAATTCGTGTACATACATTTTAAAAAAAACGCTACGAATTGATAACCTCTTCCTTTTTTGAAGTCGGTTGAAAAGTAATACCACGTGAAGAAGAAGTCTTTAGAGATATAGGGTATCTTACCTAGTAGGTATACAAAATTATTATAGTTTAAAAACTGAAATAACCGACTTCAAGATGCGTGATTTCGTATACATGGATGGATGATATATTTTTTCCTAGTTATTTTCTTTAAAAAAACCAAACTACTTAACCGACTTTGATGATATTGGAAATAGGGCCTAGAAATCCTATGTGGGAATCATAAGTCAAAAGAAGTATGTTAAGTTTTGAATAAAAGCATAAAACAAATACTTATCTGAACAAGTATAAGTAAGTTTAGAAAACTCAAAAACCCCCGAAAAATACTTCTGAACCGATTTTGATGAAACATAGCTGAGAACACTCGATGTAATCCTCTTTCAAACAAAAAAGACTAGATCAAAATCGGTACATCCGTTTGAGAGCTACGACGCCACAGACAGACACACAGATACACACGTTTCAAACTAATAACACCCCTGTTTTTGGGTCGGGGGTTAAAAATTTCTTTACATAACACATTCTTCATGTACTGTCACTGTGTAAGGTAGGTAGTGTACATGTATTAGGTAGTGGCCGTTTTGGTAATTACTGTGCAATTCTAAATAAGTGGCCAAGACCGTGTCGAGACCCGCACATTGAAGGGTGCCTTAGCTAAGATAGTAATGTAAAATAAAACCACTAGGCGAGAATTTTTTTGTTTAGACCACTTTCCAAAATGGTCATTTACCACTGTACTACAACGACTTAATTTATTGCCATTTCTCAAAAAGTTGTAATCACAGAGTATACTTACCTATATAACAATTTTCATTATAAGTTTCTATATGGTTAATTATTTTTATCGGTTAATAATGCATTTCAAGTTCTAATAGTTTAAAGATGCATGAAACACAATTTTTTCACCTTTGGCGGGCGGCACCTCTGATGCTAAATCATGACCAAATACTGACAAGTGCCAAAATGTTGGAAGACCCTGAACCAGCATTAGATAAAGGAGCTCGTTGTTGGATCGATGTATCCAATAATTTGTGGACCTTGACCCACTGCCGGCTGACACTGAGGCTCTCCTCACAATGTGCCCAGTCGTGCCTAGTTGCCGGTATTATGCGAAATGCAACGTCGACGTCGAATGATGTGCGTGACGTCACCACACACTTTGCCCAGTGTCACAGAATACCGTAGAATTACATATATATAATAGTACCTCTTTATAGAAGATTCATCCACAAATATGTTAATTTAATAGCAACTTTTTTTGAAATAAATCGTAGCTTAGTTTCCACAGGCGGTACTTAAGTGCTAAATAAGCGTAGATCAATCTACAGTCACAAAGAGCATCTCGTTCTATCGTGTAGCTCCACTTGAATTTTTAGCTTTTTATTATTATTATTTATTCTTTACCTATCTATAAATCTATATCTATCTATAAATTCGCCATAATATCACATTCTGTGAAAATATGACCGACCTTCCATGAAAAGAAAAGGAAATAAGAGAATCGTTGTCGCACACTTTTCCATACAAATAGGAGAAATTCTACCCCTAAATATTTTTAGGAGTGGAAGCCATGCACCGGCAAGCGCGGTGTAGGAAGACCAACACTGAGATGAACAGATGACCTCATACAAGTATCAGGAAGGCGCTGGATGCAAGGACTTCCATCAGGTCTTTTTAGAAATCCATATGGAAGACCTATGTCTAGCAGTGGGCTTCATGTATCTGATGATGACGATATAAAAATGCATATTGTGCTATTAAAAAAAAATGCCGTAACAACATGCAGCTGTTTGCTTAAACGCAGGACATACTGCTAGACAACCGGACAGACAGCGTAGATTATGTTCAGAGAAGCTTTACTTAGGTACTTGTATTAGGCTCCCACATCTTTAGGTAAAGAAGTTTAAAAAAAGGGATGTTTTCTATAAAAAAATTGCATGATAAAGAATGTCTCTATAGAAGAAATCTATTCAGTTTTCTCTTTGGCCTTGAAAATTCCAATATTCTAATCCCGAGGAAAGAAGGAATTTCACTCTATAAATCACGCATCAAGAATGTGACTCTTATTGATCCGTACGGATTTTCACTCGACAGCGCAAAATGGAGGAAAAGGTTTTCCGGATGTGTATGAATGTATTAGATTCCACGAATTAATATTGGCTCCATGAACCCCTGTTAAAGTTTCCAGATGACAGCGAACCCCTGGACTAACATCTTAGTTTTTCTAAGTACCCACTAAATATTTTGAGGATCTTATTTATTCTTGATATCATATATTTATTTACTGAGGAATTATTAATGAAGCAACATGACGTAATTATAGAAAACTCTAATGTACATAGGTAATGAACAGAGCCACTCTCAAGTTGTTATCTTGTGGTTCGTGAAGACCTAGCTCGAAGCGAAAGTGTCATCGATAAAATGCCTTCCACGAACAGTAGAGCTGTTGTTACAAACCCATCTCTTACGTGACCTGACTACAGCACTGACGAGTGGGGTCAGGATACATGCTGACCGCATACCTATTGATTTGCATCTTCTTTGTATTCCGCTATCTTCATTTTGTTAATAAAGATCGGTTTGTTGAGTTGCTATACCCACTGTCTTTGACCTTAGAGGCATGTTACAATTTGGATTGTCTTTTCAATTGACCTAATTAATTTTATTTGTAATATTTCGCAGTTTGTGCTTACACTTGTTTTTGTTGTCAAGCTTGGTAGCTGACCTTAGCTCAACGGATGTTAAGTGTCAATGTAATTGTCGCTGCTAGAATCCGCGGATATAACTTTATCTCTTGTGCACATCTTTCTTATTTACATATTGGTAACCCCCTGAAGTTTAGAGTCTAAACTTCAGGGGGGCTACTACAATCCTAAAAGTAATCTTATTTTAATATTACTTTGACCTTTATCTTGCTCTCGCAACAGTAGAAGAACGAGACAAAAGTCATATTGAAATAAGACTACTTGAACGCTGTGGTACGGCCCCTGAGGTGTCATATGACTTTGAATAGCATCTTTGGAAATCCGCCTCGAGTCAACAATTGCATTGCAAGAGTGCGCATGATGTAACTGTGATAGAGGTATTTTACTCAAAAACAACACCCCTTTCTAACCCCTTGGTGCACCTGTAGATACATTGAGAAGAAAATTTATCTAAAATTTAATAATTATCCGTTTCATGCTTTTCAATATTTCTTTTTTTTTATTTGTATCGAATCATTTATGGCTAAATCTGTATTATCTGTATTTTTTTTTTAAATTTAGTTAACTCAGGGTGGGTAACGTAACGCAGAGAGATAACGTACCGGTTGGAAGTCTCGCCTACACTCGACTTTTCGTATCTACCGAACTCGGTTAAAAAGTTGATTCATACAAGCAGTATGGACGCAGTCGACCCCGAGTACTACCCAGTAACTACCCAGTTCAGAGTAAGTTAGTGTTGATTTATTGCTTTGTTATCGGTTTTTGTTTGTCTATAATACGACAAATCAGCATAATATAGAGTGCATATATAGATAAATTAATACTATAACTTTGTACTTACCTGGCTGTGTTCATACTCACACAGGCCTCATGGCTCAGTGGTAGTAGGATTGCTTCCTGAGCTGTAGGTCGTAGGTTCGATCCCCACCCAGGGCAAACATTTGTGTGATGAGCATGGATGTTTGTTTGTCTGTGTTTTGGTGTTTCTATGTATCTTAAGTGTGTATTTACGAAAAAAAAGTATATATGTATTCTATCAACCATCTAGTTTCCATAGTACAAGCTTTGCTTAGTTTGGGCTAGATGGCGTTGTGTGAAATGTCCTCCAATATTTATTTATTTATTTTTACTACCTGTATGTATGTTACATATCAACCGAGTTCGGTTGATACGAAAAGTCGAGCTTAGTCGACACTTCGAGCCCTGGATTCTGTAAGACAAAGAGAGACAGAGAGATATCTATAAGAATGGTTATTGTGTTGTTGTAGGTGTATAGCGGCGCGCTGCTGGCGACGGGCGCTCGTCTCGCGTGGGATCCCTCCACGTATGCGTGGTTCCGCTTCCTGTGCGTCGCGCAGTACCGCGTGTCGTGTGCGTACACGGCCGCGGCAGGCGCCTGGCTGCTCGTGCTTGTGTATCTGGCCGTAGGAGGCGCCAGGCGGTGCCTGCACGCGTACTCGGCCGGCGTGGCATGCTTGGCGGTCAGTGAGGTGGCGTACGGCGCGTGGATGGCGGCGTCTTTAGCCGCGTGGTGGCGGGAGTCGCCGCGCGCCGAGCTTGCGCGCCGCGGCATGGACTTGATGCATGACATCAAGCCGGCTTTGCTCGCTATGGAGCGGCATAAAGATGTCGTTAAACCAGTGCTGGAAATGATCGAGGTAATACTTTGCCCTTCGTAGTCATCCCTTTGGTCATCCCTACTCGTACATACGTACCCCACCTCACTCGGTCCACGTTTATTAGCGTTACGCTGTGTTGTTGTAGTGTAGTCCATGATTGTTAAAAAAAGTATATATTTTGTCTATGACTTTTCCCGCCACTTTTACAAGAGACCTACAAGAATTGAAATATAATGTCGCCAAGCCGATTCCGTATTTACTTTAATTAAGGACAAAACCAACATAACAAACCTAACAGGCTGGTCAAAAACTGCTGGTCTTCTTGTCTCTTCGTACTGGGCTTTTTGTCCTTACCTTTTTTAGTAAACACCTTGAAAATAGGAGTCCAGACTATAACTTTCTTACATAATTGAGTAACCCTCTTAGTATATCACATATATTCCGAAATGTGACTCATAAGTGCTGTAGACCTCGCTCGAATTTTCCCGATCGATCGAGTTCTACGGAATTTGGGAATTCCCTCGTAGTTTGGTAACGGTACTCATGACAGATATTAAACCACGTAGACCACTTGGGCTCAAATATGTTTCTATCTAATTATGATAAAACCTGAAGCTCCACCAAACTTATTAATGTCTTTTTATTTCCGCAGGAAGTCGAACGGGAGGCACCTAACAATGTTTACGTCATCATCATTTTTGGGATTGTCGGACTAATATTGCAGGTTAGAATATATTTTTATGTGCATCAAATAATTAGTCTTAAGTCTTAAGTCGCCTTCTCGGAAGGCACATATTTTATAAGTAGAATCCTAGCAAACTGTTTTTTGAGCCTTGTAGCGCCTGCTGGAATACCAGTGGAAAGACAAGTGACTCAAAGCTTTTAATTGTTATTTCAAGGAACTCGTGTTTTGTTCTTGTGTAATAGAATATACAATCTGGATTAGTCAGGTCTTGCCATTCCATTTCCACTTTCACATCCGTTCACTTCCCACCCCTAAGTCAAAGTCAAAGTCAAAGTTATTTATTTATAAACATTTGTTTACAAGTCAAGAATAATAGAGTAATAATAAAAACATCTCAAAACGTGTATACATATTTGATTACATAGTTAATTCTCTCTATATAACTAGGTATTATAGGAAATAATCATATTTGTACTATTTTTTTTTTTATGTTTTTAATAATTACTGTTTATGGACTTATAAACTAAATCCAATCCATGTACAATTTTCTCAGTCACAACACAATACTTTAATAGTGCGTGTTTCGGTTCCAGATCGCCGCTTTCATCCTGTCGCGGCGGCTGGCGCGGCGGCCGCCGGAACCCCTCACTCTGGCAGAGAAGACGGGCTGCGATGACGACAGCGACGACTCGGCACCCGACCCGGACTCCCCCGGCTGGCGCAAGAACGCCAATCTGCGGATGTACACCATTCTTGACAAAATTTTCTAGCAGGTGGGTCAGCCCCGGTATTCAGAACTCATTCGGAATCTATATCTCCGTCTCTGTAATTTCCTGGAAAAGTTTCCAATTCACTTTATCGGGTAACAAGTAGTACATTCGAAAGTGCCTATCTAGAAGTGCCAAAATCAATATGGTTGCATAAGTCTCATCTTGTTACTTGATGGCGTGATTGGTATAATTTTTGACACTCTAAAATTAGACTGAGTCATGAAAGCTACAGGGTTAGGCGAGGCAACCGTATTGATTTTGGCACTTCTCGATAGGCACTTTCGAATGTACTACTTGTTACTCGATGGTGGTGGACACCCTAAATAAACATTTTTGCTAAATATACAAACCCAGGTAACCTGGGCAACCCTGTATATTTAGAGACACCTTACTAATGTATATAATCCTAGATAGCTCTCATTTTGTTACCAGATGAGGTGGGTAAACATACGGCCCGCTCTTAGTCTATAAATTTTTATATAAAATGTTCTTCTCGTTAAATATTCAGTTTTTTTAAAGGAGGAGAACGCGGCGGAGGGTAGCTCGCCCCCGGCGCGGCGACGGGGCGGCGGCGGCACGCGACGACGCGCGCGTGGTTCGGCACGCCGGCGCGGCGGCGGGCGGGGAGGGGGTGGCGCTGCGACTGCGCGGGACACCGCCTGGGACGCCGTGCAGGCACAGTTGCGTGCGCGCAATGCACCGCCCGCGCCCTCCGCGCCCGCCGCCGCGCTCCTCATTCTGCGCACCGAGCTATAGCGGACCACGGACATATTTAAACAATAACATCTCACAAAAAAAAAAAAAAAAAATACACTTCCATTTGCAATGTGATTAAAAAGAGAACAGGATTTGCTACTGGCTTGAGTAGGTACTATCCACACGGGGTATCAATTTAGGGTCCTGGTTCCCGTCCCAAATCGTTGCTATACATTTTGTATTAATCTGTTTACACATGAACGTGTCAAAGTTTGCCCGGGTCCGTCAATGTTTACGTGCGGAGACGGTCATTTGCGTCATCAAGGATCCCGTACGGCTGTGATCCCTGATGTGTGTAGATAACGCCTCGTCGGTATTTTATGTATTTGTTCACCGTATCAAATCTGACCAGTCTCAAATAGTTTTTCTACAAGGCGCTAAGTCGGTCCTGTTTTTATTTGAATCATCAGTATAATGCAGTATTGCCGGTGTGTTAAGGAACTCCTTCCTCGGCTATAGGACAAGTCCTCCCAAGAAGGCTACAAAGTATTCAAGCAGGCTGTATGAATATGAATACATAGTGCTTCTTCTTAGGACGAGTCTGTACGAATTCCTGTTTATTTTTCTTCCGTAACGTACTCAACGAGAAAATAAAAGTAGGTAGTGATATTCTTAGTGAAAAGAAACAGCGTATTGGGTTCTAAACGTGTGGGCGGTGTGGACCACAGCTGTCTCGCTCGCGCGCTTTTTTTTCTATTTTTAGATGAAGATAATTGAATAGAATAATAACGAAATCAAATATCTCGAAAACATGTTTTTTAAAATTTTGACTAGTGATCGCCCAGAGGTCAAAATTCAACCGTAATTTATGCGAGAAAACAAGAGGTTTTTATTTTAGCATAGTTGATAGCATAGTTCGGTATAAATTTCAAAATTACTTTTTATATTTTTTGACAAAAAAAAACTTTGCGCACGAACGAGGCTGCTGACTGTTGTCTACTCCAACGCTTTAAAACTATGTTTCTCGTGCAGTCTGACTTCAGTTCAGTCTATAATGATCGTTACTGGGAAACTTGTTAAAAGGCCTATTAGGTATATAACTACCCGATTTATCGTGCGCTATCGTCAGGGACATCGTAATGTAATAAGAGACACTACGCTGTCCCTGGGTACTACTCGGGGTACCTCTCGGGGTCTATCGGGTACCTATCTGGGTATACTTCCCAGATAGGTACCCGATAGACATGGCGCGAGAAATCGGGTGTAATAGACCTTTAACCCGGAGTGACTGATGACAGACTGACGGTGTGAGCCGTGTCTTCCTGGTCGAGCGACAGACGAGCTACCGTGCTGTACGTAGTAACTCCTTAGTCTGATTGTTTATAACGAATACCAGACTGCCATATTTAGTGTCGTAAGCTATAAGTGATATATCTTTATATTTGTAAGTAAAGTTTGTTATCAACGAGCGGAAGTGACGTTTCCTATATATGTCATATCACAGAGAGATATCGATGCTGTCGTGTTGCTATATATTAATATTATTATATTCTTGTAAAGGTACGTAGGAGTACCTATTGTTGACAGTGTTTATATATTGCTTCCCTTCGAGCATATGAAATTGGAGACGACAATACGACACAAGCCCTATGACATTTTCATATCGTTGCACAATGCCTGTGCCACAAGTTTAACAACATGACTACTGAAGTAAAATATAAATCAAGTTAAATAAAACCTTCTAAAATGAAAAAAATGCTCTCATTTAGTATTTTAAAGTAGTATATATATTATGAGCTACTACTAATAGTTATTCTCTTGCTTCTTTAGAGAATAAATGAGAATAATATTTTCATATAGCTTGTTTCTTCATCTTAATGTTTATTTTTATAATCTATCTATATATTTTATGTTGCTAAAATTTTTGAACACGATATGAGGTAAAACCTTTCTGTAAAATATCTGGGAATTCACTAAGCATACATTGCTATTTTATGGCTGCGTCATGAACTGGTTTTTGATTTGCGTATAAATGTGTGCTCTGTGCAGTTCGTGCTTTTTTTCTTCTTTGCGGATTATCGTATCGGCATCTCCAGTTTCAGATGCTCAAATATTGTCTACTTGTATTCTACTTTTAATAGTTTAATAGATATATGGTCGTGTACGATCCTTTACGGAGGGAACGGTCGACGACGCGTTGCTATTATCTACTGCTCCGTAAGTTAAAACTACATTAGGCCTGGGACAGGGGTCTGATTTAGGCATACTGTGGGATATTAACCTTTTAAACGCCATGACATAAACGCATCGACGTGCCTTGGACGCCAAGACGTAAAAAATAAAAAAAACTAGATATTTTTAGTTTTCGAAAGTTTTTGTCACGTACCTAAAGACGACGTGCCGTACAAAAGGTTAAAACGTAAGGGATCCCGTGATAGGTTTATGCTAGTGTTATGTGGGCCTGATGTAGTTCCAGGTTTACTGTCGTCACGTGCGTCACAGCTCGCAGTGATCCCGTTTATCCAACGACTTCACACCTATACACTATCTATATCGTACCATACTACTTCACTGTGAAATAGGAAATGTGCATGAATTTAATATAACAATAATTATAGTTTTAATGGAAAATATACGAAAATGTAGGACGTACACAAAAACAAAAAATCGATCCATAAATTTCTTAGATATAAACGTAAAGTTATTGGTAAGTGATGCTCTGTGCCTTACCCGTGAAACGACAGTTTTTAATTTTTATTGAATTTGTACGGCGTACGTGTTGCATGACATCATCTTCCGCGATGGTGTATGCTGTCTCTGTCTAACATGAAATTAAAATGCTTTTAGTTTTCTGGTTTTTGATATTTGCTGATTTGTTGCTGATATTTTTTTTAAATTTTGTTTTTGTAGAATTAAACCTAATAATAATGGTTACCTTTTTTCTGAGAAAATAAACAAAAGTCATGCACATATGCCCTATTGCCAAGAAGAGTATAGGTAAGTAGACGCTTTTTGCGTTCAGGGTAGTTTTAGGGTGCGGAGGCGTTGTGTTTATCTGTGATTTCTATTGTATCCTGTTTAACGAACTTAATAATCGAATACTCTTACTAATAATTATGATATATTTAGTAGTTAGCATGCCGTTTAAGGCGTCTTTCTGCCGCCGCGGCGGAAGTGTCGGTGCCAAATAGTATTAAGGTTAAATATAGATATAGCCGGTAGATATTCCGGATGCCTATGTTGTACGTATACTGGTGTAGTGGCGGCTAACTAGTCTCACTCCATCTCCGATTAAAGCAGTGTGGAGCGATTTATGGCTAGGCAGCCGTGAGGGTCTGAGAGTCACATCGACTTAGCTAAAGCAAAAGGAATTCCGTTCTTAATTTCTGTTTATTTTTTTCCTAGCTCATATTTTATTTTGTACCTGCTTAAGTAATGAGTAAATGTTGCAACAATTTTTTGATTAGACAACAAACTGCCTTACCGAAAAACGTTACTTAACTTTAAGCATCAATTACGTGTCATTGAGAAGTTTCCAAAATATGTTAAGCAATGCTTAAAGTTAAGTAACGTTTTTCGGAAAGGCCGTAAGTGTTTTCGAGTTGAGTCGGTTTGGTTCCCAGCATGGCTGATACTGAGTTGTTCACTTGTTAACTAGACAATAAGCTGCGATACGCACACGGCGCGGGGCACACGTCACAATACATGTAGTCTGCGCATGACTTTGGTCCCCTAATACTGCATACGGTCCTCTGTTAATGACTACGGTCCACTGCTTCTGACTGCGGTTCCCTGCTTCGGACTGCGGTCCACTGCCGCAATTTGCGGTCTGAAGTGGTTGACTGCCATACATAGCAGCATGCCGCGATCGTGTGCCTCCGTGTACTTACAACGTGTCACTGCCAGCGCGTACTGTTATTGTACTTTTAGATGAAAATTTAATATAAAAATAGCATTCAAAAGTTAAAGCAATAAAGTGATATTTTTCTAGAAAGCGCATGTTTTATTTAATTCTTTCTTCGATGGCATCCTGGGAGTTTCACTTCACTCTCAATAGGTACAGTAAGCTTCATCGATAGGTAATATTTTATTAATGTTCAGTGTATCGAATAAACCTAGCTTGGGAATACTGATTCGCTCTACACTTTGTAGTCACATTATCATTTTATTGTCGCTACTTTTTTATACTAATAGATCTATATTTGACCACCATCTCGCTTCTTGGTAAGCGACGGTGCGACCGAGGATGGAGCACTTAGATCTAGAAGACCTCTATTCACTTAAGCCTTGAAAATTCTAAGTAGTTCTTAGAAAACAGAGAAGGGAGCAGGGAATTTCATTCCTGTGCAGTGCCTAACAAAAATATGGACTTAAAGCGCTGTGTACCGGAATATGGGCATTTTAATAAGAAATGGATGTACTTGTTTTGTCTTTATTAGAACCGGACAAGAGCGAGTTAGACTCGCCCACTGAGGGTTCCGTACAAACTAGTAGATAAAAGGGGGAAATTATATATTTTTTTCTATTTTCCTTCATAAATCGAAAAATATACCTCGTAAATATACCTGTTTTAGCTTGTGCTAATTAAGCTTTTTCATGTGATACCCCACATGATACGGTTAAAGCACTTTAAAATTTGAACCCTCCTTCCTTGCATAAAGACCCTATTTTTTGGGATTAAATTATAAATGTCCAGTTTTCGGATTTTTTTACTCTACTATAACACAATGCTTCTTGCCAAATTTCATAGTTCTAGGTCAACGGAAAGTACCCCATAGGTTTTAATTCCCTTGTGAGTGTCGAAATTTGCGTTTTACGACATATTCGGCTGTAACTTTTTTTACGAAAACTGAGAAATTTGATTTTTCTTTCTGCAGCAAGAGACTATGGATCTGTGTTTAAGATTTTAATTTCAACACAATACCTTCACGCGTCCCCGAGATACAGGTCTTGACACCCGGACGGACGGACAGACACACAGACAGACAGACGGACAACAAAGTGATCCTATAAGGGTTCCGTTTTTTCCTTTTGAAGTACGGAACCCTAAAAATGAAATATAATGTCTGATACAGTGTGATATTAATAGGTTTCCGATTTGGCTTTTCAAAAATTAGTCGAATGTTGTACCTATACCTAAGCAAATACTTATCGAATGTATGTACCTACGTATGTTGATCACTGATAGTGTACTGATATCATGTACGAGTACCTATTTGAGTAACCAGGACTCACGCAGCGTGACTCACTACAGCTCTGGGAAACGAGTGATAATTAACATAATTATATTCTGTTATATTCTACATATATTATATTCTGTTAATTCAATAACTACCTGATAACACAAAGCTTATTAGGCAGTTGACGAATAAACAATGATAACGAGCAATATGTTGGCATTTTTCGGACACTTCATACAACGTCGTTATATTCCGTGACACATACGCAATTGGAACTCTCTATAGAACGCACACACATGTATGCATGACGTTGAGGTCGTCGTCTGGCTGCCGCTCCCTTGGGATCTCAGTTGGGATCTGTATAGTACAATACTCTTTGGTTGGGATTAGAACACTCCAAGCAGCCAAGCACGTGTTAAAATAGATTAGGGATCATAATAAATATGATGTTTTGAATTATGATAATTGGATATTTTAATCATATAAATTTATGTTTAAAGTATAACATACTGATCCAGTAAACTTAAGGAAAACTGGGTTAATGGATCATCAAATCCACCACTAAATCCGCTATTACTTGTTTACTATTCGTCGGAAGCGGAGTGGTGTTATACTTATGGATTTATTTAGTTGTATAAACCATAAAAATTAATGTAGCCTATACGTAATTAGTTGTACAAATTTTATATATTAATTTCCTAATCAAGTAGATATTAAATTGATGTGTAATAAAGTAAATGCACATGTTAATAGTAGAATCAAATCCATATTGGTTGAAAAGAAATTAATAAAAAAACATTTCTTGTAAAATTGTTTGTCAATTCCAGTGCCATTGGTAGTTCTACAAATCCCAATACTAGGTACTACAATCCTTAAGCTATGTCTCGGTCAATATGTGTAGCTTGGCTCAGGAATCAGGAATCGTTGCTTGTGGCTATTGACTTTAACTTTATCCTAATTAATTCCTTGGGTCCATAGTACATCGCAAAGAAATACTGTATATACGGTACAAACAATCCATCGAACCGACAGCATGATCAACGCAGTCCAGCGTGACATCTTTCGAAGATAAATTTCTCCTCTTCGAAACAAAGCACGTCTAAAATTTAGACCGCCACTCGTGCACATTTTGCGATACCGAATTGCATTGATTGCCCATATCGCTCAGATTATCAGTTACCTATCACATAAAGGTCGCACCTAGGGAAATTTATAGACAATCTCAAGTGTTTCGTAGCGTTATTTATGCAATGTTTTTGGTAATCACTTATAGATCCTGTCATGTAAATAGAACGCTGCCGCAGCATTATTTTTACGTGACGGGATCTATAACTTTTATGACACTGGTAATGGTCATCATGACTATTGCCAGACAACAGACTGCCGAATCAACCAATCAAAACGGTTATTGAAGCCCAGAGTGACGAATGATAGTGGTCATGAAGACCATGTCCAGTCAGTCATACAAGTTAGCCGATCAGGCAGCAATTCGATAAAACGCGTCACAAAAAATATGCTCCATTCTATAGTTGTCAGTTGTCACATTCCTAGTATAAAACAAGCGTCACCTCCCCAAGCTGCGCTAGTTATCTGAGATAACAGCGGATAAGATAGTACGAGCGGCTGTGGACTCATTGTTGTGACCCAGCGTGGTACCAGCACGCGATAGCTTGTTCCTGACAGTGTAGTGTCCTACTGAACGTTGCACGTCAGCTGACGGGAGTTGATTATTGACGGCGCGGTGCTGCGACACGTTGCGTCGTGCTGCTGCAGTGCTGCGCTGTGTTGTGTTGTAGTGAAAGGTTCAGGATGCCGTGTTGCGTGCGCGTCGCACCCGCGCTGTTGCTGCACGTCAGCTTGCTGCTTGCCGTAAGACCACACTGTTAATAATACCTAATACATGTACCACGTGTTATATATTAGACTTGGTGTATGTTGAGTTCAGACAAAATACACACTTTTCTAGATTGCACCTTGCACTAATCCTTATACCACAGTTTATTTTGAGATATTCTAATATATTATGGTTTGTGTTATTATTGTTTTAGGCTATTTTCCGTGCTTTTCTCCCTCTTGTGATCCATATCAATATATACAAACAATATTATAGTAGATTGATACACAAGGGTTGAAACTTTCGACTCGAAGGAACCTATTTACACTATATAAATACGAGAAGGTCTTTCGTCCGAAGTAAACATTCTGATTTTCATTTCGAATATACGAATATACAAAAACAAAACTTGCATAAGTTAAAATAAATAAATTAAGTAGTTAAAAATGCATAAATTAGCTTATAAAAGGCACGGAACCCGCAGTCTGTGGAGATTAAATTTGTTAAATAAAATAAAAAACTTTAAAATCCATATCTGAATACGATGAAATAATTTTACACAAATCTGTGTTATTTAGGTATTTATAGTAAATTAGCACCCGAAAATCGCATTGCCGCTTTTCTTCGTGTTTCTTTTTATGTGACAATCTACCAGACAGTATTTTTTTATTAGATGTTTTTTTATTATATTTGACAGGTATTGTTTTCATCATAGATTAAGAATTTTTCGCTACGCATTTTCATCCCTCTGTTCAGGGGTAACTTCAAGCGTACTTTCCTAGTATGAGAAATGAAAAATTAGATACTGCCTAGTTGATTGCACAGCATCCTTTGTTATTCTAATTATACAGCTGCTTCCTGAAATAAAATAAGTCGTGATCTACGTATTAGAAGAAATCTATGCATAATATTGGTGAAATTTTTCAAGCTTCTTTTTAGGTTCATGCAAAAATACTGGCGGAAGTCTATATCTTCCGCTCAGGTATTCAACTACTTATTCTGAATTCTTTTATGACATGTTCATTGTATATTTGTTCACAAAGTCAGCCTGTTAGGCCAGTCTGGAAAGTTGGTACTGGAACTTTCTGATGAACCAGATGCGTCGAGTTCATTTTTAGGGTTCCGTAGTAAACAAGGAACCTTTATATGTACGTCTGTCTGTCCGTCGGTCCATCCGTAAATAAAAATGTAAATATATGAATCTGAAAGTAAATGTAAGTATTCTTCATGAAAAATTTCGGTGGTATTATGGCGCCTTAATGGACGCTCCCTTATGTATCTATATATATATGCGGTGACGAGGTTCTGAATATCTTATGATGGACCCGATTGGAGCCCAAAAATGAACATGAGAAAACCCAAATGGACAATGGACCCGTTGTATTCGGAATTTCGGAATGATTTTTAGTCATCGTGAGCAATTTTTAGTAAAAACTTATAAAGAAAGGTTTTAAAGAAGCTTTTAAAGAAAGGTTTTAAAGAAGATAATCGTTATGGTTGCGTGTACGTGTAGATGGTGAGCGGCGGCGGCCTGGTGACGGCGGCGCGGCTCAAGTGGGATCCGACGACGTACATCGCGATCCGCGAGCTGTTCCCGACGGAGTACTACGCAGCTTGTGGCGCGCTCACGACCATTTGCTTCACGCTGCTTGTGCTCACGCACGTCGCCGCGCTTGCGTTGTCGCTGCCCGCGCGCGCTTACACCGCGCGACGTGTTCTACTCTTCATGGTACTTTCTACAATCTTACTTTGTAATGGTACCTAAGCGGGAATTACATTACGAAATTAGTGTCATGAAATTAAAATTGTTTCACGATAGTAGTTTCGATATACCTATGCGAAAGTAATTTCGTGAAATAATTAATGTCGTGAAATTCACAGTATCGCAGTAACCATGGCCTCATCAGCATCAAAGCTATATTTTTCTGTATTCAATGTAGCTAAAGAGATGCTTCTTTATAAACTTAAAAAAAGAGTATCAAGAAAAAAAAGACGGTGGTGGATTCGAGAATGTGTAACGAAGAAAGCATTTGGGTGCTTTTATAAAAACTATTTTCGAATGAGTGTAGATAATTTTAATTTTTTATCTGTACTCCATCGTTGGTTTGCCATTTTCAACGCTTGAAGCGCGCGCGATGATAAAAATATACACGTCCACACAACACAGGCGCTTTCGCGACACTAGTTTCACGTCGCATCTACACTATGAAATTAGTTGCATGAATTTTACCAAAAAATCGCGCAGGGCACGAAACTAATTTGCATTCATGAAATTAATGCATGCATTACGAAAATATTAAATTACACGTGAAACTGTTGGTAAAACTAATGTGACGAAATTAATTTCATACCACTAATTTCGTAATGTAATTCCCGCTTTACTACAAACTTACTTTGTAACTTCATTCTACACAAGTACCTTGTGTGGTATAAAGCCTCGCCAAAGAGAAGATAGTGGGAAATGGGATTAACGGAGTTAGACAATTCTAAATTCGCGAACGCCAGTTGAATAGAAAAGTTATATACTTAGTAGATAGGTACATCCTAATCCTAACGAATATTTTATAAGCAAAAGTAACTCTGTCTGTCGTCTGTCTGTCTGTAAACTCTTCACGACTAAATGGCTGAACCAGTCATTAGTTCATAATTATGAAATTTAGCACATACATTCTTTAGGACATGAAGAAAGACATAGGTTATATTTTATCATCATCACCGTTTTCATCACAACGAGAGCCCAACTAGTACAACCATGAGTATAAGTAAGTGTAACCAAAAGTGTAAGTAAGTAGTAGGTATATGTTATATAGGTATACTCGTAGTATTATATATGGGATTGACACTAGATAACGAAATGTCACGTGACGGCTCAGTTTCTTAACATTTCGAAGAGTAAGCGTTTGTAACAAGTATAAGTTTAAAAAACTCAAAAATTCCCGATAAAAAATGGCTGAACCGATTTTGATGCAACTATTTCTAACGCGTTCGATGATATTCTATTTTAGAAACAAAACTAGATCAAAATCAGTCTATCCGTTTGAGGGCTACGACGCCACAGCAGGCACACAGATACATACGTCAAACTGATAAAACAACTCTCTTTGGATCGGGGGTTCAAAATAGAAATGTTTGCCACCTTGTCTAACCCTTCTGGTTTGCCAACAAGAAACACTTTTTTTGGCGGTTTAAAGATACCCTATTAATGTCTATAGGTGTAGTAATTCAACAATTTAGTGGTACGTTTTAGTTGGTATGCTCGGACCGGTCTTTTTGCTCCCCCGATAACAACTTGTTCGCTATTAGCTGCTGTACCTGTACCATCCATTCCGAAAGTAGATTGCTTATCACGCAAGGCCACAGTGCTCTATAGACGTGTTTTTTTTTAAATATAGATATTTATTCAAGAAAAAAAAGTTTCAATTTATTGTTTTAAAAAAAAAACCTAGTAACGGTTTATATTATAGTTATTTTTCAGATTTATGGAATGCTACTAAATGCAATGAGATTTTTATCAATAGAGAGGTTATTTTTATTGAATATGAAGTAAAAGCATGACAAATCCCAGTTCTCAGGACTTTCGAGCATAAGACCTTCCTTTCCTTTAGGCCATTTAGTATCTTGGCCTTGTATATCTTGGTGTCGCATTTTTCTAAACACACAAGATGGCTTGTGAACAGTTACAAGTCACGACACGCGTCTAACAGCGTTCCCCAATGTGTCGCGACTGAAGACGAGTCGGGCGATTACCTTACTTGGGGCTTGCCACGCAAAACCGAGGAAAACCTATCTACGTATAATACATTATTGATTAAATGTGTTTAGAACTGAAGCATAAAAAAAAGTAATAATCAATTAATTCCTTTGTCTTTTGGTTCAATTAGCATACTAATGTTTTGCCCTCAGAAATGGTACACATTAACTTGTTAACGTGCTTAAATTGCAACTATGTATGTATATAGTCCTCCTCATCGATTTCGATGATAGCAACCCCGGGCTATGGTTTCCAAGCATGGGCCCTGATGTGCCTCGCTAGGTCAAACTTGGTCTTAAAAACTATCGCAAATGCTGCAGTACCTAGTTGACCCGAATTGTACATTTATACTTGGGTCTTGGGTCTGACTTTTCGAACTTGCCGTTTGTGGTCCAGGTTTTCGCGGTTTTTAATCACAAGTACTATGTTCACATGACAGCACGCCACGATAATGGCTACGCTAGTGGTCGGACAGGTGACATGGGCGTGGTGGACGGGTGCGCGTATTGCTGCATGGATGGATGGTGCGCAAGCTGCGCAGGTGGCCCAGGTGCTGGAGGTGCGCGAACATCTCGAGCCGCTGCTGCAGTTCCTCTCCACCTGGCACCCGCTACCCGGTAGAATACAGGAACTCATACAGGTAAGCCAACATTTCCACACTTTACGCTTTGGTCGGGTTCACATAGGCGCAGCTATCTGGCTTATTTAGTACGGCATTTAAGGTTGCAAGCTAAATGATTTATCATATTATTGTTTAATTTGAGATCATAGCATTGTTATGTCATGTGATCTTTCAGGAGGCGGAGGCAGATGCACCGCGCAACCTATATGTAGGATGCGCGGCGCTGATTCTGGTGGGGTTACTGCAGCCAGCCGCCGTGCTGTTGGCGCTGCTGTCTGCTGTCCGCTCCCGACCGCTATCGACTGCGAACCGCAATTATGCACACTCAGAAACAAGGTATATGATATCGAATAATACTTTTTAGAGGAGTTAAAATTACCTAAATCTCATATTGATCTGAGATTCAAGTAGTTTTATTTCCTACTACTTTTATGCTAGACGGTTATTCTTATTATACTTCCATCCAAACTTTATTCGGATCACGTTAATGTTGTTTCCTATACACCCAAGGTTGCCTGGAAGAAATAGCTCTATGCGATAAGGTCGCCGTTGTATTTTAAACTCCGATTATTATCTATATTTAAGTTACTCTGTATGGATGTACAATAAAGTTATTCTATTCTATTAATTCTACACGGTTTCTTATCAGGAGTCACTCGCCTAATTTTATTATGCTCAACGGAGCAGCAATTATTGCAATGTGATTTTACTTTTGTATCTCACTTACACTTACAGAATCTGATGTTAAATTAACAAATCTAAATGTAAAATACATTAGTTACGACAAAAAAAATCAGATAAGGTACTAAGACTAACCGACTAGCATGAAAACGCTTGACTGTCTAACTTCTTCGCCAAAGTTCAAGTTTACAGCGGATGCTATTAATCTTGCCGTTTCACTAACCACTGCTTAACAATGTAAACTAACATTGTATATATGTATATATAGATATGTGGAGCGGGATACCGAGTGTGGCTCCGGAATAGGCAGCCCGCGTATTCTGGAATCACACAACACGACGGAATTTGGTAATCGTATTCCTACTGCTAGCTGTGGAATGCTTTCGCTAGTAGCGTTTAGACATTATAGAATAACCCGTCCAATTTTGATGGTTTATGTTCTTATAATTAAATTACTCAAATAATAGTGTAATGCTGTTTTGAAGCTTACATATTCCTAGTCTTTTTATGGTTTATAATAACTTTTTTTTATGTTAAAACAATATATTTAAGTTATACTAGTCTAAGCTAAGCACATTGTATATGCTTCGAAATCGAATAAGTTACAGCTACCACTTTTAGGAATAAATTAGCTTAGAGATCTTGACCGCTTAGTTTTTTTTTATGGTTAGTAAAAATATTTTAAAATTGTACCTAGAATAGATAAATCGTATGATACCGCAGTCCGTGCAAGTAATGGTAAATAAAGTGGTAGGGATTATCTAGTTTTGACAGAAAATTGAAATCCGGTATAAAATACAAAAAGAATCATCAAGTTGGCGAAGTAATCGCGTTACAAACATACAGTCGAATTAAGAACCTCCGTTTTTGGAAGTTGGTTAAAAATTAAATAATGCTTGTAATAAGTCATTCAAATCTAGGATTTTAGCGGATCCTAACTCTGACGCAGCTAAAGAGTTGTTTGACTGTGTAAGTCATCTTAAGTGATCAATAGTTTAAGAATATATAATGGGACTGACATGTTTATATAATAAAAGTCCCAAAAATAAACATGAATTAAAAAAAAAAGTCATTCAGGTCGCATTTAGTACCTGTATCGTTTATGATTCATAAATCAAGCTAGTGGTGTTATAGAGCATACTGTATGTGTTGCAGTTACACCAGTTTTGACAACGAGAAGGCACCGCTCAGGACCGCTTACAAGAACGGAAAACTAGTCATAGTGTGACGAGTACTTGTCTGATCTGAGGGTGCTGCATTCCTGGCCATGGTCGTCGCGTTCTTACATCAGACCCCGAATCGTCGCAGATGATAATGGTAGCTAGTGCAAGTAATAGCTAAGGTTATAGTTTAAAGCATCACTTCTCATGCGTTGTTTCTGAAGCCGTTTTCCCAGCGATGGTTCTGACTGGCCAAATTCAATATAAATTTGCTTTTTTCTCAAATAAAAAAAAAGGTCAATTATCTATACAACGACACTCCTCACAATAATAGATGAGAAAAATACTTAATGTTTTCTAAGATTTTCGCCATTGTTATTCATGGAAATGAAACAAATTATAACGGATTATTATCGGACGGATGCTGCAAAGTGTTCGTAATGTTAGGTAAAAAAATTATGATAAATTTTCGCGATAAATCCGTTAAAATTTGTTTCATTTCAATAAAATATCTTGCCCACTTTACGTTGAAAAGAATTTATTTTACTATTTTGTAGGCTTGATTAATAGGACACTTACTCATATCAAATAAACCGCGGCCAGAGAGTTTACATTTTAATAATTACGCTAGTTATAAGACGAAATCAGCATTTATTAGTTATACTGAACATTGTATATAGAAAATAAAAATGAAATTAGGTCATAATAAGTGTTTATCCATACAGGGATAAAAATGAAATTAGGTCATAATAAGTGTTTATCCATACAGGGTTATCACGATAACCTGAACTGTGCTAGGTCGAAAGCAATTCACAGAACTCATTACGAATAACTGTCAAAAATAACTTTTACTATGGACATTGGGCACGACCTAATTTTTTGTAAAAATGATTAGTTATTCCATAGAAACAGGTGTGTGACTTCAACCAATTTATATGGAATAGAATTTTTCACGAATTTTAAGTTGTGCCCATAGTAAAAGTTGTTTATAATGAGGAGTTCAGTGACCCCCTATCAGATTAATAGAGGGTGCCGTAATAACCTTGTATGTTATTTAAGTGACAAAAAAATAATAAATATTACATCTATATATGTAATATTGTAATGGCATAGATTAAAGATATAGAGATATCTATAATGTCCAAATTATAAACTGGTCATATAAGAAAATTGTAAAATTTTAAAAAATGTATTTAGGTAAGGATTAACCACTTATGTAAGTACTTAATTAAGTATTTATAAATTAAGTGTGTATGTATGTTTAATATGTGTGCATAATACGTTAAGGTAAAAATATAGGGAAGTTCGTTACGAGTAAATTTACGTATGTATGGTCATTTTACCAACTAATAAGTCATCTGGTATTGTGTAATAATGGAATTTTGATATGCGTACAATTGTTTATTAAATAAAATAACAGAAAATTTGTTCAACATTTATTAATAATTTAATATACATTAAATTTGAAATTGAAATAGTTATGTGCTGTCCCCGGGAGCACGAGTGCCGCCGGCGGTGCCCACACAGGAGCCCCGGGCCAGCGCGCGCGCTCCCGGTCACACTGCTGTGCAAAAATATATTAACTGGTGCCTCCCTCCGTCTCTCTATACAGTACACGTACTCACATGTATACATATAGCTATTATATAGAATATCTACTGCATATATCAACGTAATTATATAATCTACAAGTTTTCAACATAGTTGACGCCGGCGCTACGAGTGGTCGCGTCGCGAGCTCTACCTCTTCATCAGAACATTCCATAGAGCTAATAATCTCATCTCTAGCCCTTCATCCAACGCTCTTCAATACGAGAAGGAGTTTCCCAAAATACTTCATTGTTATATCTATCGGACTAGGGATTAGACGCAATTTACTTCTGATGGAGAGTTATTTGCGCTCTCGTTTCAGCATAACATAAATATAAAATATTTTATTAATATATTGTACAATACTGAATTTATATTTATACATATAGGTACTTATCACGTTATTTATAGACATTTTAAGCGGTGATTCCACTTGCCTAATAGTAAATGAATCACACAATGATATGAAATAGCTTTTCGTTACAGTCACATTATAACATCCTCGCGCACAGACGCCGGAACCTTCGAAGCCGAATGCAGTTGACTTTAATCGATTGTAGTCGAATGTAGATGACCCGCAGTTAACTTTAGTTGACCGCAGTCAACTGCAGCTGAATTTAGATGACGCAGTTGACTGCAAGTGACTTTAGCCATTGCAGTTGACTGCAATATCGCTGCGCGTACGAATCGGTGCGCGTACTACACACTTTACGTTCTTACTCTCTTTCTCACTCTCGTTGTTACTCTCTCTCACTCTTTCACTTACACACACTGAGTAAGCAGCAGCTTTCAACAAATTCACTGCCCGCAAAATAATTTGTAAATGTTAGCGGAACAACAATGTAGCTAAGTAGGTAGGTAGCAATGTAGTAGTTTGACGATATCCATGAACATATTACTGTCAAAGGCAACATCTATTAATGGATTATTTTTCTATTGATTAGATATTAGCGGCATATAAATTGAATGTCAATGGTCAGCGAATTACACATCTCATTGGTAATGGGGTGTGAGGTGCAGGTTGATTTAAAAACGACATGGGTGACTTATACATGTTACTTATACTTAAGTAGGTACTTTCTTATATTTAGGTATCTGCGCTAATACACCCCTGTCAGCATCCATCTTTTGAGCCGCTACAAGTAGATATGTAAACTTTATAGGACTTGACATTTGTTTTACAGAAACATAATGCATGACTGCGATCGGAGAATGTACCTACTCTGTAGATACAACAAACAACAACAACATACATACATTTAACACACACAGCACAATCATCCGGCAACAAAGACAAACAATTAACTCATTTTTAACGACACAATTATTCAGTAAACATTAAACATAGTTTATACATCAACAATTAATATTTTGAAATACCTGCCTAGGTTAATAGCTACGGACACAGATTATTCTAGTAATTGTACGAGATCTTTAGGTATGGTTGTGATATTTTTTAGGGTTCCGTACCCAAAGGGTAAAAACGGGACTCCGCTGTCTGTTCGTCGGTCCGTCCGTCCGTCCTGTCACCAGGTCCTGTCGTCCTGTCTGCCTTATCTCATGAACCGTGATAGTTAGACAGTTGATATTTTCACAGATGATGTATTTCTGTTGCCGCTATTACAACAAATACTAAAAAACAGAATAAAATAAATATTTAAGGGGCTCCCATACAACAAATGTGATTTTTTTGCCGTTTTTATATATCATCATCATCATCATCTCAGCCATAAGAAGTCCACTGTTGGACATAGGCCTCCCCCATGGATTTCCAAAAAGACCGATTGGAAGCGGCTTGCATCCAGCGTCTTCCCGCCACTTGTATAAGGTCATCTGTCCATCTCGTGGCTGGTCTTCCTACGTCTTTCTACGTGGTCTTTTGCCGGTACGTGGTCTTCACTCGACAACCTTTCGGCCCCATCGGTCATCAGTTCTACGTGCTATGTGCCCTGCCCACTGCCACTTCTACTTGCTAATCCGCTGTGCTATATCGGTGACTTTTGTACGTCTACGTATCTCTTCATTTCTGATTCGATCTCGTAGAGAGACTCCGAGCATAGCCCTCTCCATAGCTCGTTGCGTGACCTTGAGCTTCCTTATAAGGCCCATAGTTAGGGTTTTTATATATAATGGTACGGAACCCTTCGTGCACGAGTCCGACTCGCACTTGGCCGGTTTTTATTTTACAGATTATTTTTGCGATGGTGCTAGTGTAGGTTATTGCACTGTGATCATGACTCAACATGACACAACATGCCTTCTGCATGCGTCTCGCTTGCCCTATATATTAGTATAAATTAAAGATACAACGACGAGAATGATGTATCATTATAGAAAAGTATATTAATATCACTCTCGTCGCAAGTCGTAGGGGGTAAGTTAATATTATGGAGGATGAGAAAAATATGAATTGTACCTTGGCGACGCCCTTGACTCGGACATAACGCAAAAACTAACTCATTGATGAACAGTCTATTGGCTAAAATTACCAAAATTGCAATAGTGAATTAGTTAGCTAGATTCACAGGCATCTACTACTGTAACAGTTGGCGCTGTAAATTTAGGCATTTTTCGTCCAATCCATCCATCGTCTTGGAAAAAATCTGATAATCCTAAAACAGTACAACAAACTATAAAGCTAAGGTCATTCGAATTATAAAAACAGTGTTTACCACTCCTTTTGGGAGCTTTGTAAAAGCTTAGCGCTATGCCATACTCGTTTATATATATACTATTAACATTTTTATGAATACAAAGAAATACTATGGAAATTAACGTTGTTTTCACACATTTTTAAATAAAAACTACGGGTCGGGTACGGGTCAAGGCGCGTCACCGACCGAGAGTGATGTGTGTGCTGCTCCTTTGTTAAAGACCGCCGAATGCGGTTGAAACTATAGTCGGATATTTCGGCTCAAAACAGACGTGAGTGACCCGTAGTTTTTATTTAAAAACAAAGAAATACCTATAACATCCCTCTTTCTGTGTCGGAGTTAAAAAAAATATAGTCTATTTATCTATCTACTTACAAATAAAAATACTTAACATTATGAGGTGTATATTTAGCTATAACATGTAAATAAATGACTAAATGTTGTAAAAATAACTTGCATAATGCACAATTAACCTTTTAATAATATAAGTAGTTCTTATGACCTAACACTACCACAGTGAAGGAATTAGTAACGCCTGAAATACTCGTACAACACCCTGTTTATATCAATTGTTTACTTAAATCAACATCACACAGTCCTAAGTAGCTAAAAGCAACAACGGGATAGTAGAGCCACATAGTGATAGTACCTATTAAAACTGGTAGAGCCGGGATCTGTCGGTCCGCGTCGAGTGTGGTCACGCGGTGCGATACGCCGTGTGTCGTAACACGGGTGTCTGCGCCGTGTCGTGGAGGCGCGCCGTTTACCTGTCCGCCAGGAAGGGGTTCTGTGGACGTGGCGCTGGCGCCGGCTGTCCTGGCACTCCCAGGCTCTCCGCACCCGCATAACTCTGCAATAAAAAAGGTCACGTGAGTCGTGCAGGCGGTGCGATGGCACACAGTGAGGAGTGTGTATTATGAGAATAGTTACCGTGGCAGTGGCGCCATACTGGTCGTGGTGGGCGAGGTCGGCGAGCCGCGTAGAGGAGAGCGCGCGTGGCAGCGGATTGGAGGGCACGCCGTGAGGCGCCAGCACGCCCGCCTCGGCAACGGCGCGCGCTTCCTCATCCGCCGCCGCTCCCTCGGCGCCTGGCAGTACACCCGCGCCACCGTCACGGAAGTTGATGAACGCGAAAACGGCGAGCACCACACCGCATAGCAGTCCGTAGCCGGCAAAAGTACGTGTGGTGCCCCAGCGCGCGACCGCTATGCCACCGAGCACCGCACCGCAGCCTCGTCCCAGCCCGTGGTGCAGTCCTTGTAGCACGCCCTGCGCCGAGGAGCGCAGCCCGGGTGGTGCACCGTGGGCGATGTACGAGCAACACGCAGCCCACACGGCCGCGTGCGTCACGCCCTGCACGAACTCAAACGGTAGCACCCACCACGGCCGCGACAGGTATGAGATATACAGGAACCGTAGCACGTTGCCGGCCAGTCCCAGGCACAGGACCTGCACACAACGCGAACCGTGAGCCACAAATATTATTTTTACTGCGCCTTAAATCATTTCACCTTGCTCACCTTTACGTGGCCCATCTGCGTAATCAACTTGAAGCTGAAGAAGTATGCGAATATTTCGGAGATGTGGTTGATGACGGACGCCACCCCGAATAATGTTGGTGAACCGCCGATGTCCTGTGGACACACCGTTTTTTATTCTGGTGAAAAAGTGGTTATTGATTTCCTTTGCAAAAAAAAAAACTCCCACTTTATTTATTAGAGGTCAAATTGCTGATTTTATATATTTACTTTTTATTAAAGATAAAATTGATTGCCAAAATTTCTATTTGAACCCCCTTTAAATTCATCCGATTTTACTCTATTATCTTTACTCCCACTGTTGCTACGAAGTCAAATAAATAAATAAATAAAGTACAGACAGAATTCATTCATATGGCGAGCGAGTGATCAATTTAATAAACTGTGCATGTGCGCAGATTTGGATCTATTCAATACGAGTGTAAACTTAGCTAGGCAGCGGTTGAGCAATAACTACTTCAAAGTTAGATTTTTAATGTAACACTGTTTATGTTTGTTTCCTTTATCGTAAAGATAAAGATAATTTATTTGCATACGCTTAATTTTTTATTGTTTTCGTTTTATTTCTCCCTTTTCAGTTAATTAGATTGTTTTGAAGTCGATTCAATTTTTTTTAATCACTTTTATTATATCTGTGATCTATCTGTTATTTAAGCTGTTGATTTTGACCTTTACCTGTTGGCGATTGCAATTTCCCAACTCGATCGATGCTGTATTATCACGATATAGAAATTATATGTGCATCTAAGAACTTTCGGACGTGGCATTGTGTTTTCTAAAAGCAATTGATACCTCCATTGCTTATAATAAAAGTTGCTATTTCGCTTCGGTGAATATATCTAAGTATTTAGAGTCATTTGTGCTGACCTGCAGATGCCAGAAGAGGAAGGTGAAGATGAGTCCGATACCGAATCCCATAAACCAGGCGACGAAGAGAAATGAGGCCGCCTTAACGTTTTGGAACTGGCGCAGCACCGTAACCCACTCGGGCATCTCACGCGTAGTCTGCGCAAATACCTGTGACACAATAAAGAAGAAAATTGAGCTTTATGAGAGACTGGGAAGAAAGAGAGGATTCAATGACAATAGACAAGGTTTTTATTGTAACAAAAACTTTAAAATATTTACATGATTTAAATTTAAGTACCTAAACTAAGTTTTTGCCACCAGCCGTCTCCAGCTCAGCATGGTGCCGGTTGTTGCCTACCGGCGCTGGTCTTCCGCTGGATCCGGCAGGTGACGTCACGCACTGCACAGTGCGTGTGTATTGCAGTGTGCATCTTATCTTATCTTATCTTTTCATCTTTTAATAAATAAATATATAGGTACATACATATATATATATATACATTAACAAGTAACAAATACAACTATTACAGGTATAATTTTATTTTTCATAAATATACTTATATACGTAAATTAATAACAATATGTAACACTAACTATATAATAATAAAAAAAAAACTACTATATATAATAGACTAAAAACTAAAACTAATCTAATAAAACACTAGATACTAGTAGGCATTGTGCCCAAAATGCTGTCTGCTGATGCTGAGAACGAGTTGCGTCGACCAGTCGCAGAGCAAGTTCTTTATAATTTTTTTTGCACCATATCCCCACTGACCCAGTGTTTAGACGCCAAAAGGCTCAAATATATAACCACTGTCAAGGGTGGGTACATACAGTATTTGCGCCTTTAGAGGCCCTCCGCACATTACAAATATAAATATTGCCTACAATATGGGAAATATCAATAGTGCAGGTACAGGTATGTATTGGCAGACGAATATTGATCCAGCACTTTGACGCTGCTGCGTCAAACTCTATCGGAAACTGCCTCTAAAAGAGGCTAATTGTTACGTCCCGTGAGAAGCTGCGTCGTGCACTGGCGAGGAATTCTGCTACTTGTCTTCCATGAGTCCATGACAACTTGTCATATAAATAAAGAAGAGAACGATAATGAGAAGTGCTTACCTTGGCGTGTTCGAGCGGTGCTCGCGGCTGCTGTGGTAACGGTGCGCTCGTGTCTAACCCGGGCAGCTGCAGCTGTTCAGCCAGCTGTTGCTGCAGTTTCTCCTCGTGCGTAGGTTCCGTAAGCACCGGTGGCGCCGTCTGCTCCACCTCCACGAACTCGTATTTAAACCGGATCTGTGGAGACATACACCGGTCGTGATTTGCACATAGGAAATTAGGGTAAAATTGACATTCCGTGGAGGATCACCTGTGTGGCGGTGATGAGCGCTGCGCCCATCAGGACGGAAAAGGTCGCAAAGCAGATGGTGTAGTTCTTCTCGTAGCGTTGGGGCCCGCCGCATGGATGTGTACTGAATGCTGTGCTGTGGTCAAGAGCGATGCCCACGAAGAACATGGCCAGTCCCCATCCGAGGGAGCCAAACATGCGCTGATGTCCGTACCTATATCACACGAGATGTTAGGCATAATGAATGAGGAAAAAAATTTTTTTAGAGGATTTCGACAGTTACCTGTCGGCGTCCTCTCCGAGCAGTGTGATGACAGCGGAGTCTGCGAGTGTGATGGCGGGTGCACTGAAAAACTCTCCGATGACCACCAATAGCAGCAGCAGGAAAAAGGTCTTCTGGATATCGGGAGTACGATACACGATGAAGGAGTGCAGTGGCGTCACCCAATCGGAGTTGGCACGCGCATCGTAGTTGAGTGCGTCACTGACTGGCAAGGGTGAGCCGGCTCGGCCCGCGGCTGGACCGTGGAAGGAGCGTGGCACCGGGCCCCAGTCCTCGTCGTAGCGCGGATCCGTGAGGTTGTAGGCAGTGGAGTTGACCGGTGTGACACAGGATACCGCGCCTGGCTGCACCCAGCTCAGCGGTAGGGTGAACACGATCCACGCGCCTAGCGATGCCAGCAGCAGTGTGCGACCCTAATGACACGAGATCTAATGAGAGCAGCCCGGGCCCAGTAGAATCTCATCTATTCTTTGTAGCCACTCAAAACCAATCTCAGGACACAGCCTTTTCTTTGGTGGTACAGGTGATAATTTAAATGTTGAAAAAATTGCTTCAGAATAAATCAACTGAACAACTGAAGCATATTTTTCAACTATTCAGTCTCGTTATTGTAGCAAAGTTTTGAATTGCTCTGTAAACAAGTATAAGTTTAGAAAACTCAAAAACCTCTGAAAATCAAAAACGGCTCAACTGATTTTGATGAAACATAGCTAAGAACACTCTCGGTGAAATCCTCATTCAAACAAAAAAAAACTAAATCAAAATCAGTCCATCTGTTTGAGAGCTACGATGCCACAGACAGACACACAGATATACAGATACACAATACACATGTCAAACTTATAACATCCCACTTTTTGGATCGGGAATTGAAAAAGAAAAAACTCTTTGAGCAGGGTGCCAGTGACTATTATACAAAGGTATATTCTAGTTTTATATGGTCAACATTTCACAACATTAAGATGTGAAATGATGTTAATTATGTTAAGTGACGGTGTGACACCTAGCCTGGCATAGAAACATACCTTCTGCCAGCGGTCGGCGAGGCCACCCCAGAAAGGAGCGGAGAGGAACTCTACGAAGGGCCTTGTACCGATAAGCAGGCCACACTGGCCCGCATTCATCCCCATCTGCTTGAAGTAGACGCCCATCAGAGGAAAAAGGGAGCCGAACGCCGAGTAGAAGAAGAAGTAGAATGTCTTGACAGTGAGCAACTCGGGGTCGACCGCGCCCGCACCGCACATCAGCTCCAGCACGTCACTGCGCCCGCGCACCTTATGCGTCGCATCACGCGGCGCCGGATATCTGACACACATGACACGTGCTTTACAATACAACGTGCTTGCTACTTATCGTCCTTATATGTGCAAATCTTTTTAAGGTCTCTGAATGTAAGCAAGAGATGCACGAGCGTATGATTCATGGCGAACAAACCCATTTCTAACACACGGTGATGAAGCTAGCACTAACAGCCATCCACATAACGGCTACAGCTCCCCGTAGTATTTTACATTCCTGATGTACCTACAATATGCGTACTGCTCAGTCATTTCCGCTAAGTTTTGAGACCTCAAAAATATTTCTGCGTAGGTACTTGACGTACTTGGCAACAACGCTTGTATGATACGAAAAGTAAACTTGATCGACCGGCTAGTTGTGAGTTTTATCGGTAATGACAAACTAAAACTGTAGGATAAGATCTAGAGCATTGTCGTAAAGTAGCATATTATCTGCCTATATTCCTTCGGATTCAATTCGGGAAGTATGTATCTATAAGAGCTTCACCACCTTAATTCACCACCCTCATTCCATTACAAGACAAACAGAAAGTCACATTATTAGCCATTTCTCATTGACATATAAAAAATCCGAACTCAACCCACCTTACGCCATATACGCCTTAATTATGTACCTAATATTATTTTATTATGGTGTCAATAAAGTGTTTTTGTATTGTATTGTATTGTAACTCAACGATTTCGATTCACATTTTTGATTCGTACGGCACACGAGTAGCCGACTCTTTCGTTTTCTGAGAACTATAATTTGGAATTTTCGAGGCTAGCTAGAATTAATAGATATTTCCTAGTTCTACGAGCTCCGTTCTTGGCACTGTCGCTTAACATCAAGCGAGTTGCTGGTCAAACGTACTTATTCGTTGATCTGTTTGGTATAAGTAGTGCATTATTAACACTTCAGTTTAATAGTTAGATTAAACTGAAATGTTAATAATGCACTACTTGAGTATTGTATTTTTCTTTATTGGCGTAAGTAAAGCATACGATGCAAATTGTATAAAATGAATATTAATAGAATACTACAGTTGAAACAGATACAAAGTATGTCGTAAGTCTGTTTATCCCAGTCCATGTTGTGTAACACAGCCTTGTTATCATAGATTATTACTTCAAGCCTGTGACGTAATGTGCGACATAATGTAATACAATTTAGGTATCACCACCGTAGCAAATCACGACTTGAAGTCCGTTATGACGTCAAGCTTGTCTCGTGTACATCCACGCTCGATTCCTCGTGCTTGGAACAAAAGCAACATTCGGCGCGCAGCGGCGGCACTATAGAGCAACTCTATCACGCATGCGTCTTCACCTTCATCATATTTATATCTACACTCAACAAATGTAATAACAAATATTCTGTATCCAGGATGTTTTTGAAGCCATGGGTTCAAAGCTGTTAGCACTGAGTTAAAATTTCACTAAGGGCGGTGGCACCGAGGCTCCGTGGTCGCGACCAGTTCTTACGTTGGTTATCGACCGTTCTCTCAGACAAATATTATTCTATCTTTTCTACTAATCTCTCCCGGAAGCTTAGCCCGGGATTAAATTACTTCTGACGGTCGCGGGAGAATTTACAACTAAAATCTAATTTTGACTTTAGGAAAACAACATAAATGTCGACTTTATGCAACGAAATCAAGTCAAAACTGATTAAACGTCAGGTATCTCAATCAAGGGTGAGGAAACTCACCGTTGATTGGATTCACGCTTTATACTTAGTCTTAGGGCTAGGGAGTCGTTAGGCTTAGGGACTAATACTTGCATAGATTGAATAGTCTGTGCAAACACACATATTTTCTTTAACGAGTATATCGAGAGTTGTTAGCAGGAGTGTGATTGGGTATGTACTCTCTACCTATCTATCATGGAATGTTACGAATTAGATATGAACTGTGTGGGTGCGAATATTGTGTTGAGAGGGGCACGCGCAGTCCAGAGGCGCGTCATTATCTGGTGCAGACGGTGAGGAAGTGTACCTTGAGGTGTCCACTTCGCCGTGCTCGTCGGGGCGGACGAGGGGGCGCACGGCGGCGGCGGGGGGCGCGGGGGGCGCAGGCTGTGGCGGCGGCTCCATGGCGCGGCCGGGGGCGAACTGCCGCGCCGCCTGGCAGCACGGCGCAGCCCGCGCATTGTCGATACCGCCCGCCCCGGGATACTGCGCGCGCACAACACCGAAAATACTGTTCGGTTATAAGAGGGTTACTATAAGTGCAAAAGATTAGAAGACCATGAGAATTTCCCATCATTCGAGGGAAATTTTTGATGGAAATGTCGTTTAAGAGGTTGTTCAGATATGAGGTTGAAAGTCTTAGTTTACGTTAGAACTACTAAAATAACAAAGTACAAACATATCGTGTACGAACTGAACATGAAAAAAAAAGTTCTCGTGAAGTCCTTTTAGTTTATTAAATTTATATATGTGTAACGTGGTTACTTTTAAAAGCAACTAAATTAAACAAAATTCTTACAATAATTGCACGAGACATTCGTTCGGTTTTTGAGTTTAGTTGTTTTAATACATTTAACTAGCATTACATACAACACACTTACATTTAAGTAGTGCCTTCAGAATTGACCACGCGTTCACATGTAGGTATACGTTGCATCCTGAAGAATACCTATGCCGTATTACAATATGACATGATGCATGGGTTACAGAATATGGTTGTTATCTAACACCACGGTCTCGTTTCCCGCCAACCGATACAAGGGATCTATATATTTTAACTGTTTTCACGCGTGAAGCTAATAATATTTGCACTCAGCTACATATATTCTTGATGCGTACTGCACAGGAATGAAATTCTTTGCTGCCATCTCTGTTTCCTGAGACCTAGAATCTTGGAATTTTCAAAGCTAGAGTAAATAGATATTGATTGACGAGATTGAGAAGCTCCATCCTCGGCCACAGCCTCGCTTAACATCAAGCGAGTTGGTGGTCAATTGTAGATCTATCTTGTATTTAAAAAAAAACTTTCTTGTGACAATATGGATTATTGTTATGGATACACTATCCGGTATACCTCTACTAGCGGTTGTAATTCTAACTAGAAATCTCAAACGCTCGTATAATTTATTCCAGTGATACTTTTTGCTTAGCCTCTTGGGAATACGGTGTGATTATTCAAAACGGCTTACCTTTATTCTAAGTGCTTTTAATACGTACGTGTAATACGTGTGAAAACTACATATTAAAAAACAACTCTATTTTGCAACCTGTGTTGTTGTAATGAAGCTATACAGCTTAGTTTACACATTAGCGGGACGTAGATATTACCATCTTCATTCATTACTTTCAACCTATAACAAGTTACTGCGGGGTTAATCTTAACTCTTATAGCGATGGGAAGTCCGCTCACCGCCCGTTTTTATCTTGCTTTATCTGCAATTAAAAGTGTGAGACAAAAGTTCAAATAAGCCTACTTTAAATTGTGATAGTTTTAATAATCACTTCAACTTTTGTGACACTATTTTAATTGCAGAAAAAGCAAGATAAAAACGGGCGGTGAGCGGACTTCGCATCGCTATAAGAGTTAAGATTAACCCCGCAGTAACTTGTTATAGGTTGAATTGAATATAATGAATGAAGATGGTAATATCTACGTCCCGCTAATGTGTAAACTAAGCTATATAGCTTCATTACGACAACACAGGTTGTAAAATAGCGTTGTTTTTTAATATGGAGTTTTCAGCGGGGGGACGCTGGCCGCGTTTCCCCGTTTAATAATTAAACTCAGCCTTTGTTTGAAGAACGCGCCAGCCCTGGGATCCCCCGAGGCGAGGACCAATCTTTTGCCGAGATCTTTGCAAATTTGTTTCGTGTCTGAAGATAGTGAGCAGTAATGTTACATTATGTTTAAAAATATGTATAATATGCGAAGAGTGATAGCTGCCCACTATTAGCGCAGGCTTAAAGTATTGTGTAAAGTAAGTTTCCAACAGCCTAGTCGGGAGACCGTCTGACTTGCGATCCGCAGGTCCTGGGTTCGAATCCCACAGCACGCACCTCTCTCTTTTTGAAGTTATTTGCGTATTGTTGATTGCCGTCAACTTCAAACGGTGAAGGAAAACATCGTGAGGAAACTTACATGTCTGAGAGTTCTCAATGATCTTGAAGATGTATGAAGTCTGCCAACCCGCACTTGGCCAGCGTGGTAGACTATGGCCTAACCCTTCTCACAATGAGAAGATGGCCCGTTCCCAGCAGTGGCACAGTTTGTACAAACGGCTGATAAAAAAAAAGTATTGTGGTCTAGGTTTACCCAACTACTACGGAAGCTGATTTTCGATTTCAGTAGTATGACACCCAAGGTAAATGAATATTCAAACTCATGTTAACTTTCGAATTATTTAATTTGATGAAACATTAATTGTATTCGATATTTTTGAAATGTTTTACTCAAAAACGACATCTCTCGTCAGTATAAGGAACTTGTAAAGGGCCCGGCTGAGTAATTTGGACACTTGAAGCATGTGTTACGGGTGGCGGCACCAACGCTTGATTGGTTTAAGTAAAAAAAAAGACTGTTCGAAAATGTCGGTAAAACTTTCAAGTATAGTGCCCCTATTCATAATCGTCGGAAACTATATCTCCATTTCTGTCATTCTATACGGAAATGACAGAGATGGAGATATAGTTTCGAACGCGATTCTGAATCCGACTAGTTGTGAATAGCTCAGTGAATATCAGTATCGGGATATGCGGGTTCAAGTCCCGTCGGGTGTGTGGAATTTTTGAACTGTCTATAAATTCATTGTTTCTTACAGATATAACAGGTACTAAATTAACTAAAGCTTTATAAGAACTAAAGCTTTTATTTAAAAAAATATAAATTAGTGGAATATGAACACATATATTTGAGTATCTTCTTAGATCTTAGGTACTTACATAAGATCTAGGAAGTACGTTACTTGATAGAACAATCGGTTCGAAAAACGATATTTTACCGAAAGTATATTATATAAAAAATCTGATTCCTTAACTACATGTCTTATAATGTAAACAATAATAAGTGGCCAAGAGCGTGTCGTGCCACGCTCAAGGTAGGGTTCCGTAGTTGCGCATCATGAAAAATTTTGTATTGCACTCGGCTGTAAAGTTATTTTATCTCGTGTCTTCTTGAATCCATCGCTACGCTCAGGATTCTACACTAGAACCACTCGCTGCGCTCGTGGTTCAAACCTAGAATCCTTCGCTTGCTCTGGATTCAACTGTCAGACACTCGACGGTAAAATACAACTTTCCAGCCTAGTACAATAAATAACTATTGTCAACTTTTTACTGGTAAGAAATTACAGTCACGGAAATAAGACCAGAAATGTCTTATCAATTAATAATCTGAAACAGGCAACTTTGACTTTGATCAATGTTTTAATTGAGACATTGATCAAAGTAACGTTTTTTGTTAGGGCCTTATGTGTGGGGTAAGAGTTATTCTGCTTATATGTTTGTGTATTCAAACCTATCACAGGATTCCAATGTTACATTTACACTAATGTTTGATTCGATAAGGAAAGTCAAAGATATATCTACTTATTAACAGAGTTAGACTTCGCTATTTATTTTTAACCAAACTGACGTTTTCACCAAACTCTATAATAACGGTATAACGGTAATAATATCAAATATATTAACAAGGTATAATAAAATTATACCTTTAAAGACCTTAATTATTTGTATAGTTAAACGAAGTGCGTTGCCCCGCTCACATATTAGGAGATATAAATAGACAAAATACATATATTCAGGACAAATCTACGTAAAAAAATATTGTTGAAATAATATTGCACATCATACAATATCCATTCTAACTAGTGTAACAAAATACCTACTTAGAATCTTTTTAAGGTCTGTACGACTACGAGGAATACTTATAAAATCGCGATTTCCGTCTGTTTTTCTATCTGTAGGTCACAGCCATTTTACTCAGAGACTATTAGTAATATTTGTAGTAAGCACATTCAGCCAATTTGTATTTTCATAATTTTGAATTCTGGTGACACGTGAGCATGATGGCGATTGGTCAACTTCATCTACATAACAAGCAAGCAACAGAATGGAGTAGAGGCATCGTCAGTCGCGGTCTCGTGTGGTGGTGCGCGTGCGTCGGTCCCGCGGCGTGGGCGCGGGCGTGACGGAGTCTCGAGTCGCGTGTCGTGCGAGGCGCACGCTCGCCGCGTGAATGGAGGAGCGCCGGCGACGGCTCGCTGTGCGCGACATCGCTCCCGTACCCCCTCCCTCCGCCTCCTCGCCAACCTCCTCCGGTGCGCCCGGCCTCAAGGACTCCGCCGATGCGGAGCTCGATGACTCGCTCAGTGGACCCTGCAACACAACACACGCGTGTGCTTTATCTCGGTGTCTTCATACAAGTGATTAATCTAGACTAGTTACAGTGTCGATACTGTCATTACAATACTTACGTTGATAGGTTTGACGGAGTACTTGAAGCGTATCACGAAGCGCACCTCCTGCCAGAGGCGGCGCAGGAAGGGCTCGTCTAGCTCGCGCGCGCGGCGCCGCGTGCTCACCACCAGGTCCACGCATGAGATCACGACACCCAATGCACAGCCCACCGCCAACACCAGGAACAATCCACGGAAATTTGCGAACCCGAGCTCTTCGCTGCTGTGGTCATCCTCCCTCTGTAGCAAATAAATTTAATTATTTCGCTCGCTCTCTCATGTAATCCTTTCTGCTGGTGGCCAAATTTCATAACTGGCTAGATAAATGCTAAACTAGAAGTTGTTGCTTTACAAAACACTGAGTAAAACATCAGTGCAGGACTAATTGATTCTAATCAAAATAAGATAAGTAAAGAATATCATCTAACACGAGGGAACTAGATGAAAATAGTCTTCATTATCATGAATATCATCTAGCTCTGTCGAGCTGGTGGCAGCCTGAGAACATTGGAGACAGTAGAGTGGAGTGTACCGAGCATGCGCCGTCTCCGTTTTTCTCGATCCACCAGGAGGTCTTCATGCGCCGCAAATGACCCGCCTCCTGGAGCTTCAACAACGCTACGTTCAGTGAATGCCGGTATGGAGATCCTGCGGAAGCAATACGAGCAATCATAACTGATGATATACTTAGACGCGAATACAGAATATTTACTATTGATACGAAAAATGTGTCAAATAACATTAAGCGATACTGATGTAAATCAAGAGACTCGCCGCGACACTAATTAAACGTGTCACTTTCCTCCACTTTTAGTAGTTTGTAGTCTAAAAAATGTATTAAATTTTCAATTTGCTATTTCAATTCTTTAAGGTTACATCGTTCTAGCGAGATGCAGGAAGTGTGAAACTGCCTCTCTGTTGGGAGTCTCTATCCTCCGAATTGTACTATAACTTGATCAACCTCAAACCGACCTCATTAATAAGGCTACGCAGTTCACCGTAGTACAGTGTACTTTGAGTGTACTCCCAAAGCTACAGCAGCAACTAGACGAGCAGCTGTCTTGGAGAGTGACGGTGACTGCGGGGAGCCACTATCATTGCAACCACGACCACTTTAACAAGAGTGTACGATTAAGAAGATACCTGGATCAAAATTGGTATAAATGTCTACAGTAAGGACCTAGGATGCAATGCGCTCAGGTGCGCATTGCATCCTAGGTCGCATTCAGGTAGAATTGTGTGATCAAGTGCAAGCATATAATAAACAAGAGATCGTGGAATTATAATTGTGGTTCGGAGAGGTTGACTCTATTCATGTGTCAGATGGTGGCCATGGTAACACTCACCCTTTGCCATGGCGATGCCGTAGCCCTTGCTGTCTAGGGGCTGCCCCACCTGCGTGTAAAAGAGTACTCTCATTAATGTTTTTTAGAAACCGAGTGCTGGTGGCCAAAAAGTGGACTAACGTTACTTTTTACGTCGATGTCTTACACATTGTGTTGTAATTTCTTTCCAGGAGGTATAAATAAGTTTGGCACTTTCCTGTGACTGAATTTGCCATAGGCTTCAAAAGGCGAGCCTTTACGGGCGTTCGGTTGAGCGGGTCCCGTGTGCGGATTTGTCTGTATGACAGACAAATCCGCATCCGCTGTATGATCTTTTCTTCAACGCATTTAGGCATCAATTTGAAATAAATCTCAAAAAAGTAGGCGTGCGGTCCCTTGCACCTGTAAAAATCTCCAACCAGTAAAAATATGCGCAAAATGTTATATGTTCCTAGTTATATTCCAAAAACTGTAGTTCGAATGTGTTGGCGAAAATTGCTTTTACCTACAAAGATATATTTTGTTTGTTAACAACCTGGTACTACATTGCCATTGATACTATTATGTTACAAAAACAGTCAATTTAATAAAGCGTTGCCCTCTCAGGAGACCATTTAGTCCTTCAGAGAAGATAGAAAGAGAGAGAGAGAGAGAGTCAGAAGCACAGAACTCACCATGGAGACATTGCAGTTCCGCTGGATCTCGTATTCAATGGTGGTCGATTCCATCAGAAACGCATATGTGCTCTCATTCTTAGCCACCCTGCAAACATAATTATAGCATAGCACTGTGTGATGCTCGGATGTAATTACGAAATAAACCCATCGAGTTTGGGCTCATTTGTTTTGTCGCAAATATTCATGTGATAACGGGCTGGTTGGAAGCGCCGTGCATCCAGCGTCTTCCTGCCACTTGGTCTAATGACGACATGAGGTCTCTTGTTCTTCTTGTGACTGGTCTTCCTACGCTGCGTTTGCCGGTTCGTGGTTTCCAATCGAGAACTTTTCGGCCCCACTGGCCGTCAGTTCAACGTGCTATGTGCCCTGCCCATTACCACTTCAACTTGTTAACCCGCTGTGCTATGATGGTGACTTTCGTATGTCTACGGATCCCTTCGTTTCTGATACGATTTGGCAGAGAGGCCCCGAGCATAGTCCGCTATATAGCTCTTTGCGTGACTTTGTGCTTTGTTATAAGGCCCATAGTAAGTGACCACGTTTCGTTGCAATATGTCATCACTGGTAACACACTGGTCATAAACTTTCGACTTGAGGGATTGAGGTATGTTGGACGAAGAAACGCTTTTGAGTTTCCCGAACGCTGCCCAGCCGAGTTGGACTCGACGATCCTTAAACCTCGTGCATTAATCATTATTTAGTCCCATTTCAAAACTTCTTAAAACTTTATAAAACTATCCAAGCCTATGGCTGTGGCATATTATCTGTCGTAGTATGGGATGATATGATCTAGTACTTACCAATTAACGCCTTCTTCGTTGGTCTTGGGCAGAGGGTACTGGCGCATGTGCTCGAACATCTTGCGATACAGCTCGCCTTGAGATTGCTGCATGACATATACGCAAAGAATACAACAACACATTACAAAATATTATATTTTTTTACTGTGGGTGGTCAACAGCGCCATGGGCAACTAACCTATCTAGCCTTCTATATGTATAAACACTAACTGGGATATGCGCATTTTAGTTAAAATATTATTTGTCAACTTCTGTCAGACGGAAACTGTCACGCGCAAAAACGGAATAAAATGGAGATCAACGCGCGCAGCTCTCTCCTTCACACATTACAACCAATTTTAGGGTTCCGTATGTAGTCAACTAATGTCACAATAGATCTGTAAAGGTTGCAGTGACTAGCCGGGGCTGTCGAAACCCTTAAGGCCCCCTATGCTTCGAATAAAAAAAAAGTAGTCAACTACGAACCCATATAGTTTCGTCCGTACGCCGCGCCGTCTTCTGCGGCTTAGCTTATAGACTTTAAGTACTAGAAAGTTGTAAAGTAGCGTGAGTATTTTATTACGCCAGCAAAACGGTAGAATAAAATCTTGAATAAAAGTTTTTTTTTGGAGTACGTGTAAAAAAATACTTTACGTGTCCCCCGTAAAGTATTTTTAGGGTTCCGTACCCAAAGGGTAAAAACGGGACCCTATTACTAAGACTTCGCTGTCTGTCTGTCTGTCTGTCTGTCTCCAGGCTGTATCTCATAAACCGTGATAGCTAGAAAGCTGAAATTTTCACAAATGATGTATTTCCGTTGCCGCTATAACAACAAATACTAAAAATTTAAAAAAATAAAATATTAAGGGGGGTCCCCATACAATAAACGTGTTTTTTTCGTATTTTTTTGCTCAATATTAAAAACGGTAACAGGTAGACGCTTCAAATTTTCACAGAATACTTACTTGTATATTACCTTTCAAAATAAATAATTAAATAACTATAAAGTAAATATTAAAGGGGGGCTCCCATACAACAAACGTAATTTTTAAGCAATTTTTACTCGATCTTAATTAACAGGTAGAAACTTGAATATTTGTAAGTAAATATTTAGAAATATATTAACTATAAAAATAAATACCTAATCTAATACATAAAAACTCACAAAATGAAAATAATCTGTGCATCTAAACGCGGTGCCAGCGCCGCGCCGCGGTGTGGTGGTGGCGCGAACGCGCGGGTAGCGGGGGAGGTAACATCACGGAGCGAGCCATAACCGCGCGTATTCGCGCGAGCGTCGTCATGCTGCCCGGATGTGTATCGAAAACCTACCTATAAGTTTGCAATTTACTACTTGGAATTTCGTTGATTTCTCGTTATTTTATAAACAGAACTAAACTTTGTAGTATTATAGATGATAGTACGGAACCCTTCGTGCGCGAGTCCGACTCGCACTTGGCCGATTATTTTTTCTCAATTACCACATCGTGTGGGATTTCCGTTTCCAAACCATTTTTCAATTTAGAAATGATACAAGTGTGTGTGTCTTGCCTCTACCGGCTAAACGGTTTACTTTGGAGATATGAAAAAAATCTGCTAGTAGCGATGAAATTAAAAGGAAAATTGTAGTGGATCAACTTAAAAAATGTACTTAGAGAAGTAAAAAATGAAAATTTCGTGCGACTCGTTAGTATATAAGTATGTTCATAGTATCCTTATTTTAAGTTCACCTTAATTATGATGTGCAACTATAGAACCCTAATTTGCGCGTGGCACGACACACACTTGTCCGGTTATTAAACATATAAAATAATCAGTTAGAGATATTAGAGAAGTGAGAAATGAATTTACTTATTTAGATAAATATTTAAAAAAAGTTTTATTCGATATCTGAATACTGGCGACGAAGTAGTGAAAACAAATTTTTCATTTCTGTTGCTGCACATTAGCAGCATAACATCAGTCTCATGAATTACTAGTGATTGGCTTAATTGTGCATAATTATTTATTTCCATGATATTGTGTAAAAAGCTGTTTGGTTGTCCAAATAAATAAAAATAAAATATCTGTCTGTCTGTCTGTGGAAATGCTCAAAAGCTGTAATTTGGTACAAATACAGCATATTAATCACATCTACAAGTGGTAGAAAAATAACATTTTTTGTACCTCCTGTACCTTTAAATTGTACGTTCAAGTACTCATTATGTAATGTGCAACTACGGACACTACACTGCGCCTCGCTCAACACGCACTTGGTCGGTTTAATTGAGGTGCAATTGAGATTTAGTTGAGGCCTAGCTTATCTACCATAACGCAATATGCGATGTTATTAAGGTGAAGCCAAACCATGTCACAGTTCAAACCCGTGGCATTCACACTATATGACCAATAAACTACTACTAACTTCAAAGAAAGTATAGGTAGAGCCCGCAGCTTTGGCGCCGTAGGTGATCCCATGCTCGTTCTTCGCGAGATCTTCCACGCTGCGGATGATATCATTGGTGGACTTCTGGGCAAGCAGCGTGGCCAGGTTGGCGGTGTAGGAGGATGTGATGACCAGTGCGAACAGCCACCACACTGAGGCGACGGCGCGCGTTCCGTACGCCACCGGAGCGATCTCAGAGCCCTGCAGCAGTACAGCACCCAAGTTGAACCAGAGCGCATTAGCGAGCGTGAACTGATTTTGAAGCGCGGCCGGCTCATCGATGCAAGGAAACGGGTTTTGCCACTCCTCGTGGCAGAGCCGCCCCACAACATAGAGAAGCAGCGAAGTGCCGAGGTATGCGATCCCAAGGCACAGCCACACGCCCGACGAGAATGGCAGCAGGAAGGCGAACAGCTCAGGGGTTGGCTTGCTGGCTTTGCGGAACAGGATGCTCACGCCGAGATTCATGAACGGCGTCGTGAAGTCGACGGCGCGCTCGCGCTCCGCCGTAATTGTCAGGTCCGTAAGGGCGAAGTGCATGTCCTGTTGACCAACATAATAACTTGGATGCAGTGCATAAGCTATTTTATTAGGGTTCCCTAGTAACTACGAGGAACCCTTATAAATTCGCCTTGTCCACCTGTCTGATCGTATGTCAAAGCCAGTTTACTCAGAGACTATCAGCCCTACATAAAATAAATTTGGTAGGTATGTTATGTATTCCATAAATCGTTATATAATGTCGTAGTAAAATTTTCCAAAAAGTATGAAAAATAGGGGTACATATTATAATATGTACCCCTATTTTTCATACTTTTTGGAAAATTTTACTTATTTATTATTTACTTATTTTTTTTTTATTTCTTTATAAAGAAAGGATGTTTTTTTTAACCTCGAACCATCTTTTTACATGTCATACGAATTTATACATGTCATACGAATTTATATACGAACTACATTTATATTATATTATTTGCATTTAACCCAAATAAACATATCTTAGACCTAGTTATGTAACTACTATCCTAGATAATAAGTTATTGTTAAATTGTTCAACTTTCTGGGAAGACACTGTCTACTGCAACACAGTTATTACTAAAGCAGTAGACAGGGTTACAATTTATTACTGTGAGATTTATTTAAAACAATAAAGTATTTGTATTTGTAAGTATTTGTATTTGTATTTGTCATTTTCTTCTTAGATATAGCCCGTAAAAAGTGGAAAAAAATGTGTCCTCCCTTACTAACCTAAATAATGCGATAATTATAGTCTAACAGAGAGCTTATCTGCCAACAAACTATTTTAAAGTTTGGCAATTAATGTATGTAATAAAAAGTATTATGGAATAATCTGGAATAAATGCTTTATTTGTTTATCAAAATTAGAAATTTTCTAGTTCTGATATCGGAGACTTTTAATAAAAATTATTTGAACACTATGATTAAAACTTTTCGAGATATATAGTGATAATTATGCAATACACTTAAGTCATTAAAATACCGTTGGTTGTTGACCTAAATAGTTATACAAAAATACTAGCCAAGTAGTTTTCTTATAGATGACAGAATTAACTACAAAATATAAAATATACGTGTCTCGACACGGTCTTGACCACCATAATATCTAATAATATTTAATGGTTTCCATACGAGTGCAGTAGTGTTGCATTTACATCGTTCTTATCCATGAGGCGTCCGATCATGCCATTCCATTTGCCGGTGACGTTGTCGATCTTTCCATACTCCCCGTCCGTTTGCTCCACGAACGTATAGTTAAACTTGAGGATCTCCGCGAGTCTCTCTATCAGCTCGATGCAGAACCCTGCGAAGCAGACCAAGTTATTACAATGAGCTCACTAGGCGTGGCGTGCTCGAGCCGACGTCTGTCAAAATACCTTCGTATCTGTCATTCCCCGACAGGTGAGTAGTCGACTGCTTCCTCATCACATACGGGTCGTTCTGGAACATAACACGCTGCAGCTGTAATGGTTCGTTGTGTATAAGATAACGTAACGTATCTCACCACTCAGCGTTTACATAAATATTTCTCTTTTAATCTCTAAAGGTTGTCTGGAAGAGATCACTATTAGCGATAAGGCCGTCTTTTGTACCTTTCTTACGCCCTAATTATGTACATATTGTTATTATACTATGGTGTCAATAAAGTATTTTTGTATTGTATTGTAACTGACTAATATGAAATTTTAACCTACACTGTTCTTCAAACAGACGAAGACAGAAGTATAACTAACTTACATAGAAACTTAGTCCCGAACGTCGCCGCAAAGTAGCATACCTGGCAATATTCTATCGGATTCATTTCGGCGATTGCACGCGAGAGCTTCATGACCCTCCTATTCCACCTTCCCCATTCCGCTACAGGACAAGTATAAGGTCAGATTATTATCATCGATATCTCATTGAAATGCCCAAAATCCGTACATAGCGATTTAGGTTCACATTTTTTATACGCACTACGCAGGAATGGAACTCCCTGCCGCCATCTCAGTTTCCTTTTTATGGGAATCACCCCTCCTGTCAGAAATCGCCGACGACAAAAAAAATATTCTATAGAACCTATACGCCAACTTTCATCAAATTTAGTACAAAATAACGCCATGTACGCGAGTACGAACATACAAACAAACTCACAAACAAACAAACTGACAGACGAAAAAAAAATTGGCCAGTTGATGCAAAGACGCTTCGCTCGCTCGGTCAAAAAAAGAAAAAAAATGCATTTTAATTAGCCAACTTGCAACCAGCTGCAAGCGTAAGCGTCATCAAGCTACGGTGGCGTAGTAATTGCTACGAGCTACTGAATTACTACGCGCGCTACAAAACGGATCCCATACCGAACTAGTATCAAACGGATTTAAAATAAGTGTCCAAGACTGTGTCGAGACATGTTTGATCGTGAAAAGGTAAAAAATAAAACCGACCAAGTGCGAGTCGGACTCGCGCAAGAAGGGCTTCGTACCATTATCTATAAAAACGGCAAAAAATCATGTCTGTTGTATGGGAGTCCCCTTAAATATTTATTTTATTATGTTTTTAACGGACTGTTTTACACTGATAGCTGGCGGCTTCACGCATTCTTTCTAGCGAAATCTTACATTCGACGTCATGTCAAGTGTAACGGGAGAGTTACTCTTTTTTAATTAACACGCTTCAAACCACAAACCACAATAATTTGTAGCGTGTTTTTTAGTTTTTTAAACTGTAATTATTTTTAACATCAGATAGATCTACGATTGACCAGTAACTACGGTGTGGCCGAAAATCGTGGTTGTCGTCAATAATATTACTATCTCGTCAATCTACAAGATATCTATTCACTCTATCCTTTAAAAATATCCGAGAATATAGTTGAAACAGACAAGGCGCTAAAAAAATCCATTTCTATATAAAATCGTTGAGTACGAATATTGGTATATTTGGCGTTTTTCTCTACTTCTACTGTATACGAGTATTTTCTTGAGACAGTTTTCTTCACTGGCAAATCGGTCGCAATGTTTCTTCGAGCGCCAACTGCTCTGAGAGCGAAGGCACTCACTAAAGCGATGAGAATGTTGAATGTCCTGTTGGTCATGACGCCCTCTGGCGGCGGCGGTGCAGGCGGGTCAGAGCGCTGCCACGTGATTTGCTCGGCCGGTGTCCACACACCCGTGTGCTGCAGCCGCCCTCCACGCACCAGTTCCACCAGCTACAACAACAACACATAAAAACACCGCATTGATTATTGTAATAGACATAGACAGAAATTTATTGTGGCAAAAAACATACAACACAAAATAAAATTCATACAAAAAATATAAATCATACACAAAATATATAAGATGTTTTTGTCACAATCTGGTCCCAGCTCAGCATAATGCTAGTTGTAAACAACCAGCGCTGGTCTTCCGCTGGGACCGGTGGGTGGTAGGACTCTACGAAATGCGCCTGGAGAAGTCCCTTGCCTTTACCACTTTTTTAACAACCAAGCAGCAGTTTGCAAATTTTACTGTATTACGATTTAAAGGGCAACGCTTCCAGCGAAATTTCCTAGTATTATAACATGTATCAAAGTGACGAGTGCAGCGCATTACCACGCAAGGTTTTGAACTAGCGAAATCCAAATTTCTAAATAGCATTGGTCTGAAAAAGGATAAATTTTTAACATTTAGGCGACTTGTTCTCCAAGTCTCGTCAACTTTTTAAAAAATCCTGGCTTTACCTCCAGCTTCAGCGAACGCCGCCCGCCATCCACATCCCATGAAATTTCCCCGCCTGATATGTTGCTCACCCAATTTTCCTGTAACATAAGCTAGTTGTAGTAACTGCATAGTAGGAAGTATATTGTGCTGGAGTTTCTCATACTCATACTCATATTCTTTATTGCCACCAAGTGTAAATTTATGTAGATGGAATTACATGCATTTTTACAGTACTTAAAACGTAGTCGCCCTTTTCAGGCATTGCAACTTGCGAGGGCGCTTGTTCTAGGGATACAATAATAAAACTTATATAATAATAGGTACATAACATAGGACAATAATTAATGACAGGTTTGCTTGACTCTACGGAAGGCAGCCCTGGCCTCGAGCCTAACTGCTTCAGTTCCAGGTTTGTCGTGAGGTGAAATTATCCCTAGAGTGCAGGCCTATTCGATGTTGGTAAAGTGCACGTGAAAAAACCGGACAAGTGCGAGTCAGACTCGCCCACCGAGGGTTCCGCACAAACTAGTAGATAAAAGGGGGAAATTATATATTTTTTATATTTTCCTTCATAAATCGAAAAATATACACCGTAAAAATATTTAATAACCTGTTTTAGCTTGTGCTAATTAAGCTCTTTCATAATGATACCCCACATGCTTCTTGCCAAATTTCACAGTTATAGATCAACGTGAAGTACCCCATAGATTTTGATTTCCTTGCGAGTGTGGAAATATGCATTTTTGCGACATATTCGGCTGTAACTTTTTTTTTTTTACGAAAACTGAGAAGTTTGATTTTTCTTTCTGCAGCAAGAGACTATAGATCTGGTTTTAATTTAAACCTTCACACGTTCCCTAGATACAAGTCTTTGACAGAAGGACGGACGGACGCACAGACGGACAACAAAGTGAGGGTTCCGTTTTTTCATTTTGAGGTACGGGACCCTAAAAACGTTAATTGAACGTTAAAATCGGTCTCAGTGTGAAGAACAATGACAGCGGTCATGTTGAGATGCTGAGCGGCAGCCGTCTCAAGCTTAATATTACATGGAAATTAAATTGACGTTTTCTGAGTGAGTTAACCTGAATTTGTTACAAACTATGTCATAGATACCTACTTATTTGAGTTAGTCATTCGATTTACTATCATCATTATTTAGAGTTAGTTTAGTTGATAGGACCAGGCGTAATTATATTATTACCTATAAAGCAGCTTGATTCGATCCCAGTAGTACCTAGTACCAGGACAACAGAAATTTTAGGTATGCGTGCTCTATCGTAGACCGCAAAATTGCTTAGCATCAGGCGAGTTGGCGGTCAAGTGCAAACCTATTTATATAAAAAAAACATCGACAGAACTCAGTAAATTATCTGTCCTGACACTTGCGCACTGTGAGGAGCTTGATTTTTAATACCACTCAAAAGGAGTTTCAAATCAAAACAAACCGAGCGCAGGTAGTTGAGCAGAGTGTCAGCATGGAAGGCGCCGCGGCCGCGCTCGCAGTCAGCAGAGCGAGCGGGCTGCAGCTGGAGATACTTTAGCGCATCGCGTATCAACTGAGTCGCCTGGTAGGCGAGCAGTAGCGCGGTAGGGGGCGCCTCCAGCACCTTCGTAGCATCTTCGCTTTGGGACGCACCCAGACGGCGCAGGTAAGTTGCGCGCCATTCATCCATCGTACGGGTCACGGCCTCGCTCTCGGGGTCGAACATCCGAAACGCTGCGGATGGATAACAGGTATGCTGTACCTAAAATCAGCTAATAGAAAACGTTACAAACATCTGGCTTGACATCATCTCGTGTAATCATTTATCATATTATGACACAGTCGAGATTTTTTCACTTGGCAGTTTATAAATTTACGAACACTCTGTATATAGTTCCTGTCACGTAAAGAGGACGCTGGTTGCGTTCTCTTTACGTGACAGGAACTATACCTACTGTAATTTCGAATTTCATTCAACTCGCTAGTAGATCAGTGTCGGATTTACACTTTTGCCGCCCCTACTGATCTTGAAAATCTATACCCTACTTTTTTTTTTTTCTTTTTTTTCCGGGCGCATAGTCCCGGCCCGCGAGCTGAGGTCCCTTAATATTAATTCAAGGATTATATTACTACAGTGTTTGCCTACTTTTTATACTTATTTGTTATCCTAATTTTATTAATAATTTACTCATCTATCATGTGATGATACTGTTTTCATAAAATGCTAAACTTTTATGCTTCTTTACCAAATTTCATTTATCTGATGTTTACTTGTTCTCGTACTCTCTTACCTATACCAGATTTTCTACTATTATTTATTTAGTTATCTAAGCTTTAATTTGTTTACATTTTCTTATTGCTCTTACATACTTTTAGTTTAGTTTTACACATATCTATCGATGTGTTTACAATATTTATATCTATTTAACAATATTTATATATACTTTAGTATACTATATTAGTATAATTTATATCTAATGCTTGTTTCTAATTATTATGTTATTTATTACTTATTATACCCTAGTTCAAAATCATATTAATCACATATAGTACGGGAGCGCACTCCAAAAAGTACACCTCATCGACTACCGGGATGAGACCTATACCGGGCGTCCTCTAAAATTTGCCGCCCCTAGGACGTTGCCGCCCTTAGGACGTTGCCGCCCCTAGGCTGCGGCCTATACGGCCTATTGACAAATCTAGGACTGTAGTAGAACACGAGTGTCACGTTGCTCGGTAGATCTCATAAGTATAACACAGTAGACCTGAGCCAGCCTCAGCGCGATTCGGTCAAGTTCGCACGGGCCGCATCGTTTATTTTTTATTTTTTTTATAAAGGCTGTGCGGGCGTCTCAACACGTCGTGTCAATAAATCAGACTGTGCAGATGGCGCCACGGCTAGGGACTAGCTACGCGTTATATGGACATGGAAAAATAGAGTTGCCACCCGTGAAGACACAAGCCTTGCCTACACGCACCTTGCAGCTGGTGTAGGCTCGCGTTATTTACGCGTCATTGAACAGCACCTGGATGGTTGGACAAGTGGAATTCTAATTTCGTGAACCCCAGTGGAATAGAAATGCAAATCATATGGGATTGACATAGCTGACATGAGATTGTTAGCTAACGAAATGCCACGTGCAATTTCTTGGCATTTCGAAGCGTTAAGCGTTTGTAGAAATAGAAACATTTGCTTGTATAAGCCTGAAGGAGCATGCACGGTTAGAGACGCACCGGAGATGTTGGCGCCACCGTGGCTGTACCGGTCGAGCGAGTTCGTATGCAGGTCGAGCGCCAGCATGATGTATGCGTGCCGCTCGGCGAGCAAGCCTGCACGCTGCGCCGCGCCCAGGACGCGGTGGGCGCACTCCGTCTCGCACCACACTATGAACTGCGTCTTCCCGGATTTCTTCAGCACCAGCAGAAGATCTCTGAGGAGCACACATTGATATCAATCGGAAACATTTTTGACTTTTTCGCAGAAGTTTTAAAATTGTTTTGAAGTTGCGATAGCTGTTTATAAGTTACTCTATGAGCTGTTTGACGTCGGTTGGGATCGTCGTTTATTTATATGGTATGTAATGTGATCAGATTGAAAGATCGTTGACAGATCATGGTGAAGGATATGAATTATTTAGTACTTTCTGAAGTTATTCAGAGCTCTCGTTACGGACCTTTTTAGGGTTCCGGTCGGCATTTTATGGGAACGCTACGTTGTGGTTTGACACGACCCCATCTTGCTGGGGCGCAATTATGTTAGTCTCGGTAGTGGTTTGAACCTTTTTAACCGACTTCCAAAAAGAAGAAGGTTATCAATTCAGTCTGTACTTATCTTATTGTTTTGGATGTTTGTTCACAGATTACCTTTTGTATTTGGTAGATCATACTTCAGAGGTGGTCCCATAATTATTTTAGAAACATTGCTATTTTTTTAATAATATCTATAAATAGAAAGATTGGATTCCTGTGTGAAATGCGTCAGATTATAGAATCGCAGAGTACCATTGACACGTTTTTCTTTGCAAAAATATCGAAGGCGAAGCATTTGACATTCAATATCAAATCTCATTCTAAAATAGGACGAATTCTGTGCTCATTCTTGACAAAAAAAACGAGCTGGTGAAGAGAGGTCTCTTTAAAAAGTTTACAACCGTGAAGGATTTAGTAAAAGTAAAATCTTCTTACTCCTCATCCAATGCGTATAAGGTGAAAATAGGGTGTTTTGGCGGGAACGTCATCGAAACATGTTGTTGCTTTGTTTTATTTTCCTAAACTTGTGTTATTTTGAATATTATTGCGATAAAAATGGTGGTGTTTTATTCATTAAGTGTTGAATCAAGTGCGTGAGTGTGGGCAAGTGAAATAAAGCGATGAAACGTGTCTTTTCACGTTGTCGGCAAAACTCCATAATGAAGCTTCCAGTAAAGTCGCCACCACTTTATTATACGTGTCTTAGATTGTGACTAGAACATTTACAACTTCTTTTATTTAAGAAACTTGAAGAAATATCAATACTTGACACTAGCAAATGCTTTAAGCGGATCCAAATCTAATTTTAAATAAACCTCAGTGCGGCATGGTCGTCTTCGGGTGGCAGCCGGCGTGCCAGCAGCGCGAGTGCGTCGGGGGCGGCATAGCGCGCGAGCCGCGCCGCTGCGCCCGCGCCGCCCTCGTGAAGCACTACGGCTCGCGTCCACCCCTTCTCGCGACACAGTGCTGCGCACGCCTGCCACATACATATGTACATTCATCACACTAGAAAACCAAACATAATAATAAAAAAATCGTGGACACCAGCTTGTTGTTGCCTATTAGACAAATGAGAAATTAAACGTTTGTATTTATTGTTGTTTGAAGAAACGAAACTATTCAAGTTAGGGTTTTATTGTATGCAAAAACCTTGTATTTCAACCCGATTCTGAATAAGATTTTTGTGGGACGCGGGTTTGTACGTCGGCTAGACTCCCGAAGTCCTGAAACATCAGTTTTGTTCACTTCGGCCGCGTACGTAACTATTGTTCCGTAACTAGTTCGGTACGAACCATAATTATGCTTCGTACGAAGTTTTTTTCCTTATACGTAATCACGGCGTTTGTTTCGTAACTGGTTACGTAGTAAACAAAGTTACGTACAAGAAATATAAATTCCGCTTCCGGAACCGTGTACTTTTAAAAATGATTTTTTCCTGCTACGAAACTGTGGTTACGTATAAGGAAAAACTTAATTATTATGTTTCGTACGTAACTAGTTTCGAAACAGTAGTTACGTACGCGGCCGAAGCGGTTTTGTTAACGTGTATATTTGTGTCATGCATACATTATTTATTGGGCTCGTATCGTAGTTTAGTTGATATGTCTGCCTGCTTAGCTATAGGTCGTGGGTACGATCCCCACCCAGGGCAAACATTCGGCATGGATGTTTGTTCTGTGTCTGGGTGTTTTCAATCATTATATGTATGTATTTACATATTTTTTTCTTTAAAGTATATATGTATTCAATCAGCCATCTAATTATTATATTACTGGCATTGCTTAGTTTGGGCTAGATATTGTTGTGTGAAATGTCCATCAATATTTATATTTATTTATATACCTAACAACATCAAGGTTATCTGGAAGAGATCACTTTTAGCGATATTGCTGGCCGCCTGTTGTTTCACTAGCATGTAAGCCCTTTCTTACTATGTAAGAAAACTATCTGTTTGTTACCTTTTCACGATCAAACGTATGAGCCGATCTTTTTGAAGTGAAAACTTCTTTAGCGACGTTGTGTATTTTTTGGATGGGTAAAAAATGTTAAGCTCGCGTCAGATCGAATTCGTAAGACGGACGGATTATTTTAGCCAGAAACCTATTCTAACGTTCTGCATTTAAAGTTCATTATTGTATGTAATTTTTTATCAGTCATTTGCTATTTTATTTTTTAGTTTTCACTTCTGCCGGCACTCCCGGGGTGCAACCCGTTGTTTTTTTAAACCTTATATTATATCACTCTTTGTTTTTATCTTTTATCTTCATCAAGTTTGGTAAGTACGTAAAACGCCGATTCGAACGTAATTGGGACCGGGATCGATTCGGATAATCAGACATAGACTGGCTGGTAATAAAGAAAAACGAACTGTCACACATAGAATAAACTTTATTAAGTTTAACAAACACAGTTCTACAATAACGCTCACTTGAACATCTCGATCAGAGTAAGTTGCCTCGACGTTGAAGCTCGTTTCCGTGTGGCTTAATTCCACTTTGTCCTTTAGTGAAAGGACGACGCGCGACGCTAATCATGTAGTGTCTTGCCTCTAGCTTTCAACCATAACAATTGAAATATATCTGGACTATAACGAGTTCCAACTTGTTACAACAAAACAAAACAAAAATTACTTGGTTTTTTTTTTTTTATATTACGCTTAGGACCGATTCGGTTACTCGGCGTTCTACTGTGCCTACATATAATATGTATAGCTGAGAGCTAACATTAATAATATAGATAATTCCACCCCTCTAACACGAAGCTTGGTTATTCCAACCCTTATCATCATCCCTCCATTAAATTAGAAATCCCAGTGGACCTAAACATTAAAATTTATTCTTTGCGTTCATAAAAGTAGTTTCATTAGGTTAGTTGCGAAACAGTTAACACCATGCATTCTACCTAAAAGTACGGTTGTAGTCTCGTTTTATGGTACCTGTGCGAGTACGTCTGGGTGTGGGTACATGGATAGAGCTTCCCAATTGGAGGCGAAAGGCGCAGGCTCGACCAGCAGCAGAGGCGTAGCGGCACGTGCGGCACCAGCCGCTGCAAGCCGTGCGCCTGCGCCTCCCGTGTCCACCGTCGCCGCATCAACCCCTCGCGCGCCCGAGGTGCAGACGCGCCCCGCCAGCGCCAGCTGCGACTGCGGCTCCAAGAACTGCGGCCCTTCCTCCTCCCCATCTTCTTCCGCCTCTTCCTCTGTATTTTCCTCCTCCTCTGGCTCTGACATCAGCGCAGCCTCCACGGCTGCCCGCAGGCGCATCACCTTCAGTGGGTTCTGCCCGATCACATCTGGAGGAATATACTACTAACACTTAATGCTCACTAAACCAATAATAACATGCGCGATAATCGTACACACGCACCATAGTCGAACGTTTCACCAGCGACGTTGGCTATTTGTAAAGATTTTTTAATAGAAATATAATATTGAGGTAGAAGAGGCACCGACCTATCTTAACATTGCGGTTATAGAAGTCAGCGCGCGCGACCGCGGCAGCCACCACGGCCAGCGCAAGCGTCCAGCCTTGCATCGCGGCTTACACTGTCCTCCCGTCCTCCCCAACTGAGTTGCCAGATCGTGTATTCCAAAACCTATAGGTACGCCTGAAATTATTTACGGATTTATATTTGATAAACTCTGGACTCTCATATGATTTTAGAGAACAAACTAATGTCGATTGCCGCCAACTTCAAAACGCGGTGAAGGAAAACATCGTGAGGAAACCTACATGTCTGAGAGTTCTTAATGATCTTGAAGATGTGTGAAGTCTGCCAACCCAGACTTGGCCAGCGTGGTAGACTATGGCATTACCCTTCTCACAATAAGAAGATGGCCCGTGCCCAGCAGTGGGACAGTTTGTACATACAGGGCTGAAAGGATGAGGAAAAAAATAAAATACTTTCGCGATTTAATTAACAATACTATTAAACTTCTCAAATAATAAATAAATAAATAAAATAAAAAAGCAAAGGTAATAAAAAAAATACTAAGCCGTGGTTTATAAACTGTAAATCTACAGTTCGAACTAACAGGTCTGGCAAGGCTGGTCCCGAATGTCGCCCGAGGCCCCGCACGCGGCGCTTCCAGACCGTGCACGCACCGCCGCGACCTGCTTTCTGAGCTATTTTCGTGTGTTTTGACGCGTTTCTATTTGTTCGCCGGCGGAGATGACACGTGCGTCGTCGGGATTCCTTCACTTGCACATTACTATATGGCGCTATATTTACCTGAATATAGACGTAGGAGAAGGACAGGACACTTTTTCGGGATAAACGTCTTTTTCATCTAAAACTGAAAATTTATTTTTGTGTGTACCGGAACGCGATGGCGTTCCGTTCGATTCACGTTTATTATGTAGTACTAGCTGTGCCCCGCAATTTCACCCACATAGTGATAAAAAATGATAGTGATGATGTGATCAAATTTAACCTATACGTACGCCTCCGTTCTTAGCTGTTATGTTAAGCTACATGCTTATTTTTCTTCGACATCCTTGAATATTGCGAAGTACCTCCGTAATAGGAGTGTTTAACTTAATTATTTGCATTACGTCATCATCATCATTTCAACTATAAGAAGTCCACTGCTGGGCATATGCATGGATTTCCAAAAAGACAAGTCGGAAGCGGCTTGCATCTAGGTCTTGTGTCCACCTTGTGGCTGATCTTCCTACGCTGCGCTTGCCGGTCTCTACTATAAACTTTTCGGCCCCATCGGATATGTGCTGCCCTGTCCATTACCATTTGCTGACCCACCGTGCTATGTCGGTGATTTTCGTACGTCTCCGGGTCTGTTCATTTCTGATTCGATCTCGCAGAGATCCTTGAGCATAGCTCTCTCCACAGCTCGTTGCGTGCGTTGCGTCTCCATTCCTACATTTTTTAACTAAGTACCAGGAGATTAATTTTATTGGGGTTTCCTTAAACATTCTTCAGCCTGTTACGTGAATCTATATATGAAATTGACTTTATTTAGAGAAAACAAAAAACCTGAAAACGATCGTTTTTATTTAATTAGACTCACTATTTGCCATGATTTAATGAGCTTAGGTTCTGAATTTCTTTCTCTATCGTCATTTCGACCATATCATATGCCTATATGCTGTTCCGTATGCAGAGGTCATACTTCTTTACAACCAGCGCAAGCGGTACAACAAGCGGCGCATCTTTGCAATCATCTAGAACTTAAAACAAAATATCAACAAGAAAAACAAAAATTAAAGACATAAACATAATTTATTACAAAAAACATATTATTCTGCACAAATACTTTACAATCACTTATCAATGTAAGTTCTTATTATTTTATAAATTTTATAAAACAGTTTTACGGTCTGTTCGAAATAGAATTAAAAAAAATAAAATAACATTAATTCTTATAGTTTTTGTAACGTGACTAGCGCTTACTTGGATTTCTGTGATATACCTACCTAGGTATATTTTTAATTATACACAAAAATTATAACACTGGTTTATCCGGCTGTTATGAAAAACTATAGCAATTACACATACTAGGTAGTATTAAAGCTTATTATTGCTATATATTTCGACTACATAATATAACTTAGATTGTGATATAGAGATACTCGTACGTTTAAAGTTAAACATTATTTTAGAGAAATCATACCTAAATATTCCCGGGTATTGTATCCTGCATGGTTATAATATCAATAAATAACCACCTAACGTAGCACCAGAGAGAAGACGACTATTTAATTCAGAGCGTCGCCGATAGATGGAACAAACATAAATAATTTACATGTATTGTTTACATGTAAACAATACATGTAAACAAGGTTGCAAGTATGAACTTGAAAAATTATGAAATTTTTTATGATGATAATTTTAACGTCAAAATGAATGCCCGAACAATGTTAAATAACGTGAATTAGAGCAATTCTCAAGGCTTGGTGCCTTGATAGTTAAAATATTTAAATAACTAAATTAAAAAAAAACTAATTAAAGTTTTGTACAATTTTTGTTCCTTTTAAAATTCAGGGATTTAAGTATTTTAATTAGCTTAGTAGTACCTTCAGGATTGAACACACCGATTAGAACATTTTAATTTTAATAAGGATAAAGCGAAAAGCTATATGTAGTTGTTTTTTATTCTTCGTTAGTTGAGCCACGAGTCTTGTTTAAAATTCCATAACTCAAATATAAAAACAAGAAACAATTCCCTTTCACTTTGCTTACTTTAGTAGGTAAACATCAGAACCTGTGGTATAAATTTTTCGATAACTACCAATAAATTGGGAAAGACATATGAGGGCATTTTTCACACAATACTCTTTAGCCCCAAACTAAACAAAGCTTGCACTATGGGAACCAGATGGCTGATAGAATTCATATTTACTTATCTAATGTAAATATGTAAATACATAAATATGACACATATAAACGCCCAGACACAGAACAAACATACATGCTCAGCAGAAATGTTTGCCCTGGGTGGGGATCGAACCCACGACCTACAGCTCAGAAGGCAGATATACTACCACTGAGCCATGAGGCCTGTCATAAATTACTTTATAATATTGAGGGTGTGTTCAAGAGTTACTCCGAGAACAATTTAGTTTTACAAAAACTATATGTTATACGGTATATCGGTTAATTATCGCCTCAGATGATTTTATAACCTATATAGTTCGTGTATCGAACGATACCAAACTTAACCTAATTAAATTAAGCAATACGGTACAATTATGGCTCCTTTGAGATTCTCTTATTTGAGAAAGTATTCTTAACAATATAGATAAAATAGATTATACAGGGTTACTTTTAGACGCGTCTTAAAGTTTGCTTTTGTACAGCAGCCTTGCTTGCATGGAACATGGACAAATAGTCTTTCCCCCGTTTTATCCACCCTTCAGAGGAAATAAAGTATGTACCTACTGACATTGACAACTGACATAACAACGTGGACAAAAACGTTTTATCTACCTGCTACATGCTAGCAGGGCAGGGACAACTTTTGTAAATCCGCAAAAAAACGACTCCACTACATATGCTTTGCCCAGTGTAAAATTACTTTTTGTTAGGATATTTTTTGGTGCTGATATTTTTTCGGAAATATTCGAAGGTCACACAAGAAAAGTTTATTAATCATTTAAAAAAAACATAATTTAAGGCATGCATTTACGCATGCAGCTATCTCTTCTCGCATCACAACATTTTTAAATATATACAATCATTGGTTAGAGATATTGGAAAAGTGAGAAATGAATTTGTTTAGTTAGATAGAAGAAATATGTACTTAAAATAAAGGTTTTATTTGATATCCTTTGAATTTGCTTAGGAGTAGGAAAATATATGTTTTTTCACTATTCCATTGCCAGTATAAGTCATATCTGATTTTTTTTTCAAATGTTTCTCCTATCTAATACATCAATTTCTCACTTCCTAATATCCCTAACCAATGATTTAATATGTTTAAAAATGTTGTGACGCACGAGGGAAATAGCTGCGCGCGGTGAGCCCATTCTTAAGAAGCTAAAAAGTCTAATTGAAAGTAACCCTATTTAATCTTACTTATGAAGTAATATTTAACAAAAATACAAATCAACTACATAAATAATGAGTAGAGAAAATGTCAGCTTTCAATTTTAACAGATGCCGTTTTTTTATACGATTGTGAAAAAGGTTCGAGAGGTACCCACTTCTTTTTATACAAACAAATATTGAAAATTCTCATTAAAATTTTGTTTTACAACAACATATCTCATAATCAAGATTTAAAAAAAAACTTCATTTAGACAATTTTTTATCTTACTATGCTGAGCTATGAACAAGGTTTCCTAATGGTAAATGTGCAAGCCGCACAATGCCCACGCCAAGAGAAAAAAATACAATGTTTCCAGCACTGTTAGTTTTTCATGACGCCAAACCTATTATAGGCGGGAACTAAATAATTTCGGACGAATAAATATGTACATTTTTATAGTAGCCACCGACTGATAGAGGTAGATTTAATTAACATGCTGCGCTTTGAGTAAATAATATTAAAACTATAGCAATAAAATGAAAAGTAAACTGCACAATGCAAATGGTGCCGGTGTCGAGTTTCATGAAACGGGGGCCTCTCCCCGCGACTGACGATCGGGTTAGCCACGATTCTCATAAAGTTGCGCGCATCAGCCGCATTGGTTGTGACTCACGGAATGCTAACTTAAATTTGACAATAGTTTATTATTCTTATTCAATTTACATAAATTATTTTAATTTCAAAACTGAAAAGATTTCATTCAGCTGTTGACCTAACAAAATAGTCATAAATTAGCTGAAACGCGCAGACACTACTACTGCTAATTATATTATTGTAATTTTTAAAATGATTGAGTACATTACGCGATGTCTTTTGACCAAGCACATGGAGAGAAAGTAGTCGAAGTAGTTCCACCAAAATTCATCAAATTTTGTTTAGTAGAATTTTTAGCTAGCTCCAATAGTATAATATCGCTCATTGTCCATGAGACAATATTTAAATTATAATTAATAAAGATTCTTACGACTAAAAATGATTTAAACTTACTTGAGAACCAATTTCCATTCCAAGCTAGGCTAGCATAACAACTTAAAATCAGGTGAGCTGGGCTCGAATGACTAGCCGGTCGACCATAAAAAACAGCTTACACGATATCCTTAACAAATCCCTTATTGACAAGCTTCCCTTCTTCACTCAGTATGACGTCGAGTCCAGCGCCCGCGTCTTTCCACAACGCAATCCCCTTTTCACTTAGCGAAGCTTTAACCTGTCGATATTCGTACATCTTCCTTGGCAACGCGTATCGCACCTTGTCCCAAAACATCGACTCATTATACTTTAACAGGGTTGAAAGAGAGAGTAAAGTCTTGGTGTCTCTATCTAACTCATTCTTTTTAACGTCCAGAAGAATGACAACTGCGCGCAAGCGTTTGTCATTGGTCGCTTGAGTGTGGATCGTACGGAACTGTTCCGCGGCCCACTTGGACTTTAAAAAGTTAGAAGTTAGAATTATCAACGTCCTTTTAGATTGTTCTATAGAGCGATGGATTTCAGCAGGAATAGTATTGCCCGCTATCCAATCTCGGTCCTGAACTAATAGAGTATAACCGCTCAATCTAGGTAGAACCTCTTCGAGAACAAATTTCTCGTCTTCACTCGCGAATGCTACGAACACATCGTATTTTTTGTTCGAGTCAATCTTTTCTTTAGGTAAAAGATGTAGAAACCAACCCCGACTGTACAATATCACTTGTATTTCTATCCAGTAGTGGTAAAATAGGGCTGCTATGACTGCGAAAAATATTAAAACGACCGCGAACATCGTCCCAGCTAGCGCTGACCTGTACACGTCACACAGCGCGTTCCAATCCTTTTGCTTTATCAAACTACCGTCAAAACAAGTCACGTTATCGTAATCCGAGATTTTACTATAATTATAAGTTTGTATAAGTTTAACTTGTTTTGTGGAGGAACACTCGCATACAAGCGGGTTGTGAGCGAGTTTCAGAGTTATGTTCCGACTCCAGATTTGTTCCGGTACTTTTTCAATATTGTTTTTGGAGAGGTCTACAGTTCGGATTGTATCTGGCAGCTTGGGGACATGCTTCAGTTGGAGATTGGTAAGGTTCAAGGTGCCCACAAATGCCGGCAGACGGAGTAAGTCGTTGGCAGTCGGGAGCCGTGTCAAGCGGAGATACATCTCTGGGAAGCCGGTAAGTTCTATACTTGGCACCTGCGAAATAAAATTAAGCTATGAATTAAATTACAGTACATTCACAGATTAAACAGCTCTGAAATTTCTAATTTGATAAGTATTTATTTATAAAACGTAAATCAGGTCTCTGCCTATGTGCCGTGCGACATCCATGCCACTTATGGAGTTTATATTCTATGAGCTGCGCGGCTTCATATTAGATGATACATAAACACGAAAAAAAAAATAGAATCTACACCTCCTATAAAGCACCATAAACGCATACATATTTTGTATGACATTTGACAGCTGATGTATGAAATTATTTCAACCCCTGATGATCCGTGGCACACAAGGCCATAGGCAGGGGAGTGTTTGGGGGGATCAACCCCCCCCCCTTAATAATAAATAAATAATCCTTCCAGGCTTCAATAATTTTATAAAATGCTTCAAAAAGTTTCGCGCTCGCTTCGCTCGCGCATGATTGTTCCATATTGATATTTACTTGTATTGATTATTAAAGTGCCGTAAACTTTCTAATACGAGCTAATAATTCACTAAAAATAGCCACTAACCAAAAATTTTTGCGCGTATCCTGTAGGTATGTTTGTAATTTTCTATAAAGTCATATGTTTCTATTTAGGAATATTAAATTGGCAATCAATGCATTCAAATGGTTGTATTTATAATTTTGATAGCGTTAAAGTCGCTCTTTACCAGTCGGGTATTTCCTTTTAATACAGTTACTTGTTTGATTCATCTGGTCCACGAAAATCTAGGACTCGCTAACACGGTCAATGAATCAAATCACTACCATGATTTAATATTAAAAACCTTAAAAAAAACTTTTATTTTGACATAGAAGTACTGTGGGTTCATTAATACGAGAAATAAAGCATATTACTATAAAAACAACAATAAAATTTTCGCGCTCGCGCATTATTACTATTTTGACATAGAACTATTTATTGTGAGTTCACAAATACGAGAAATTTTACATATTACTATAAACACTACTAAATAAAATTCGCGCTTGCTTCACTCGCGCATTCATATTATTTTAGCATCGAAGTAGTATGGTTTCAGTAATACGAGAATTAAAGCATATTACTATGAAACACCACTAAAATTTTCGCACTCGCTTCGCTCGCGCTTTATTATTATTTTTACAGAGAAGTACCGTGGACTCACTAATACGAGAAACAAAGCATTTTACTATAAAAGCACAAAAGCAGTTTCTTACCCGTGTGTTATTACATATGCACTCAGTTCTGTTGAGAGCGGGGCGTGTGAGACAGTCGCATCCGGCGGTGACGCCAGGCACAGCGCAAGTCGCTTCGCGCATGTCCACCTGGCGCAGCGGTTTATGCACGACTGACGCGGGAGAACTACATGTGGCGTCATCTACTGAATACTTCTTGTCACCGGACTGCACCTACACACGAGTTACAAACAGGATGCAATTTACCGACTAACTAACATGTAAACTTTTTACTATGTAATACTATTTGACTATGTAAATGTTTGACTATGTAATACTATTATTTTTTCTGTGGTTTTACGTAAATAACTTTTGCTTCACACATAAGTAAATACACAATTACACACCCCCACAAACATAGAATTCTATGTTTGAACTTATGATCTTACCAGTTCAAGGAAGTGGTACAGGTTACAATCGCAGCGGAAGGGGTTGTGGTTGAGGATAAGAGTCGTTCTACTGGGCTCTATTGTGTCAGACCCCACCAGGCCCGGCACCACCTCTGTGATGTGGTTGTGGCTCAAGTCTACCACCACACTGGCGAAGAACTGCACGTCAGCTGCCTGCGACATTACATGCAATGCGATCATAGGCAATAATAGTACACCTTAGCAAAACAATAGAATAAATAATACAATGATACTAACAATAGTACAGCTTGGCAAAAAGACTTCAAAATAACAAGTCAGACGCTATTAAAAATTACCTATTTGAAAATTTTACCATTTTGGAACAAGCAGTTCTAATAATTATAGTCCAGTAAAAAAAAAGATTTTGTGACAACATAAAAGACACCGAATATTGTTATTTAAATGAATGTACTGGTGTTTTGAAATACATTTGACACAATTTCATAATAATATTATGAAATCGAAGTTACCTTTACACGTTCAAAGGGCTGAACCGATCGTTATGAAATTTAGTATAGATATAGCTATGGACCTGGAGGTGGACATAAATACTTATCATCATCATAATCATCACCGTTTTTCATAACTGTGCGAGTGAAAGCGCAGAGCTCAGCTAGTTTATAAATCGGGGATTATTGTGAATCTATGTTTCTTCTATATTTCCTATTATTATTTTATTATCTAATATTAATATTATCTATGTTTCTTATTATAATTTCAAAGAATCCCTCAAAGTGCATTTAATGTGATCAGCTTCATACAAACGGATTTATTTTTACTAGACTATTAGCTTTGAATAAAAAATATTTACATTTATAATAAAAATATATTTTTCTTGACAGATAATACTGTTAAATAACTAGTTTTTTCTGCCAAGATAACTAAAACGTCATCTTATGATATGACGATCTTTACTCAGTGGCTATTTTTAGCCGACTGCGTAAGAAGGAGTGTTACGTTTTTCGAGTGTATGTATGTATGCATGTTTAGTGTCATAGGTGTGTATTTTAGATAATACATCTCTCGCAAAAATAAAATGAAAACGTTTTTTCGTAACCTCCAACGAACTTTTTCGTAATAAACAAGTGATTATACCAGAATTATTCTAAGGAATGCGCATTTATTATCTTTTACAGCTATTTTACGCATATTTTCTCACAAAAAAAACGTATTCAACAGCGCATGAAGCGTAACGAAATCGTAAGTTAGACTGCATCAACTCTTTTTCTGCAGTAGGGTATTTTGTTTTTATTTTAATAAAGATACTTGTTTATTCATTAAATAGGCTTGCGCTACACCATCGAGTCACCTGCGGTCCACAATATAAATGAGCAATATTAATGTAGTTAGTCAACAAAGCTGAACCCTCTCTTATATCTAATGACATGAACAACGAAAATGTTAAAATTATCGAATAAACTAATTGAACTGCAATTACATGTGACTTGTAAATAAACAACAAGTACCTACAACCTTAATATACATTACATTACCAATATACACTAACACTAATTGCTGACTTTGCCATACATAATTAATTTTACATGTTTTAGATATATCACTTTAGAAACAATTTTAAAGGGTAAAATATAATTTTTAAACAACTAGAAAAAAACTTATAATACCTATTATATACATCTTGGACACGTCTGGTTTTTTTTAAAATGTTTTATGTATTTTTGCAGTTCTTTTCCATGAAGAAATATATGTCTATGTATACATAAACGTGTATATTCAGAAGTAATCATTCATTGTTATAAACAGTGTGTAATGTAACGTACCGTGAGCGAAGTGATCTTGTTATAGGAGAGGTCCAGGCTTTTGAGATGAAGGAGGACATAGCGCCAATCGGAGAACACATAACCTATGCCATTGTGGGATAAATCCAGGCTCTGGAACATAAGACACCAAGCTATACCATGTACTATATAGTATATAATTATATCATGTAATGTATTGCACTGCGATTAACGTACTGCGGGGTTACTATAAGCTCTTATAGCGATGCAAAGTTCGCTCAGCGCCCGTTTTTATCTTGCTTTTTCTGTAATTAAGAGTGCGAGATAAAAGTTCAAATGAGCCTACATACATCTGTGATATTTTTAATAATCGCATCAACTTTTGTGTCATTCTCATAATTGCAGAAAAAGCAAGATGACAAGTATCTATGTTAAAAGAAAAAAAAAACGCTGTTGAGTGTACGTTTTTTGTTAGAAAGTATGCGTAAAATTGCTGTAAAAGATTATAAATGCGCGTTCTTTAGAATATTTCTAGTAAAACCGCTTGTTTATTACGAAAAAGTTCGTTGAAGGTTACGAAAAAACATTTTTTTTTTATTCGTCGATAGGTTTGCGCTTGACCGTCAACTCACCTGGTGTTAAGCGACAGTTACGGTCTACGATGGAGCGCGCTTGCCTAGAAGAAACCTATTCACTCGCGATTTGAAGACACCTAGATTATATCTATTCGGAAAGACCCATTCAGGAAGCGCATTTCACATTTTGGCGGTACGCACAACGAAAGTGGAGTCAAAGCGTTTCGTACGTGTTTTCGGAATATCAACCATGTAACGATATCGCTTTTTCGTGCTTCTTACTGTCCGATAGAAAAAAGGGCATGGGGGAATGAGATCATGCAAAGCAGACGCACACTCACCGAAATGTATGCTATAAAAAACCGATAAACTGGCAACTTTGCGACGATGCTCCAGACTTTGGAGTTTATTCCGAACAAGGGAATCGTCACAAATGAGCCTCCTAGCACGCCTCTCAATGGTCTCTAACGCCTCGAGCTGGTACTCAGCAGATCCGTGACAAAAGTGCGAACAGTACTCCATGCACGACCGACATATATTTTTTATTTTTGCAAGAGATGTTATTATTATTGTTTTATTTAAATTTATACACGGGTCTAAGCCCGAACCTTTAAAAAGCATCAGTGGGGCCGGAACCAACACTGAGAGGCCCTTTTACAAATGTAATAAAAAATACAGATTGGGTATATGGATGGACTATGAATGGATTATTGTACAATATGGAGTTTGACAGATCTTGGCTATTGTGATGGAATGTTAGTGACTTAAAAACTAGGCTATAGTTATTATTACAAAAAAATATAGCCTATCCCTCTAGACGCAGCAGGTAAAAACAAGCGCTGAGCGAACTTTGCATCGCTATAAAAGTTAGAGTACGGCTGCTGTCTGCTGTACTGTACTACACTGCCCTGCCCTGTATTGTAATGGACTGTACTATACTATAATGTGACATAAGTCAAGACAAGGTGGACAGAAGACGTTATACAAGTGGCAGAAAGACGCTGGATGCAGACTGCATCCAACCAAAATTTTTGGAAATTCTTGAGTGATGCCTACGTCCTGCAATAGACTTCTTGTGGCTGAGATGATGATGATAATGATACAATTTTGTATTTTAGTTTAGCCTTTCCGCTTCCAGCCACTACTAGTGATGAGCGATTGTTTCAAAAATTAACAATCGAATTATTCGAATGATTCAGTACCTGTTATTCGAAATTATATTCGTCATTCCAATGAAAATAAATAATTCTCATGGTAATTCTATATTCGAATGACTTTTGTACGAAATAATTAATTTGAATGAAAATATAGAATGAATCATTCGAATGTTTTTTGTTTACTTAATGTAATGTACTTACTGTGTGTTACTTAATGTAAATGTAACGTATTAATTAATGTAACGTGTTAAATTTTATACTTGTAAATTACAAGTTGTAATGGATGTTAAATAAAAAAAAAACGTTCCATTCATTATAGCTTTAGTTAAGTAGTTGCATTCATTTCATTATTTAATTTCAATTCATGCAAACGATGAAAATACATTGGATTGATAATAATAATAATAATAATAATAATGTTTATTTCCAGACACAAAGTAAGTACAAATTAACTTAGGAACTAAGGCTTAATAAATTTTAAACTGCTTACTAGTGATATGTACTACAACTAAAGTTTAGCGGTGAACCCCAAACTAGGCATAGAGCCTGTATCTTGGGGTTCTAGTGTGAGTTTACCAAATTATAAAGGATGAAACATAGATCCGCGACATTAGTAGCAGAAAGAGAATGCAAGTTAAATGAGTAAACATAAAATGATCAAACAAGCGTCCGTCCAGTTACTGCCCAGCTATCTAAAACATTACGATAGCATAAGAGCCTCAAAATGTTCGGACTATGGCTTGACATCAACTTGAATAGAATGTGGTGAAAAATAAGATTAACCTTGTAATGATAACCTAATGGAAACCGTATAAGGCTAGTTACATACTTGTGATATGTAACCAGCATGTGTTCAAGGAAAAATAGGTGATCAATGATTTACTTTTTTCTGTACAAACTGCAAATGAGATCCTCAGTTTTATCGTAGGAGAGGCTTAGAAGCCATTTTCTCAAATTCGTTTTAAAAGCATATTTATTCAGGTCTTCACTGACCCTCAGCTGCTTTCTAACGTTATTGTACGTGGAAGGAAGCGAGTATGCTGGTGCTCGTTTTGCCAATAGTGACCGAGTGTGGGGTAATGGTATCAACTGGGCTCTAGTTGACCGTTTCGAAGAAAATATTGAGTAATCTTCTCGTGACTTTAGATGAGAGTAGGTTTTCAAAACAGCACTGAAGATAAAAAGTTGACGTACTCTCAAAACCTCAAACGTGGCATAGAGTAGATCGGTCGGAAAACGAAAAGGTTTCCGTAGCAAGACTTTGATCAATGCTCGTTGCGCTCTTTCCACGGATTTAAAGATAGTTTTCCCTGCACAACCCCAAATCGTGATGCAGTACTGAATAACGGATTGGCACAGTGCAATATAAATTTTCTTAAGAAGTGGTAAGGGTGCACAGTCACGTAGATTTTTCACAACGTAGATGAGTTTGCGCGTACGAGAAGATACTTCAGTGATGTGCTGTTTAAACGACAGGTTCTCGTCTATGATAATGCCTAGGTATCTGATACTTGCCGTACTACTGATGATACTGCATGAGCAAGACGATGGTCGAGTAATGGTAGCTGAAGCGCAATAGTGAAGTATGAGGCGTGAGTGATCGGGCGGGCGAGAAACGCAGGTTTTTGTAAAAGTAATGTACTGGGTTTTGTTAGCGTTTAAACTCAGCAAATTTTTATCTAGAATATCTCCAAGGACTGCCAGCCCATCCTCGGCTAAGCTGAACACACGGGACCATGTCTCTCCATGAAAAACAATCGCGGTGTCATCGGCGTAGGTTAGAATTTCGGCATTTGGGAGTCTGCTATTTACTATTTCGTTCATATACATCAAGAAAAGAGTAGGTCCGAGTATGCTACCCTGCGGAACACCGTAATTTATTGAGAGACGGTCACTGGATTGGTCAAAAACTTTAACATATTGCGTACGATTAGATAAATAACTTTTGAACCAATCCAGCGTGAGCCCTCGTATACCGAAACCGTCCATCTTTTTTAGAAGCAAACCAACTGAGATGGAATCAAAAGCTTTAGCCAAATCTAGAAACACACCAATACATTTTTCTCCTTTGTCAACGTATGACGAGACCAGATTGACTAATAGTGACGCAGCATCTTCAGTCGATTTTCCTTTCCGAAAACCGAACTGCCTGTCAGCAAGTAGATTATGTTTTTCTAAGAACTTCACAAGTCTTATGTTCACTATCTTCTCTAAAATTTTGGAGACCACACTAAGTAACGCAATCGGTCTATAATTATCAGGAGAGCTTTTTGGGCCACTTTTATGTATGGGCGTTACGGCTGCAACCTTCCACGAATCAGGAAAGGTACCAGTTTCTAGACTTAAATTAAATATATGGTTTAAAGGGTGAACAATAGCATGGAGTGACATCTTTAAAAGTTTAGGAGTTATAGAATCAGGTCCGGGAGCGCTATCAGATTTTAGGTCAGTAATAATTTTGGCTATTTCTTGTGGATCTGTTGGATACAAGAATAAAGAATGAGCACAGGAGAAATTGATTTTATGAGATTCGATTAAATCCTTTTCTGTTTGGCAACGTTTCGATAGAATTTTATTTGCAAGGGACTTTCCAACTGAGACAAAATGTTGGTTGCAGTTATTAAGTGGATTCCCGTTGCTGTTGCTAATTAGTTCATAAGAGCTACTACTATGCTTGGCACTATAACAAATGTTCTTAATAGTTTTCCAGAGTTTTTTGGGATCGTTTGTATTTTGTTCTAATAGTAGCCTGTTGTAATCTGCTTTAACATTACGTAATAACTTATTACAAAAATTCCTGTATCTCAAATAAATATTGGTGCGTTGAGAATCATTAGGATGACGTTTACAGTCCAAGTGAAGCTTGTCACGGTGGCGCATGCACCTGACAAGACCTGGAGTAATCCATGGTTTAAGATTGACGGTTTTTCTGCCGACTTTTACCAACTTAGTATGTTTGTGTAAAATACTAGTGACGATGTTGGTAAATTTATTAGTGGCTGCATTGACGTTGGAGCTACCCGTTACCGGACTCCAGTCAGTGTCTTTTAACTCGCACACCACGCTATTAAGGCTAGTTTTAGGATAGTATCGCGCGGGGGTATTATGTTTTTCAGATCTTTCAATGCCTACAATAACAACCGAGTGATCGGTAACGGATGACTCGCAAATCTGGCCAGTAGCTTTTAGATCTGACTTTACAAAAATGTGATCCAAGCAAGTACGGATTCTGGTTGCAGAAGTAATGGCAGGTAGTAGACCATGCAAAGCCATTAAACAGAGATACTGAGATACTTGGTTGTCCATGGAGTCAATTAAGTTAATGTTAAAGTCACCAGCAACGACAAGAGAAGATTTACTACCGAGATCTTTAAGTACTCTGTCAAGGGATGTTAAAAATGGATCTATGTTAACAACTGATGGAGAGCGATAAATTCCTAATAAAGTTGTTTTATCATCGACCTGTATCCCTAGGCAGTCTGAGTCTGCCATACTTGGCTCAAATGATGTAGAGTGGTATATGTTTTTTACATAGATAACCACTCCCCCATTTTTGTTAAATTGTCTATGGGAGCGGTAGTGATTGTAGCCAGGAAGGGGTTGAAGTACAGTGCTTTCGGTTAGCCAACACTCGGTCAGAACAATGGCGTCAAAAGTAGTACCGAAACGATTTAGTAAGACCACGAAGTCCTCAAAGTTGCAGTTGTAACTTCTAATATTGACACATATAACTTTGAAGTTAAATTGTGGGTTTCCTAATAGAAATGAACCACAGGATTCAGCCGACACGTGATTGTGACAGTCAATCGATATTATTTCGTCTATGTCATCTGAAATATTAACTGAAGCCATCGATGTAGTCAGTAAGATATATGAAGCTTAGAGGCAGGATCCTGTGTGTCACACTGATAGTTAAAAATACTAGAGGTTGATCGACAAAGTACAATTTGGACAATTTGAAAGTTGAGCACAAACAGAACAAGATTAAGATACCTAAGTCGTGATACCTGAGTCGTGGTAGTGATGACGTTGTGAAATTACAACTGTGATAAATATAACTAGGAAAACCACAATAATAACTGGAAAAGTAGTTCGTTACGGAAATATCAATTTTGTGTAGGTGTTGTAGGCTGGTTGCATGAAAGTTGACCCAAAAGGCGCTCCACGTCTTCCGATGATTTAAAGACAATCGCTGATCTTCCCTCTTGCTTTCGGGCATATATTGTGCCATTTTTAATCCAGCAGTATTTGAAGTCATTCTCCTTACAGCGCTGCCTTGCGATCCGAAATAACAATCTGTTTTCCTTTGTTAAGCGTTCGTTGATGTAAAGCTTTCTGTTTGGGCCATCCACTCCAATGTCGGAGCCGCACAGCGTCCGACGACTCTTGGCCGCTTTTAAGAAATCTTCCCGCTTTTGATGCCTAACGAAACGAATGACCACGGGACGAGGGAGTGTCGTGGAGGTACCGTCGCTTTCTGGCTGACGGAAGCCGACCCTTGTAACATAGTCTATGTCGCCATCTTCTATTTTGACACCGAGTTTATGCGCCGTCACATGAGCTAGGTGTGTCAGATTTTCGGCTTTGCTTTCGTTGATTCCCAAGAGCTCTAACTCATTTTTGAGACTGGCTTGCGCCCTCGACGAGATTTGTTTGTTAAGATCGACCACAGTCTGCCGTAAAGAACAAAGTTCACGTTCACGTGCAGCATCCCGCTCCTCAAATTCGCGGCATTTAGAAATACACTCGTCCAATTTGGAAATCGTGTGATCCGTCAAGTAATTCATCTGCTTTTTTAGGTCTCCCATGTCTTCTCGCATAAGTTTCATCTCCACGTATAGCATTTCCAGTGGATCAGGATCAGGTGTCACCGCGGGTGAGCATGCCGGTGTGTTTTTACGACTGCTCGCACCGGAAACCAATAATAGAGGGCGCAGTTCGCCGGACACCGCCGCACGGGCCGCCGGTGTGTTTGTATCATCTGACTTTGGTAGGGAACATTTACAAGTCGGACAAACCCAGACCGCCTTCAGATCCTCGGCTATGTTGCGAATATCAGTAACATTCACGCAAATAGCGTGGAAAAAATTCAAACATTTGCAGCATTTCATCTGTTGTACACTTCGGACTGTCTTATTGCAGATAGCGCAGTGGCTCGTAGTGTGCTTATCCGGAACATTAGGCATTATTCTGACGAGTATAATATTAAGTGACACACAATTGTATGCAAAGCTCACAACACGTCGTAGTCGATGCGCCGGCAGCGTAGTGAGCGTGGCGCGTCCTCGTAGCGCTCGAAGCCAATTTCGCTCCGGCTCGGTGGTCGGCGTAGTCACTTGGAACTATGTGGCACTAAGATCTGTAGCTGGCCGATTTATAAGACAACTAGAAATAGGTCCACTCTCTAAGCTAATCGAGACCGCAGTCAAAGGAAGACTTCCTCAATTTTCTTCTCAACAATTTATCATTAAATGGTTTCCCTATAAATGGGGTAATTTTTGAAAAATGTACACCCCCGAAGAAACCAGGAATCGTTTTAATCGAGTTAACTTTTCAATTTAGTCGATTTCCTTCTAGTTTTATGGGATGTGCTGGTATTATCTATGGATTCTGATTTTTAAACGGAAGATTTAGTTGATTTGTAAATGTTGTCGGAATGATTAAATGAATGCAGCTGTCACTTGCCATGAAACAGCTGATCCAATCAGCTGAGAAATTAACAAATTTTGTGACTCACGTTTTTGATGATTGGTCCTGTTTTGAATTTAGTTTTTCGTTTTCAAAATTAACAGCTTCTTAATATCCATGTATTGAAGTGATAAATTGTTGTTTTTTTGCTGAATTTGGAATGTTGTGATGATAATTCTTCAAGAAATCTTCAGGTTAAAAACACTAGTATGACTGTGCCATGATGCAAATACATTCGAATGCTTTTTTTTCATACGAATTATTCGAATGGCTCTTTCCTACAACTGAATTAGTCCAATCCCATTCGAATGAATCATTCATATTCGCCCATCACTAGCCACTACCCCTTACTCTGCGTAGCGTATATTATATTCGTAAGTATATAATTATGTTACATGAGTACCTGCAGTAACTATCCAGTATCCTATGACTCAGGGTGTTAATAACTAATGCTGATTTCACAAAATTCCAAAGGCTTATCAATGACAGGTTACGATTACGAAGTTACATAGATAGTGAGTGAGGTACCTCTAGATGAAGCAGCGAGTTGAATGGAGAGCTGTATTCTGCATCTGACGCCGACCAAGTGAGATTGTTGTGCGAGAAGGATAGGTGTTTGATCGAGCCCGCCGCCGTGAAAGAGTCTAACAATATCGTGGTCAGCTGGTTGTGTGCGAGAGAGACGGATGTCAGGTTACCGAGAGATGCGAATAAATATCTGTAACGATATTTTATTGATCAAATCAAATGCACAGTCTTTTCCAACAAGTAGGTATTTGTTACCAAACAAAGTGATCCTATAAGGGTTCCGTTTTTTTTTCTTTTGAGTTACGGAATCCTAAAAATGAGCACGCGAGGTGTACTGTTCGTAGACCTACTAGTGATAATTCAATATCAACTATCCTATTCTAACTAATATTGTCACACCGAAAGTAAACTCTGTATAACTTTCTGTCCGTTAGTTAACTTTTTAACCGACTTCCAAAAAGGAGGAGGTTCTCAAATCTTCGGAATCTTTCATATGTTCTCCGATTCTGTGAAGACGCCGGCTGGACAGTTTTTTTTTTTATTTGAAAGATACTTCCCAGGAGGTCCCAAAGAAATTTCATCAAAATTTATCCTATAGTTTACAAAATAAAATTGTGCATTTTAAAGTCAGTTTTTAGGGTTTCGTACCTCAAAAGAAAGAAACGGAACTCTTATAGGATCACTTTGTTGTCCGTCTGTCCGTCTGTCAAGACCTTCTACCTCGGGAACGCGTGGAAGTATCGAGTTGATATTAATTAATAATATATAATAACAAAAAATATCAATATGGTATATACTCACTGCGGTAGGGACCGAATTTTGTTCCCATCTAAATTAAGGTTCGTCAATGAGGCGAGGGGAAGGAAGATATCACTGGAGACGAAGGAAATCTGGTTGTAGCTGAGGTCTAGCTTCTCCACCGCTACGAGGGGAGAAAACACCTGGCGCTGGAGAGATGAGATCCTGGAACAATTAGAAATAACGAAGTTATTGAAGTTTTCTTTTTGCCTCGCTTAAAATGCGGCCGCTTTTCGGGTATGGTCAGTGACATGAATATAATAATGATATTTTGAAATTGAGTGACATGAATGTGAGTGAGTGAGTGAGTGAGTGTGCTGTCATGAACATGACAGCACACTCACTCACTACTTAACTAAGTAGGTATGCGTATGTGAGCGAGATCAGATACAGGTGAGCGAATGAGAATATGACTACCTCATAAACCACATTATTACCATCTTTTTCTCGCTTTTATGTGTGATATAATACATCAGTGTAACGCTGTATCTTCGTTATTTTACATCCAATTTTGATATTTTTAACACAGAAATGATTGGATAAATCTGCATAGTAAATAAAAAATATCCATTAGCTCCAACAGCGTACCTGTTATAGCTGAGTATCAGTTCTAGCAGCGCCGGTGTCTCTGCGAAGAGGTCCGGAGGGAGAGACGTGACTCCGGAGCGCGTCAGCTTGAGCGAGGTGAGGGAAGGTAGGCGGGAGAACGCGCGCGCGCCGAGCGTGAGGTTAGTACGGCTATCGATGCTCAGCTGAAATGATTATCAGGAAAACCTATGTAGCACAACTGGCCAACGTAGGACACGCATATGGTAGGGGTACAGCTACACAGCCAATACCAAATCTAAAAATAAAATCTTCCCTTCCCCTCTTTTTGGGTCGGGGGTTAAAAAAGGGGGGAAGTCTCATTTCGACTGTATGGTTTATTCGTATGTTTATACCGCATACTGTCATTTATTAATCGATTTGAAAAATATTTATTTTGTTTGAAAGGATATACATTTCAGATTGGTCAGAATTTCATCAAAATCGGTTATATAATACGCAATTTTGTTTTAATAAGCCAATGTACTGAATTGGTTTATTAAAACAAAATTGCGTATTTCGAAGTCTATTTTTCAGTTTTTTAAACTATAATTATTTTAAAACATCAAACATCATCTCAGAATATATGAGATTCATCAAAACTTTATCAAACTTAGAAACAAACAAATGAAATATGTACACATATTGCCTATTTCATTTATTCAGATGAATGATCTGATATTTTATAGATATCCCACCTAATTCTCTGGTGGAGTGACCATAAATGTCAAGTTACCTCCTGTAAGTGTGCAAGTCCTTCTAAAACTCCTTCTTCCAGTGAACTAAGAGGTACTTTCTCTAGCAGTAACACACGCAGGGTACGGGGGAGCGCGCGCGGGGGGAACGACGTTATTGGGTTGTCATTCAGTACCAGCTTCTCCAGAGAATCCAAGCCTGGGATCATAAGAAACGAAGTTTTTCAGAGAGTCATTATGACGCCATAGCGCTTCACAACATTAAACGAGAACTGGAAGGACTTAAGTATATAATATAAGTCAGTTGGCAGACCACCTCTTCTAGGAATTGCACTAAATATTGTTTTTTTACTCACCTCTATGGCTAAACAGGCCGGATAAAAAACGTAAAAAAAATTAATCTATGGTGATGCTGTATTTGTCACAAATCTAATCGCTTCATGAATTCACATTTATTCAAAGCATACAAGTTAAAGCGTGCGTCAAAGACTGCTAGTGCTATCCTGTTGCCTTTCTAACGGAGCCACCCAAATTTCAGCTACAAAATCGGTTGATCGGTGTGCTATGAGGTCAATCAGTGATGATGAACTACTCGCTAAGTTTATTTCCTGGTACTATTTTCTATCGTATATATTTCAGCAAGTTGACATGTTTACACACACGATTTTATCAGCTCTAGTACATGATTTCCCTACTTCCTGAGAACTAAAATCCTGTAGTTTTTTTTCAGATAGACATATCCTAGATGGCAAGATAAGAGAGAGGCCTATACCCAGCAGTGGGATAGAGAAGGAAGGCTGTGGATGATGATGATGATGAAACGTATCCTCCCTACTCTCGGCCATACCATCGTTTCAATCGAATTTGCAGTGAACAAAGTTAACAATGATTAATGACATACTCACCGTTAAACGCCTCCTCCGCCACATAAGCAATTTTATTTAAAAACAGACTCAAGGTCTTGAGTTGAGCGAGCCCCCTAAATGCATTGGACGGTATCTCCTTCACTCCGCTCATGGATATCTCGAGCATGGTGAGGGGGGGTGAGGCGAGGAACATGTCCCCACGCAGGGGGAGGGAGGTGCCTTGCAAGATGCGCACGGATCGCAGGCGAGGGAGAACTTTTATAGCTTCAACTGGAACCTCGCGGCATCCATCTGGAGGAAGAACAAGTCTCATTAAAACAAAGACAAAATAGTTTACCGTCGTTGCAAATTTAAAATCTCCTATGTATTAAAACAATCACACGGGAGTTAGTGGCGAGTATGGCGGTGGCAGGCGTTGGATGCGAGAGCTCCGCAAACGTGCCACACATCGAATTGTCTAGTAGGGACTGCTGGTAGGCGCGCGTCGTCGGCCAGCCTGGTGTGTGTGTAATGTATGTAAGTATTATTCTGTACATAAATAAATATAAAATATTATGTTAAGTTGAATGTAAATATTATAAATAAAATCAATCGATAAATATAATAGTAGGGTCACCTACATCACTCCCTTCCAGAGACCGAGTTAGGGCAAATAATAATCAGGAAAGCGAACTACCCTTCCTGAGCGTGTCACTCTAACAGGAGGCGTCTCTGGTTTTGACTGTGAAGGGTTAGGAGATACGTTATCACGATCACGTGATGGTTCGCGTCGTGGTGGAAAGTCACGCCTTGGTGTTGGCGTGTCTGTAGACAGTATATAGGCTGGCTTAAGGCGGTCTATGCTAACTGTCATATCTTTATCCTTGACGCGTATTTTAAAAGTTTTAGCACCTCTCTTGAGCACTTCGTATGGCCCGTTGTAAGCAGGCTGGAGTGAACCACGTAGCACTTCTTCCCTAAGAAATACGTGACTACATGTGGTAAGCTCTTTAAAAACGAAAGCTCTGCGGTTAGAGTGATGCTGAGGTGGAACTGGGCGAATGTTCTCGGCAAAGGATTTCATGCGAGCTGAGAAATCGGTTATGTCGGTGGTGTAATAAGCAATATCGTGGCCAAAAAATTCGCCAGGCAGACGAAGTGGCTCACCGTACACCAGCTCAGCTGATGAAACTTAAGATCTTCTTTAATAGCACTCCTTATGCCGAGAAGAACGAGTGGAAGAGACTCGGTCCAGTTAGCGTCAGCGTGGCAGGTGATTGCTGCCTTTAATTGCCTGTGGAAACGCTCCACCAAACCGTTGCACTGTGGGTGATAGCTCGTCGTCCTACGGTGATCGAAACCGATGGACTTGGATAACTGTTTAAACAGTGCCGACTGGAATTGCCCGCCTCGATCAGTTACTATCTCGGTAGGGCAACCAAATCGAGCTACCCACATGAACGCTTTGGCCACCGTTTCGGCTGATATATTGGTAATAGGCACAGCTTCAGGCCATCGCGTGAAGCGATCGACTGCTGTGAGGCAGTACCGATAGCCATCAGCGGGCGGTAAAGGGCCGATAAGGTCTAGATGGACGGATTTGAATCGCGCTGAAGGTAAGTCGTGCGTACCTATTGGTGAAGCCACGTGTCTTGTGACCTTCGCGCGCTGACAAGTCAAACATGCCTTAGCCCATTCTCGGCAGTTCTTGCGCATTAGGGGCCAAACGAAGCGTTGTGCAACGAGTTTAGATGTAGCGTTCGCACCAGGGTGGCTGAGCGAATGAAGGCAATCAAATACCTGCTGACGTAATGGCTTTGGGACAAAAGGCCTGGGTGTCGGTGTACTGACATCGCAGTACAATACTGCTCGACTCCCAGGTATGTTCGTCTTGACTAGACAAAGTGCGGTATCACCTTTGAGGTGATCTGAAAGCTCAGGATCTGTTGATTGGAGCTCGGCCATCACTTCAAGGTCGACAGGTGTCTGCAGTTCTTCAATACGCGACAGTGTGTCGGCAACCAAGTTGTCTTTGCCGGCTATAAATACAATGTCGGTGGTGAACTGCGAGATGAAGTCTAGGTGTCTATACTGACGTGGCGAACTGTTACTTTTTCGTTCGTGAAAAGCATAACAGAGCGGCTTATGGTCAGTATAAACTGTGAAGTGAGTAGCTTCAAGCATGTGCCGGAAGTATTTTATACTCTCGTAAATGGCTAAAAGCTCACGGTCATACGGTGAGTATTTCGTTTGTGACGGGCTCAATTTACGAGAAAAAAAATGCTAGTGGCTGCCAGTCTCCATCTTTGAGCTGCTGCAGCACACCAGCTATCGCTATATCAGAGGCGTCAGTGAAGAGTCCTAGCTTAGCTTGTGGATCAGGATGCGCTAGAAGAGCTGCATTACAAAGACTTTTCTTGCTCTCTTCGAATGCCTGTAGTGATTTTCCTTCTAAAACGACTGGGTGGGAAGCTTTGACCGATCCAGTCAGCAAAGCATTCAGCGGCGCTTGAATTTTAGCGGCGTTTGGCAAAAACCGCCTATAAAAATTTGCCATTCCCAAATAGCGACGGAGTCCTCGAACGGTTTTTGGTGGGGGGTAATCAATGATTGCCTGCACTTTGCTGTCTAATGGCTTGGTTCCCTTTTCAGAGATGTGGTACCCCAGAAATGTTACCTCAGACGCGCCGAAGACACACTTTGCAGTGTTGATAAGTACGCCGTAGTCTTTCATACGGGTGAAAAGTTGGCGTAGGTGGTCTTCGTGGTCACGTGACGTTTTACTATATATCAAAAAATCATCCAAATATGGATAACAAAAGTCGAGTCCACGCGTCATTTCGTCCACGAATCTCTGAAAAGTTTGACCTGCATTCCTAAGTCCAAAAGTCATAAAAGGAAATTCGTATAAACCGAAAGGTGTTGTGATCGCGGTTTTAGGTATGTCGGCTTCGGCAACTGGCAATTGATTATAGGCCTTAACCAAGTCAATAACTGAAAAAAATTTACATCCAGACAAACTGTGCGAAAAATCGTGTATATGTTTTATTGGATACTGATCGGGTATTGTTCTAGCATTAAGTTTTCTATAGTCTCCACAGGGACGCCACCCGTTATATTTTTTAGAAACGAGGTGGAGAGGTGATGCCCATGGACTATCAGATGGTCGTGCAGTCCCGTTAGCTAACATGACATCAAATTCAGCCTTTGCTATTTTTAATTTATCGGGAGCGAGTCGGCGAGGTGAGGATGACACAGGTGGCCCTGGTGTAGTGCGAATGTGGTGATTAGTGTGGTGTTTGATAATACCCGGAGTACCAGCAGGGCGCGTTAGCTCCGGATATTCGGACAAAATTTTGTGATACTTACTGTCACCACCAGTCGCTACTTTGACACTAGATACGAGACTATTACTTATATCTACGCATGCTACAGTACTGACATTGGTTGAGCTATCGACAAGTTTTTGTTGACTGACATCCACAACAAGTTTGTAGTGTGATAAAAAGTCTACGCCTATGATGGCTTTCGTGACGTCAGCGACGACAAAACGCCATGGAAAATTTCGTCGCAAACCTAAGTTGACGTTAAGTTGTAAATAACCATAAGTGTCAATAGCAGAACCATTGGCAGCACTGAGCTGATACACAGTTTTAGCTCGATGCTCACGAAGCGCGGTCACGGGATAAACACAAATGTCACTTCCAGTGTCCATTAAAAATTGCGTATTGGTGCCGCGGTCCGTGATAAACAGGCGACCTGTTGAGATGTGGCGGTCATCGGTCGCGCTTACTGACCGCCCGTCGCGTTTCCCGATGTGTTGAAGTCTCAAGGCTTCACGCACTTGTGCGCCTTGGTTCCATGCTTGTTGTGGTACCAACAAATGGGGAACCGGCGATAATTCGACTGGGAGCGGCGAGATGCTGAGCGATTGCGCTGACCACTGCCACGCTCTCGCGGTCGTGGACGGTGCTGAGGTTGTGACATGAGAACACTTACTTGTCGCGTCAGCTCAGATACCTGACGTGTCAGTTGGTCTATCGGTGAATCTGATGCTGCTGGTGTTGTGGCTGCGACCTGAGCCACCGGCGTCGCAATATCGTGAACGCGGTCAGCGAGCTCGGCGAGCGCGTCCAAAGGCAACGTTGATTGCGATGCGACAATCGGCTGCAGTGTGGTAGGTAGCCGGCTGGCCCAAATGGTACGCAAAAAGTCTTCGGGTACTTCCGGTCCGGCAAGATGCTGGAGGTGACGCAGAAACTGTGATGGCTTGCGCGTACCCATCTGCTCATGCGTGATCAATTGCTTCACCTTGTTCTCACGTGTTGCTGACAAACGCTTGATTAATTCGTCTTTGAGTTTATTATAGTCAGGTGGACCAGTGAGGATGTCCTCGATTTCTGCCGCATACTGCCGGTCAAGTGTAGCCAGGATGTGATAAAATTTGGTAACTTCGTCCGTTATGTTCATAATCACAAATTGTCCCTCCACTTGCGCGAACCATATTGCCGGTTTTTCTGGCCAAAATGGAGGACACTTCAAGTGGTATGGCGTACTCGTTGATTTCTGTTCGGGCGACGCCATCTTGTCATACGCACGACGGCGACGATGCATGTCCACGTTGCCGGGCGTTTTCTCCGTGTCCGACATTGATGCATATTCCCTGTCTTCGGTGCTCATGTTGAGGGGTCACCAGTTTATAGCGGTGGCAGGCGTTGGATGCGAGAGCTCCGCAAACGTGCCACACATCGAATTGTCTAGTAGGGACTGCTGGTAGGCGCGCGTCGTCGGCCAGCCTGGTGTGTGTGTAATGTATGTAAGTATTATTCTGTACATAAATAAATATAAAATATTATGTTAAGTTGAATGTAAATATTATAAATAAAATCAATCGATAAATATAATAGTAGGGTCACCTACAGCGAGAACCACTCTAAAATAATATTAAAAATATTCGAAACAAGTGTCCCATAGGAGATTTTAGATTTGCGACGACGTAATACCTAAAGAAAAATCTAACGACTTGTCATAATTATGTTAAGCTAGTTAAGTTCTACTATTTAGGCTACAGAACGAAATATTATGCGCATACAAACAATGATATATTATCATCATATGGGTTCGGTATCGATTCATACTTAAATACTTATAATTACAAATTATAAATTCATAGATAAACTATCAGCAACATCTTAAATAAAAATAGTGGTAGCGGTGATCATAATGATGAATTTTAGGTCTATATGTGGTCTATATCCCTTTCCTAGATTTCAACTAGAACTAGAACAAGCTTGGCCGGGCCGTTTTCAGTTTCAGAAGAAAACATAACGGAAAGAGAATAAACCTTTGAATTTAGGTAGAGCTAGTGGAAAATAGTCTTGCTATTCTTATAACTGCACAACATTTTATCGAAACAAACTACTTGTCTACAAAATTTTGTGATAAATATAGTTTTCATGCTATCGACCATGCAACAAAACTATAATCAGTAAATCAGTATTTCTCAGTAGTAACGGCTCATCGAACTCTGATGGCGCAACGAAATCGCGAGAGCCAAAGCGTGCACAAAATACCTGTCGCAAGAAACCTCCTTTTACGTCCGCCGATGACTATGGCGGGTGCGGCAAGTAACGGTACAAAGTCTAAACAAAAAGGTAAATTCACGCAGTAAATTCAAACGATCCTCTCCGTTCGTCCCAGCCTCACGGCCCTTGCTTATAATCGACCTACGCGCTACTGTCTACGCCTAACCCGCGACGCACTGTAACCTACCTGGGGGGTTATGCAAGTGTCATTCTAATATCGTGAACGCCAGTGGAATATAAAAGTAAATTATAGGATTAAAGCACTATTATTATTAACATGATATTTACCGTGGTTCGCGTTGTGGTTCGTGTTATTTTTTTGTGTTTTTTTTCGCGTTATTTTTTTGTTTTTGTTTTGCGTTTATATCCCGTTAATAATAATAGTGTTTTAATGAATGACCGTGATAGTTTAAAAAAGTGAATTATAGGATTAACTTAAAAAACGTAGCATTTTGAAGCGTAATCATCTGTAGAAGAAATAAAAACGTTTGGCACTTGTCTGCACATGTTCCCTCGCAGCACTAAACATACGTTAATTCTGGACGAGACTAATACTATAAACCAGTACAGAATGCAGGCATGATGCCAACATCATGCAAAAAAAAAACAGTACAGAACTAATTTAGTTGAAACAAACCATGTTACGCTTGCATTACCAACCTGGTTCGAACATGAAGAACAGTTGCTCTGCATCCAAACCCCGCACATTGTCAGCTGTTACAGAACTCGCAGCTTTCCTGCAAATAACATAATTACATGTCAATATTACAAATATACAATTACTCTCAAAACAAAAAACCTGACTCCGTAAAAAACTTACATGACTCAGGTCAGATCGGTTCATGGTTCCAAAATGTAATTCATCCAACTTTAAGTATATGAGAAGTAAGTATAGTTAAGTATAAGAGAAATAAACAAAGAGTTATCTCTTTGTTTATTTCTCTTTCCTTCACTGGTTTTATTTATCATTTTATGACATACTGAGATTTGAATACTTACTGCAGAGTCAGTTCCGTAGTCCCCTCCCCGCCGGTGGCGCAGGAGATAGGCATAGTGGGGGGAAGAATGCATGACGTCACTTCAACACGCTGGAAGGAGCCGGGGCGGCGCGCGGGGAGGGGTGGCAGCCGCGAGCAGTTTAAGGGGACTCTCTGAAATAACACGTATATATTGCAGCTAGTCTTGAAGGGTAATTTTCTAGTCTGTCTGTACCAGGCTTAAATGTAACTTCGCAATCTCTGAATATTTTTCTTTCATATTTGAAATCTATGTCCGCCGTCAAATCTTTATTTTCTTTCCTCGCCTGCTTAATTCTTTTGACATCTCATAGAATCAAAACCCAAAACCAAGGGTTGTTGACACTAGCTGACCTTGGCTAGCTCAGAATTCACGACCCCTACAAATTTAGAACTTTCTAGAATTCTACCTTTTGGGCCACTGGACCTTTTGGAACTTGTAATTTTGGCCCACTGGAACATTTGGCCCGCTCGACCCTGAATGATCTCATACACGACACGTCATGTAAACTATCGCGTTAGTGTTTATAAAATGTTTTTCGTTTCAAACATTTCAAAAACCATTTGAAAAACACTTTCATTGTGCGTACCGCCAAAATGTGGAATGCGCTTCCTGAATGGGTCTTTCCGAATAGATATAATCTAAGTCTCTTCAAATCGCGAGTGAATAGGTTTCTTCTAGGCAAGCGCGCTCCATCGTAGACCGTAACTGTCGCTTAACACCAGGTGAGTTGACGGTCAAGCGCAAGCCTATCGTCGAATAAAAAAAACGAAACTAGTAAATTTTTATCATTTTATTATAATTTTTCAATTAATTGATTCTATTACAGGCCTCATGGCTCAGTGGTAGTACGACTGCTTCCTGAGCTATAGATCGTGGGTTCGATCCCCACCCAGGGCAAACATTTGTGTGATGAGCATGGATGTTTGTTCTGTGTCTGGGTGTTTCTATGTATCATAAGTATGTATTTACGAAAAAAAAGTATATATGTATTCTATCAACCATCTAGTTTCCATAGTACAAGCTTTGCTTAGTTGGGGCTAGATGGCGTTGTGTGAAATGTCCTCTAATATTTATTTATTTATTAGGAACACTTACTTACAGTGTCTGTAATGTAAGAATTAGCAATCAAATTTGATGACAGCCGGTCTTTATGTGGATTTTAATGTCTTAACGTGAATATAAGTACATACTAATACAGTTATGGAAGAGCCCTATGTTCGATGGCTAGTTTCTACCAGCAAGCCAAATTTTCCGAGGAATAAAATAAGAACTTACAGCCTTAAAACTTGCGAAAGCTATAATATAATTCGTAGAAAACTAGCCAAGTCAACCTTAGGTTTCAATATATTATCTTAAGTTATAGGAAGAAATGATATTTAAAGTTGTTATAAAATATTTTACGTTGTTATAAATAAATTTCAGGACTGACCATTGACTTGGCACCCATTTAGATCTCACTTGTTTTGTTGTTGAAGTCAATAACCAAGGCATCTAACATGATATTGAACTTGGTTCTCATTTCACATTTATGTTTTTGATGGGATTTCAATACGAGTATCTTGAGTCTGCGCAGATCAAAACATCCTGTTTGTTTATCACATGAACTGACGGTTTTGAATCAATGAATAAATAAAACCGGACAAGTGCGAGTCAGACTCGCCCATCGAGGGTTCCGTACAAACTAGTAGATAAAATGGGGAAATTATACTTTTTTTTCTATTTTCCTTTATAAGCCGAAAACTATCCATCGTAAAAATATTTAAAAACCTGTTTTAGCTTATGCTACTGAAGATCTTTCATATTCACTTTAAAATTTGGACCTTCATTCCTTGCATAATGACACTATTTTTTTGTGATTAAATTAAAATTGACCAGTTTTCAGATTTTTTCCTATATCTGTACTCTAACACAATGCTTCTTGCCAAATTTCATTGGTCTAGGTCAACGGGAAGTACCCCATAGGTTTTGATTCCCTTGTGAGTGTCGAAATGTGCGTTTTTTACGACATATTCGGCTGTAACTTTTTTTTACGAAAACTGAGTAATTTTATTTTTTCTTTCTGCAGCAAGATACTATAGATCTGCGTATATGGTTTTAATTTCAACTCTATACCTTCACGCGTTCTCGAGATAAAGGTCTTGACACCCGGACGGACGGACAGACGGACAGACGGACAACAAAGTGATCCTATAAGGGTTCCGTTTTTTCCTATTGAGGTATGGAACCCTAAAAAGAAAATATGACAGTTATTTCTTAGAATAATTAAATAACCTCAAAATACTGAATTTAAGATTGCTCGCACCGAATATCCACCGCACCTTTAAAAACCAATCGTACGTAATTATGGCTAGTACTTTGAATGAATGTTGTGACGTCACAATCACCAATTTTGAAGGTTCGCTCGGACAAATCGGATCCTTAACCAAGCTGGCAGGATAATGTTTACCGACCTCTACTAATTATACAATATTTTAAAAACAAACCGTTTCCCGTACGATATAATTATTTATGTACTGAAAACTTACTTCGTTACGATTAGAACCTTAACTGTAACGAAATAAAGTATAATTTACACCGTCAAACGTGGCTTATTATCGCTAACCGCAAAACAATATCGTGCTTAATTATAGTTCCGTTATCATTTTTCTTTTTTTTTATAATTATTATACGCCTTGTAAACAATTGTTTTATTAATTTAATTACGAAAGGAACTGTCTATTGTTTTTATGCAAGAAAAATCTACGATTGACCACCAATTCGCCTGATATTAAGCGACGATGTGGCCGAGGATGGAGCTCGTCGATTTAGAAGACAGACCGTGGAAAAACGTGAACCAATTTTTTTCTAGAAATAAAAAAAAAATATGAAAGTATTAAAACATCTAAAAATAATTTATTGGATAATATGATACAGTATAGAGCAAACAGTAAGACTAACTATATAAAAAATAAAATAAAATAAAACATCAACACAAAGAGTATTCTAAAAAAACTACTTGAATTGTGATATTTTTAATAGTTACCTACTTCAACTTTCGCATCATTCTCTTGAGCATTGCGACCCAACTGCATCGCTATAAAAGATGAGCGTAACTCCCCTGGGATAGACTAGTCACTGAAATGTTTCTCCGTACTAAAATTTAGGTATGCCAATATATCTTTCTGGAAATTCCACAGTTTCCCGAACGCCCCTCCCCCCTTCATAAAAAAGTATACCGACGTACCCAGTTATGGCAGACGACCTCCATGAACGAGCCCTCGTTATCGTCGACATACTTCAGCTCCTGTCCCCCGCATAGGAAGGTCCTCACGCTGCCATCGCTACCGCACATGTTGCAACCATGGGGGCAGATGCCTTTCTCCCCCTCGTAGCCCCCTGTGTCCTCATCGAAGGCCTGTAACAGGTTTTTTTTTTATATTAGATAGATCTTCGTTTGACCACCAACTCGCTGGATGTGGCCGAGTATGGTCCTCATCGATCTAGAAGATACCTATTCACACTAGCCTTGAAATTCACAAGATTGTCAGCTCTCTGGAAACAGAGAAGGCGACAAAGATAAAGATAAGATTTATTAAGGTAAAAATATAAGATATACGTATTTTTTATAACAAATAGATCTACGTTTGACCACCAACCCGCAAGTCGATAGAAGATATCTATTTAATCTAGCTCTGAAAGTTCCAAGATAGTTCTCAAAAAAAAACTCAAAATGTGTTTTTTTTAATACAAAGTACAAACTAATAAAGCTGACTAGGTGACTCCTTTAAGTCAGGTTCTCAATATCGAATGTAACATGTAATCGTTGTGCGTTACTGTAACCAAAAAATCAGCGTGTTCCAACAACCACAGGTTCGTAGCGAACATTACGAATCCATAGTTGTGACTTTATGTCGCTAGCCTAAGGGCTAGCCTACTCGTACTGCAGATACACCTTTGATTCACTTTGCTTCGTTGGTGCTTTTGGCTGTTAGAGATATCTCGCACACATTAGAATTCTAAAAACCAAACTACTAAACCGATTTTGAGAAAATTTCTATGGGACCAATCTGAAAGGATATAACAACAAGGAGGTTTCTAACAACAAATTAATTTTTCAAATTATATTTAGTTTATAATGAATGAGTTATGCGGTAACAAACAAAAAAAATACAGCCGAGTTGTTTATCCCCTTCTTTTTGAAGTCGGTAAAAATCAGCTGTTCAATAGAAATCAACCGACGAGCTGCATCCTCAGCCACACCGTCGTTTAACATATTGCCTAGATATTCCTCTATCCAAACAGACTCTACGTAATATATACATAGTTCAGTATAATATGACTTGATATTTCTTACCGGATCTGTGTCAGCACTGACAAAATAGTCTTGCCAATTATATCCCGTATCCACCAAGGCACCTGTGACCCCAACATCACCCATGATTACCGCATCGTGCGTGATAGTATGGTCACCGGTGACCTTCGAGTCACCAGTAATGCCTGCATCACCAGGAAACTCAAGATCACCAATGACCCCATTGTCGCCAGTGACCACAACGCCCACCAGCGCGGAAACCACCAGCCATGGAAGCACTACCATCGCACCATCTCTGCCAACAAAACAAAACATGGTTACGAGTGTATCACCTACTATGAAGTGAAATTAAATATAAGCTTATTCTGCCATCAGTACAGAAAGTATGGTCGGCAAAACTATACAACATCATCCACATAATAATTATCATTTTTGTATCAACGAAACAAACATAGGCTTATTTGTTAATTAAGCATCTATTGTGACATGTTTTCATCATCATCATTACAGCCACAAGAAGTCCAATTGCTGGACATAGGCCTCCCCTAATTTCCCCGTGGATTTCCAAAAATACCTGATGGAAGCGGCTTGCATCCAACGTCATGTAATTAAACAATCAATTAAACATACATACAATTAAATGGAAAACACATTTTAAAGTAATTTTATTTATCATTGTGTCCGCTCTCTTGCGTTTGTAAACATGTTATCTCTTTATTGACAGAACAAAGTGCAACAACCATTTGTTGTTCTCGACTGCGTATACAAAAATAACCGCTCCTTGGGGGGTTACGCTCATTTCTTATAGCGATGCAAACTTGTCTCACGTTCGTTTTTATCATGATTTTTTAGAAATATGCAAGATTTATTTTTTATTTGGTCATAATCAACTTTTTACCAAAAACCAAACACAAATAGATCCATTTCACCAAAACAAGATCAAAATATCTTCAAAAATAAGAAAGTTACTTAATATACATTACATTTTATTTTCATGATAGACAGAGAGAACATTGCGTTAGATGACGTCTCGCATAATGTTCGGTTGTTTCGCGAGAGAGGGACAGAGCATCCCTTCTTTAAAACGTTATAATTATGTTTATATCTCGTAAATTTATAACCGATCTAATTTTTTTTCAGTAAATGTTAGAATGTTATCAATTAAAACTATTATTCCTTTCCTATTCTATTTCCTTTGAAATGAAATTCATTCATATTCTAATTCCTACTTACTACCTATATGTTATGTATCCATATATGCAATAAACAATATAAGAATATATTCCCTATTAAGAGTAACAATCTACGAGTGTGAATCACAAAAGTTCAAATAAACTTATGTACTAATAATTAACTTATAATCAAATAACTAATGCCTACTTTGAATTATGTTTCTTTTAACAGTCGTTCCAACTTTTGTGTCCCTCTTTATTGTTGGCTTTTGTGACACATTGTCGCACGATTTTGCCAGTAAATTAGGCGTTTTTTATACAACAGGAGAAATACTGTTTTCTACCCCTAAATATTGTCCAATTTCAATAATTCCTTTTTTATGGTATTATCATGCCAGTTTTTATGGTATTACCAATAACAGTTTCTACAGTTTTCCTTTTTCCGAAATTCTAATTTTTATAACTTCGAAATTTTATCGAAATTTAAAAAAAGCAAAGGCGTCGACCGTAGCGGCCTATGCCTCTACGGACATCACTGGGGGTGGAAAACAGTTTTCTCCTAATTGTTTTTTTTTCCTATTTGTTGTTTGTTTTTATATGTTTGTGAAATCGCGCGAGAGGACAAGCAAGACACAAGTCTATTTACCTATTATTAGGGATTATAATGGTTTTCTTTTGTGCATTCTGGTATTTGTATTTTTCTTTTCTTTGAATGACCAGAACTCGCCTGATGTTAAGTGACGGTGTGGCCGAGGATGGAGCTCCTCGATCTAGAAGAAATCTATTCACTCTAGCCTTAAAAATTCCATGATTGTAGGTCTCAGGAAACAGAGATGGCGGCAAAGAATTCCATTCTTCTGCAGTACGCAACAGGAATGTGGATCGATATCGCTGAGTACGGATTTTTGGCATTTCAACGAGAAATGGGTGGTAATTCGCTGACTTTCTGCTAGTCCTGTAGTGAAATGGGGAGGGTGGAATTAGGTCGTGAAGCTCTTGCGCACATTCCCCGAAATAAATCCTGTAGAAAATAGACATACTTTACGGCGGTGCTCGAGACTAAGTACTATCTTGGCAGCTAGTTTATCGTCACCAATTAACCTCACAGCTCGCCGGTCCACTGTTTCCAAAGCTTCCAGCTGATACTTGGCTGATCCATCAAAAAGGTGGCAGCAGTACTCCATACACGATCGGACCTGTGCTTGATACAGATGAAGCAGTTGTCCCGGTGAGAAGTATCGCCTAACCTTATTAATGATGCCAAGCTTTTTACTAGCCAGTTTAGCCTTAGATTCAAGGTAACCCTTAAAGTTCATTGTTGGGGTTAACGTGAGTCCCAACAGTTCATGACGGTCTGTCAATGATATGGGTACATTTCGGAAAGTAGGAGACAAAATAAACTCACTCTTTTTGGCGGAGAAAAGGCAGGCTTGAGTCTTGTTGGCGTTGAATTTGACGAGATTTTCGTCACCCCAGTCGTACACAGCTTTAAGAGCTTTATTCATACGCACAACCATGTCTTCTCTCAACGCCTCGATTTCCGCCTTTTTGGCTCTTGGATCAGAAGTGTACCTTTCCACAACTGTGCTGTCATCTGCATACCCTGAGGCTGTGCTGTCATCTGCATACTCTCACGAATCTCACGATTGCAATGCAGCAAGCAAGTTGTGCCTCAAAGCTGCTATATATGCCTATCACTCGTCATTCGCCACTCGCTGATATGAATTAGCGATTATTTTGACAAATTGTTAGATTATAACCTACTATGTAATAAACTAGCGATTTATCACAATTGTCGCTAAAGCGTATCAGCGGGTGGCGAACGAGTGATAGCAAAATAAATAGCAGCCTTGAGGCCCTGGGACTTCCAGGCCGGGGATTTGCGCGGGGGAACTGCTAACTGGTTAAATAGCGTAGGTACTTACATTATCTTTTTAACGTGCCCGACTGGTAAATTTTACAGACATTTGACACATAATTTTTATTAATTGTTTAAATAAGTATATAGATTTTTATTTAGAAATAAAATGTATTACAATATCTCGCTGAAAACTTACTTTATCATAATAAAACATAGCCAACACAAAAGCACTCGGGAGTTATGTAGCTTCGTATTCGAGACATTTTATCTGTTTCCTGAGACCTACAATCTTGGAATTTTCAAGGCTAGAGTGAATAGATATCTTCTAGAATTCTAGATCGACGAGCTCCATCCTCGGCCGCACCGTCGCTTAACATCAGGCGAGTTGGTTGTAAATCGTAAATCTATCTTATATTTAAAAAAAATGGCAATTAGATCACAGTTCTAGAGATTATCCCCTACAAACTAGAATAGACACTTTACCTAACTATACCATTAATACTAATAACTACACGAGCATTCCAGTAGATTTAAGGATGGACTCAAAACGCCTAGCTATCTCTCTCGCTCATCACATTATTAAACATAGAAAATCACTGAGCAGGAATATTAGAAAAGTGAGACATGATTTTGTTTATTTAGATAGGAGAACTATTAAAAAAAAAGTTTTTTTTAATTTTTTATTGAAAGTTCACAAACAATGAAGAAAACAAGAAAGGTTATACAATAATATTACCTAGGAGCTAAAAACATGCATTATGCATAAGTCCTTAACAGTGAACCTAACTTACCTAAAACAACCTACGTAATTTATACTGGCGACGGAATAGTGAAAAACAAATAATGTTTATTTTCCTACTCTTCAGCCAATTTAAAAGGTATCGAAGAAAAACTTTTTTTAATACATTTTCCCAATCGAAATAAACATAATAATAAGTGGGTTTTTCTATACCTTTACTCAATGATTTTATATGTTTTAAAATATTGTGATGCGCGAGAGAGATAGCAGCGTGTTTTGAGCTCAATCTTAACAGACGTCATATGTCATGTTCAAACAGTTCAATAAATACTCAAAATAGTTCAGTTGTTGATTAATTCAGTTCGAAGAAAATACACTTTAAATAATAAATAAATAAATATTTGTGGACATTTCACACAACACCATCTAGCCCAAACTAAGCAGAGCTTGTACTATGGAACTAGATGGCTGATAGAATACATATATACTTTTTTGTTGTTGTAAATATATACACAGAACAAACATCCATGTTCATCACACAAATGTTTGCCCTGGGTGGGGATCGAACCCACGACCTACAACTCTGCAGGCAGACATACTACCAACTGAGCCACAAGGCCAGTCAGACTTTGCTAGGTACATTGTTCAAACAGTTCAATACATACTCAAAATAGTTCAGTTGTTGATTAATTCAGTTCGAATAATATACACTTTGTTAGGTACATTGTTCAAACAGTTCAATACATACTCAAAATAGTTCAGTTGTTTATTAATTCAGTTCGAATAATATACACTTTGTTAGGTACATTGTTCAAACAGTTCAATACATACTCAAAATAGTTCAGTTGTTGATTAATTCAGTTCGAATAATATACACTTTGTTAGGTACGTACATGTAAGAGTGTAGATTACACTATAAGGAAGTGTGAGGTAGACCTCAGAACGAAAACTTTCTGACACCTGTTTTGGTTTTCCTCTTCTAAACGGATATACATTTTACTTGTTGTAAAGGTACGGTGTGTTCTTAGGTACTCGATTTTGATGCGCTAGATGATTTACACTCGTCTGCAATTACTAGAGACCGGATTATATGCAACATATTAAGCTTGAAATATGCATACTAATATGCATGAAAATGGGTAAAATATGCAAGTTTTTTTAAATATGCAACATAAATGATGAATTAATCACCTACCTCTTGTGCGACAGACTTTTGCAACACAGACGATGTTACAAAGTTTGTGCTCGCGAGGTCTACTGCTCATAGAACTACTGGTACTTCTAATTAGTGTGTCCTAGGAGCCCTAACTCCGCTCCGTTTACTCTAATGTATATCTATGTATAGTCTATAGGTAGGTATCTAACGTTTAGAACACGTGGGCGATTCTCAAAACACGCTTGAGGAAAACCGCGCTTATCTTTCGCGATATTAAAATAAGATTATTTTCGGCGAATCGATCTACGAGCTTTTTTTATGAGTACAGAGAATTCGACTTGTTTACCCATGAGCTTTATACAACTAATGAAATGGTAGGTACCTAATCGTTTATTTATAACATTTCTGTATCTTTAATTATCCATACCAGAATGTAGCTTCATTATGACCTCTAGCTTCACAACCAAACGACTTTTTGATTTTAATAGAAATAAATATCTATAGAAATAAGTTGTGAAGATCAGACAACAGGGCTCAAGATGCCGTCCAACAACTTATATATAAATAAACTAACTGTGCCCCGCGGTTTCACTCGCGTAGTGAAAAAATGCGATGGTAATGGTGAACGATGACCAGTATTTATACTATATTAAAAGAAAAACAAAATACCCGACTGCACAAAAGCAGTTTTTGCAGTCTAACTTACGATTTAATTACGCTTGATACGCTATTGAGTGTACATTTTTTGTGAGAAAGCTCGGCTAAACTTGCTGTAAAAGATTATAAATGTGCATTATTTAGAATAACTCTAGTAAAATCACTTGTTTATTACGAAAAAGTTCGTCAGAGGTTACGAAAATCGAATTTTTTTATTTTTGCGAGATATGCATTACTATTATTACAAAAAATATAGCCTATGACACAGGGAGTGAAGACGAGTCTAACGACACCTCGCACATCCAAATCGGTCAAGCCGTTTAGGCTGTAGGCTGTCATATAGAAACATACATACATACAAACCCACATATATACATACATCTCGAAAATGTTTACTCTCCTTTTGCATTGTCGGGTAAATATTGTTAGTACTTAACACTAAAGGGTCTATAATTATCCAAATCTCGTAAAATAGTGCATTTATATTACTTCTACGTATAAGACGTACGTACGTTAATTATTTATACCTATCTGGTTTGACAACAGAGAAGTTTGTTTTCTTACATGTGTGTAAGTGTTATTTCTAGCTATATGGCACGTCACGAGGTGTGACAGTAGGTAAGAAACCGCGAGGTTTTTGTGGTTTAGCCAATTTAGCGTATTTATTAATTTTAACGCCTTTCTTACGTTTCAAGGTAAAACGGATCTGTTACGGATGGCACAATGGTTTTACCGGACTGTCCAAAGACATTCAAAGAGACAAACGAATATATAATGAAAAAAAACATAAAGCACAACTCTACTTTTAAGCGACATTAAAAAAAGGAGGTTCTCGTTTCGGTTATATTGTTTTTGTTACCGCATAACTCCGCCATTAGGCTAATTTATTGTACTATTAATAACAAATAAAATACAACTAGAAAAGAAAAAAAAACGTTTTTGGTAACCTACAATAAATTGTTTTCGTAACAAATAAGTTGTTTATTACTAAATAATGCTCATTTCGTAGTAGATTGTTACACAAGAAAGAAACAAACCTAAAAAAACCGGACAAGTGCGAGTCAGACTGAGGGTTCCGTACAAACTAAATAAAAGGGGGAAATCATATTTTTTTTTTATATTTTCCTTCATAAACCGAAAAATATACATCGTAAAACTATTTAACACATTCCTTGCTTACCACTCGGATCCGAGTGGGGCGGGGCTATAGTAGCGGCGCCTCCCACTCGGATCCGAGCGAGCGTCCCGTTCATTTTGTAGTAGTCAGTAAACCGCCGGCGTTTGAGGCAGTCAATGTTGCTTTGCACGGCCACTCTGTACTTAATCAGAATTCGCCTAAAAAGTTTTGGTTCCCAGCTGAAGTGAAGGGTCTGCGGGAAGTACCCCATAGGTTTTAATTCCGCTGTGAGTGTCGAAATGTGCGTTTTTTACGACATATTCGGCTGTAACTTTTTTTACGAAAACTGAGAAATTTTATTTTTATTTCTGCAGCAAGATACTATGGATCTGCGAATATGATTTTAATTTCAACTCGATACCTTCACGCGTTCCCGAGATAAAGGTCTTGACACCCGGACGGACGGACAGACGGACAGACGGACAACAAAGTGATCCTATAAGGGTTCCGTCTTTTCCTATTGAGGTACGGAACCTTAAAAAAAAACATATAGCACAGCTCTACTTTTAAGCGACTTTAAAAAAAAGGAGGTTCTCAGTTCGGTTATATTGTTTTTGTTACCGCATAACTCCGCCATAAGGCTATTTTTTTGTAATAATAATAACAAATGAAATACAACTAGAAAAGAAAATAAAATACATTTTTGGTAACCTACAATAATTTTTTTTCGTAACAAATAAGTTGTTTTACAAAATGTATACTAAATAATGCTCATTTCGTAGTAGATTGTTACACAAGAAAGAAAAAAACCTAAAAAGATAATAAAAATACAGCCAAATAGTTACCTCCTTTTTAAAGTCATTAAAAATAAATATGATGATTGATAAAGTAATGTTTGATTGCTTGATAATTTTTATTTTTTTATTTTATTTACTCATGAAAAACCAATCACAAACTAATTTAGTATTTAATAGATTAGACACATACAACACATTTGCGATGAGGTCATCGTACAAGGGCGACGAGCGCCATAAAAATTCTATACAAACAGTAGTTTCGAGAGAACGAGACAGAGCATCCCAAAAAAACTTTAAATTAAATGTTTGTATCACTAAAGTTTTTAAGTTTATTTTAGTTTATTTATATAAAACAGCAATCGTCAAACCAGGTCAGAGGTCTTTCGGCGGCTTAATAACTCTGACACTAGGGCTGGCCACTCAGTCTATACGAACTTACTTACTGAAGTTTATTGCAATGTTATAAACAATGTTTAAAAACATTTGAAGGTATGTATTACGTGTTTGTATTTTCATATTATATTATACAAGAAACCTATTCATCATCATCTCAACCATAAGAAGTCCACAGCTGGACATAGGCCTCCCCCATGGATTTCCAAAAAGACCCGCCGAATTCTTCGCGCCACTTGTATGAGGTCATCTGTCCATCTCGTGGCTGGTCTTCCTACGCTGCGCTCGCCGGTACGTGGTCTCCACTCGAGAACCTTTCGGCCCCATCGGCCATCAGAAGAAACCTATTATTTTTATTAAATTAATTAATGTTCTCTTTTAATCCACTTTAATTTTACCTATCTTTCACATTATCTACTGAATTTTGCAGATCATTTTACGTACTATTAGTATCTTCTGTACCTATGCACTAACTAAACAAGTACATGTGATAAAAGGAAATAAGCGGCCAAGTGCGTGTCGTGCCAAGCGCAAAGTAAGATTCTGTAGTTGAACATAAACTTAAATAGAGATTCTATGAACATACGAGTTAACTTATGTTAGTTTAAATGACATTTGTACGATATTTTCATTTCTTTAGGTTGATGGGCTATTAATCGTTAACTTCTAAAGCCTACTTAGGTGTGATGTTTTCCTTTTAATTTCACCAAAATGCTACTAGCATGATTTTTTTCATATCTCAAAAATCAACCTTTTAACCGGTAGAGGGGACACTTGACCCCCACTTTTTGTTATGACCCACTCCCAATTTTTTTTATTACCTATCCAACAATACCCCACACCATGGGGTTCAACCTTTTAACCGGTAGAGGGAGGAACCTTGACCCCCTATGTTGTTGTATGACCCACCCCAGTTTTTTTATTACCTATCCATCAATACCCCACACCATAGGGTAGGAGAGATAGAAAACTGATACTTTATCAAGTCCACTTATACTTACTACTTACCACTACACTTATATACCACTTTACATGTACATAGGTACCCTAAAAAAAATGTTTCAAGTTTTTTATTCTACGATTTTCGCGGCATAATATGCTTATTCATGCCAAATTACAGCTTTCTAGAATTAATAGTATTTTAGAAAAGCCGCGGACAGACATGGCGAAATTATAAAGGTTCCTTGTTTATTACGGAACCCTAAAAAGACTGCATAAGAGCGACATTCGCAGTACAACTTACGCTTACGTTACGCATGATATGTTCTTGAATGTACGTTTGTCGTGAGAAAGTATGCATATTGCTACAGTATAATTTAATTAAGTGAACGTGACTTAGAATAATATATCTAAAAATCATCTGCGTGTATAAAAACCAAAATGTTGTGAGCTCTGTATATAATCGGCGTTCATACTTACAAGGGTTAACTAGCCTTTACTTCAACAGGGTTGGTAAAAAGGTGGTGCGAGCAATGACATTCCCAATACTTTGTGGAAGAGTGCGAACAACGTATGTGACTTAGCTATAACAATATGTCAGGAGAAAAAAAACCGGCCAAGTGCGAGTCGGACTCGCGCACGAAGGGTTCCGTATGATTATCTATAAAAACGGCATAAAATCACGTTTGTTATATGGGAGCCCCCCTTAAATATCAATTTTATTTTAATTTAATTATTTATTTTTAAAGTGAATAATATAACTCAATATTCAGTGAATATTTCAAGCGTCTACCTGTTGCCGTTATCAATATCGAGCAAAAAAATGACGTTTGTTGTATGGGAGCCCTTAAATATTTATTTTATTCTGTGTTTTAGTATTTGTTGTTATAGCGGCAACAGAAATACATCATCTGTGAGAATTTCAACTGTCTAACTATCACGGTTCATGAGATACAGCCTGGTGACTGACGGACGGAGACGGACGCTTGGACAGACAGCGGAGTCTCAGTAATAGGGTCCCGTTTTTACCCTTTGGGTACGGAACCCTAAAAACAAATTCAATATCACCCTCCTTCTTCAGCAGTGATATCAAAAAGGCAGACTATAAACATCGTTATAAAAGCTCTACCAATTCTACCATAAAAAATGTTTGCGTAAATTATTGGTTTCGGTCAATTTGCATAAATAATTTGGGTTTTTTCACCGCTTCGATCCATCTATGGACGTGTGAGGAGGTGCGAAGGGGGGGGGGGGGTGTCAGAGCAGCATTCTAGTCACGAGCGTGCCCATTGTGATGGTAAGTAGCTACAACTCGACATTTGTAACATTCCAAATGCGAGGTGTGCTTATTTTTTATCCGACTAAGCTAAAAAGAGGATTATTATTTTAAGTTCGTGTACCTATGATCATTTTCCCCGTCGGTCAATCGATGCGTTTACATCTATGTCTGTGGTTTACATAATGCACGTGTCAGGCTACACGTACAAAATTTTCACGAGATTTTCACATTTTTTTATAATTTGGCAGGAACTGAATGTACCTACGTTAAAAAGGTATCTTTTTGGGATAAACGCTTTATTGATATTTTTTTACTAAATCCAAATCAGGGGAAGAAGAACTTTGTAAGAAATTAAAATTATTTCATTCGTACATAAACTTTTTTCACATTTTACATGACCCTCATTTTGACAAATACGTGTCAGAAGTGTCTGCTATCAAATATACATACCTTAGCTTAGGGCTTAGCTAAATAGTGTATGCTTTTCAATATTTTAATACAGGGGCGACCGAGCTCCACTCGGATTTTTTATAACTGAAAATACGAGCAACCCGGGTTCACTAAAAATTAAACCTAGCAAGATCGATTTATCGTCCCCTAATCTACATACAAACCAAATATCATTAAAACCGTTGGAGCCGTTTCTGAGATTCAGATTATAGGTAGGTATACTTCACTCGAGTAGCTATGAAAAACGGTGATGATTATGATGATGATAAGTAGCTTATGTCCGTCTACAGGTCCAAAGCTATCTCTATACTAATTTTCATAACGATCGGTTCAGCCGTTTGAGCGTGTAAAGGTTACAAAATTTGCTTTTATAATATCATTATAAAATTGTATCAAATGTATTTCAAAACACCAGTATATTCATTTAAATAACAATATACTTATAGTTGTATTTTATGTTGTCACAAATCTTATTTTTACTAGACTATTATGAACTTTGGAACTATTACCATATATAACTTATCTATCTATCTAATTTGAATAAAGAAAACTAGTAGCTTATGATTTTAATTAAGGGGTCGAAATCAGTTCTCCCTTCTTTGTATGGTAGATAGTGTGATAAGTTCTCTTAACGCATTACACAGCTATATAACAAGTGGCGACATACAAGTGGCGGGAAGACGCTGGATGCAAGCCGCTTCCAATCGGTCATTTTGGAAATCCATGGGGGAGGCCTATGTCCAGCAGTGGACTTCTTATGGCTGAGATGATGATTACACAGCTATAGTTATAATCATTGGTATAACGGTAGGTATAGTAATACTATATAATACTATACGATAGTGTAAATGATGACAGACATTCAAACGGGAGGCTATTGTCATGCTGATTGCGCCTAATTTATTATAATGCTAGTAGTTCACACGGAATTGTGACCTCGCCTCGCGACCTCTATTTATGTACCATAACTGAACCAACCGGTTAATTTGTACTCGTATTCGTATTACCTGCACTGCAGCCAATTGTAGATCTACCGCTTAACTGAGTCTGTTTCTGGGGTATGGGAGCGGTACGGGAGGGGTTATATTACGTCAGTCGGGCGTCAGCATTGCTATTACATGTGAACCCTCCCATTCCGCTCCTATACCTCAGGAACAGACTCAGTTAAGCGGTTTAACTATAGTTAGCCATTAATGCCCTACTAGTGCGGTTCTAGTGTGCTACTAGTGCACCACTAGTGTCGTGCTAAATACTAAGCAGTGCGCAATAGGTCTATCAAAATGGAATTAAATGTGATACGACATCTATGGATTTGTCGTAAGTACATTCAAGCGATTTATATCATTAACAAGTAAAAGTTTTGAAAACAAAAACGCTAAACCGATTTTGATGAAACATAGCTAAGAACATTCTCGATAAAATCCACTTTCAAACAAAAAACTAGATCAAAATACTTTTGGGTGGGGATTAAAATGAAATGTGATTTATGTGATACAACATCTACGGATTGGACATAAGTACATTTTGTATAAATACATTCATTCACAAGCGATTTAAATCATCAAAACAGACTGAGATGGAAATAAAAGATAACAGGTGAAATCTGTTGTCTACCAAAATGATTCGTAAAATATAAACAAACACTTAATAAATGAATAAAAAATATCCCGAATTTCAACGTTTGGCATTGAAATATTGTAATTAATTACATATAACATGTGTGCGTATACATACACAAATGTATATAAACATTATATAACTCCTTAGTAATTAATTTATATTATAAAAAAATGGAAAATCACAGAATACATAATAATATATTATTCCTTGCGAACGACAAACATTTTCAAAAACTTTTTTTTAGATTCGATTCTACTTTGAAACCTTAACTTAACTTTACAATTTAAATAGTTTAACGTTCTAAGACTTTTACCTAGAAAAGTGCATTTTATAATGAAATATTCGAAAAATAGGTCTATAAAATTTAGATACCGGGCATATTGCCATTCAACAGCACATTCCTTATACGAGTCATCATTTTAATCTAACGACCAATCTTACTATCGCAACCAAGTTCAACACATTTATACTTAATTGATTAATTCTTAAAAATATCTTCTTCGTTTACAAAGATCTCAAAGATCAAAAAAATTAACTACCACCGCAAACGAAGACGAAAAAGAGAGACATAATGACAAGGGGCTTATTACGGACTATATCACGTCTTAATATGGAAACTAACGTGGTTTTCACACATTTATAAATAAAAACTATAGTTTAACTATAGTCGGATATTACGGCTTAAAACAGACGTGAGTGACCCGTAGTTTTTATTTAAAAATATATCACGTCTGTCGTGTACAAAAATCCATACCTACACTTGTTTCTGATACAGCTTTATATTGTTTATAATGAACTAAAAATAAACTTCGAGCGAGATATCCGTTGTGACCTCGACGAAATAATACGAGAATATCAAAATTTACATGATTATTCGATGATAATTATCGATATATAAATTTATTTACTTATGTCGGGGATGCCAAGGAATACAATGACAAATATAATTAATCATCTCAGCCATAAGAAGTCCACTGCTGGACATAGGCCTCCCCCATGGATTTCCAAAATCCATCCGATGATAATTATCGATATATAAATTTATTTACATATGTCGGGGATGCCAAGGAATACAATGACAGTATAATTAATGCGCATTGACCAAGCTAATATTATCATTATTCAACCGGTGTGAAGTTGGCAGCCAAAGTTAGCTGCCATATAATGCGACCAAATTAAGATGACGTTTTTGTGAAGTTAGCAGCCAACACAAATAAATAATACTTATCCCCTTATTTATAACTCTAAACCTATTGCAAATGAAACATACGTCATTAAACTACAAATCTAAGTGGTCTCTTACACCAAACAAGATAATCGAAATGCTACTACAACGATTTTTGCCGATATCCAAATAAGGGTTGATTTAAATATCTCATCCCCATTTTTTCGAAACAAAATCTAGTATGTATGTAAGATAAGAGTCTATTCTACAATAAAAACTCTATTTCAAAGCGGCAGTTCACTTTTTTAACACTTTGACTGCCTCTCAAAATGTAGTAATTTTAGGTATAGATTTTTTTGCCAAACACAAAAGGCTGCTGGTGAATTTGGACCCTTCATCCCCTAATATTAGAAATAAACCTTATCAAAATTAAAAGATGTTGAAGTAGGCTACAAAACAAACTAACTCACAAAGCGGCAGCTTACCTTCTTAACCCCAAACAAGACAATCGAAAGGCTATTACAACGATTTTTGCCGCTATCCAAATAAGGGTTGATTTAAATATCTCATCCCCATATTTTCGAAACAAAATCTAGTGCGTATTAAAGATAAGAGTCCATTCTATAATAAAAACTCTATTTCAAAGCGGCAGTTCACCTTCTTAACACTTTGACTACCTCTCAAAATGTAGTCATTTTAGGTACAGATTTTTTTGCCAAACACAAAAGGCTGCTGGTGAATTTGGACCCTTCATCCCCTGATATTTATAATGAACCTTATCAAAATTAAAAGATACTGAACTAAGCTACAAAACAAACTAACTCTTAAAGCGGCAGTTTACCTTCTTAACCCCAAACAAGGCAATCGAAATGCTACTACAACGATTTTTGCCGATATCCAAATAAGGGTTGATTTAAATATCTCATCCCCATATTTTCGAAACAAAATCTAGTACGTATGTAAGATAAAAGTATATTCTATTAAAAAGGTCCTATATCAAAGCGGCAGTTGAGCATCTTAGCACTTTGACTGCCTCTCAAAATGTAGTCATTTTAGGTACAGATTTTTTTGCCAAACACAAAAGGCTGCTGGTGAATTTGGACCCTTCATCCCCTGATATTTGAAATGAACCTTATCAAAATTAAAAGATATTGAACTAAACTACAAAACAAAGTAACTCACAAAGCGGCAGTTTACCTTCTTAACCCCAAACAAGGCAATCGAAATGCTACTACAACGATTTTTGCCGATATCCAAATAAGGGTTGATTTAAATATCTCATCCCCATATTTTCGAAACAAAATCTAGAACGTATGTAAGATAAAAGTATATTCTATTAAAAAGGTCCTATTTCAAAGCGGCAGTTGAGCATCTTAGCACTTTGACTGCCTCTCAAAATGTAGTCATTTTAGGTACAGATTTTTTTGCCAAACACAAAAGGCTGCTGGTGAATTTGGACCCTTCATCCCCTGATATGTAAAATTAACTTTATCAAAATTAAAAGACATTGAACTAGGCTACAAAACAAACTAACTCTTAAAGCGGCAGTTTACCTTCTTAACGCCAAACAAGACAATCGAAATGCTACAACAACGATTTTTGCCGATATCCAAATAAGGGTTGATTTAAATATCTCATCCCCATATTTTCGAAACAAAATCTAGTGCGTATGTAAGATAAGAGTCTATTCTATGATAAAAACTCTATTTCAAAGCGGCAGTTCACCTTTTTAACACTTTGACTGCCTCTCAAAATGTAGTAATTTTAGGTATTGATTTTTTTGCCAAACACAAAAGGCTGCTGGTGAATTTGGACCCTTCATCCCCTGATATGTGAAATGAACTTTATCAAAATTAAAAGATATTGAACTAAACTACAAAACTAACTAACTCACAAAGCGGCAGTTTACCTTCTTAACCCCCAACAAGACAATCGAAATGCTGCTACAACGATTTTTGCCGATATCCAAATAAGGGTTGATTTAAATATCTCATCCCCATATTTTCGAAACAGAATCTAGTGCGTATGTAAGATAAGAGTCTATTCTATAATAAAAACTCTATTTCAAAGCGGCAGTTCACCTTTTTAATACTTTGACTGCCTCTCAAAATGTAGTAATTTTAGGTATTGATTTTTTTGCCAAACACAAAAGGCTGCTGGTGAATTTGGACCCTTCATCCCCTGATATGTGAAATGAACTTTATCAAAATTAAAAGATATTGAACTAGGCTACAAAACTAACTATCTCACAAAGCGGCAGTTTACCTTCTTAACCCCCAACAAGACAATCGAAATGCTGCTACAACGATTTTTGCCGATATCCAAATAAGGGTTGATTTAAATATCTCATCCCCATATTTTCGAAACAAAATCTAGTGCGTATGTAAGATAAGAGTCTATTCTATAATAAAAACTCTATTTCAAAGCGGCAGTTCACCTTCTTAACACTTTGACTACCTCTCAAAATGTAGTCATTTTAGGTACAGATTTTTTGCCAAACACAAAAGGCTGCTGGTGAATTTGGACCCTTCATCCCCTGATATGTGAAATGAACCTTATCAAAATTAAAAGATATTGAACTAAACTACAAAACACACTAACTCACAAAGCGGCAGTTTACCTTCTTAACCCCAAACAAGACAATCGAAATGCTACTACAACGATTTTTGCCGATATCCAAATAAGGGTTGATTTAAATATCTCATCCCCATATTTTCGAAACAAAATCTAGTACGTATGTAAGATAAAAGTATATTCTATTAAAAAAGTCCTATATTAATGCGGCAGTTGAGCATCTTAGCACTTTGACTGCCTCTCAAAATGTAGTCATTTTAGGTACAGATTTTTTTGCCAAACACAAAAGGCTGCTGGTGAATTTGGACCCTTCATCCCCTGATATTTGAAATGAACCTTACCAAATTTAAAAGATATTAAACTAGGCTACAAAACAAACTAATACAAAAAGCGGCAGCTTACCTTCTTAACCCCCAACAAGACAATCGAAATGCTGCTACAACGATTTTTGCCGATATCCAAATAAGGGTTGATTTAAATATCTCATCCCCATATTTTCGAAACAGAATCTAGTGCGTATGTAAGATAAGAGTCTATTCTATAATAAAAACTCTATTTCAAAGCGGCAGTTCACCTTCTTAACACTTTGACTACCTCTCAAAATGTAGTCATTTTAGGTACAGATTTTTTGCCAAACACAAAAGGCTGCTGGTGAATTTGGACCCTTCATCCCCTGATATGTGAAATGAACTTTATCAAAATAAAAAGATATTGAACTAAGCTACAAAACTAACTAACTCACAAAGCGGCAGTTTACCTTCTTAACGCCAAACAAGACAATCGAAATGCTACTACAACGATTTTTGCCGATATCCAAATAAGGGTTGATTTAAATATCTCATCCCCATATTTTCGAAACAAAATCTAGTACTTATGTAAGATAAAAGTATATTCTATTAAAAAGGTCCTATTTCAAAGCGGCAGTTGAGCATCTTAGCACTTTGACTGCCTCTCAAAATGTAGTCATTTTAGGTACAGATTTTTTTGCCAAACATAAAAGGCTGCTGGTGAATTTGGACCCTTCATCCCCTGATATTTGAAATGAACCTTATCAAAATTAAAAGATATTGAACTAAACTACAAAACACACTAACTCACAAAGCGGCAGTTTACCTTCTTAACCCCAAACAAGACAATCGAAATGCTACTACAACGATTTTTGCCGATATCCAAATAAGGGTTGATTTAAATATCTCATCCCCATATTTTCGAAACAAAATCTAGTACGTATGAAAGATAAAAGTATATTCTATTAAAAAAGTCCTATTTCAAAGCGGCAGTTGAGCATCTTAGCACTTTGACTGGCTCTCAAAATGTAGTCATTTTAGGTACAGATTTTTTTGCCAAACACAAAAGGCTGCTGGTGAATTTGGACCCTTCATCCCCTGATATGTGAAATGAACTTTATCAAAATTAAAAGATATTGAACTAGGCTACAAAACTAACTATCTCACAAAGCGGCAGTTTACCTTCTTAACCCCCAACAAGACAATCGAAATGCTGCTACAACGATTTTTGCCGATATCCAAATAAGGGTTGATTTAAATATCTCATCCCCATATTTTCGAAACAGAATCTAGTGCGTATGTAAGATAAGAGTCCATTCTATACTAAAAACTCTATTTCAAAGCGGCAGTTCACCTTCTTAACACTTTGACTACCTCTCAAAATGTAGTCATTTTAGGTACAGATTTTTTGCCAAACACAAAAGGCTGCTGGTGAATTTGGACCCTTCATCCCCTGATATGTGAAATGAACCTTATCAAAATTAAAAGATATTGAACTAAACTACAAAACACACTAACTCACAAAGCGGCAGTTTACCTTCTTAACCCCAAACAAGACAATCGAAATGCTACTACAACGATTTTTGCCGATATCCAAATAAGGGTTGATTTAAATATCTCATCCCCATATTTTCGAAACAAAATCTAGTACGTATGTAAAATAAAAGTATATTCTATTAAAAAAGTCCTATTTTAATGCGGCAGTTGAGCATCTTAGCACTTTGACTGCCTCTCAAAATGTAGTCATTTTAGGTACAGATTTTTTTGCCAAACACAAAAGGCTGCTGGTGAATTTGGACCCTTCATCCCCTGATATTTGAAATGAACCTTACCAAATTTAAAAGATATTAAACTAGGCTACAAAACAAACTAACACACAAAGCGGCAGCTTACCTTCTTAACCCCCAACAAGACAATCGAAATGCTGCTACAACGATTTTTGCCGATATCCAAATAAGGGTTGATTTAAATATCTCATCCCCATATTTTCGAAACTAAATCTAGTATGTGTGTAAGATAAAAGTATATTCTATTAAAAAAGTCCTATTTCAAAGCGGCAGTTGAGCATCTTAGCACTTTGACTGGCTCTCAAAATGTAGTCATTTTAGGTACAGATTTTTTTGCCAAACACAAAAGGCTGCTGGTGAATTTGGACCCTTCATCCCCTAATATTAGAAATAAACCTTATCAAAATTAAAATATGTTGAAGTAGGCTACAAAACAAACTAACTCACAAAGCGGCAGCTTACCTTCTTAACCCCAAACAAGACAATCGAAAGGCTATTACAACGATTTTTGCCGCTATCCAAATAAGGGTTGATTTAAATATCTCATCCCCATATTTTCGAAACAAAATCTAGTGCGTATTAAAGATAAGAGTCCATTCTATAATAAAAACTCTATTTCAAAGCGGCAGTTCACCTTCTTAACACTTTGACTACCTCTCAAAATGTAGTCATTTTAGGTACAGATTTTTTTGCCAAACACAAAAGGCTGCTGGTGAATTTGGACCCTTCATCCCCTGATATTTGAAATGAACCTTACCAAATTTAAAAGATATTAAACTAGGCTACAAAACAAACTAACACACAAAGCGGCAGCTTACCTTCTTAACCCCCAACAAGACAATCGAAATGCTGCTACAACGATTTTTGCCGATATCCAAATAAGGGTTGATTTAAATATCTCATCCCCATATTTTCGAAACTAAATCTAGTATGTGTGTAAGATAAAAGTATATTCTATTAAAAAAGTCCTATTTCAAAGCGGCAGTTGAGCATCTTAGCACTTTGACTGGCTCTCAAAATGTAGTCATTTTAGGTACAGATTTTTTTGCCAAACACAAAAGGCTGCTGGTGAATTTGGACCCTTCATCCCCTAATATTTGAAATGAACCTTACCAAATTTAAAAGATATTAAACTAGGCTACAAAACAAACTAACACACAAAGCGGCAGCTTACCTTCTTAACCCCCAACAAGACAATCGAAATGCTGCTACAACGATTTTTGCCGATATCCAAATAAGGGTTGATTTAAATATCTCATCCCCATATTTTCGAAACTAAATCTAGTATGTGTGTAAGATAAAAGTATATTCTATTAAAAAAGTCCTATTTCAAAGCGGCAGTTGAGCATCTTAGCACTTTGACTGGCTCTCAAAATGTAGTCATTTTAGGTACAGATTTTTTTGCCAAACACAAAAGGCTGCTGGTGAATTTGGACCCTTCATCCCCTAATATTAGAAATAAACCTTATCAAAATTAAAATATGTTGAAGTAGGCTACAAAACAAACTAACTCACAAAGCGGCAGCTTACCTTCTTAACCCCAAACAAGACAATCGAAAGGCTATTACAACGATTTTTGCCGCTATCCAAATAAGGGTTGATTTAAATATCTCATCCCCATATTTTCGAAACAAAATCTAGTGCGTATTAAAGATAAGAGTCCATTCTATAATAAAAACTCTATTTCAAAGCGGCAGTTCACCTTCTTAACACTTTGACTACCTCTCAAAATGTAGTCATTTTAGGTACAGATTTTTTTGCCAAACACAAAAGGCTGCTGGTGAATTTGGACCCTTCATCCCCTGATATTTGAAATGAACCTTACCAAATTTAAAAGATATTAAACTAGGCTACAAAACAAACTAACACACAAAGCGGCAGCTTACCTTCTTAACCCCCAACAAGACAATCGAAATGCTGCTACAACGATTTTTGCCGATATCCAAATAAGGGTTGATTTAAATATCTCATCCCCATATTTTCGAAACTAAATCTAGTATGTGTGTAAGATAAAAGTATATTCTATTAAAAAAGTCCTATTTCAAAGCGGCAGTTGAGCATCTTAGCACTTTGACTGGCTCTCAAAATGTAGTCATTTTAGGTACAGATTTTTTTGCCAAACACAAAAGGCTGCTGGTGAATTTGGACCCTTCATCCCCTAATATTAGAAATAAACCTTATCAAAATTAAAATATGTTGAAGTAGGCTACAAAACAAACTAACTCACAAAGCGGCAGCTTACCTTCTTAACCCCAAACAAGACAATCGAAAGGCTATTACAACGATTTTTGCCGCTATCCAAATAAGGGTTGATTTAAATATCTCATCCCCATATTTTCGAAACAAAATCTAGTGCGTATTAAAGATAAGAGTCTATTCTATAATAAAAACTCTATTTCAAAGCGGCAGTTCACCTTCTTAACACCTTGACTACCTCTCAAAATGTAGTCATTTTAGGTACAGATTTTTTTGCCAAACACAAAAGGCTGCTGGTGAATGTCGACCCTTCATCCCCTGATATTTGAAATGAACCTTATCAAAATTAAAAGATACTGAACTAGGCTACAAAACAAATTAACTCTTAAAGCGGCAGTTTACCTTCTTAACCCCAAACAAGGCAATCGAAATGCTACTACAACGATTTTTGCCGATATCCAAATAAGGGTTGATTTAAATATCTCATCCCCATATTTTCGAAACAAAATTGATTACGTATGTAAGATAAAAATATATTCTATTAAAAAAGTCCTATTTCAAAGCGGCAGTTGAGCATCTTAGCACTTTGACTGCCTCTCAAAATGTAGTCATTTTAGGTACAAATTTTTTTGCCAAACACAAAAGGCTGCTGGTGAATTTGGACCCTTCATCCCCTGATATTTGAAATGAACCTTATCAAAATTAAAAGATATTGAACTAAATTACAAAACAAAGTACCTCACAAAGCGGCAGCTTACCTTCTTAACCCCAAACAAGACAATCGAAATGCTACTACAACGATTTTTTCCGATATCCAAATAAGGGTTGATTTAAATATCTCATCCCCATATTTTCGAAACAAAATTGATTACGTATGTAAGATAAAAATATATTCTATTAAAAAAGTCCTATTTCAAAGCGGCAGTTGAGCATCATAGCACTTGGACTGCCTCTCAAAATGTAGTCATTTTAGGTACAGATTTTTTTGCCAAACACAAAAAGCTGCTGGTGAATTTGGACCCTTCATCCCCTGATATGTGAAATGAACTTTATCAAAATTAAAAGATATTGAACTAGGCTACAAAACTAACTAACTCACAAAGCGGCAGTTTACCTTCTTAACCCCAATCAAGGCAATCGAAATGCTACTACAACGATTTTTGCCGATATCCAAATAAGGGTTGATTTAAATATCTCATCCCCATATTTTCGAAACAAAATCTAGAACGTATGTAAGATAAAAGTATATTCTATTAAAAAGGTCCTATTTCAAAGCGGCAGTTGAGCATCTTAGCACTTTGACTGCCTCTCAAAATGTAGTCATTTTAGGTACAGATTTTTTTGCCAAACACAAAAGGCTGCTGGTGAATTTGGACCCTTCATCCCCTGATATTTATAATGAACCTTATCAAAATTAAAAGATACTGAACTAGGCTATAAAACAAACTAACTCTTAAAGCGGCAGTTTACCTTCTTAACCCCAAACAAGGCAATCGAAATGCTACTACAACGATTTTTGCCGATATCCAAATAAGGGTTGATTTAAATATCTCATCCCCATATTTTCGAAACAAAATCTAGTACGTATGTAAGATAAAAGTATATTCTATTAAAAAGGTCCTATTTCAAAGCGGCAGTTGAGCATCTTAGCACTTTGACTGCCTCTCAAAATGTAGTCATTTTAGGTACAGATTTTTTTGCCAAACACAAAAGGCTGCTGGTGAATTTGGACCCTTCATCCCCTGATATTTGAAATGAACCTTATCAAAATTAAAAGATATTGAACTAAACTACAAAACAAAGTAACTCACAAAGCGGCAGTTTACCTTCTTAACCCCAAACAAGGCAATCGAAATGCTACTACAACGATTTTTGCCGATATCCAAATAAGGGTTGATTTAAATATCTCATCCCCATATTTTCGAAACAAAATCTAGAACGTATGTAAGATAAAAGTATATTCTATTAAAAAGGTCCTATTTCAAAGCGGCAGTTGAGCATCCTAGCACTTTGACTGCCTCTCAAAATGTAGTCATTTTAGGTACAGATTTTTTTGCCAAAAATCGTTGTGGTAGCATTTCGATTGTCTTGTTTGGGGTTAAGAAGGTAAACTGCCGCTTTGTGAGTTAGTGTGTTTTGTAGTTTAGTTTAATATCTTTTAATTTTGATAAGGTTCATTTCAAATATCAGGGGATGAAGGGTCCAAATTCACCAGCAGCCTTTTGTGTTTGGCAAAAAAATCTGTACCTAAAATGACAACATTTTGAGAGCCAGTCAAAGTGCTAAGATGCTCAACTGCCGCTTTGAAATAGGACCTTTTTAATAGAATATACTTTTATCTTACATACGTACTAGATTTTGTTTCGAAAATATGGGGATGAGATATTTAAATCAACCCTTATTTGGATATCAGCAAAAATCGTTGTTGTAGCATTTCGATTGTCTTGTTTGGCGTTAAGAAGGTAAACTGCCGCTTTGTGAGTTAGTTAGTTTTGTAGCCTAGTTCAATATCTTTTAATTTTGATAAGGTTTATTTCAAATATCAGGGGATGAAGGGTCCAAATTCACCAGCAGCCTTTTGTGTTTGGCAAAAAAATCTGTACCTAAAATGACTACATTTTGAGAGGTAGTCAAAGTGTTAAGAAGGTGAACTGCCGCTTTGAAATAGAGTTTTTATTATAGAATAGACTCTTATCTTACATACGCACTAGATTTTGTTTCGAAAATATGGGGATGAGATATTTAAATCAACCCTTATTTGGATATCGGCAAAAATCGTTGTAGCAGCATTTCGATTGTCTTGTTGGGGGTTAAGAAGGTAAACTGCCGCTTTGTGTGTAAGTTTGTTTTGTAGCCTAGTTCAATATCTTTTAAATTTATTAAGGTTAATTTCAAATATCAGGGGATGAAGGGTCCAAATTCACCAGCAGCCTTTTGTGCTTGGCAAAAAAATCTGTACCTAAAATGACTACATTTTGAGAGCCAGTCAAAGTGCTATGATGCTCAACTGCCGCTTTGAAATAGGACTTTTTTTATAGAATATACTTTTATCTTACATACGTACTAGATTTTGTTTCGAAAATATGGGGATGAGATATTTAAATCAACCCTTATTTGGATATCGGCAAAAATCGTTGTAGTAGCATTTCGATTGTCTTGTTTGGCGTTAAGAAGGTAAGCTGCCGCTTTGTGTGTAAGTTCGTTTTGTAGCCTAGTTCAATATCTTTTAAATTTGGTAAGGTTAATTTCAAATATCAGAGGATGAAGGGTCCAAATTCACCAGCAGCCTTTTGTGCTTGGCAAAAAAATCTGTACCTAAAATGACTACATTTTGAGAGGCAGTCAAAGTGCTAAGACGCTCAACTGCCGCTTTGAAATAGAGTTTTTATTATAGAATAGACTCTTATCTTACATACGTACTAGATTTTGTTTCGAAAATATGGGGATGAGATATTTAAATCAACCCTTATTTGGATATCGGCAAAAATCGTTGTAGTAGCATTTCGATTGTCTTGTTTGGGGTTAAGAAGGTAAACTGCCGCTTTGTGAGTTAGTGTGTTTTGTAGTTTAGTTCAATATCTTTTAATTTTGATAAGGTTCATTCCACATATCAGGGGATGAAGGGTCCAAATTCACCAGCAGCCTTTTGTGTTTGGCAAAAAATCTGTACCTAAAATGACTACATTTTGAGAGGTAGTCAAAGTGTTAAGAAGGTGAACTGCCGCTTTGAAATAGAGTTTTTATTATAGAATAGACTCTTATCTTACATACGCACTAGATTCTGTTTCGAAAATATGGGGATGAGATATTTAAATCAACCCTTATTTGGATATCGGCAAAAATCGTTGTAGCAGCATTTCGATTGTCTTGTTGGGGGTTAAGAAGGTAAACTGCCGCTTTGTGAGTTAGTTAGTTTTGTAGCCTAGTTCAATATCTTTTAATTTTGATAAAGTTCATTTCACATATCAGGGGATGAAGGGTCCAAATTCACCAGCAGCCTTTTGTGTTTGGCAAAAAAATCTGTACCTAAAATGACTACATTTTGAGAGGCAGTCAAAGTGCTAAGATGCTCAACTGCCGCTTTGAAATAGGACCTTTTTAATAGAATATACTTTTATCTTACATACGTACTAGATTTTGTTTCGAAAATATGGGGATGAGATATTTAAATCAACCCTTATTTGGATATCGGCAAAAATCGTTGTAGTAGCATTTCGATTGCCTTGTTTGGGGTTAAGAAGGTAAACTGCCGCTTTAAGAGTTAGTTTGTTTTGTAGCCTAGTTCAGTATCTTTTAATTTTGATAAGGTTCATTATAAATATCAGGGGATGAAGGGTCCAAATTCACCAGCAGCCTTTTGTGTTTGGCAAAAAAATCTGTACCTAAAATGACTACATTTTGAGAGGTAGTCAAAGTGTTAAGAAGGTGAACTGCCGCTTTGAAATAGAGTTTTTATTATAGAATAGACTCTTATATTTAATACGCACTCGATTTTGTTTCGAAAATATGGGGATGAGATATTTAAATCAACCCTTATTTGGATATCGGCAAAAATCGTTGTAGTAGCATTTCGATTGTCTTGTTTGGCGTTAAGAAGGTAAACTGCCGCTTTGTGAGTTAGTTAGTTTTGTAGCTTAGTTCAATATCTTTTTATTTTGATAAAGTTCATTTCACATATCAGGGGATGAAGGGTCCAAATTCACCAGCAGCCTTTTGTGTTTGGCAAAAAATCTGTACCTAAAATGACTACATTTTGAGAGGTAGTCAAAGTGTTAAGAAGGTGAACTGCCGCTTTGAAATAGAGTTTTTATTATAGAATAGACTCTTATCTTACATACGCACTAGATTCTGTTTCGAAAATATGGGGATGAGATATTTAAATCAACCCTTATTTGGATATCGGCAAAAATCGTTGTAGCAGCATTTCGATTGTCTTGTTGGGGGTTAAGAAGGTAAGCTGCCGCTTTTTGTATTAGTTTGTTTTGTAGCCTAGTTTAATATCTTTTAAATTTGGTAAGGTTCATTTCAAATATCAGGGGATGAAGGGTCCAAATTCACCAGCAGCCTTTTGTGTTTGGCAAAAAAATCTGTACCTAAAATGACTACATTTTGAGAGGCAGTCAAAGTGCTAAGATGCTCAACTGCCGCATTAAAATAGGACTTTTTTAATAGAATATACTTTTATCTTACATACGTACTAGATTTTGTTTCGAAAATATGGGGATGAGATATTTAAATCAACCCTTATTTGGATATCGGCAAAAATCGTTGTAGTAGCATTTCGATTGTCTTGTTTGGGGTTAAGAAGGTAAACTGCCGCTTTGTGAGTTAGTGTGTTTTGTAGTTTAGTTCAATATCTTTTAATTTTGATAAGGTTCATTCCACATATCAGGGGATGAAGGGTCCAAATTCACCAGCAGCCTTTTGTGTTTGGCAAAAAATCTGTACCTAAAATGACTACATTTTGAGAGGTAGTCAAAGTGTTAAGAAGGTGAACTGCCGCTTTGAAATAGAGTTTTTATTATAGAATAGACTCTTATCTTACATACGCACTAGATTCTGTTTCGAAAATATGGGGATGAGATATTTAAATCAACCCTTATTTGGATATCGGCAAAAATCGTTGTAGCAGCATTTCGATTGTCTTGTTGGGGGTTAAGAAGGTAAACTGCCGCTTTGTGAGTTAGTTAGTTTTGTAGCCTAGTTCAATATCTTTTAATTTTGATAAAGTTCATTTCACATATCAGGGGATGAAGGGTCCAAATTCACCAGCAGCCTTTTGTGTTTGGCAAAAAAATCTGTACCTAAAATGACTACATTTTGAGAGGCAGTCAAAGTGCTAAGATGCTCAACTGCCGCTTTGAAATAGGACCTTTTTAATAGAATATACTTTTATCTTACATACGTACTAGATTTTGTTTCGAAAATATGGGGATGAGATATTTAAATCAACCCTTATTTGGATATCGGCAAAAATCGTTGTAGTAGCATTTCGATTGCCTTGTTTGGGGTTAAGAAGGTAAACTGCCGCTTTAAGAGTTAGTTTGTTTTGTAGCCTAGTTCAGTACCTTTTAATTTTGATAAGGTTCATTATAAATATCAGGGGATGAAGGGTCCAAATTCACCAGCAGCCTTTTGTGTTTGGCAAAAAAATCTGTACCTAAAATGACTACATTTTGAGAGGTAGTCAAAGTGTTAAGAAGGTGAACTGCCGCTTTGAAATAGAGTTTTTATTATAGAATAGACTCTTATATTTAATACGCACTCGATTTTGTTTCGAAAATATGGGGATGAGATATTTAAATCAACCCTTATTTGGATATCGGCAAAAATCGTTGTAGTAGCATTTCGATTGTCTTGTTTGGCGTTAAGAAGGTAAACTGCCGCTTTGTAAGTTAGTTAGTTTTGTAGCTTAGTTCAATATCTTTTTATTTTGATAAAGTTCATTTCACATATCAGGGGATGAAGGGTCCAAATTCACCAGCAGCCTTTTGTGTTTGGCAAAAAATCTGTACCTAAAATGACTACATTTTGAGAGGTAGTCAAAGTGTTAAGAAGGTGAACTGCCGCTTTGAAATAGAGTTTTTATTATAGAATAGACTCTTATCTTACATACGCACTAGATTATGTTTCGAAAATATGGGGATGAGATATTTAAATCAACCCTTATTTGGATATCGGCAAAAATCGTTGTAGCAGCATTTCGATTGTCTTGTTGGGGGTTAAGAAGGTAAGCTGCCGCTTTTTGTATTAGTTTGTTTTGTAGCCTAGTTTAATATCTTTTAAATTTGGTAAGGTTCATTTCAAATATCAGGGGATGAAGGGTCCAAATTCACCAGCAGCCTTTTGTGTTTGGCAAAAAAATCTGTACCTAAAATGACTACATTTTGAGAGGCAGTCAAAGTGCTAAGATGCTCAACTGCCGCATTAAAATAGGACTTTTTTAATAGAATATACTTTTATCTTACATACGTACTAGATTTTGTTTCGAAAATATGGGGATGAGATATTTAAATCAACCCTTATTTGGATATCGGCAAAAATCGTTGTAGTAGCATTTCGATTGTCTTGTTTGGCGTTAAGAAGGTAAGCTGCCGCTTTGTGTATTAGTTTGTTTTGTAGCCTAGTTTAATATCTTTTAAATTTGGTAAGGTTCATTTCAAATATCAGGGGATGAAGGGTCCAAATTCACCAGCAGCCTTTTGTGTTTGGCAAAAAAATCTGTACCTAAAATGACTACATTTTGAGAGGCAGTCAAAGTGCTAAGATGCTCAACTGCCGCTTTGAAATAGGACCTTTTTAATAGAATATACTTTTATCTTACATACGTACTAGATTTTGTTTCGAAAATATGGGGATGAGATATTTAAATCAACCCTTATTTGGATATCGGCAAAAATCGTTGTAGTAGCATTTCGATTGCCTTGTTTGGGGTTAAGAAGGTAAACTGCCGCTTTAAGAGTTAGTTTGTTTTGTAGCCTAGTTCAGTATCTTTTAATTTTGATAAGGTTCATTATAAATATCAGGGGATGAAGGGTCCAAATTCACCAGCAGCCTTTTGTGTTTGGCAAAAAAATCTGTACCTAAAATGACTACATTTTGAGAGGTAGTCAAAGTGTTAAGAAGGTGAACTGCCGCTTTGAAATAGAGTTTTTATTATAGAATAGACTCTTATATTTAATACGCACTCGATTTTGTTTCGAAAATATGGGGATGAGATATTTAAATCAACCCTTATTTGGATATCGGCAAAAATCGTTGTAGTAGCATTTCGATTGTCTTGTTTGGCGTTAAGAAGGTAAACTGCCGCTTTGTAAGTTAGTTAGTTTTGTAGCTTAGTTCAATATCTTTTTATTTTGATAAAGTTCATTTCACATATCAGGGGATGAAGGGTCCAAATTCACCAGCAGCCTTTTGTGTTTGGCAAAAAATCTGTACCTAAAATGACTACATTTTGAGAGCCAGTCAAAGTGCTAAGATGCTCAACTGCCGCTTTGAAATAGGACTTTTTTTATAGAATATACTTTTATCTTACATACGTACTAGATTTTGTTTCGAAAATATGGGGATGAGATATTTAAATCAACCCTTATTTGGATATCGGCAAAAATCGTTGTAGTAGCATTTCGATTGTCTTGTTTGGCGTTAAGAAGGTAAGCTGCCGCTTTGTGTGTAAGTTCGTTTTGTAGCCTAGTTCAATATCTTTTAAATTTGGTAAGGTTAATTTCAAATATCAGGGGATGAAGGGTCCAAATTCACCAGCAGCCTTTTGTGCTTGGCAAAAAAATCTGTACCTAAAATGACTACATTTTGAGAGGCAGTCAAAGTGCTAAGACGCTCAACTGCCGCTTTGAAATAGAGTTTTTATTATAGAATAGACTCTTATCTTACATACGTACTAGATTTTGTTTCGAAAATATGGGGATGAGATATTTAAATCAACCCTTATTTGGATATCGGCAAAAATCGTTGTAGTAGCATTTCGATTGTCTTGTTTGGGGTTAAGAAGGTAAACTGCCGCTTTGTGAGTTAGTGTGTTTTGTAGTTTAGTTCAATATCTTTTAATTTTGATAAGGTTCATTCCACATATCAGGGGATGAAGGGTCCAAATTCACCAGCAGCCTTTTGTGTTTGGCAAAAAATCTGTACCTAAAATGACTACATTTTGAGAGGTAGTCAAAGTGTTAAGAAGGTGAACTGCCGCTTTGAAATAGAGTTTTTATTATAGAATAGACTCTTATCTTACATACGCACTAGATTCTGTTTCGAAAATATGGGGATGAGATATTTAAATCAACCCTTATTTGGATATCGGCAAAAATCGTTGTAGCAGCATTTCGATTGTCTTGTTGGGGGTTAAGAAGGTAAACTGCCGCTTTGTGAGTTAGTTAGTTTTGTAGCCTAGTTCAATATCTTTTAATTTTGATAAAGTTCATTTCACATATCAGGGGATGAAGGGTCCAAATTCACCAGCAGCCTTTTGTGTTTGGCAAAAAAATCTGTACCTAAAATGACTACATTTTGAGAGGCAGTCAAAGTGCTAAGATGCTCAACTGCCGCTTTGAAATAGGACCTTTTTAATAGAATATACTTTTATCTTACATACGTACTAGATTTTGTTTCGAAAATATGGGGATGAGATATTTAAATCAACCCTTATTTGGATATCGGCAAAAATCGTTGTAGTAGCATTTCGATTGCCTTGTTTGGGGTTAAGAAGGTAAACTGCCGCTTTAAGAGTTAGTTTGTTTTGTAGCCTAGTTCAGTATCTTTTAATTTTGATAAGGTTCATTATAAATATCAGGGGATGAAGGGTCCAAATTCACCAGCAGCCTTTTGTGTTTGGCAAAAAAATCTGTACCTAAAATGACTACATTTTGAGAGGTAGTCAAAGTGTTAAGAAGGTGAACTGCCGCTTTGAAATAGAGTTTTTATTATAGAATAGACTCTTATATTTAATACGCACTCGATTTTGTTTCGAAAATATGGGGATGAGATATTTAAATCAACCCTTATTTGGATATCGGCAAAAATCGTTGTAGTAGCATTTCGATTGTCTTGTTTGGCGTTAAGAAGGTAAACTGCCGCTTTGTGAGTTAGTTAGTTTTGTAGCTTAGTTCAATATCTTTTTATTTTGATAAAGTTCATTTCACATATCAGGGGATGAAGGGTCCAAATTCACCAGCAGCCTTTTGTGTTTGGCAAAAAATCTGTACCTAAAATGACTACATTTTGAGAGGTAGTCAAAGTGTTAAGAAGGTGAACTGCCGCTTTGAAATAGAGTTTTTATTATAGAATAGACTCTTATCTTACATACGCACTAGATTCTGTTTCGAAAATATGGGGATGAGATATTTAAATCAACCCTTATTTGGATATCGGCAAAAATCGTTGTAGCAGCATTTCGATTGTCTTGTTGGGGGTTAAGAAGGTAAGCTGCCGCTTTTTGTATTAGTTTGTTTTGTAGCCTAGTTTAATATCTTTTAAATTTGGTAAGGTTCATTTCAAATATCAGGGGATGAAGGGTCCAAATTCACCAGCAGCCTTTTGTGTTTGGCAAAAAAATCTGTACCTAAAATGACTACATTTTGAGAGGCAGTCAAAGTGCTAAGATGCTCAACTGCCGCATTAAAATAGGACTTTTTTAATAGAATATACTTTTATCTTACATACGTACTAGATTTTGTTTCGAAAATATGGGGATGAGATATTTAAATCAACCCTTATTTGGATATCGGCAAAAATCGTTGTAGTAGCATTTCGATTGTCTTGTTTGGGGTTAAGAAGGTAAACTGCCGCTTTGTGAGTTAGTGTGTTTTGTAGTTTAGTTCAATATCTTTTAATTTTGATAAGGTTCATTCCACATATCAGGGGATGAAGGGTCCAAATTCACCAGCAGCCTTTTGTGTTTGGCAAAAAATCTGTACCTAAAATGACTACATTTTGAGAGGTAGTCAAAGTGTTAAGAAGGTGAACTGCCGCTTTGAAATAGAGTTTTTATTATAGAATAGACTCTTATCTTACATACGCACTAGATTCTGTTTCGAAAATATGGGGATGAGATATTTAAATCAACCCTTATTTGGATATCGGCAAAAATCGTTGTAGCAGCATTTCGATTGTCTTGTTGGGGGTTAAGAAGGTAAACTGCCGCTTTGTGAGTTAGTTAGTTTTGTAGCCTAGTTCAATATCTTTTAATTTTGATAAAGTTCATTTCACATATCAGGGGATGAAGGGTCCAAATTCACCAGCAGCCTTTTGTGTTTGGCAAAAAAATCTGTACCTAAAATGACTACATTTTGAGAGGCAGTCAAAGTGCTAAGATGCTCAACTGCCGCTTTGAAATAGGACCTTTTTAATAGAATATACTTTTATCTTACATACGTACTAGATTTTGTTTCGAAAATATGGGGATGAGATATTTAAATCAACCCTTATTTGGATATCGGCAAAAATCGTTGTAGTAGCATTTCGATTGCCTTGTTTGGGGTTAAGAAGGTAAACTGCCGCTTTAAGAGTTAGTTTGTTTTGTAGCCTAGTTCAGTACCTTTTAATTTTGATAAGGTTCATTATAAATATCAGGGGATGAAGGGTCCAAATTCACCAGCAGCCTTTTGTGTTTGGCAAAAAAATCTGTACCTAAAATGACTACATTTTGAGAGGTAGTCAAAGTGTTAAGAAGGTGAACTGCCGCTTTGAAATAGAGTTTTTATTATAGAATAGACTCTTATATTTAATACGCACTCGATTTTGTTTCGAAAATATGGGGATGAGATATTTAAATCAACCCTTATTTGGATATCGGCAAAAATGGTTGTAGTAGCATTTCGATTGTCTTGTTTGGCGTTAAGAAGGTAAACTGCCGCTTTGTAAGTTAGTTAGTTTTGTAGCTTAGTTCAATATCTTTTTATTTTGATAAAGTTCATTTCACATATCAGGGGATGAAGGGTCCAAATTCACCAGCAGCCTTTTGTGTTTGGCAAAAAATCTGTACCTAAAATGACTACATTTTGAGAGGTAGTCAAAGTGTTAAGAAGGTGAACTGCCGCTTTGAAATAGAGTTTTTATTATAGAATAGACTCTTATCTTACATACGCACTAGATTATGTTTCGAAAATATGGGGATGAGATATTTAAATCAACCCTTATTTGGATATCGGCAAAAATCGTTGTAGCAGCATTTCGATTGTCTTGTTGGGGGTTAAGAAGGTAAGCTGCCGCTTTTTGTATTAGTTTGTTTTGTAGCCTAGTTTAATATCTTTTAAATTTGGTAAGGTTCATTTCAAATATCAGGGGATGAAGGGTCCAAATTCACCAGCAGCCTTTTGTGTTTGGCAAAAAAATCTGTACCTAAAATGACTACATTTTGAGAGGCAGTCAAAGTGCTAAGATGCTCAACTGCCGCATTAAAATAGGACTTTTTTAATAGAATATACTTTTATCTTACATACGTACTAGATTTTGTTTCGAAAATATGGGGATGAGATATTTAAATCAACCCTTATTTGGATATCGGCAAAAATCGTTGTAGTAGCATTTCGATTGTCTTGTTTGGCGTTAAGAAGGTAAGCTGCCGCTTTGTGTATTAGTTTGTTTTGTAGCCTAGTTTAATATCTTTTAAATTTGGTAAGGTTCATTTCAAATATCAGGGGATGAAGGGTCCAAATTCACCAGCAGCCTTTTGTGTTTGGCAAAAAAATCTGTACCTAAAATGACTACATTTTGAGAGGCAGTCAAAGTGCTAAGATGCTCAACTGCCGCTTTGAAATAGGACCTTTTTAATAGAATATACTTTTATCTTACATACGTACTAGATTTTGTTTCGAAAATATGGGGATGAGATATTTAAATCAACCCTTATTTGGATATCGGCAAAAATCGTTGTAGTAGCATTTCGATTGCCTTGTTTGGGGTTAAGAAGGTAAACTGCCGCTTTAAGAGTTAGTTTGTTTTGTAGCCTAGTTCAGTATCTTTTAATTTTGATAAGGTTCATTATAAATATCAGGGGATGAAGGGTCCAAATTCACCAGCAGCCTTTTGTGTTTGGCAAAAAAATCTGTACCTAAAATGACTACATTTTGAGAGGTAGTCAAAGTGTTAAGAAGGTGAACTGCCGCTTTGAAATAGAGTTTTTATTATAGAATAGACTCTTATATTTAATACGCACTCGATTTTGTTTCGAAAATATGGGGATGAGATATTTAAATCAACCCTTATTTGGATATCGGCAAAAATCGTTGTAGTAGCATTTCGATTGTCTTGTTTGGCGTTAAGAAGGTAAACTGCCGCTTTGTAAGTTAGTTAGTTTTGTAGCTTAGTTCAATATCTTTTTATTTTGATAAAGTTCATTTCACATATCAGGGGATGAAGGGTCCAAATTCACCAGCAGCCTTTTGTGTTTGGCAAAAAATCTGTACCTAAAATGACTACATTTTGAGAGGTAGTCAAAGTGTTAAGAAGGTGAACTGCCGCTTTGAAATAGAGTTTTTATTATAGAATAGACTCTTATCTTACATACGCACTAGATTCTGTTTCGAAAATATGGGGATGAGATATTTAAATCAACCCTTATTTGGATATCGGCAAAAATCGTTGTAGCAGCATTTCGATTGTCTTGTTGGGGGTTAAGAAGGTAAGCTGCCGCTTTTTGTATTAGTTTGTTTTGTAGCCTAGTTTAATATCTTTTAAATTTGGTAAGGTTCATTTCAAATATCAGGGGATGAAGGGTCCAAATTCACCAGCAGCCTTTTGTGTTTGGCAAAAAAATCTGTACCTAAAATGACTACATTTTGAGAGGCAGTCAAAGTGCTAAGATGCTCAACTGCCGCATTAAAATAGGACTTTTTTAATAGAATATACTTTTATCTTACATACGTACTAGATTTTGTTTCGAAAATATGGGGATGAGATATTTAAATCAACCCTTATTTGGATATCGGCAAAAATCGTTGTAGTAGCATTTCGATTGTCTTGTTTGGCGTTAAGAAGGTAAGCTGCCGCTTTGTGTATTAGTTTGTTTTGTAGCCTAGTTTAATATCTTTTAAATTTGGTAAGGTTCATTTCAAATATCAGGGGATGAAGGGTCCAAATTCACCAGCAGCCTTTTGTGTTTGGCAAAAAAATCTGTACCTAAAATGACTACATTTTGAGAGGCAGTCAAAGTGCTAAGATGCTCAACTGCCGCTTTGAAATAGGACCTTTTTAATAGAATATACTTTTATCTTACATACGTACTAGATTTTGTTTCGAAAATATGGGGATGAGATATTTAAATCAACCCTTATTTGGATATCGGCAAAAATCGTTGTAGTAGCATTTCGATTGCCTTGTTTGGGGTTAAGAAGGTAAACTGCCGCTTTAAGAGTTAGTTTGTTTTGTAGCCTAGTTCAGTATCTTTTAATTTTGATAAGGTTCATTATAAATATCAGGGGATGAAGGGTCCAAATTCACCAGCAGCCTTTTGTGTTTGGCAAAAAAATCTGTACCTAAAATGACTACATTTTGAGAGGTAGTCAAAGTGTTAAGAAGGTGAACTGCCGCTTTGAAATAGAGTTTTTATTATAGAATAGACTCTTATATTTAATACGCACTCGATTTTGTTTCGAAAATATGGGGATGAGATATTTAAATCAACCCTTATTTGGATATCGGCAAAAATCGTTGTAGCAGCATTTCGATTGTCTTGTTGGGGGTTAAGAAGGTAAGCTGCCGCTTTTTGTATTAGTTTGTTTTGTAGCCTAGTTTAATATCTTTTAAATTTGGTAAGGTTCATTTCAAATATCAGGGGATGAAGGGTCCAAATTCACCAGCAGCCTTTTGTGTTTGGCAAAAAAATCTGTACCTAAAATGACTACATTTTGAGAGGCAGTCAAAGTGCTAAGATGCTCAACTGCCGCATTAAAATAGGACTTTTTTAATAGAATATACTTTTATCTTACATACGTACTAGATTTTGTTTCGAAAATATGGGGATGAGATATTTAAATCAACCCTTATTTGGATATCGGCAAAAATCGTTGTAGTAGCATTTCGATTGTCTTGTTTGGCGTTAAGAAGGTAAGCTGCCGCTTTGTGTATTAGTTTGTTTTGTAGCCTAGTTTAATATCTTTTAAATTTGGTAAGGTTCATTTCAAATATCAGGGGATGAAGGGTCCAAATTCACCAGCAGCCTTTTGTGTTTGGCAAAAAAATCTGTACCTAAAATGACTACATTTTGAGAGGCAGTCAAAGTGCTAAGATGCTCAACTGCCGCTTTGAAATAGGACCTTTTTAATAGAATATACTTTTATCTTACATACGTACTAGATTTTGTTTCGAAAATATGGGGATGAGATATTTAAATCAACCCTTATTTGGATATCGGCAAAAATCGTTGTAGTAGCATTTCGATTGCCTTGTTTGGGGTTAAGAAGGTAAACTGCCGCTTTAAGAGTTAGTTTGTTTTGTAGCCTAGTTCAGTATCTTTTAATTTTGATAAGGTTCATTATAAATATCAGGGGATGAAGGGTCCAAATTCACCAGCAGCCTTTTGTGTTTGGCAAAAAAATCTGTACCTAAAATGACTACATTTTGAGAGGTAGTCAAAGTGTTAAGAAGGTGAACTGCCGCTTTGAAATAGAGTTTTTATTATAGAATAGACTCTTATATTTAATACGCACTCGATTTTGTTTCGAAAATATGGGGATGAGATATTTAAATCAACCCTTATTTGGATATCGGCAAAAATCGTTGTAGTAGCATTTCGATTGTCTTGTTTGGCGTTAAGAAGGTAAACTGCCGCTTTGTAAGTTAGTTAGTTTTGTAGCTTAGTTCAATATCTTTTTATTTTGATAAAGTTCATTTCACATATCAGGGGATGAAGGGTCCAAATTCACCAGCAGCCTTTTGTGTTTGGCAAAAAATCTGTACCTAAAATGACTACATTTTGAGAGGTAGTCAAAGTGTTAAGAAGGTGAACTGCCGCTTTGAAATAGAGTTTTTATTATAGAATAGACTCTTATCTTACATACGCACTAGATTCTGTTTCGAAAATATGGGGATGAGATATTTAAATCAACCCTTATTTGGATATCGGCAAAAATCGTTGTAGCAGCATTTCGATTGTCTTGTTGGGGGTTAAGAAGGTAAGCTGCCGCTTTTTGTATTAGTTTGTTTTGTAGCCTAGTTTAATATCTTTTAAATTTGGTAAGGTTCATTTCAAATATCAGGGGATGAAGGGTCCAAATTCACCAGCAGCCTTTTGTGTTTGGCAAAAAAATCTGTACCTAAAATGACTACATTTTGAGAGGCAGTCAAAGTGCTAAGATGCTCAACTGCCGCATTAAAATAGGACTTTTTTAATAGAATATACTTTTATCTTACATACGTACTAGATTTTGTTTCGAAAATATGGGGATGAGATATTTAAATCAACCCTTATTTGGATATCGGCAAAAATCGTTGTAGTAGCATTTCGATTGTCTTGTTTGGGGTTAAGAAGGTAAACTGCCGCTTTGTGAGTTAGTGTGTTTTGTAGTTTAGTTCAATATCTTTTAATTTTGATAAGGTTCATTCCACATATCAGGGGATGAAGGGTCCAAATTCACCAGCAGCCTTTTGTGTTTGGCAAAAAATCTGTACCTAAAATGACTACATTTTGAGAGGTAGTCAAAGTGTTAAGAAGGTGAACTGCCGCTTTGAAATAGAGTTTTTATTATAGAATAGACTCTTATCTTACATACGCACTAGATTCTGTTTCGAAAATATGGGGATGAGATATTTAAATCAACCCTTATTTGGATATCGGCAAAAATCGTTGTAGCAGCATTTCGATTGTCTTGTTGGGGGTTAAGAAGGTAAACTGCCGCTTTGTGAGTTAGTTAGTTTTGTAGCCTAGTTCAATATCTTTTAATTTTGATAAAGTTCATTTCACATATCAGGGGATGAAGGGTCCAAATTCACCAGCAGCCTTTTGTGTTTGGCAAAAAAATCTGTACCTAAAATGACTACATTTTGAGAGGCAGTCAAAGTGCTAAGATGCTCAACTGCCGCTTTGAAATAGGACCTTTTTAATAGAATATACTTTTATCTTACATACGTACTAGATTTTGTTTCGAAAATATGGGGATGAGATATTTAAATCAACCCTTATTTGGATATCGGCAAAAATCGTTGTAGTAGCATTTCGATTGCCTTGTTTGGGGTTAAGAAGGTAAACTGCCGCTTTAAGAGTTAGTTTGTTTTGTAGCCTAGTTCAGTACCTTTTAATTTTGATAAGGTTCATTATAAATATCAGGGGATGAAGGGTCCAAATTCACCAGCAGCCTTTTGTGTTTGGCAAAAAAATCTGTACCTAAAATGACTACATTTTGAGAGGTAGTCAAAGTGTTAAGAAGGTGAACTGCCGCTTTGAAATAGAGTTTTTATTATAGAATAGACTCTTATATTTAATACGCACTCGATTTTGTTTCGAAAATATGGGGATGAGATATTTAAATCAACCCTTATTTGGATATCGGCAAAAATCGTTGTAGTAGCATTTCGATTGTCTTGTTTGGCGTTAAGAAGGTAAACTGCCGCTTTGTAAGTTAGTTAGTTTTGTAGCTTAGTTCAATATCTTTTTATTTTGATAAAGTTCATTTCACATATCAGGGGATGAAGGGTCCAAATTCACCAGCAGCCTTTTGTGTTTGGCAAAAAATCTGTACCTAAAATGACTACATTTTGAGAGGTAGTCAAAGTGTTAAGAAGGTGAACTGCCGCTTTGAAATAGAGTTTTTATTATAGAATAGACTCTTATCTTACATACGCACTAGATTATGTTTCGAAAATATGGGGATGAGATATTTAAATCAACCCTTATTTGGATATCGGCAAAAATCGTTGTAGCAGCATTTCGATTGTCTTGTTGGGGGTTAAGAAGGTAAGCTGCCGCTTTTTGTATTAGTTTGTTTTGTAGCCTAGTTTAATATCTTTTAAATTTGGTAAGGTTCATTTCAAATATCAGGGGATGAAGGGTCCAAATTCACCAGCAGCCTTTTGTGTTTGGCAAAAAAATCTGTACCTAAAATGACTACATTTTGAGAGGCAGTCAAAGTGCTAAGATGCTCAACTGCCGCATTAAAATAGGACTTTTTTAATAGAATATACTTTTATCTTACATACGTACTAGATTTTGTTTCGAAAATATGGGGATGAGATATTTAAATCAACCCTTATTTGGATATCGGCAAAAATCGTTGTAGTAGCATTTCGATTGTCTTGTTTGGCGTTAAGAAGGTAAGCTGCCGCTTTGTGTATTAGTTTGTTTTGTAGCCTAGTTTAATATCTTTTAAATTTGGTAAGGTTCATTTCAAATATCAGGGGATGAAGGGTCCAAATTCACCAGCAGCCTTTTGTGTTTGGCAAAAAAATCTGTACCTAAAATGACTACATTTTGAGAGGCAGTCAAAGTGCTAAGATGCTCAACTGCCGCTTTGAAATAGGACCTTTTTAATAGAATATACTTTTATCTTACATACGTACTAGATTTTGTTTCGAAAATATGGGGATGAGATATTTAAATCAACCCTTATTTGGATATCGGCAAAAATCGTTGTAGTAGCATTTCGATTGCCTTGTTTGGGGTTAAGAAGGTAAACTGCCGCTTTAAGAGTTAGTTTGTTTTGTAGCCTAGTTCAGTATCTTTTAATTTTGATAAGGTTCATTATAAATATCAGGGGATGAAGGGTCCAAATTCACCAGCAGCCTTTTGTGTTTGGCAAAAAAATCTGTACCTAAAATGACTACATTTTGAGAGGTAGTCAAAGTGTTAAGAAGGTGAACTGCCGCTTTGAAATAGAGTTTTTATTATAGAATAGACTCTTATATTTAATACGCACTCGATTTTGTTTCGAAAATATGGGGATGAGATATTTAAATCAACCCTTATTTGGATATCGGCAAAAATCGTTGTAGTAGCATTTCGATTGTCTTGTTTGGCGTTAAGAAGGTAAACTGCCGCTTTGTAAGTTAGTTAGTTTTGTAGCTTAGTTCAATATCTTTTTATTTTGATAAAGTTCATTTCACATATCAGGGGATGAAGGGTCCAAATTCACCAGCAGCCTTTTGTGTTTGGCAAAAAATCTGTACCTAAAATGACTACATTTTGAGAGGTAGTCAAAGTGTTAAGAAGGTGAACTGCCGCTTTGAAATAGAGTTTTTATTATAGAATAGACTCTTATCTTACATACGCACTAGATTCTGTTTCGAAAATATGGGGATGAGATATTTAAATCAACCCTTATTTGGATATCGGCAAAAATCGTTGTAGCAGCATTTCGATTGTCTTGTTGGGGGTTAAGAAGGTAAGCTGCCGCTTTTTGTATTAGTTTGTTTTGTAGCCTAGTTTAATATCTTTTAAATTTGGTAAGGTTCATTTCAAATATCAGGGGATGAAGGGTCCAAATTCACCAGCAGCCTTTTGTGTTTGGCAAAAAAATCTGTACCTAAAATGACTACATTTTGAGAGGCAGTCAAAGTGCTAAGATGCTCAACTGCCGCATTAAAATAGGACTTTTTTAATAGAATATACTTTTATCTTACATACGTACTAGATTTTGTTTCGAAAATATGGGGATGAGATATTTAAATCAACCCTTATTTGGATATCGGCAAAAATCGTTGTAGTAGCATTTCGATTGTCTTGTTTGGCGTTAAGAAGGTAAGCTGCCGCTTTGTGTATTAGTTTGTTTTGTAGCCTAGTTTAATATCTTTTAAATTTGGTAAGGTTCATTTCAAATATCAGGGGATGAAGGGTCCAAATTCACCAGCAGCCTTTTGTGTTTGGCAAAAAAATCTGTACCTAAAATGACTACATTTTGAGAGGCAGTCAAAGTGCTAAGATGCTCAACTGCCGCTTTGAAATAGGACCTTTTTAATAGAATATACTTTTATCTTACATACGTACTAGATTTTGTTTCGAAAATATGGGGATGAGATATTTAAATCAACCCTTATTTGGATATCGGCAAAAATCGTTGTAGTAGCATTTCGATTGCCTTGTTTGGGGTTAAGAAGGTAAACTGCCGCTTTAAGAGTTAGTTTGTTTTGTAGCCTAGTTCAGTATCTTTTAATTTTGATAAGGTTCATTATAAATATCAGGGGATGAAGGGTCCAAATTCACCAGCAGCCTTTTGTGTTTGGCAAAAAAATCTGTACCTAAAATGACTACATTTTGAGAGGTAGTCAAAGTGTTAAGAAGGTGAACTGCCGCTTTGAAATAGAGTTTTTATTATAGAATAGACTCTTATATTTAATACGCACTCGATTTTGTTTCGAAAATATGGGGATGAGATATTTAAATCAACCCTTATTTGGATATCGGCAAAAATCGTTGTAGCAGCATTTCGATTGTCTTGTTGGGGGTTAAGAAGGTAAGCTGCCGCTTTTTGTATTAGTTTGTTTTGTAGCCTAGTTTAATATCTTTTAAATTTGGTAAGGTTCATTTCAAATATCAGGGGATGAAGGGTCCAAATTCACCAGCAGCCTTTTGTGTTTGGCAAAAAAATCTGTACCTAAAATGACTACATTTTGAGAGGCAGTCAAAGTGCTAAGATGCTCAACTGCCGCATTAAAATAGGACTTTTTTAATAGAATATACTTTTATCTTACATACGTACTAGATTTTGTTTCGAAAATATGGGGATGAGATATTTAAATCAACCCTTATTTGGATATCGGCAAAAATCGTTGTAGTAGCATTTCGATTGTCTTGTTTGGCGTTAAGAAGGTAAGCTGCCGCTTTGTGTATTAGTTTGTTTTGTAGCCTAGTTTAATATCTTTTAAATTTGGTAAGGTTCATTTCAAATATCAGGGGATGAAGGGTCCAAATTCACCAGCAGCCTTTTGTGTTTGGCAAAAAAATCTGTACCTAAAATGACTACATTTTGAGAGGCAGTCAAAGTGCTAAGATGCTCAACTGCCGCTTTGAAATAGGACCTTTTTAATAGAATATACTTTTATCTTACATACGTACTAGATTTTGTTTCGAAAATATGGGGATGAGATATTTAAATCAACCCTTATTTGGATATCGGCAAAAATCGTTGTAGTAGCATTTCGATTGCCTTGTTTGGGGTTAAGAAGGTAAACTGCCGCTTTAAGAGTTAGTTTGTTTTGTAGCCTAGTTCAGTATCTTTTAATTTTGATAAGGTTCATTATAAATATCAGGGGATGAAGGGTCCAAATTCACCAGCAGCCTTTTGTGTTTGGCAAAAAAATCTGTACCTAAAATGACTACATTTTGAGAGGTAGTCAAAGTGTTAAGAAGGTGAACTGCCGCTTTGAAATAGAGTTTTTATTATAGAATAGACTCTTATATTTAATACGCACTCGATTTTGTTTCGAAAATATGGGGATGAGATATTTAAATCAACCCTTATTTGGATATCGGCAAAAATCGTTGTAGTAGCATTTCGATTGTCTTGTTTGGCGTTAAGAAGGTAAACTGCCGCTTTGTAAGTTAGTTAGTTTTGTAGCTTAGTTCAATATCTTTTTATTTTGATAAAGTTCATTTCACATATCAGGGGATGAAGGGTCCAAATTCACCAGCAGCCTTTTGTGTTTGGCAAAAAATCTGTACCTAAAATGACTACATTTTGAGAGGTAGTCAAAGTGTTAAGAAGGTGAACTGCCGCTTTGAAATAGAGTTTTTATTATAGAATAGACTCTTATCTTACATAAGCACTAGATTCTGTTTCGAAAATATGGGGATGAGATATTTAAATCAACCCTTATTTGGATATCGGCAAAAATCGTTGTAGCAGCATTTCGATTGTCTTGTTGGGGGTTAAGAAGGTAAGCTGCCGCTTTTTGTATTAGTTTGTTTTGTAGCCTAGTTTAATATCTTTTAAATTTGGTAAGGTTCATTTCAAATATCAGGGGATGAAGGGTCCAAATTCACCAGCAGCCTTTTGTGTTTGGCAAAAAAATCTGTACCTAAAATGACTACATTTTGAGAGGCAGTCAAAGTGCTAAGATGCTCAACTGCCGCATTAAAATAGGACTTTTTTAATAGAATATACTTTTATCTTACATACGTACTAGATTTTGTTTCGAAAATATGGGGATGAGATATTTAAATCAACCCTTATTTGGATATCGGCAAAAATCGTTGTAGTAGCATTTCGATTGTCTTGTTTGGGGTTAAGAAGGTAAACTGCCGCTTTGTGAGTTAGTGTGTTTTGTAGTTTAGTTCAATATCTTTTAATTTTGATAAGGTTCATTTCACATATCAGGGGATGAAGGGTCCAAATTCACCAGCAGCCTTTTGTGTTTGGCAAAAAATCTGTACCTAAAATGACTACATTTTGAGAGGTAGTCAAAGTGTTAAGAAGGTGAACTGCCGCTTTGAAATAGAGTTTTTATTATAGAATAGACTCTTATCTTACATACGCACTAGATTCTGTTTCGAAAATATGGGGATGAAATATTTAAATCAACCCTTATTTGGATATCGGCAAAAATCGTTGTAGCAGCATTTCGATTGTCTTGTTGGGGGTTAAGAAGGTAAACTGCCGCTTTGTGAGTTAGTTAGTTTTGTAGCCTAGTTCAATATCTTTTAATTTTGATAAAGTTCATTTCACATATCAGGGGATGAAGGGTCCAAATTCACCAGCAGCCTTTTGTGTTTGGCAAAAAAATCAATACCTAAAATTACTACATTTTGAGAGGCAGTCAAAGTATTAAAAAGGTGAACTGCCGCTTTGAAATAGAGTTTTTATTATAGAGTAGACTCTTATCTTACATACGCACTAGATTCTGTTTCGAAAATATGGGGATGAGATATTTAAATCAACCCTTATTTGGATATCGGCAAAAATCGTTGTAGCAGCATTTCGATTGTCTTGTTGGGGGTTAAGAAGGTAAACTGCCGCTTTGTGAGTTAGTTAGTTTTGTAGCCTAGTTCAATATCTTTTAATTTTGATAAAGTTCATTTCACATATCAGGGGATGAAGGGTCCAAATTCACCAGCAGCCTTTTGTGTTTGGCAAAAAAATCAATACCTAAAATTACTACATTTTGAGAGGCAGTCAAAGTGTTAAAAAGGTGAACTGCCGCTTTGAAATAGAGTTTTTATCATAGAATAGACTCTTATCTTACATACGCACTAGATTTTGTTTCGAAAATATGGGGATGAGATATTTAAATCAACCCTTATTTGGATATCGGCAAAAATCGTTGTTGTAGCATTTCGATTGTCTTGTTTGGCGTTAAGAAGGTAAACTGCCGCTTTAAGAGTTAGTTTGTTTTGTAGCCTAGTTCAATGTCTTTTAATTTTGATAAAGTTAATTTCACATATCAGGGGATGAAGGGTCCAAATTCACCAGCAGCCTTTTGTGTTTGGCAAAAAAATCTGTACCTAAAATGACTACATTTTGAGAGGCAGTCAAAGTGCTAAGATGCTCAACTGCCGCTTTGAAATAGGACTTTTTTAATAGAATATACTTTTATCTTACATACGTTCTAGATTTTGTTTCGAAAATATGGGGATGAGATATTTAAATCAACCCTTATTTGGATATCGGCAAAAATCGTTGTAGTAGCATTTCGATTGCCTTGTTTGGGGTTAAGAAGGTAAACTGCCGCTTTGTGAGTTACTTTGTTCTGTAGTTTATTTCAATATCTTTTAATTTTGATAAGGTTCATTTCAAATATCAGGGGATGAAGGGTCCAAATTCACCAGCAGCCTTTTGTGTTTGGCAAAAAAATCTGTACCTAAAATGACTACATTTTGAGAGGCAGTCAAAGTGCTAAGATGCTCAACTGCCGCTTTGAAATAGGACCTTTTTAATAGAATATACTTTTATCTTACATACGTACTAGATTTTGTTTCGAAAATATGGGGATGAGATATTTAAATCAACCCTTATTTGGATATCGGCAAAAATCGTTGTAGTAGCATTTCGATTGCCTTGTTTGGGGTTAAGAAGGTAAACTGCCGCTTTAAGAGTTAGTTTGTTTTGTAGCCTAGTTCAGTATCTTTTAATTTTGATAAGGTTCATTATAAATATCAGGGGATGAAGGGTCCAAATTCACCAGCAGCCTTTTGTGTTTGGCAAAAAAATCTGTACCTAAAATGACTACATTTTGAGAGGTAGTCAAAGTGTTAAGAAGGTGAACTGCCGCTTTGAAATAGAGTTTTTATTATAGAATAGACTCTTATCTTTAATACGCACTAGATTTTGTTTCGAAAATATGGGGATGAGATATTTAAATCAACCCTTATTTGGATAGCGGCAAAAATCGTTGTAATAGCCTTTCGATTGTCTTGTTTGGGGTTAAGAAGGTAAGCTGCCGCTTTGTGAGTTAGTTTGTTTTGTAGCCTACTTCAACATCTTTTAATTTTGATAAGGTTTATTTCTAATATTAGGGGATGAAGGGTCCAAATTCACCAGCAGCCTTTTGTGTTTGGCAAAAAAATCTATACCTAAAATTACTACATTTTGAGAGGCAGTCAAAGTGTTAAAAAGGTGAACTGCCGCTTTGAAATAGAGTTTTTATTGTAGAATAGACTCTTATCTTACATACATACTAGATTTTGTTTCGAAAAAATGGGGATGAGATATTTAAATCAACCCTTATTTGGATATCGGCAAAAATCGTTGTAGTAGCATTTCGATTATCTTGTTTGGTGTAAGAGACCACTTAGATTTGTAGTTTAATGACGTATGTTTCATTTGCAATAGGTTTAGAGTTATAAATAAGGGGATAAGTATTATTTATTTGTGTTGGCTGCTAACTTCACAAAAACGTCATCTTAATTTGGTCGGATTATATGGCAGCTAACTTTGGCTGCCAACTTCACACCGGTCATTATTCAAACATATGTGCTACTACAACGCGACAATTGAATCCAGCACCTTTCGCTCCTAAGTCGGACGCGGCAACACTGAGCCAACAGGTCGTCGGCCTGTTTTTAACCGACTTCCAAAAAGGAGCAGGTTCTCAATTCGTCGGAATCTTTTTTATGTATACCTCAATTACTCGAAGACGCCTGGACCGATTTGAAACAATCATTTTTTTTGAAAGGTGGTCAGGTGGTCCCATAGAAATTTTATCAAAATCGGTTCAGTATTTTGGTTTTTTATAACAAAATAACTGGAAAAATGTCATCCAAGTAATCGATTGCGAATTTTGAAGTCGGTTTTTATAGTTTTCTAAACGATTACCTTGTTACCAACTAGACTGCTCAAGAAGGAAAGTAATGTTTTTATAGTTTATATAATAAATATGTGTTCTTGTTTTTATAGTAGGTATCTTCTTTAGGTCTTTTCTAGCTTAAAACTTGATTGATATCTATTTACTGAATTCAATTAATAAAGTTGAATTAAAGGCATTAAAAATAAGAAATATAATTAAGGAAAATATTTAAAGTATAGCAAATAATCAATTTAATAAATAAAATAATTTATTCAGACAGATATTACTGTCAAGACAGAAAAAAATTAGCAAATAAATATAAAATATATGTAATGTAAAAAGCCTTCTTACCTCATCGATCGGTTAATAATCCATATCCGCAAGAATTTGCAATCGCGAGAATCGCATCGCAATCGCAAAAGACAAGAATCACCTCACCCAAGACCTGGCCTCAAAATATACTTTTATGGTCACAACACGCACACTTAAATAAAAACAATATACTACTACTACTATAATAATACAGAGCCTGAAATCATTGAAACCTAACTAAAATACGCACTTTGAACACTTTTCTATAGTCCATATTGGTAAAAACACATTGTTTTGCAAGTTTTTCGTAATAATTTGAGTTATTCCTTAGTATACAGTCACGTCACCGTTCGTGCGCGGAGAGAGACTGGTTTGTTCGGTCGAGCGGTTACATATTGCCAGCGTGTGCATTCAAATCTCCTTATTATTTATTTTTTTGTTTTGTGAAATGAATCATCAGCATCAGGTATGAAACAGGTTGTTGGTTGGTTAAAATGTTTATAATATTAGTAAAATATAATTAACGCAGGGACGGTTTTATGGTGAGCCGTCGTTGATTGGCGACAACGCGTATTCCGAATTTTCCCTGCAAAGTTTCCCTGTTGCAAATTCAGGAGTTCTTCAGGTATTTTATACATGATTTTATACAAAATAATCAAACAAGGTCTCGTGAAGATATTATGGAGAGTCACAATATCATTAATCCTAGCAAAGATATTTTACCAACTTTTTTTTTTAGTTGTCTTAAAATTGCGAATGAATTTATTAATTTCTTCTCGAGTAGCCGAGCCTGCTTGAAGTGCACCATCGCGTAATCATCAAGTTAGTTGGTGATGTAACAAAAGCCTAAGAAAGTTAACAGCTTTCAAAATTCTTCCCAATGTTTGGGAAAACTCACAAACTGTTCACTCTACTTACGACTGCTTGTTAACACGGATGTCCTTCACAAATAGATCTATGCAATGTTTATAAATTTAACTGCTATACAAATACAGACCATTTTCTTTTAACTCAATGACTTTAATAATTATGCTCATCAAGTCAGGCAGACAACGTACGCAGAAAGAGATGCCTTATAGCGATAAGGCATCTCTTTCTATCTTCTTATACTACATGTATATTTGTCTCGCTTTAACACTAATCTTATTCAATATCAGTAGTAAGATGCCTCAGAAATACTAAAAGGTAATTAATTATTCTTTCTTAGAATAATTTGCAAGAAAACGACGCCATCTTTGCTCACATATACTTCTAAAATGACTATGACTTTTTACTATCCCGCAGCCTAGACAAGGAATAAGGTTTTTCAATTGCAAGCAATCCTGATATGTCAATTCTTATATTTTGTTAAGTATGTTCGTATAGTCTGAGTGGCCAGTCCTAGTGTCAGAGTTATTAAGCCACCGAGAGGCCTCTGACCTATATTTCTTCATAAATAGGTATATTACAGTTTAAACGTCTGACCGCAGTGTAATTTTGTGATTGTAAATCCAAGCACTTGCACGCCCTTACTACTTTGCCTCTACCTCCTTACTTTTTCTCCTTGTACACTAGCACAGTCAGCATTTACCCATACTTAGCCGCTGACTAAAAGTTTGTCATCTGCGAGTGCAGTTAATCGTCATGCAAAGAGGAATCATGAAGGGAAAATGAATTCTAGAGCGCCGCAGGAGCCGCACAGAATTGTTCGGCGCGGTCGATGCGATTTCATAGAAGAATTCCTTGCGGCTCCTGTGGCGCGGCTAGAGCGCGTAGCTCATTGCGATTCTTAGTTCGAGTCGTATTGTCTTTGTTTTCGCTCTTGTAACAGTTCAGAGAGCAAAACAAAATCCAAAGTGACGCCAACTTAGAATCGAGATTAGATCTTAATCTTATAGCAGGTACGCCTGCTGGAGGTTAAATGCACTTACAGACGATATACTTTTATTTAGCGGATAAGTATGGAAAAATGCATATTACATATACTTACTAGATATACCTAGAGTATAATATAGAGTCTGTCTAATTAAATTTAAAACAGCGACCTCGGTGTAGTTTTATATTTTTGCTGAGTTAAGTATCTGAATTTAATGATTTTTAGGGTTCCGTACCCAAAGGATACAAACGGGACCCTATTACTAAGACTTCGCTGTCTGTCCGTCCGTCCGTCCGTCTGTCACCAGGCTGTATCTCATGAACCGTGATAGTTAGACAGTTGACATTTTCACAGATGATGTATTTCTGTTGCCGCTAAAAACTAATACTAAAAAACAGAATAAAATAAATATTTAAGGGAGCTCCCATACCACAAACGTGATTTTTTTGCTCGTTTTTGCTCGATATTGATCACGGCAACAGGTAGATGCTTGAAATAGGTATTCACAGAATATTGAGTTATATTATTCACTTCAAAAATGAAGAATTAAATGAAATTAAAATTAATATTTATACCTTACAACAAACGTGATTTTTTGCCGTTTTTTATAGATAATGGTACGGAACGCTTCGTGCGAGAGTCTGATTCGCACTTGGCCGGTTTTTATTTTATTTGAAATTCAATGATTTTCGTAGTGTGACTTACCCACACCACACTACGAAAGTCATTGAATTTCAAATTCTTACTACTAAACTTATAGTAAGTTACAATTCGAAAATACATATAGCTCGTATGCAGTGCCACTGCAATTTCACTCAAGCGCAAGCCTATCACTGAATTGAAAAGTTAAAACAAAACTGAAAAACCGATTTCAAAATGCTTAATTTTGTTTTAAAGTTCACACTACTGAACCGACTTTGTTAAAATGTCTATGGGACCAATCTGAACTAAATTTTTTTATAAAAAAAATACAACCTTAATATATATATATATTGTATATTATATATTAACGTCCTTCTCTTTAAACCTACGCATTTCGTGCTACTCTCGGACCACGCCGCGCCACTAAAATCTCATCGAGACGAATGCGTCGCGACCGCGCGGCGTGAAGTTTGCCAGACTACCAGAAAAAGATGGAGGTGACTAATATGGCATGTATATCGTCAGCGTATTTCTAAGAACGGCTCAGAACGAGCGCTTCCGATGTATGTATGTGTTTTTGATAACAAACACCTGTTTACACATTCTTACTAGATAATATTTTGTTTACTAAACTACTCAGCTGTGCCCCGCGACTTCACCTGCGGACAGTATTAACAGTATTTTTGGTATTCTAAGGGATTTAAAATATTTCGATACCGCTGTGTCCTCCATTCCGTCTCTCTGTAGTATTTCAATCTAGACTATGTATTACAGGGCCTAAATTACGATTTCTTACTAATTTAAAAGTTTTCTCGAGCTCGAATTTCTTACTAATTTAAAAGTTTTCTCGAGCTCGGTTGAAGCTTGCCTTTTCTGTAGTTAAAAGAGTAAGACTAAAGTTGAAATTATTATTTTAAAAAATATCATAATTTAGGAGCTGCCGCAACAAATGTTTCACTAGTACGCGTTTTTCATACAAACAAAGAAAAACTGTCTAAACCTATTATTTATACATTTCAATATTATTTAAGTATTTATATATATATTATTTTTATTTATTATATTTTTATGTATGGTTGGAATCTTAGAGTAAATCTTATTATTTACATATATGCTTCGAACCGTTACTAATTTGTACGGTTTGATTTTTCCAAATTACAATTTTTAATTCTTTAAATCCGGAATTATAGCAAAATTTGAAAAATGCAAACTAGGAGCATAACCATATACGATTCCAATCAGAAAAAAAAAATCATCGAAATTGGACAATGTTTTCCCATTTTTGCATGGAAGAATGCTTGCTTTTTAGGGTTACGTAGCAACTACGAGGAACCTTTATAAATTCGCCATGTGCGTCTGTCTGTCTGTCCGTATGTCACAGTCATTTTACTCAGAGCTTAGATTATATACCTCAGAGACTCAGTCCTACATAAACTAAATTTGGCATGTAGATGTGTTCTGTGAACCGCTACAAAATGCCGTAGTGAAATTATAAAATAAAAACCGGACAAGTGTGAGTCAGACTCGCCCACCTAGGGTTCCGTACAAACTAGTAGATAAAAGGAGGAAATTATATATTTTTTTATATTTTCCTTCATAAATCGAAAAATATACATCGTAAAAATAATTAAAAACCTGTTTAAGCTTGTGCTAATGAAACTCTTGCATATGATACCCCACATGATACCGGTTAATTCACTTTAAAATTTGGCTATCATTCCTTGCATAAAAACACTATTTTTTGTGATTAAATTAAAAATGTCTAGTTTTCGTTTTTTTCCTATATGTGTACTATAACACAATGCTTCTTGCCAAATTTCATAGTTCTAGGTCAACGGGAAGTACCCATAGGTTTTGATTCCCTTGTGAGTTTGCGTGTTCCCGAGATTCAGGTCTTGACACCCGGACGGACGGACAGGCAGACAGACGGACAACAAAGTGATCCTGTATGGGTTCCGTTTTTTTTCCTTTTGAGGCACGGCACCCTAAAAAATAGGAGTGGCACTAATTATGTAAGATGTACATATAAAGAAGAGATGATATTTTTAAGCCCCACCCCATCGTGTAGGATACCCTACAAATTCTTTGAATAAGTATTTTAAAACAAAACTGAGGTTATTATGTAATTTTTTTCTCTATAAGTGATGTGTGTGAGATATAGTCTGCCATATGTTTGTAAATAATAAATTGTGTGTGTGTGTGTGTGTGTGTGTGTGTGTGTGTCTATGCATTTCTTAACTATTGGACCTAGAAATTCATAATTAACCATAATATTAAACCATATGAAATACTTTCAACGAAAATTGTTTTTAACACTCTGTGACAACTTTTCGAGATATAGCGATGAATATATAAAACACTTAAATCATAGTACTAAGGTAATTGACCTTTTCGCAAAGTAGTCTAAAGAAAAAATACTCACCAGGAAGTTATCTTTCAAATTACAGTATTAGCTACGGAACCCTACACACGATAAACGTATCTCGACACGGCCTTGGCGATTTATTTTTAAAATATCTGGTACAGTATAGCTGTAAAGTACCTACTAGGCATTTCACTTTTAACTCGCCAGGTTGTGACTCGAGATGTGATTCACGTGAAATCCATGTGCTACAAAACATACATATAATATGCACAATGAAAGATTTTAAGAAGTTACATGCTAGAAGGATGTTACTCATCGTTTATTTAGTTACGTTCAGAAATTGATTACATTTGCAAGGTGACATGGTATTTATGTTGTTAGTAGGATTATTTAATTAAATGTATTTTTAAACAGTACTGTCAGCGTGGGTAACTTTACACACACTTTTTCATATTTTTGACGATATCAGAGTATTAATGTATGAATCTAATAGTATTTTACTTATTTAAGCGTGTTCTTTCGTGGTAAATTTTAAAGTAAATAAGTAACAAGTCCAATATTATAGAAAATATTTAAGAAAATCGCGTTTTAATGGCTTGTCAAAGTTAAACGCGAATGTAGGTAAAATTGACTTCCGTTCATTTCGATAGCGGAAAATCTTCATAAACGGTGATTTACGTAATTTAGGTTGTTTTTTTTTTTACTTTTTTGATGTAAAAAACATAGATCTATCAAATTAAATCAATATTTTATATTCAGTCATGTTAATTTTCATGGGAAATGCCATTTAAAAACTTTGAGCTACAAGCGAGCGGAAAAAATAAAATAGTTTAATTGCATTTTTTTACTAATGAAATAATTTCTTAAAAATCAAATAAAGCCAAAAAATTCTACAATCATTTGAGTGTTGAATGGCATCACTATCAACTATAAGTTTTAAGATTAATAGTGAGTAATATCAAATTTAAAAAAGATTCACCCCATTCCATGAACTGCATACCTATTGATTTCTTTGTTTCTTGAGTTCTCTTTTGTTTGGTTTTTAAAAGACTAGTTTTCGGGTATGTACTAACTAAAACAATTTTTAAAAATCGGTCAAGTGCATGTCTGGCAATGTAGGGTTTCCTAGTTCCATATCACAATTTATGTCTATGTCAATATTATGCGAACTTAAAATATGGTTGTTTGATACTAAGAATATTCTAGTTAAGCTAAGTTGATCGACTATTACTCGTTAACTTGTAAAACCTACTTACTTGTGATATTTTTCCTTACAATTTCGTTAGGGAAACTAATTGCTGGATTTTTTTCAGCATACCTATTCGACAAGAACCATTTAGCTGGTAGAGGGGGAGAGACACTTGACCCTAACAAAAATTATCATTTTAAAGCCTAATATTTTGCAAAAGAGACGAAGACAAATATGGAATATTAAATTGAATAATATATTTTTGAATTACCTATCCAATTACAGCCAACACCAAGAGGTATACGAAAAAAAAACATCCCTACTTTACGTGTAGAGGAATTACAAGGGTACCTCCCGTGTATTACTCTATTCTCATAGAAAGTGTTTTCAAGATATATTTTAATTACGCCAATAAAGTAGTAAAATTTATTTTAGCACTTGTTATCGAGACCCTAGAAATGTAGAAAGTGCTAAAGTGAAGCAATGTCAGCGCAGTTGGTTGTGCATTCAACTTTTATATTGGAAATCACCTTTTGACAAAGAAACTGCGAGCTAATCATCCGTGTAGGAAAAATATCATTAGAAAATTTAATTATGGTGTTTGTGTATTAGTTTTGCAGCCTATGTGTTTGACGATAGCTTTTCCACTTGAGAATTATAGTCTCAAGTGGAAAAGATATCGTCAAACACCTAACGATGCCATGAGTATCAAACACCTACTTGAGAGCCAGTTCTTATTCCGTGTTATGTATGCTCACCATCTTCGACCACATTATACTGCTTAAAACATCTCTGTCAGACATAGAAGTGATTTAATTCACATTATAAATGGATTTTTAGGTATATAATTAACTGGAATTCCATTGTCAATTTTACCCACAATTAAAGAAAATACGTTGACGTTTTTTGCTTACAATATTTTTACGTAGTAAAACTAAATAAGACCAAGAAATATTGCTTAAAACGGTAAGATAGATCAACCTTTTATCGATATTAAATAAAACTCATGGGATTTAAACAAGTTTTGTACAATTAAATCCAAAATCTTGGACATACATTTTTCAGTCACAAATTCTTGTGTTTAGAAAATGGGGAAAAACTTTTAAAACTTCCATCACATTTGTCAACTTTATGCATAAATTAACATTTATAATGTTTGGCGATTACAACTTACGCATTCATCAATCAATTTAAGTACTCATCTTTTAGTAAAAAAATCAAAAATGTTTAAACCAGGCTATGCCCAAAGTTTAACGCAAAGTCAAAGTTACCCACATTGACAGTAATAAATTGTATTTAATTGAATTTGTACATTACACATTTTTACACATATTTTTAGCAGAAAGACGGAACCCAAAAAAAATGCAATGGGACGTTACTAACCCTGAAAAAAATCAAGCGGGAAAATTTTAAAATAGTGTATAATCTCACACTAATCTCAACAGTTACATTTTTTGAGCGACGAACGAGCTAGTTTCTCACAATGGGCTACATAAGTAAAGAAAAATGTAACAAATGATGATTCCAAAACTATTTCGAGATTAAATGTTTCTAAACCATATTTATTTACTTTGGGCTCTTAAAATGATGATATGGTGCGTATTTTTACGGAAAGATAAAAAATATTTAACCTTTAGTCGACCTCTAAATGACGTTACAGAACCGCCTTTTTTATCTGTAGGTACCAAAAAGAATTTAAAAAAAAGTCACACTAAAATATTTCATAATTTCGCAAAGCACAAAATCAATAAAAACTTTCATTGTCAATGTTAGTACGATTTTTTTTAGTAGGTAATAATCATGGTATTATTATATTCAGACGGATTTGTGACGTCATCACGACTTCTTCTTAAAAAAAATATTAATAAATAACTACTGAACAAAATTCAAAAATATTGAAATTAGTTCTTTTAAATAGCCCAATCTACTAATAAAAAATACAAAAAATTACCGAAAAAAATATTTACATAGTCCATTACCCGAACCAGTTATAAGTCAGTGCCATCCACAGCTTCAGGATTGAACAATTAGAGCTTAATTCAAGGTTTATTTATTTTTCTCAGGCACTACATCACTTTGAGAAATTAGCCCCGTTATTTCATTAGAAACATAGCTTTTCTTTAGAATACAGTAAATTGATAAATCGCAAGTAATTGCAAATCAATACTCACCCCGGTCTCATTCTTCGACCGACTACTCCAAATGAAGAGTAAAGTTCTCTCACTTTCACACTAACACTTCACAATAATTATAATTAATTTTTAATTTGCTAAATTAATAAAAAAACAGTGATCAATCAGCATATTTTATACATGACTGCCGAAAAGGGAAAGTTTATTATTTTATCGTGAATAATCAGTTTTATTACCAAATAGGCAGTTAAAAATCGCCGACATGGTTGAAGATGAAGCATGTATACTTATAAAATTTCACAAAGAAAAGCTTTCTTATTCAGTATTGAAAAAAAAAACTTCGAGTAGTCCACTAAAAATATGAAATAAACACACACAGTTATTACGAAATTATTACGAAAAATATTACTGCGATAGGATTTTTATTAACCCTTACTTTGCTTTTTTAGGCTTTATAATTTAGCATTAATTGACAATTATTAGATCGATATTTGAAAAATTCAATTGGTACTTTTTAAAAATACTTTTTTTTGTTTTCATCTGTTTGAACACACAATAATTATTAATTTTTAATTAATAACATCACGTTATCGGTGTCATGTATGTATCCTTTTAATATATTATTTCACAAACTGAACATGCGGTTGTCCTAAACCAGTGACTACGTGTTTGATTCCCGAGTGCGCCTTTATATAACTATTGTTTATACCTATTGAGAAAAACCTAAAACCCTTAACGATTATAAGGCAGCATACACATCATAAAGGTCGCAAATGTCGTTAACGCAAAGCTCTGTTTTCAATATAAAAAAAAGGAAATAAACTCTTTTCTTTTCTCTGAATGTATGTAGAGACTTAGAATGCGAGTCACCTCTAGCTTAGTAAATGAATTTTTAGCAAGCCTTTTAGGCTGTGTACGTGTCTGCCCATCACTATAAACAGCAGGTTTTTTGTTATACTAAATAGATGTACGTTTGACCACCAACTCGCCTGATGGTAAGCGACGGTGTGGCCGAGTATGAATCAAGTAGATCTAGAAGATATCTTAATAGATATCTTCTAGATCTACTCTAGCCTTTAAAATTCCAAGATTAGGATACAGAAAACAGAGAAGGTGGCAGAGTTCCATGGAGTGCAGTACGCATCAAAAAAGCGGACCTAAATTGTTTTGTACGTTTTTATTTTATTTTTAAAGTTTAGATAAGCAAAATGTGGCATCTCTTTCATGCTGGACTTCGAGAAAAAGAAAAACATAGAATGTACCAGCTGCTTCTCTTCTCAGATTTTTGGAATTGGCTTTTATGTAGGCGATGGGCTGACCTCCTGTCACTGCAATCCAATATCTTACCCTCTAATCCTATCTAAACCTCTAATACCCTCTTCGTTCCATCTAGGTCTCTAACCACGGTGAAATGTGGCGTCAATCGGCTTCATGGCCAGGACATGAAGCTGTTTGACGTAAGGGAAAACGGGCGGGTTTTAATTAAACTATTAATTAAACTAATTATTTATTAAACTATTATTATAATTTAACTTCATAACTCTTTGACAAAGTATCTTACTCATTTGGAATATCATTCAAACGGCCATGTGCAATTGTGCATGTAAAACAAATGATGTTCATGTACACATTTTGGGTTTAATTGTAAACAGAATGTTGGAATTTATGAACGGCCAATATAAATACATGCAAATTACAAATATAAAAAAATGCAATTCAATTTATCTGGTTTTGCTTTTCATGATTTTAGAAAGCTAATTATAAGAGTAAATAATAATATGATATACTGCAGTGATTACATACGGCACTGAAACGTGGTCCCTAACTACGGACCTTATAAGGAAGCTCAGGGTCACGCAACGAGCTATGGAGAGGGCTATGCTCGGAGTCTCTAAGAGATCCGTAGACATTCAAGCGTTACTAGTTGAAATAGCAGTGGGCCGTTGATGAAAAGTTCTCGAGTGAAGACCACGCACCGACAAGCGCAGCGCAGGAAGACCAGCCACGAGATGGACAGATGACCTTATAAATTCAAATGACGAGAAGACGCTGGATGCAAGCCGCTTCCAATTGTTTTTTTTAGAAATCCATGGGGGAGGCCTATGTCCAGCAGTGGACTTCTTATGGCTGAGATGATGATGAGATGATGAAGTAATAATTCGTTCGTTTCAATAGATTTAAGTTCGAATATGATTAAAATCGGTTCAGAGTGGGTAGCTCATGTGGTCGCGAGGTCTCATTGCAGCATTGCAAGCAATTTATTTATATTTGTAATTTGCATGTATTTTTAAGCGACCCTACATTCTCTAATTTAAGCGTCTTAACTGATTTTGATGTGATAGATATGATTAAATTTATCTTTACTGTCGTAGTAACGTAGGATACGATCAAGGGCGTCGCCAGCCCATGGCCCAGAGGGGGGGGGGGCAAGTTAATATTATGGAGGATGAGAAAAATATGAATTGTAGATACAGGTACAATTGCACGGCCTTAGGACTTTGATTGCTTTGCAGTTGGCTACATTTTTTTTATCTCTAGGGGGGGGGCAGCTGCCCCCTCTTGCCCCCCCCCTTGGCGACGCCCTTAGATACAATATCATAGTTTTTTCCTAGTTTAGTTAAATCTTTATTTTAGCCACAATTGTATATGATAGTGAGTATTCATCCTAAGCGCCACATGTGTGGTGGTGCTATATGATATTGTTCAACTGAAACGCCATCTGTCGGGAACAACGTACTGGACTATAGTCGAAGAGGCACTGGGAGTTTTTTAACCAAAAAGGTTTATACGATTGACATGTGTTTATTTATTTGATCAACCAAACAGTCCTCATACACTAATTAATAATAGATTAAGTACAAATAAGACAGGTTATCACGGATGCAACATAAGCATGTTAAGCTGCCTGTGCAAATAAAAAAAAGAATGCGTGAAAATATACACAACTAGGTTACACCAGAATATTTACATAAATGTAAAACATACTTTTGAGTTTTTGAAAGATCAAACATCGACATTTTGATTATTACGAGCTAGTAAGAACTAGCTCGTAGAGTTCGGTTTCCAGGGCTAATACTAGCGTGGAAAAGTAACATCAAAATTCGAACACGACGGAGCTACACATTTTTAGTATAAAATATTTCCAACCTCTTTCTTTCATAAAATAAAAACAAATAGTTCGATTTAAGGAGATTGTATAAACACTAAATATCATAGAAGTTTTGTGATTTTACGTAAGATTTTAATAAAAACGTACAATTTATTTTCTCTAAAGCAGTTCTTTGAGCTTTTACAACCATTTGCACGAAAAAAGTTTGAATGCATAATGTGCGAAGAATAATGCGAGTTGTGCCAAGCATATTAGACGAAAAAGAAACGAGGATGTAATAATACTTTATATCTTTGTACAACTTCGTAGATTTTATTATAAATCGTGTTTACAATTAATTAAATGTATACTCATTTAAGCGAACTCACGTGATTATAATGTAATTTTAGAACAAGTAGAGGTGCATATACCTAATGTTGATGTTTTTACTAGAGAAAATAGGTAAACTAAAAATCTTCCTCGTTATGTTAAGATGAAAAACTTTGTATTGCACTCGGCTGTAAAGTCTCGTCTCGGCTGTAAAGGCTGTCTCGTGTCTTAAATCCATCGCTTGCCTAGATTCTACACAAGATACTCGACGGTAAAATACTACTTTTCAGCCTAATACAATAAATAACTACTATTGCTTTCCAATGTAATGAACAAATAACTTTGTCCTTAATTTGACATAAAACTAAATATAGGAAACGTATAACCTATAAAGATCAGAGTTCACAATTCAAAAACAAACTAAATACCTAATTATGCGTTTTCAATTTATTAGAGTTAGAAAAAAGTTTGTGATCTCTATAACAGCTACAGTACCTACCTATACAAATGAAGCTAATGCGATCCTGAAGAGATGACCCAAAAGCTCTCACACTATATAGACAAAGTGCCCGTAAACACAACAGTCATGTGTGTGACATGTTCAGTTTTTACCAATTACAATCAATCTACTTTATTATGGTCCTTATCTACTAGTATTATCGCTTTGTTTTACTCGCACATTCATTTATAACCGCGACTGCACATAAAGTTAACCAGTAATATTACTAGTGGATCTGTGAACAAGTTGACCTCACTCGATAGTAGTTCATTGGTTGTAGCTAGATGATACTAGGACGAATCGATGACAACAACACAACACCCACCCACTAAGATGAATAACAATTAGTATTTCACTTACTTTTTGTCAAGCGATTAATACAAACAAATCTTCCACATCCCCGAAGTGGAAAAAACCGACCAAGTGCGAGTCGGACTCGCGCACGAAGAGTTCCATACCATTATCTATAAAAACGGGAAAAAATAATCTCTGTTGTATGGGAGCCCCCCTTTAATATTAATTTTATTTTAATTTAATTATTTATTTTTAAAGTGAATAATATAACTCAATATTCTGTGAATATTTCAAACATCTACCTATTGCCGTTATCAATATCGAGCAAAAACGAGCAAAAAAATCATTTTTATTGTATGGGATTTAAGGGTGCAAATATTTATTTTATTCTGTATCTTAGTATTTGTTGTTATGGCGGCAACAGAAATACATCTCGTGATCGTGATCATTTCGTGACCTGTGAAAATTTCAACTCTCTTACTATCACGGTTCATGAGCCTGGTGACAGACGGGCGGACGGACAGACAGTCTCAGTAATAGGGTTCCGTTTTACCCTTTGGGTAAGGAACTCTAAGAAAGAAACTAGGTAACGTTTCAAACAAAAAAAAAACGTATAAAAAAAGTAATAGTCGATCGCTTAAACCTTAAAAAACTTTATTACTTAGAAATTATCAAAGCTTAGAAAAGTCAAAAATGAATATTTAATTTAAAGAAACTTAAGATAAGTCGTATGCACATAGTATCAAACAAGAGACACTTTTAAGCTCACATAAATTATGATGTGTAACCCTACATTTCGTGTGGCTCGACGCACTTGGCCATTTATTTTTATTTATTTGGAATTATATATACTTAGCTAGGCCTGTACATTATTGTTTTTTTTTTTAATATCGTTAACTCTTAGTGCCACGGCACAAAAAGTAAAAACGACTGGTAACCAAACTTATTAGTGAAGGAGCAAGGGACTACGGAACCCAGAAACAGTTGCGTATTTATGTTCCATCAGACGTTGAGTTTATTTGTTACATGACATATACATAAAAATGTTTTTCTTTAGGGGCTTGGCAGAGCATCAAAGACCAATAAAGCCGTTTGACCGTGAATAGACAGTTACATGAAAGTTAGAAGATATTAAAGGGTTATAAGGAATAAGAGGATAGGTAGGATGTAATGTTGGCTTGCAGTGACATCCAGCTCAACCCAATTTTCGTCAAGTCTTCTAACTTTTCCGGTAAGAAAGAGTAGCAGCTGGTACATTCTTTGTTACATTACATCATGCAACAAACAAACTTACTCACGAATGATTAGTGTGAAGATATTAATTAGTGGTGTGGTACCGAGGTTTTACCCATCGCTCTGGAATTCCCATCGCTAAAAAATACTCATAAAACTATATATATTTATGTCAAGACACGAGAATTGCGTTATAACTATTTGATTTATCTATTGTAGTTCCACGATCGGGCTACAGTAAATATGACATGTGGTGGGTACCACATGTTACTAACTGGGAATCATTAGGCATGTAGGGGCATGCACCAGAAACTCAACCTATTGGTTTGGCGAGTTTCTGGTGCATGGTGAGTTCTTCTTCTTTTTGGTATTGGACCCCGCGATTAGCGATTTGCCAGTGTCAAGTATTGAAATATTTTCAAGTTTCTTGAATAATACACGTTATATAGTGTTCTAGTCACAGTTTAAGTCACGTAAACAGTCATTTTCAAATTTAAGTCTTGCCTCAGTAAAGTGATGGCGACTTTACTAGAAGTTTATATGTAGTTTTGTTTTAGTCTTGACAAGCACTCTTTTTAGTCTAGTAAATAAAATATTAATTAAAAACAAGCTTTTATTTAAATCCTCTAAAACGAAGAAAATAAATTTTATATTGATATAAATAAAAGCTTGTTGCGAGATTTCAAACAACATCGTACCTATCTACTACCAACAAAAGACTTAGATGCGTTCTTATCATTTGCTTAGAATTAAAGTTAGTTTATTCTTTTGAAAAAAAAAATAGTACATTGTTACCCTAGGGGTGAAAGTAACTTATTTAGACCCGAGACGGAGTAAATAATAACGACGGAATAATAGTTCGAGGGACTAAATAAGTCTTTAACCCGAGGTAAACACTGTGCTTTTCATTACGAATACAAGGAAAGTAAAAATAAAAACACGAATTAGCTACAGAAAAAATGAGTAAGTAAATTTTATTTTACATAGATGTGGCCGGCAATCTATTCAGCCATCATCATCATCATTAAAAATGGTAAATATTTTGTCTAAATCTATGTTATTTTAAAGAAATAATAAGAAATTGTTGAAACTAAATTATAAGTAATAGTTATTTTAAAAAAAAAAAAATATTTATCTTTATGTTATTTCGATTTTACAAGTAGAAAGTTGGACATGGCTCAATAGAAACGTGAAAATAGAACTAGTTTTTCTTTTTAATTTGACAGCTGGCAGTTGAAAGCGATTCTCCCTAGGGCTGAAAGTATTACTTTCAACCCGCTCCTCAGGCAACTACAGAACTACTTTCAGAGTATGAGTAATGAAAAATATGTTTGTGTTCTCGCGACAAGCTGTTATTTAATTCAATATAAAATTTATTTTCTTCGTTTTAGAGAATTTAAATAAAAGCTTTTTTTTTGTTTTTCGTTTAAATTAATATTCTATTTATAGCATTTATGTTCAAAATAACACAAGTTTAGGAAAATAAAACAAAGAAACACAGAATTCGCCCTATTACATAGGACCCAGAAGGATAATCTCCATACAAACCGCCTTTTAAATTCGGGCCAATTTTATTTTTTCAATTTGACACTTCATTTTTTTATAAATTTATTTTTAACCGTAGATATACGTCCATTTGCCAAATTTATCTACAAAGTTGCCTTTGAAAAGGATATCTCCCGATTTGATCGGGTAATCATGATTAAAGTCAGAATGGTCCATGGGAGATTCATACAATCCTATAACTGAAATAATAGTAACTTTGAAGTCTGTTGTTTCAGTTTTTTAAACTATAAAATTATTATATTTGTTATTTTGACCGAAATTTAGGTATAAACGTGAAAATTTTGTCGGTTACACGTTTATCACGGTCAAAATATCACATATAAAATAACAGCTGCTGTTAATACATTAACAGCTGCTGTTAATATATTTACAGTATCCTCTATCGGTATGTTTGTAAATAATGATACGACGTCAAAACTCACCATCTCTACCTCATTTTCTAGCAGGCGCGACCCCTCTATGAGCTGTATAAAATGTGTCGAATCTTTGACATAACTAGATGTTTTTCCAGTAAACGGGTGCAGCATGTCTGAGAGAAACCGGGCAGCTTTATATGTAGGTGAGTCTATCTGGCTGACAATGGGACGAAGAGGCCATTCTGGTTTGTGTATTTTCGGCAGACCGTATATTTTTGGTGGTGTAGGGTTTTGTGGGCGTAGACTACTGTACAAATCATCCGGCAAACTTTTTAATATTTTATTAAGTTTGTTGGTCACCCGGTTAGTAGGGTTGTAGGTAACTTTTTTGTAAGTGTTATTGTCATTCACCAAATTGTTTATCTTTTGTTCGTAAACTACCATGTCGACAATAACAGTAGCATTACCTTTATCAGCCGGTAAAACTAACAGGTCAGCATTCCTGCGTAGGGACTCTAAAGCATCCAACTCGTGTTTGGGTATATTTGACTTGGGCAGCTTCGCCTTCCTCAATATCAACGAGACATCCTGTCTCAAGCACTCAGCATCGCGTCCATTGATCTTATTACGCACGATGATGTCTTCAATACTGGTGATGATAGACTCTACCGGAATTTTCTTCGGTGTAGGTGCAAAATTAAGACCTTTGGATAAAGCTGTGACCGCCTCGTCAGAAATGCTCTGCGATGATAAATTTACAACGGCCTTCCGTATCTTGTTATCATTCCGTAAATTGATATCTTGCTGAGAGTAGTTTTTATTTAAAAATGTGTGAAAACCACGTTAATTTCCATAGTATAATAGATAAAGATAATTAATTGACTTTTATTAATTGTAATAATGTTTAAATATTGGAACTTCCGGATAATCTCGTAGGCTATGGTTTCGAAAGCTGGAACGCCATTCCGGATTTAACTGAAAAAGTAGCAAGATGTTGAATTTATTGATAAGTCTCGAGGCTATGAAATTGACTAATTTGAAACAATATTGCGATATAAACTGTAAGTGAACAATATTGGAAGGATATATGGATATGGATTACTTCATTGATGTTCGAAATGGAATAAATGTATAAAAACTGCCCATCGTTTTCTGAATTTTTGGCTCTGCCAAACTAAGTTCTCAGCTTTTTCTGTAGGTACCAAATTTCATAACAATACAGCCGTTTGTACCTCAAAAGGTAACAAACAGACCTAGAGCTACCTATAAATATAAATATTATAAGTTCTTAGCTACGTTTCATCAAAATCGGTTCAGCCGTTTCTTTTTTATGTCGGAGGTTTTGGAGCTTCCTAAACTTATAAGTTTAGGAAACTCAAAAACCCTTGTTGGGTCGGGAGTTAAAAACATTTAACATGTTTGTGTGTTTGTTGTACATGTTTGTTCCACCACTCTAAAGCCGGCTGACGTTTTTTTTCTCTTAAAAATTATGTCAACTGTACCTGACACCAACTTTCAATCAGGAGGAAATAACTGAAACACTTAGTTATTTATTGTAATAAGCTGGAAAGTTGTATTTTACAGTCGAGTGTCTGGCAGTTGAATCCAGAGCAAGCGAAGGATTCTAGGTTTGAACAACATACTACATTACATTATAGAGTAGAATCCAGAGCGCAGCAATGGAATCAAGAAGGCACGAGACAATAGTAGATTTTTACACTAAGGTCGAAAATAACCTATTTAGGCACGAGATGATTTAGCACACGAGCGTAGCGAGGGCGCCAATAGTTCGAGTGCCTAAATGAACCCTTAACCCAACACGCACTTGGCCTTTTTTTTAATAGACAACACAATTTGCACAAAAGGCATAATATTCTCCACACATTCGAAAATTTGTCGTGTAAAAATGATTATAAAAACTTAAATAAAACCGGACAAGTGCGAGTTAGACTCGCCCACCGAGGGTTCCGTACAAACTAGTAGATAAAAGGGGGGGAATCATATATTTTTTTTATATTTTCCTTCATAAAACGAAAATATATACATCGTGAAAATATTTAAAAACCTGATTTTAGCTTATGCTAATGAAGCTCTTTCTTATGATACCCCACAAGATACTGTTAATTCACTTTAAAATTTGGACCTTCATTCCTTGCTTAAAGACCCTATTTTTTGTGATTAAATTAAAAATGTCCAGTTTTCGGATTTTTTCCTATATGTGTACTATAACACAATGCTTCTTGCCAAATTTCATAGTTCTAGGTCAACGGGAAGTACCCCATAGGTTTTGATTCCCTTGCGAATGTCGAAATGTGCATTTTTTACGACATACTCGGCTGTTACTTTTTTTACGAAAACTGAGAAATTTCATTTTGCTTTCTGTAGCAAGAGACATGGATATGCGTATATGGTTTTAAATTTTTTATTTCAACTTGATACCTTCACCCATTCCCGAGATAAAGGTCTTGACACCCGGACGGACGGACAGACGGACAGACAGACAACAAAGTGATCCTATAAGGGTTCCGTTTTTTCCTTTTGAGGTACGGAACCCTAAAAACGGCATCGAGAAAATAAATTGTACATTTTTATTTAATTTATACAAGTTATACATAAAATTACAAAATTTGTAAGTAATTTTGATATAAGTTTAGTATTTCTTTAAGCTAAGACAGCAACCTCCGTGAATAGCTATTTGTATTCGTTTTTATGAAAGTATTGTGTAGTATGACAAAATATTTTGGTAAGTTTTATTACTGAAAAAGTGTAACTCTGCGTTCTAATTTTGAAATTACTTGCCGCCCTAGGGTATAAATAAAAATGCACTGTTCCAAGCTTGTTCTAAGCCAAAGAAACAAATTTTCCGAGCTAGTGAGCAGATTTTTTTTTTCTATTTGCTTAAGAGGCTGCTGCTGCTCAACCAACCCTTGGAGCTGCAGCTGACGTTTACATGGGTTGATAAATATATTATTACTCTCATTATACTAGTTATCGTCCGTGAGGAAATGACTAACGGTACCTGACTTACGGACCTACAATCGAAACTTTTAGATTTAGACGTTAAAAAAAGCAGTCATAAATATAACCTACATTTAATTAATGTTATTTAAATATCAAAGTAAACTTACAAACCAAACTGTAAATGATAACATGGGTACTATAAACTGGCGTAGACTATACCAACACCAGTCAAAAAGCGAGTGAATCGTTCACACCAGGACAGTACTAGAAATTGAATCTGTAAGTCTAATTTCCCTCCGCCAAGCAGTGGTGTGCAAATATTACTCTGTTACATTTTATTACTTTTGTTTACATTCGTCTAGTACGAAATAAATTCCATTGTTCCTCCTAGTGAATTCTTCCAATACTCTTTTAGTCAAGTCCATGCCCTATGCTCTAAGATGTAACAACATCTCGTTTATTTACTTTTACTAGCTCAAGCTACTGGACCAGTGTAAATATACACTCTCTCAGCACAGTATCGTCTGCACAGAATGTATAAAGGTCTAAAGGTAAAGGGTTCTCCCCCCCCCCCCCTAACTCTACGTAACAGGGGCAGAGGGACGAAGAGGACACCCTCGTGAATTTTGTGTGTAAATATTTCAACACTTCCTGTTGTACATGATACAGGGACGGACAAAAGGGCGATTTGCATCAAAATGATTTGTTAAATCCTAACTGCGCCCCATGGTTTCACACATTATCCCACAGGAATTTTGAACATTGAATTTTTTTTAAACAATAAATAACAATCGCGAAACCTTTAGAAATTATAATAAAAATGTTTTTGAAAATTCTTAGTTTTGATGAAAGTTAAAACAGCCCGTTTACACCTGACTTTGATATTATAAATTTTCTGACTCAACAAAGGTTAACACGCGGCCCAAAGGCCCAGACCGAGAACGGCTTTACATCGATTTCTTAAAGCCAAGTCTAGACCTGTCTAAAGTGTAATGTATATGTGTGTCTCGTGATATCTTCTAGATCGACGAGCTCCATCCTCGGCCATACCGTCACTTAACATCAGGCGAGTTGGTGGTCAATTGTAGATCTATCTTGTATAAATAAAAAACACGAATTCTGCATGTAAACGGCGCTACGAGTACGAACATGCAAGTGCTAGCGCCAGGGTTCGCGCTGACCCATCGGCTGTCGAATTTAGCTCGAACACAAAGGCGCGGTCAAGCACTCGTAGTGCCGTCCACACTGATCGCGTTACATTTCGTGTTACACTTATCTGGGGTCGATAAGAAAGTAAGGTAAAGTAAGGTAAGCGTGCTTCATGGTTGTAGTCTCCAGCTTCGCAAGTTCATAAGCCTGCAAATTCTGGTGAGATTACGGTCAAGCGACACGACAGAAGTGAAATCTTCATCAAGGCGAGGGTGACGTTGAGAATACGAAACAACAGTATAGCAGTGACGCGTTGACTATACATATATCCCTTTCGCTCCCGCTCCCTTAGTCGACTCGAGCCGATTTTACTTGAACGAACCTTACCAAGCGTGACGGCTCCAGTTCTTTCAATATCTACAAAACAAAGAGCTAAGCCTAAATAAATTTTGACTTCAATAAATGAGTATTGAGTTTGTCCCCTAAAATACATAATATGTCGGTTGTCCTTTGTTATACCTCGTAGACAGCATTTTCAGAACACTACCTTAGTATGGCCCTCAGCACATTTTGTAGCATCATTGTATTGTATGCCCCCACTCTAAGAGGCGTGGCATTTCAGGGGTAAGGGGGCGTATCAAGGACACGCCTCCCGGAGGCAGAGCCCACCCCCACGGTAGTCAGTTCAGTGCCCACCCTTGACAGATATACTTTACCACGCGAAAACTGAAGGAAACGTATGGAATAATTAAAATGAAACGTAGATAGATACTGTTAAAAACAACATTCAAATAAATCTTTAAAACAATTTGTGGGTGGAAACAAAAATGTGAGACAACTATTACTATCGAAGTGATTTTTTTTCTTAAAAAGTTCATATACCTATAAGTGAATTGTGTACAAAATATACTTTAGAGTGGAGTGTAATTTCAATAACTTGATTCACAGTAGCTGTATTATAATTTTGTGGCCAACGTATATATTTTTTATTTACTTATAAAAAAAACTCAAAAGAGAGCTTTTAAGTTAATGTTTGTAATATTTTAAGTATTTTTAATTGTTAACTTACAGATAAAGTGTAAAAAAATCTGGAACTAATCAACTGGTAAGTTTTTTACCCTTTTTTAAAATTAATAACGGATCATAATTATATGTTCAAATGCACATCATGACAAATACTCATTAACCACGCTGAAAAAGTCGTACAATAAAGTATAGAAAAAAATTGGTACCTTCTTTTACATGTATAGTATGGATGAATTATTTTTTTCTCATCTACCCCATCGTGTGGAGTATCGTTGTATATATACTTGAAAAATAATATACATATAATTGAAAATGATAATAGCATACATAATGAAATTAAAAGGAAAACTATAACGGCTAAGTATACTTTACGAGCAACAGTCGACCAATTTAAAAAATAGAGAAGTAAGAAATGAAAATTTTGTGCAAATTTCATTTAAACTAACATAGTTAACTAGTATTTTTCTGCGGTTACTGGGGTGGCCATAGCAAATTAGAGTCTGTTTGGAAAGATAACTAATGCAGCATTGAGGCCACTTCTGTTCTTATTTCATTATTTTACGTTAGTTCCTTTTTTTGCCCACAATAGTTATTAACTAATAAAGTTTTTTTTTTTTGTGCAAGCGCCTTTATTAACTACAACACAATAATATACAGACTCAACTATCTAAACTACTACACAAAAAGCACATCGATCACCCCAGACCGATAAAGGTCTAAAGATAATCCAAATGCTCAAAGCCACTACCAGTTGGAAGCGTACCCAGCATGCTGACCGCATTGCCACGTTGACCGCATTGCCACGTTGAATGGCAATGCTTATGCGTTGAGCCAGATACGCGCCAGCATTTTGGTCACGCGTCGCATCGATCTGGCGCTCAGATAAATTTTCGCTCAGATAAATAAAGTTATTATATATATATTATATTAGTTATCTTTCCTTAGACTCTATTATTTTTCAGTATTATTAGATACTATCCAAAAGCATGTAAAAAAAATCAACATCCGACGAGATTCGAACGCATCCCCTCTCTTTCAATTCCATTCACCGGCCTAACCGTTAGGTATTTTGTTTAACATTATAAGGTACCTGTATTCTGCTTCAATTATTTTATAATAGCTGTGTCCACAACTAGCTATGAAGAGGGCTATGCTCGGAGTCTCTCTACGAGATCGTATTAGAAACGAAGAGATCCGTATGCGTACAAAAATATCACCGACATAGCACAGCAGATTGGCAAGTTGAAGTGGCAGTGGCAAGGGCACATAGCACGTAGAACTGACGGCCGATGGGTCTGAAAAGTTCTCGAATGGAAACCACGAACCGACAAGCGCAGCGTAAGAAGACCAGCCACAAGGTGGACAGAAGATATCATACAAGTGGCAGGAAGACCGCATGCAAGCCGCTTCCAATCGGTCTTTTTGGAAATACATGGGGGAGGCCTATATCCAGCAGTGGACTTCTTGTGGCTAAGATGATGATGATGAGCTGTGTCCGCTTTTTACTTTATTTTTAATTCTGTAATCTAGTAGAAAACCATTTTGCGCGTATTGTTTGATTAGACCATTTTGCAAAAAGGTTGCGTCTGAACTATAACGATTTAAGTGTTTTGCATATTTATCGATATACCTTGAAAAGTTGTAATCTGTAATCACAGTGCCGGGAATAATTTTCATTGAAAGTTTTTAGTATGGTATATTATTACATCATGAATCAATCAATCATGAATTTCTAGGTTCAATAGCTTAGCATTGAAGATGGGTACACATTTTTTTCCTTTTAGGCGGGCAAAAAATGGGCTCACGTCTGAGAAGAAGGAAATGGAAGAATCGTAAAAAAAATCTTTAAGTTTTGTTTTAATACTTTCTTAGCGTGATTACCTAATGTGTTTAAGTACCCATCCCAAATTACACTTTCCAGTACCAAGAGTCTTTAAGTTGAGCCCTAAATAACGGTGATGTTCCTGGTTTCACCTATCTCTGTACCAAATTTCATATTAATCGGTTTAGCCCTTTGGTCGTGCAAAAGTAACAAACAGACGGAGAGACAGAGAAGAATTATTTTCGTGTTTTGATGTTAGTGATTATATATTAAGGTTTTAAGGTGCAAGTACACACAGAACACATAACATAAGCCTCACTCTCTACGTAATACAAATAAAAAAAACTCCGCTAAATTTACCGCCTTAAGCATTTTTAACCCTCAAACGAAAAAAGGGAGTGTTATAAGTTTGAAGTGTTTAAAACTGTCTGTCTGTGGCATCGTAGCTCTTAAACGGACATGCCGATTATGTTCTAGTTTTTTTGTTAGAAAAAGGATTTTATTGAGAGTTTTCTTAGCTATATTTCATTAAAACCTGTTTAGCCGTTTTTTTGTCTGGGGTTTTTAAGTTTTCTTAACTTATACCTGTAAATTTTTACGTAGACTTTATATATACCTGAACATCAAATTATTTTGCATTGTAACTAAAACGTCTCTTTAAGCGATCAATAAGATATTTAAACCTAAACCGATGTGTTGTCAACTTGTCACAGACAGAGGCCGCGACATCAGGTAAACTCCTACAAACTTATTTGTTCGGTGAGCGAAAACGGTACTAACGATGCGGTATTGAATAATCTGTCAAACTAAGGAAAAATCAATCGTGGCGCCGAAGCCACCGCTCCAGAAATGTTTGCAGGTGTGTAAAGTGTATCATTTGGAAAACCGCGGGCGCCTTTGATCTCACCGATTGCCTGTCAACACACTGAGAGACTTGTCATTCACTTTTTGAATTTTGCTGAGAAACTTTCCTTCTTAGGCGCATCTCACATAAGAACACTCCGAAGTGTGTATATATAAAACAAGTGTATATATAAAAATACTCGATTGCTTTCGCATTTCGTTGCGTTTCGAGAGAAACTATACGGTGCTATCAATCGTTGTATAATATAATATTTAAGCGAGCATTATTTATTTATATTTATAAAGCCTTAAAAGTGTACTTACAGATTGTATTATTAAGACCCTGGTACTAGTATCTCGTAGTATCTGTCTCGCTCACGGATACTTATATTTTTGAAGATATTTTTTTTTTGTCAGCCCTGTTTATACAAACTGTCCCACTGCTGGACTCGGGCCATCTTCTCATTGTGAGAAGGGTTAGGCCATAGTCCGCCACGCTGGCCAAGTGCGGGTTGGCAGACTTCACACATCTTCAAGATCATTGAGAACTCTCAGACATGTAGGTTTCCTCACGATGTTTTCCTTCACCGTTTGAAGTTGGCGGCAATCAACAATACGCACATAACTTCGTAAAGACAGAGGTGCGTGCCGCGGGATTCGAACCCAGGACCTGCGGATCGCAAGTCAGACGGTCTCCCGACTAGGCTGCCGGAAACTTCCTTTGAAGATATAATATTACTAAATAGATTTACAGAAATTCGGGTATGAGTAAACCTAGAGATGAACATTATAAACCTCCAGCAAAAAGTATTTAAAAACTAATTCTTAAGCCTCAGATTTGTGCCTCAGAAATGTCATTTGGACAATAGTCTCCAATCGGAGTATTATGTTTTTTTTAATGATATTACTTTGTTGACTGCCCGATATTGCTAATCATTTTACCATCAAAAGACCTTCAAACCAGCAGTAAATTGTTATTTTTCACGAGCACGGAGTGCAAAGCTTTCCAATGAATGAAGCAAAGAGAAAGGTATCTCTGCTTATAGATTGTCACAGCGGGAGACTAAGGGGCAACTCGTCGAAAATTGAGAATAACTACCTATTCAATTAGAAGCATTACTACAGTAGGCATTGGCGTATCTAGAGATATTTTATAGAAGAGCCTGGCTCCTAAGATCGCTAAAGAGCCATACCTCACTTTATAAAAGGCGCTACAATGCCTTATATTGCACAAGTACAGTGAGTGCAAAAGTTGTCTTTAGCACTGCATTGCACCAAAAATACAAACAACAGATTTTTACGCGAGCAAAGTGAGTAAGAAAATTTTGCAGGTTTTATGAATGTTTGGGCCTCTGTCACTTTTATCCTACAGCTGTACGTAATATTTAGCAATAATGCGCGAGAGTAGCGAGCTTTGGCTCATGCTTTACTTTGAGCCTAAAAATGAGATTACATTGATTTTTAAAATTCAAATGCGTGTATAATTCTATCAGTTTTAACAATAATAAAATAATTTAAAAAAATCGACTTAATCTATACATTTATTGTAATAGGTACATTAGTTAAAATACATGCTTCATCCATACTTTTGGAGAGAAAAAACAACTTCTGGCTTATGAACCCTATACTTGTAATGGGGTCAAATTGAATGCCCCGATTTTTTAAGAGAATATTAAAGTAGTCCTTACGGGAGTAAAAAACACTAAACAGACATAGGTAATAAGTTTACTCCACTCTATACTTTTATATAACGAGTTTGCGAATTTCGTTTTAAATTGATAAGATGGGCTAATTTGATACTAGGTTTTTATTTAATGTGAAGTCCGTCAATATAAGTGATTCTAATTTATATTGATTTTATTTTTATATACGTAAATACTCGCGTATCTACACCCTAGTATCAAGTGTATTTTGTATATTTGCGGATTCAATTGTTTTTGTAACTTCAAAACTAGTTTTCTCGATGATACTTAAACTGGTTGGTACTTAAAATGGCCCACCCCAGGATAATATATTAAATATATATATTTTATTCGACGAAAGGCTTGCGCTTGATCGTCTACTCACTTGGTGTTAAGCGACAGTTACGGTCTACAATGGAGCGCGGTTGCCTAGAAGAAACCTATTCACTCGCGATTTGAAGACACTCAGATTATATCCATTCGGAAAGACCCATTCAGGAAGTGTATTCCACATTTTGGCGATACGCACAACGAAAGTGGAGTCAAAGCGTTTCGTACGTGTTTTCGGAATATCAACGATGTAACGATATCCTATCGATGTACGATGTATGTATCCTGGGGTGGGTCCAGGATAATATTGATACATCGTTGATATTCCGAATTCTAAAAGTACGGGCCTTATCAGAAAAGGAAAAGTACCGGTGGCATCCCTAATTTTTCTTTTTTCTTCTCTATATGGTCTTGGCGATTTATTTATAAATAAAATAATATGAAATTTTTTGTATACGCACCAGCTTGAGTCGGTTTTACGAAAAGATAATTACCTGTATTAATAATTATAAAGTAACCCTTCTAAAAAGGGGCTATAAAACTTGAATAGTCAATAGGGTCTAAAACGCCCCAAATTAATTAACAAAACAACAAACAAAAAGCAAAACACCGAGCGCATTACATTAACCTATTCTGTGGCATTCGAGATTAATTCCCTCCCTCTCACTCGCACTATAAAAGAGGGAGAGAAGCTGAGATAATCCCTAACGCCAGAATAATGGTAATGACCCTTGTTTTCGATAATACGTCTTTTAATATTTAACCTGTAAATGCGATACGGGTATCCATGGCCCCTTGGGAAAGGATCGGGGTCCCTGGTGCCCCTGAGTAACGTATCGGAGTTAAAAGGTTAAGAATGGCCGAGTCAAGCGAGGCCTTAAAAACAAAAACAAATCCACCATATCTTGTAAACCAATAGTTAAATTTTAAGGTTTTTTAGGTAGAGGCCAATACAAAAAAAAAAAAGATAGTATTTTATTGAAATCTGCGATAGTAATTTTATTGGTAACAAGCATAAATAAGTTTACAAAAGTCATAAACTCTTGTACCGATTTTGATGGAACATAGCTATGACTATTCTCAATTAAAGAGGTTTTCAAACAAAATCAAACTAGATCAAAATCAATCAATCCGTTTGAGAGCTACGTGTGACATCGTAGACAGACAGGATAAAAACATGATTGTATGTATGTAACAATTATTTTTAAGAAAACGTCCAGTTCAATTCTCAATGAAATCAGTTCAAGAGTGGAATTAACCATAGACTACATTTTTAGGGTTCCGTACCTCAAAAGGAAAAAAACGGAACCCTTATAGGATCACTTTGTTGTCCGTCTGTCCGTGGAATGCGTGAAGGTATCGAGTTGAAATTAAAACCATATACGCAAATCCTCTTGCTGCAGAAAGAAAAATAAAATTTCTCAGTTTTCGTAAAAAAAAGTTATAGCCGAATATGTCGTAAAACGCACATTTCGACACTCACAAAGGAATCAAAACCTATGGGGTACTTCCCGTTGACATAGAACTATGAAATTTGGCAAGAAGCATTATGTTAGAGTACACATATAAGAAAAAATCCAAAAACTGGACATTTTTAATTTAATCACAAAAAAAAATTGTGTCTCTATGCAAGGCATGAGGGCCCAAATTTTAAAGTGAATTAACCGTATCATGTGGGGTATCATATGAAAGAGCTTCATTAGCATAAGCTAAATCAGGTTTTTAAATATTTTTACGATGTATATTTTTCGGTTTATGAAGGAAAATATTTAAAAAATATATGATTTTCCACTTTTATCTACAAGTTTGTACGAAACCCTCGGTGGGCGAGTCTGACTCGCACTTGTCCGGTTTGTTTTTTTTTACTACCGGAATGGTTTATTTTCAGTATTTATGCACTGTAAGTAGGTGCGACTGCCCATGGAATTTAGAAATAGTCACATCCGTGTGTAATCGGATTTAAGCCAGGAGGTTACAGATAAACATAATACACACTCGATAACCTTATCATCCTTTTTAGGCAGTAGGGTAAAAAAGTAGTGCAACATGTTAACAGGTTAAATGCGTTGTGTGACAGGTTGTGTGTTAACCCGTATCACTGCCAGCCGCAGTCAACCTGTGATAGTGGCGTAGCACCTTTCGAGTAGGGTTACCATACTACACCACACAATTTATTTTATTTCTTACTTGATTATCCAAAAGTAGGGTACCTAATAATATCGGATGGATATACATGTAGTCTATAATATGTTTCCTTTTATTTAATGTTATTTTTAATAAAAAAAAATATACATTATAGATCTACGATTGACCACCAACTACCTGATGTTAAGCGACGGTGTGGCCGAGGATGGAGCTCGTCGATCTAGAAGATATCTATTCACTCTAGCCTTGAAAATTCCAAGATTGTAGGTCTCAGGAAACAGAGATGGTGGCAAAGAATTCCATTCTTGTGCACTACGCTACAAGAATGTGGATCGATATCGCTGAGTACGGATTTTCGGCATTTCAACGAGAAATGGGTGGTAATTCGCCGACTTTCTACTAGTCCTGTAGTGAAATGGGGATGGTGGAATTAGGTCGTCCTGAATGTATCCTGTAGAAAATAGACAGACATGCTACTTTACGGCGGTGGTCGAGACTAAGTAGCTTCTTGGCAGCTAGTTTATCGTCACCGATTAACCTCACAGCTCGCCGGTCCACTGATTCCAAAGCTTCCAGCTGATACTTGGCTGATCCATTAAAAAGGTGGCAGCAGTACTCCATACACGATCGGACCTGGGGCCCAATTCAGTTATCCAAGACCGCTCCATAGCCGAACCATATGTGGAGCGTTTCCCGTCAGCCGCCATAGTTTTTTTGATTCAGTCACTTTTATGTCATACAATTGACACATTTGATGAAACGTAACACGTCCTTCGCTCGTTACTAAATCAAAAAATGATAGCAGCCGACAGGAAATGATTCGCAAAAGGTTCAGTTACGGATCGGTTTTGAATAACTGAATTGCCCCCCTGTGCTTGATACAGATGCAGCAGTTGTCCCGGTGAGAAGTAGTATTACGAAAGAAAAACTAAATCTCTTTTATATTCGTAAATAGGCCGACCGTCAAGTCGCCTGCTGTTAAGTGACAGTTACGGTCTATAATGGAGCACGCTTGTCTAGAAGAAACCTATTCACTAGCGATTTAAAGATACCTAGATTATATCTATTCTTACAGGGTAGATTATGTCTCTGTGTCTTCATCAATCTTTTCGCGGTAACACTACTAAAGCGAGCTTTATGTATCTTTCGATACATACTTAATTTAGCGAGGTATAGAAGAGAAGAAAATTGCCTACATTTCATTGTCATGTGATCATCATCGTTTTTAATTAATATACCGATGATATAATTTCATGAAATAGTCGACTATTTCATAAATAAATTCAATGATTTGGGCGTACGTACTTATATAAATAAAATTAAGCTCAGAACTAGCTTTTTGATATATTTTTAGGGTTCAGTACCTCAAAAGGAAAAACAGATTTTTCTCAAAGACGGACAATATAGTGATCCTTATAGGATCCTTGCAGGATCACTTTGTTGTCCGTCTGCGGGAACGCGTGAAAGTATCGAGTTGAAATTAAAATTATATACGCAAATCTGTAGTTCACGGTTTGGCTTTGGGGTTTGTGTTTCACGGCTGCACCCTTGCAGCCGAGCAAAATAAAACTACTCAGTTATCAAAAAAAAAAGTTACAACCGTTTATGTCGCAAAAAAACGCATATTCCGATACTCGATCAAAACCTATAGGCTACTTTCTGTATACCTAAAACTAAGAAATATGGCAAGAAGCACTGTATTATAATAGACATAAAGAAAAAAAACTGAAAACTGTAATTTTTAACTAAATCACAAAAAAAAAAGATCTTTATGCGAGGAATACGAGTCCAAATTTTAAAGTGAATTATAACCGTATCATATGTAAGAGCTCACAGCTAAAACAAGTTTTTAATTATTCTTACGATGTTTAATTTTGGGATTATGACGAAAAATTTAAAAAAATATATAATTTCACCTTTTTATGACAATGACTAGCTTCAACCTAAGGTTTTAACACCTTATTTCTCGGTTTCGTGATATTTACGGAACCCAAGGTGGGATAATTATATTGTATGATACTACAATTTTTGTTGGCTCAAGCCAAAAACTAGCACTAGCAAATGATTTCTCATCAGAATCAGAAAGGTTAAAAACCACTGTTCTAGTTATAATACGTATATGTTTTTAATCTCATCGTGATTGCAAGAATAGCGGTCCTAATATATAAAACATTTTGACGTCTAACGTCAAGTGATGTCTACCGTCCGTCCGTATTAAAAGAACTTAATAAAAAAATATCCTGCTCATTATAGACACACGGTCTCCCTACACACACCCCACAATTAGCTAATGAGTAAGTTGGCACCATCACGCCGGTGTCCTGCTCGCCGCGCGACGGGGCGCCACTTCTCTTGTTTGTCCTATTGTGCAGTTTGTTTTGTCTCGTGTTACCGCGTTTTAGCTGATTACCTTTATTTGACAGTGGTTCAAAAGAAGAATGAATTTCACTAACAAGTTTCAATTGATCGAACAAAGTAAAATCCAAAATTACATACACAACAATTTCTGTTTACTTTCTTGATTTTTATGGCAGAAGAGTGGAACTACCTTCGCTGTTTATGAAATCTTAAGTTTTCAGTAAACAGAGAAGGTAAAGCCTATTTAAGCTTATTCAAGGCTGTATTCTATCTATATTCAATATCTTCTAGCTAGATCAAAGTATTCCATCCTCGACAAACTATTGCTTACCACCAGGGGAGAACGTTTCAAACGTAGATCTATTTCAACATGCAAATGGGAGCATGGATATGTGTTCTGTGTCTGGGTGTTTCTATGTATCATATGTATATATTTACAAAAAAAAGTATAATTATGTATTCTATCAGCCATCTAGTTCCATAGTACATGCTTTGCTTAGTTTGGGCTAGATGGTGTTGTGTGAAATGTCCACAAATATTTATTTATTTATTAAATAAAAATGCCATACCGTAGGGTGTAGCTGGATAAACGAATTTAAAAATATATTGGAAAGCAAATTTTTTACACGTACAAAGTCAGTGTCAAGACAACAACTATAGTTTTGTTTCGAGTTTAACCCTGTAAAGTACAAGCATCAATCATGGCGGATTACAAATCATTTTTGTTCGCACATATACGGGTATTTGTTAGACTGATACTTTTTGAGATATGTTTGTTCTAGAACCTCACTTAGCTCGGTTAATTATGAGAGTTTTAGAAAGGGTGTGCCCACCCCTAGGGTATAGTTCCCCTGAGTATATTTATTGTAGATATGATATTGTTAGAGGGTGTAAAACTCTTTCAGTAGGATAAATTTAATGTAGGATTATATTAGGTAAGGTAACTAATCATTGAAATTATTTTTAGTATAACCGACTGCAAAATGTAACCTGTATTTTCTAATACATTCCTCTTTTAAAAGCATGTCTCTTGTCCACGGAATAATTTCCTTGCTCTTTTTTCCGCCAGCGTTTGCATCTCCCTGTTGCGAGTAGAAATAGAAGGTCAATGTCATGTCTGACCTTCTACTGCTACTACCTTCTACCTTGTATTATTATATTAGACATCGTAAAGAAAACAAAAAGGATTATGGAAAGAAGCAAAATGTTTGGTCACCTTGTACAACATGATCAATTCATGAAAAACATGATTAAGATGACAAGATTGAAAGAAAGAAGGGGCGAGGAAAACTGAGAAGAGAATAATTTTATAGTTTAAAAAACTGAAACAACTGACTTCAAAGTACGCTACTTCGTTACTTGTAGTATTAGAAAGGATTAGGATACATAAAGTTCATATCATCATGCTCAGTCGGGTAATAAGTAAACAAAACGCTCAATCGTCGAAGTACTCTATTTTCGCTTTATACACATTGGGTGAGGAGTAAGACGGTTTTACTTTTACTAAATCCTTCACGGTTGTAAACTTTTTAAAGAAACCTCTCTTCAACTGCTCGCTTATTTTTTGTCTTCTTCTTCTTTTTTGTATTGGACCCGTATTAAAGCATTTGCCAGTGTCAAGTATTAGGTTTTTTTCAAGTTTCTTGAATAAAACAAGTTGTAAATGTTCTAGTCACAATCTAAGTCACGTACACAGACAATTTATAAGTCGAGTCCTGCTTCAGTAAAGTGGTGGCGACTTTGCTAAAAGCTTCTATGGAGTTTTGCCGACAACGTAAAATCACACGTTTCACTGCTTTATTTCACTTGCCCACACTCACGCACTTGATCGAACACTTAATGAATAAAACATCACTATTTTTATAGCTTTAATGTTCAAAATAACACAAGTTTAGGAAAATAAAACAAAGCAACAACATGTTACTAAGACGTTCCCGCCAAAACATATTTTTTTGTCAAGAATGAGATTTGTCATTGAATGTCAAAGGCTTCGTCTTCGAAGATTATAAGATGTGCAGATGTTTATACGATAATCCTCAACATTTGACATTTTTGCAAAGAAAACGTGTCGGTGGAACTCTGCGATTCTATAATCTGACGCATTTCACTCAGGAATACAATGAAAATTTTCATTTTTAGATATTATTCAAAAAGTAATAAAGCAATGACTTGACTGGCCTTGTGGCTCAGTTGGTAGTGTGTCTACGTCTACCTGCTGAACTGAAAGGTCGTGGGTTCGATCCCCACCGAGGGCAAACATTTGTGTGATGAGCATGGATGTTTGTTCTGTGTCTGGGTGTTTCTATATATTATATGTATATATAAAAAAAAAAGGATATATGTATTCAATCAGCCATCTAGTTTCATAGTACAAGCTTTGCTTAGTTTGGGCTAGATGGTGTTGTGTAAAATGTCCACTAATATTTGTTTATTTTAATGTCAATATAGTAATTATGGGACCAACTTGGGAGCTTTCTCTATATGTCAATTCAAGAAACGCAAAAATTGGTTGACGAATGACGGAGTAATCGGTGAACAAACATACAAAAAAAACATACGCATCGAATTGATAACCTCCTTCTTTTTGGAAGTCGGTTAAAAACATTTCTGGAACAAATAAAAGAGATGGTCAGTGTCATGATACTCAAAAGGAAAACACGAATCTCACGACACCTCGCATGTACAAAGTGCTATCTATACGTATATAGGAAATAATATATTTTAAGTAGACGCTTTTAGCATTATAAGAGCATAAGGAAGTTAGATTTTAGTTTTTCATCCCATGCAAGTATAGCTGTATCTACTCGTAGTTAGGAAATCTTAAATATCCATCACCCTCCATTCTAAGGGACCGCCTGTTGCGCCTCCTGACCGATAATCCAATAATGACAACTCTAGTTACAATCACAGTCACTTAGAAAACACGGACAACTTTTACAGCGATGCAAAGTTGAGTCACGCTCGTTTTTATCTTGCTTTTTCTGCAATTCTCATAATTGCAAGTGACACAAAAGTTAAAGAGACTGTTATAAATATCACAATTTAAAGTAGGCTCATTAGAACTTTTGTGTCAATCTTATAGTTGCAGAAAAGGCAAGATAAAACGGGCGCGAGCCTTCTTTGCATCGCTATACTCGTACGAGTTGAGCGTAACCCTGATCAGCGCTTAGATTTATGTTGTGCGATATATATATATATATATATATATATGTATTTATACAATATAGATCTACGATTGACCACCAACTCGCCTGATGTTAAGCGACGGTGTGGCCGAGGATGGAACTCGTCGAACTAGAAGATATCTATTCACTCTAGTAGCCTTGAAAATTCCAAGATTGTAGGTCTCAGGAAACAGAGATTGCGGCAAAGAATTCCATTCTTCTGCAGTACGCAACAGGAATGTGGATCGATATCGCTGAGTACGGATTTTTGGCATTTCAACGAGAAATGGGAATATACAACAGATGAGATTTAATAACTATAAGACTAAACTAGTGGCATGTTGCGACGTAATAAGTAAACTGTGACAATTGTTTTTTTACAAAAAAAAACTTATGGTGGTAAAGGTTTGGGCAGTTCCCCGGGCGTACTCTGGTAAAGAGCCTTTATCACTAAAATCTACGATAATATACCCTGTGATGAAAAAAAAATGGATTTTTCACCAGACTATTCAAAAAAGTGTATAAATATGTTTTTCTATTGTAAGTATAATGTATATAATTCGACGTGTAACTCGGGAGTCATCAATAAATTGATTTGATTTGATTAATTATTTCTATTTTACCTCGTACAACGGCTTAACCGATTTTATTATTAGGTATGGTTAGATTTATCATTTACATCTTAAGTGTTAGAATATACATTTTAAATAGTCATTGTACAACTCACAAAAAATTAAAACTTTACTTTCTCGCTTGTAAGTAAAGTTAGCCTTTAAGTAAAGTACCATATAATCCGCTATAAGCTTGTCTAAGTATTTTCAGTTCAACATACAAGAATGTTAAGTGACTACATGTAGGAGTCAAATTTTTTGTTTCTCTTTCAACAATATAACTTGTTTGTTTGTTTGCAGAATAAATATACAAACATAATACTGGCGCGCCCTCTGGCGTTAGACATAATCACATCAACAAACACTCGCTTCTAAACTCAATAACTTCCGCTTTCGGCACTCCCCCCTCCCCTCGTCCGCTCTTCGACCATCTCGCGGGGGTTTGTACTTTGAGAGACGGGGTAAAAAAATAGCTCCCACAACAAAACAAAACATAGTAATAAAGCGGACACAAAACAAATCGGTTTATTTGGATGTGTCCGCTACACATCCAAATAAACCGATTTGTTTTTTTTTTTATGAAAGAATATGCTTTCAGATATGGTCCCACAAAATTTCATCAAAATCCATCATTCATCATTTTGGTTTAGTAGTTTCGTTTTTAAAACTAAATAATTAGAAAAAAAATGTCATCCAGTCGGCTGTTTCAGTTTTTTAAACTATAATAATTATTGAGTTTTAGCACTCTTTACAATAATTCTCGCTAAATCACTTTTGGCAGAAGAGTGGCTACGATTTTTTTTTCGTTCACAGAAGGACACTCCTCAATTTTAACCGACTTTAAAAAAAGGGGAGGTTATCGATTCGGTTGCATTTTTTCCTACCTCATTCCGTCATATACACCGATAAACCGATTTGGGTTTAAAAAAATATAAAGGATATATTTTCAGATTGGTTCCACTGAAACAAATTTCATCAACATCGGTTTAATACTTTAGCTTAAAAAAAATGTACCAGGGGGGCAATTCAGTTATTCAAAACCGATCCGTAACTGAACCTTGTGCGAAGCATTTCCTGTCGTCTGCTATCTTTTTTGATTTAGTAACGAGCGAAGGACGTGTTACGTTTCATCAAATGTGTCAAATGTATGACTTAAAAGTGACTGAATCAAAATAATCGGCCAAGTGCGAGTCGGACTCGCGCACGAAGGGTTCCGTACTATCATCTATAATACTACAAAGTTTAGTTCTGTTTATAAAATAACGAGAAATCAACGAAATTCCAAGTAGTAAATTGCAAACTTATAGGTAGGTTTTCGATACACATCCGGGCAGCATAACGACGCTCGCGCGAATACGCGCGGCTATGGCTCGCTCCGTGATGTTACCTCCCCCGCTACCCGCGCGGCCGTTGCTTGTCAACCGCCTCGCGCTCGCGCCACCACCACACCGCGGCGCGGCGCTCGCACCGCGTTTACATGCACGGATTATTTTCATTTTGTGAGTTTTTATGTATTAGATTAGGTATTTATTTTTATAGTTAGTAATATTTCTAAATATTTACTACCTGTTAATTAAGATCGAGTAAAAATTGCTTAAAAATTACGTTTGTTGTATGGGAGCCCCCCTTTAATATTTACTTTATTGTTATTTAATTATTTATTTTGAAAGGTAATATACAAGTAAATATTCTGTGAAAATTTGAAGCGTCTACCTGTTACCGTTTTTAATATTGAGCAAAAAAATACGAAAAAAACACGTTTATTGTATCGGGACCCCCCTTAATATTTTAATTTTTCTAATTTTTTGTATTTGTTGTTATAGCGGCAACGGAAATGCATCATTTGTGAAAATTTCAGCTTTCTAGCTATCACGGTTTATGAGATACAGCCTGGAGACAGACAGACAGACAGACAGACAGACAGACAGCGAAGTCTTAGTAATAGGGTCCCGTTTTTACCCTTTGGGTACGGAACCCTAAAAACTATGGCGGCCGACGGGAAACACTGCACTTTATGGTTCGGCTATGGAGCGGTCTTGAATAACTGAATTGGGCCCCTGGAAATTTATGTCATTCAAGTAAATGAAGTTGTGGATCTGTTGTTTCGTCAAACTATAATAATTATAATATTCCTGTGAAACGTAAAACTGAAAGCCTGCATCCACCACTGACATTTCATGCTACGCGGGCCGTAGAACCTCTTCGGGCCGCGTGGGTCGAAAGTTGAAATAAATTGAAATTTTAATTTTAAGTTCTACTAAACTAGGGGAAATGTGAGAGGTAATATAATTTATCTGTGAGTAGATTTTTTCTTTTCATCCATTGAAGATATTGGGCTCACGGTTTTGGCGTATTAGCCATTTTTTCCGGTAGATTTTCCTTGATTAGTATTCATAAGACACCTGCGTATGGCGAAGCGACACCGCGACCTGCTTCCAATCACACTGGTATTATGTTTGAATCAAGCCGGCGCCGCAGTTGTGGTGTGAGCCATGTTATTGAATATTAATATTCAACGCACTTTTCTGGAATAAACTAATGTCGTTACAATATTTTCATGAGAAATTGTCAAGTGCGTGTCATGCATAACATACTATCGGTATTTTACTAACCGTTTGGGGGTTAAAGAAAATGGGTGTTAATTTTTTTTCGTGTAGTAGTGCGTCTGTCTGTGGCATCGTAGCTTTAAATGGATGGACCTATTTTGATCTAGTTGTTCATCTACATATGTTTCATCAAAATCGGTCCAGCCCTTTTTTTATTTTTCTAAGCTTACAAGTAAGCTAATAGATAATAACATAAGATAGGTTTTCAATTGACTGCGATCTCTCTGATGGTTGCGGTCTACGATGGAGCGCACTTACCTAGAAGAAACCAATTCATTCGCGATTCAAAGACACCCTGATTGTATTGTTCAGGAAAGACCCACTAAGGAATCGTATTCCACAATTTAGCTGCATTAATTATACAAGATTTGAGTATCAAAAACCTAACTGCGTGTGTGTGTCCGTGTGATCTTTGCTGATAAGCACTTGCATTATTAAGAATGTATCTTTGAATAGGAATTCAAAATTATACACATTAACAGTAATCGCAGAACATTAGCATTATTTGGTTCAGTAGTTTTAATAATATTTTGTTCTTGTACCTGGCCAATTTTTTTAAGGGTTGTCTTAGTTATTACTAAATTCGGTATACTGACAAAAATCTTAGGCCCAAAAAGATGAGTGTTATAAGTTTGACGTGTGTATCTGTGTGTATGTGTAGCTCTCAAACGGATGGACCAATTTTGTTCAAATTTTTTTTTTTTATAAAAAGGATTTATCAAAAAATTTATCAAAGGATTTATTTATCAAAATCGGTTCAACCAGTTTTTTTGACGTGGATTTTTGAGTTTGCTAAACTTATAACTGTTATATATTTATATCAGTTTTCCTGAAATATTGTTATTCGTCAAGTGGCTTTAGCATTATCTCCCCTAAAGTACGTACTACTTTATTAAGTCGCGGTGCGGGTGCGGTGACGTCACGTCCGCCGGATATCAACAACGAATCTATAACGCGATTCACAGTAGGTGTGATCACGCTCTACATAAAGCATACATATATATGTATGTATAATTTATTTATGTGTATGAGAAAAATTCACACTTTTTCACAAGCAGATTATTATTACTCCATATGGTGCAGCTATATAGTTAACTATAAAGTTAACTAGCTGCACCCTGTGGTTTCACCCGTGAAAACGGTAATGAGACGTCACCATCATCAACTCAGCCACAAGAAGTCCACTGGACATAGGCCTCCCCCATGGATTTCCAAAAAGACCGGTTGGAAGCGGCCTGCATCCAGCGTCTTCTTCTGCCACTTGCATGAGATCATCTGTCCACCTTGTGGCTGGTCTTCCTTCGCTGCGCTTACCGGTTACCACTCGAAAACTTTTCGGCCCCACCGGCCGTCAGTTCTACATGCTATGTTTCCTGCGCACACTGACACTTCAACTTGCTAATCCGCTGTGCTATGTCAGTGACTTTTATACGTACGTCACCATGTTCTCGGCTGAACATAGTTTCATAACAATCGGTTCCGCCGTATTTACAAACAGACAGAGACACCGAATTACTTTCGCTTTTTCGCTAATATTAATTAGGATTTATACACAGAGCTTATTCGAATAGAACTGCTTTCTCGCTCACTCAATTCCACATATTTAAATATATGTATAAATGGTATGATTGACTGAAATTACTTACTAGTTTCTACATACATTTGACACATAAAATCTACGACTTATGTATTGTTATTTTATGAAGTTTCGCAGAACTGAGTAAATGACACCATTAGTGAGTAGTCCAAATTTTTGATCCGTACTGCACAGGAGTGGAACTGCTTGCCGCCTTCTCTATTAGAACAATAATCAAAAATAAATAAATTAAAAATAATAAATGATCTTGGAATTTTCAAGGCTAGAGTGAATCTATCTTCTAGACGTTTCTAGACTACGTGCTCTATCCTTGGCCACGCCGTCAGTTACCATCAGCTGCATCCGCATCCGAAGCTACTGCAGAAATATTCTTATTTATCTTCTTTTTACGATCTGCAGCAACAACTATTTGTGTTAATGAATCCTTACTGCTGATACCGCGCCGTCGAATGAGATTTCAAATAATTTTCGATTGAGATTCTGTTCTCGACGGATTTCGGATATTGAGTGAAAATTCAATCGAGCTCGCGTTCTTTTGGGTTTTTTTATTATAAGCGAAATGTAGCAATTATCTTTTATAATAAAAGAAAACATAAACAAGAGGAATCATAATCCAAATAAAAATAATAATAATCCTAAACCTGATAAAAAATAAAAAATAAAAATAATAATAAACCTGATGCCTGACGGTAGTTTTCCAGTGATCACGCTTGAGTTGCCGTTACGGTTTCAGATTATATGAATTAATAATCGGTCAGTATCTTAATATATATACCTATTATACTTAAAATTCCAACTTAAAACTAATTGAAATCAAACAACTTTTATTATCGGATTATCAACCTAATATTACGGCATATAAGAAAACACTAGTAACATAAAACTTTTTAGCTTTTATTAATAAAATTATTATTATTTATAAAGTTGAAACAATCTTTTTTTTTTAATATACATTATAGATCTACGATTGACCACCAACTCGCCTGATGTTAGGCGACGGTGTGGCCGAGGATGGAGCTCGTCGATCTAGAAGATATCTATTCACTCTAGCCTTGAAAATTCCAAGATTGTAAGTCTCAGGAAACAGAGATGGCGGCAATGAATTCCATTCTTGTGCAGTACGCAACAGGAATGTGGATCGATATCGCTGAGTACGGATTTTTGGTATTTCAATGAGAAATTGGTGGTAATTCGCCGACTTTCTGCTAGTCCTGTAGTGAAATGGAGAGGGTGGAATTAGGTCGTGAAGCTCTTGCGCACATTCCCCGAAATGAATCCTGTAGAAAATAGACAGACATGCTACTTTACGGCGGTGCTCGAGACTAAGCTACAGATAACTAAATGATGTCAAGCTTTTTACTAGCCAGTTTAGCCTTAGTAGATTCAAGGTAGTCCTTAAAGTTCATTGTTGGGGTTAACGTGAGTCCAAGCAGTTCAAGACGGTCTGTCAATGATAAGAATCATCTTCAAATACGCAATTACGTTTACTTGGATGTCAATTTTTCCCGTTAATTGTGTTGTAAAAACCAAACTACTAAACCGAATTTAATAAAATTTCTATGGAACCAACCGAAAATATATCTTTTCAAATAAATTTCAATTTAATTTAGTGTATTGCAATTTTTTTTACCACTAAATAATACTAAATACTATTTTTTTTGTCAAATCTTAAAGTTTACCTTTCAAATTTTTTTTGTATCTGTTTCTTACTTTGTAACCGACTTCAAAAAAGGAGGAGGTTATCAATTCTTAGCGTATTTTTTATGGTACACGAATTACTCCATCATTCGTGGACCAATTTTTGTGTTTCTTGAATTGGTGTATAGAGAAAGCTCCCAAGTTGGTCCCATATTTATTGTTTTGTTTATTCGTTTTTTTTTTTGTTTTTATTATTTGTCATTTCGTGTACTGTGTTATCCGTGTGAGACGTCACCGTCGGTTCCAGCGGAAGACCAGCTCTGGCTGTTCGCAGCTAGCAGTATGCTGAGCTAGTACCAATTTGTGGTGAGCACATATAATATTCTTTGTATTTTTGTTATGTATGTATTTATTGCTTTCCACAAATAAATGTATGACTATGACTATAAAAATAAATTTTTCAAATTAGTTTATAAATAACGGAGTTATGATGTAACGAACATAAAAAATACAATGGAATCGAGAACCTCCTTTCTTGAAGTGGGTTAAAATGCTTAAAATGAGTTTGCCCGTACCCGGCAGACCAAACTTTACCAGGTACGTCATCAGACCACCTCTTACAACGCCATATTATTATATTGTCATTGAAGTTACTCGTACTTATGAACGAGTACATAACGAGTACGAGTATATACTCGTACTTATGCATACCAAAAACTCCGTGTAATCGGAAGAATTTCAATTTGTCTGTATGTCGTGTCCAAGGGTACTTCGGCGTTTCGCACCGCAAGTGGTTCGAACCGCGGTGCCCAAGTGTTTGACCAAGCCTTTGAACATAGTTAATTAAAGAATTAAACAAAATATCTATGATAAAACAAAAGCAGTTTGTACAAACAGGGCTGATAAAAAAAAAAGAAAAACAAAATACTTACCCGACTGCATAAGAACGACTTTCGTAGTGCCACTTACGCGTACGTAGTGCATGATATGGTGTTGAGTTTACGTTTATACGAGAAAATATGCATAAAGCTACTGTATAAATAATTTCGTAAGTAGCCGAGATGATGATTATGATAATTAATGTAAGCAATGTACCTAAAACATATAAACAATTACGCAGGCGTGAAATTGTCAGGCTTCCTGTGTAAAGCATAATATGTACGTAGATGATTCTAAAATAGGTTTGTAGTTCTGAAATAGGGAAAATAAAGATTTAGTGTAAATCCGCGATATAGGTACCAAATCTGTCGTTACAATTGAGTACTACTATTATCTTCCTCGATTTTGTTAGCACTGCTGTGGTTTTCTATTTTCCTAAAGATCGATCCTAAAGCAATATCGAATATTCCACGGCGGCTTCCGGCGGAAATGAACCTGCGCCGAGTACTGGGAGCCGCGCTACCACTCCGTCAGCAATAATATACTTACTTACCTGACGAGATATCGCGACATCGCGCCTATTCTCAAGCATTTCACATAGTTTGAAAATTCATTCAATGAACTCGTTCATTTATTGATAGAACTTACAATTAATTTTAAAATTGTTTAATAACAAGAAACTAACTGTGTGTGAACCGAAATAGATTTCTTCTCTGTGAACGGCGGCGCTAGTAAATTAATCAAATAGTAGACATACATAGACAGAAATGTACTGTAACAAAAACCTACAACAGAGAATAAAAATCATACACACAAAATTCATAACAAAATATTTTTTTGTCACAATCCGCTAATCTAATTAGTCAACTTAAGATGGACATTACAAAAAGTAAATTTTCTTTTTATGCAGGGATTTGATATTTTTTTTAAATATTAACTCTACTCGGGATCTGAATCAATGTAACGCATGAATAACAAATGAATCTAACGATACAACAGTCATAAGTGACAATCGTAGATCATAACCACAGAGCCTAAAAGGGAATTAGCTCATAAGAGAGGCTGCCAGAACACGCAGTTAATTCGTTAATATACATTTACGCCACTTTGCTACAACGCTGTTTCTCTGAAGTTCTTTGTTTGGATTTGAACCTACAACCCTTTAGATTACAATTCAAAAACACCCGCCGCTAAGAAATTATCGTTTCAAAATTGTAAATTTACTTAATAATACTGTTATATTGCAGGTACCAACGATGGCCACTCAGCAGGTGCTGAGCGGAGCGATGGCTCGATTCGAGCGCGGCGAGCAGGCCGATTGACGCGATGGCGAGCACATATCCCGCCTGGCAGCACTACACGCACAGGTAAATGTCAAAATATTTTATATTGTATTTTTTTATATTTGTAAGTAAATAAAAGCAATATAGATTGAAAAACTAATGCCTTGTGCATATGAGTTAGTTGAATTTGGAATGGAGATACTTTAGGTGAAGTCTCTTTCTATTTGACATGTTTGACGTTTTTGAGGATCTAAAACACATTTTTAATAAAATTGGATTATGTTTTCACGTATACAATATTTCTTTACCAAAAGTTGGTCAAAGGTAAAAATATACCTAGTATATTGTTTTTCAGAGATTGTTCTTCTTTCTGTAGAGATGGGGGCGGCATGTCCCCACGCGCGGCGGCGGCGGCGGCTGCACGGCGTGAATGCGACCAACACGCGACGCGCCGCGACTCGTGCGACCCGCTCGTTTACCCACGCCACGCCACCCACGCGCACGCGCACGCAACGTTCATACGCACGCATCATACGCAGATACACGCGCCGTGAGTTATACCTGTTCTTGTTCCACATCAACGTGATTATGTGCATGAGACATTATTTACCATTGTTGATGAACAATGTATTATCACGTATTATGGTCAAGGAAAAGGGAACCCTTTATTATTCAGACGGCCGAACGAGTTTATCGAGCCTCGACGAGTCACTGATACTTTCAGATCTATTATGACAAACCCCTAGCGCATTACAGCAACTCCCCAAGTCCTATGATGATCATATAGTTAGTAATGGCTTTGCGGGAGGAGGTTTTGATTTGTGAGATTATATCAGATGTTAATTATACATAGTTAAGTAAAAAAACTGAAAAACCATCTACAAAATGCGCAATTTTGTTTTAAAAAACTAACTACTGAACCGATTTTGAATATCATCAAAATTAATTCACAATTGGCGAAAGAATCGCTGAATAATTAAAACAAAAAATGAGAACCTCCTTCTTTTTGAAAGTTGGTTAAAAACTCTTGTGGCATGACAGGTTGTGGCATAAGCTGTCGAGCGATACGGACCTGCCCTCTGAGTTTGTGTCTCTCCTAAAGTTTTGGTACGGCAATCAAACAAACACTGTGAAATGGTCAGGGTCTTTATCCGAAGTGTATAGGTTGCAGTGTGGTGTAAGACAGGGTGGCCTGTCTTCACCGAGCCTCTTCAACCTGTATACTGACCGCCTGATCCGTGAGCTCAGCAACGCCGGTGTTGGCTGCTCGATAGACGGCGTGTTTATCAACAATATCAGTTATGCGGACGACATGGTGTTGCTGAGCCCATCGATCAGCGCCCTCAGGAAACTCATAGGCGTCTGCGAGCGTTATGCGGAGGCTCACGGACTCAAATACAATGCCCTCAAAAGCGAACTCCTGGTCTTTAAAGCAGGTTCTAAAACGTATGACACTGTCCCAACAGTCACACTAAGCGGCAGTGTCCTTAAGAAAGTCTCGCAATTTAAGTACTTGGGTCATTGGGTCACTGATACGTTGGCAGATGATGTTGATATAGAGAGGGAGCGCAGGGCTTTATCAATCAGAGCGAACATGTTGGCTCGTAGGTTTGCACGATGTACTGCACAAGTAAAGGCGACACTCTTTAGAGCGTATTGCCAATCCTTTTACACGTGCAGCCTATGGGTCAAACATACGAAAAAATCCTTTACGGCCCTGCGCACTCAATATAATAACGCTTTTAGGGCGTTGATGGGGCTGCCATCGTACTGTAGCGCATCAGGAATGTTTGCCGAGGCGCACATTGACGGATTCGCAGCGATCATGCGCAAACGAGTCGCCTCCCTGATGCGCCGCTTGCGGGGCAGCTCCAACATCTACCTACAGCTGTTTGCGTGGCGTATGGATCTGGACTGCCCAATAATGCAGCATTGGACCAAAATCCATCTTGAGCATTCCGGATCCAAGCCGAAGTTTAGGTTAAGATAGCATCTGTACGAGTACTACTTATGACATTTTCTTTTATTTTTATTGTTGACATTTTTTATTATTTATTTGACATTTTAGTTATTTGTATTCTAATTTTTTGATGATTTTTAATGATATTTATTTATTTGTGTTTTTAAATTATTCATGATTATTTTATTTGACATTTTTTTATATGTATTTTTAATGGATTTTTTAACTATGGATTAATATCTGAAATAAATGAATTTGAATTTAACTTTATTCATACAACAGAAGTATAAGTACGATATTTGTCACTTGATTCAGTTATTATTGATTATGTTTGTAGATGTAAAGGCGAGGAGGAAGAACAAAGAAGTGATTACAGAGACCACTACCACGTCCACAGGTACGTACAAGGTGACCATAGAGTTGCAATATGGAGCAATTGCAATATAGAGTGAATGGAGTCACAGTCTCTAAGTATGAGCACATAATACTTGAGAGTACTCCACAAATACATTAAATGGTGACCCTTTCTACGACGTAATAAAGGATAAGTCTGCTTACACAGACACAGATTCTATATCGTTCTATCGTGAAGTTATCTCTTCAATCACGCGTTAAAGTATCGAAATGTTCGTTTGAACTGGCAGCTCATACATATAGAATAGAATAGAATAACTTTATTGTACATCCATACAGAGTAAACTTAATTTATTATAGATAATAAACTTAATTGAAAGTACAACGGCGACCTTATCGCATAGAGCGATTTCTTCCAAGCAACCTACATTCGTAGCAATGTATATTATATATAGCATTATACCTAGAAACATGAAATTTAGAACGTGTCATCTTGGTAAATTGTAAATAGCCACTAAGAAAGGTTTTTGATCTCGAGTGAAGCGCGGGATGTAGCTAGTCAATAATAATTATCTTCTTTGCACTAGATGCGGTGGGTACGGCAAGGAAGCCTCCGAGCCGGTAGTGGAGGCCCGCGACCAGGAACCAGTCTCGAGCACTCAACACTTACACTGGGATGAGAAATTAGGTACCGATCAGGGAACAATTTTTGTGACAACCATCTAATATTTTATGTAGATTTGTAGCATCCAGTCAGTCAGCACCGCCGCCGCCAACCCTCACTTTACTCAAAATTTGAATGTATACAATAGTCAGCTAGACAGTCAACTGGCCAGGCAATACCATCAGCCGAAACAGAGTTTGATAGTTACGAGTATTTGTTGCATCTATAGTGTCGAGTTCTCTGTGCCGCGGACCATCGACGGGCATCAGCGCAGGCGCCGCGGCGAGTGTTAACACAACGCGACCTGCGTCGCCGCACGTCTCTACTACACACGGAGGTATCAACAACAACATTTAACACAGAAAAATCTTTAATAGCTTTGAAAACTTGAATTTACCTTTATAACTTAAAAATTAATGATCACAGAATATTCGAAATAATTTTAGATTAAAGTTTTTGATGTAATACTTCATTCTGAGAAGCGACAAGATTCTAAGTCTGATTTTTTAGAAATTCAGAAGAATTTTATGGAATTTTAACGCCTTTAACTTTAACGCCCCGCTGCGCGAACCTTTAAGGTACAAAGTAAGTAGTTAGTAAGTAAGTTGCTACAGTGCTAACGGCTACAGACACAACGTAACGCACTAACTGCTACGGTGCTAACTGCTACGGACACACTGTAGTATACTAATTGCTACGGTGCTAACGGCTACACACATAACGTCACTTACTAACTGCTACGGAAACAACGTAGTATACTGACTGCTACGGTTCTAATGGCTACAGATACAACATACTAATTGCTCCGGGCCACCATGACATACTTATTGCTACGATGTGGTAAACCTAGTCTCACCCGCAGGGGGCTGCAGTACCGGTCCAGGGGGTGGTACGACCGGCGGGAGGCGGGGTGCTCTACAGCTGTGGCAGTTCCTTGTAGCGCTGCTGGCTGAGGGAGCGCGCTGCGTCGCCTGGACCGGGCGCGGACTCGAGTTCAAGCTGCACGAACCAGAGGAGGTAATCGTAATATTTCTTTGTAGCCAATGGATATTTTAGCTCAGCTCACCTGACTTCAAGTAACGGATGATGGATCTACATGGTTGCACACACCTACCCTGAAATGGGAAATTTTAGTACAGTGAAATAGGAAATTGGTTCTCAATTGAGAGTTCTCGAATAGACCGTTAGATGATTAGCGACAGATTTTCAATTCTATCCATGCGCTAGAAAATGCTCTACCGCCATGCTATGGTTTTCTTCGCCAAAAGCATTTTTTCATTTTCATTTATATTGGCTACAAATTCTTCTCTGTAAAGGTGGCGCGTCGCTGGGGTGCACAGAAGAACCGTCCCGCCATGAACTACGACAAGCTGTCTCGCTCACTCCGCTACTACTACGAGAAGGGCATCATGCAGAAAGTAGCAGGTAACGTATACAGTACTCATACGTGGTCGCTATTAATATTTGATGATAAATAACAAATCGACTGTATTATCTATTCACTGTATTCATGGAGCCATTCGCTACTTAGTAATTACCATTACACAAGAAAACCTGGATAACACAAATTGGACACCGGCTTGGTGTTGCCAATTTCAGCAACAAAAAAAATCAGGATTACTATTCATAAAAAAAAAAAGAATTATAATATATATACACCCCATATATATTATAATTCTTTTTTTTTTTGTTAGTCTAAGAAATAATATTATAGTTTATAATTCTGCTTTGTCCTTAAATAAAACATCTCAATTGTTTTTTTTTTCCAGAAACTAAACTATTCAAGTTAGTGTTTCTTGTCTTCAAACAATTTTTTAAAGATTTTTGTGGAACGCGGGTTTCTACGTCGGCAACGAAGTCCCAATACCACCACCTTATTATTATGCCATGGCCATATCTAACATCTTTCTTCCACCTTCTGCTACAATTTTCACTGACCCATGCCTTAATTTACCTCACCTGACTGTAAATCACTTGGTTTGTTTTGACTGGACATTGATTTTATATACTTACATATAGGCGCCGTTCATACAAAATATTCCGTTTTAAGTTAAATATCGAAAGTCGCGCATACTTGTTAGCAGTTATTTTTATACTCATCTCAGATACTTCATTTAAGTATACGGCTCGTGTGCATGCATACTCGGTTAAATGTTATCTTTATTTTTCGACACTATTTTTCAGGAGAGCGTTACGTGTACAAATTCGTGTGCGACCCTGAAGCGCTTTTCAGCATGGCGTCCCCCCGTACTCGCAGTCCTGCCCCCGCAGCACCCCCCTACGACGTCATCACGCAGCTGTACGGGGGCGTCGTGTACCCGCAGTATCTGACGCCCCCCCTTGCGCCAGGAGTGGGGAGCGTCAATGGGGCTACGCCTCTGCCGCCGGCGGGCCATGATTACAGCAGGAGGTACTATGGACATGTCAACCATTTGGGACATTATGACACGTGAAGTGGCTTAAATATAAGACAATGGAAATGATAGAAATAAGAATCAAGTGTCATCAGCGAGGATCATAATAATACTAGTGTCATAACATAAAAAGAACTATACAGATACAAACTTGAATGCCTGTGTAATTTAAGACTTTCTATATCATAGTACATACATAAATGTAGGTACGTATAGGTATTTTAAATGGGTGACACACACAAAATATCATAAATGAGAATCGTATTACTAAACTTAGAATGTGTATTAAATAATAGTAATCTTAGTACTTACTCTTTAATATTATGTAAATACTGAAGAAATAAGTAGTTCATGACTTACAGAACGTTTGGTATCCGATAGTGTGCCTCGAAAAAAATATAATTGAGATTATTTTGAACTTTTTAACCCTCGTCACCCTTTTTTAACCTCTAACACTTTCATTTAGGGCATTATTTGTTATCAAAAGCAAATGCAAAGCGTTAAGGGTACTTTGACGTGATTTGAGAAAAAAAATAATTTTTCATCGCCAGTGATGAAAAATCATAAAATAATTAGCACATGCGTACGAAACTTGAAAATGATGTTACAACCAGGCTGAAAATCTACAGACTCAAGGACAGGACGACAGGACGTCACATCGAGTATATATATATATAGTTTTCAGACAATGAGGATAATTATGGCCTGCGCCCAACAGTGGGATAGCTTACACAAACAGTACGGAACGACATAGTAATAAGTACTTAGTTTTAAATATCTATAATTGACGACAGCAATATGTATAGTTCATAAGTATTATTATTTAGACCAAATAAAGTTAAATCCAAAGTACCTTTTAGAACAAGTTTTTATTAAAACTACAAACATTGCTATAAGGCAATTTCTTAGTCCTCATGATGAATAAATAAACGAGCCCTAAATAGATGAGGTGCAACATATCCCATTTGAGTATTCCCATGTCCATTTTTCGGCTCCCTCATCAAAACCTAATCATACCAAATCTTAGCGAGTGTCAAAGTGATTGATCCAGTGAAAGTTAATATTTACTTTTGAATGCATCTTGTGACTCCTTAACAAAACAAATAAATAGTTTATCGACTAAAAACTTTATATTGATATTTTTACTTTCTACAGCGTATATATGCTATATGGTTAAACAAATATAAATAACTGTTATTATTTATCTTATGGTAGATTTCTTTCAAACTTGAGTTTTTTATATACTAACATCCGTGGGCGTAGCTTTCATAAGGATCCTAGGTTCGAGTATTTAGTTTTTTTTTTGAAGAGTGCAATATTTTTTATTTTTTTCATAATTCATAGTAAGTTAATTTTGATAGCAAGCTGTACGGTGGAAATTAAATGGAACACCCAATGGTGGACAAAGGTGAACCGGTTTATTTGGCGTATATGGGTACAATTGTTTTTTTTTTTTTAGTCAATTTATTCATAACATCATTTCATCTTGTCCCGTAAGCAAACTTCACAAAACACATCACGACAACCTATAATGTGCGAGCGTAGCGAGGACAAAAATTGTTGGTTTTTCGTAAGGACTATCAGTACTAAAAAGCTATAATTTGGCATGGACATACTTACATATTAATTAGTTATATTTATATAACATAAAGATTTCATGTAAGTATGTTATTGATATACAAATTATAAATTATTGTAGATTAATGCATTAAATCTTATATATGGCCAATGAATGAGGCCGGCCACATTCAAACTCTATGCATGACATGATGTAGGTATATAATAAACTTAAATATGGAGGAAAACTAACAAAAGGCAGACTGACTGTGACTGTGGGACTGTGGTGGCAAGGTGAGACGATGGGAACAGCAGCGTGGTAAGAACGAAATGTGCAATTGCGTTGCACATGCGACTTGGTAAATGTAAAAAACATTTACAAAGTCGCATATCAATATAGATAAAAATAAAATAAAAATAAATAAATATTTGTGGACATTTCACACAACACCATCCAGCCCAAACTAAGCAAAGCTTGTACTATGGAACTTGATGGCTGATAGAGTATATATATATATTTTTTTTAAATACATATATACATAGAAACACCTAGACACAGAACAAACATCCATGCTCATCTCACAAATGTTTGCCCTGGGGATTTACTGTGTTGAGCCTTAGTTTGACATCGATCTATTTTCGGTCATATAATTTCCAATCGTGCATTGATCGCATCAATCCCAATAATGTATCTGATGACGAAGCATTTTATTCATTATTGTTTCCCCTCGCTTTTTACCAATATTACATGTTAACAAATAAACCAATAACCAAAGGGCATTAAATTCTGTGCCATTAAGAATGGTGTGTTAAGTAAACAAGGTTTTCTGTACAGTATAATAATATAAAAAGCTATTACCTGCATAAAACTAAGTTGTATACAAGATAGTAAATAAAAACACATAAGTAAAAAAGTAAATGTAAGCGAATAAGAAAGTAGGTTTTTACCTCACATAAATACACCCACAACTCAGTTTTATTCGATAACAGGCTTGCGTTTGACCACCAACTTGGGAACAACGCAAACTCAAATGCGTATTCCTAACTCATCCCATCAACATTAATTACTTTTCTTAACTCATCTCAAATGCTATTCTCAACTCAACAATAGAATAATTTATAGTTAATAAAACTGAAATAGGAGACTTCCAAACACGCAATTTCGTTTACTGGGATGGCATATTTTTTGCATTTATTTTGTCAAAAAACCGAAACTACTAAACCGATTTCGATGAAATTTCTATGCATAAACTTTCAAATATTTTTCTCTAAGTCTGTTCATAAATGCCTTAGTTATGAGGTAACAGACATAATAAAATACAACCGAATCGATAACCCCTTCCTCCTTTTTTGAATTCTAAGTAGTTTACTAAGTAGTAGTAGTTTACTGAGTAAAAGCACAATAAATGTTTACTGCTGTAATCTGAAATAAAGATCTTAACAATTTGCCTGTGAAAATAACTTTACTATTATGGACACCAGAGTCACTTCGGATAGAAAACAAATGTGTGCGCTGCCATTTAGGGCACTGCTTTTCTTATTTCATTATTTTGTTCCATAACAAGGGCTCTTCTGTCCTTATTTCTTAATTTTGGTAGTTGAAATAATAAAAATAAAAGAAATATTGAACAGATAACACATTTTATTTCATTGCTCTATAAACAACATACAAAACAGTCAAAACATTACAACTAGACATGTAATACTCTTCTTAAGATAGTTATCTAAAAAAATAATCAAAAATGATTCCGAGATAAAATATGATCTATGTTTAACAGACTTCAAACTAGGATATAGAGATATTTCAGTCTAAAAATGGATGCACTACAAAGTAGAAAGAGATAACGCTTTCATAGTTCCGAAAGACAGAACGAGAGAGGTTTGGCAGACATTGAGGGGCGTGCAATTTTAGAGTGTAAGATCTCTACTCGACAGATTTTTTACATTCCCACTACTTTTACGGATTACCTAGTGAAGTATGACAAGTATGTAAGCAGGTCCCGTAACACAAGCGTTCAAGTCTTCATATTTCAATATTATTTTGACTTCGGTCTCGCTCTTTCTACAGTTGAGAGAGCAAGACAAATAAAAGGTCAACGTAATATCGAATTAATAATAAGAATTCATAATTAAGATTGTTATTTCACTGCTTACTTTTCTACTCGACAGAGCTGAGTGAAAACAAAAGGTATAGGCCTTCACTTATAAGGAATGCATATTCTAGCATTCCTTTTGAAGTGAAGGCATACACAAAGGAGATAAAATGGATTAAGATTAAAAATTGCGATCGACCGGCAACCTTTTCACATTTTATATTAAATATAATAATGTGATAATTTATAAATATGATTTACCATTGCATTGTGAATAATAAATAACAATTATATTATTTAATATTGAGAATTATTGAACAAAATATTTTTATTAATCATCATCATCATTATATCAGCCACATAACGACATCGACATAACCTTCGTTTATTGTCCATGTTCATCTTGAGAAACTCTATTGAGGTCTACGAGCATCGTCCTGAGGTCTTCCATCGACTCTGCCATAACTAACTATATCGTCGGCAAACCAAAGGTGAGTTATGTACTCGCCGATAATATTTTTATTCATTAATACAAAAAACTAAAACCCCAACTTCAAAATAATAGACAGGTGTTATCTTCTGAGGGTAAATAATTACTAGCCAATCAAACGTCGAATTTGAAACACCTCGAATATCAATAAAGGTCAAGCACTTAAAGCGACACGAAAAAAAAACAAATGAATATATACATACCTAATTTTACATATTTTTATACACCCGTAAAACAAAACCTATAACCATAACCTAGTCGCAGTCGGGTAAAAGCATAAAGTTTTTATTATTGTCCGATTGCCAATATTATCTTTCCTTTCTTCTAACAGACAATAACACAAATAATTAAAATTACCAGAATAATAGCTAACACAAACCAACAAAAATATGTTTAATAAAATTATAAGTAGGACATAAAATAACAAAAAAATGTAAGTATATAAAATATTTGTGTGCATATTTCTATACCATAATATCAATAATTTCGGAAGTTTTATTGATAAAATATATTTAATTATTGCTACGCGACTTTCAAATATAAAAAAAGAATTATCATCATTACAATAATTGTAAAAGCATGTGTATAATTATTATACACATGTTTTTATTGTCAGGTGATTCAGTCCTCCCGCTCAGTCTATTATGATTATAATTATGTATTTTAAGTGTTTTTGTATTTTATTGTATGAAACTAATAACTTACCTAATCCGGTGAGCGAAGATGATTCTAACAGTACCGTACAGAAATATCTCTCACACTGACATTTTTGTCAATAGATAATGCGATAGTAGCGCCACCGCCACAGAACCAGGTGAGTTTGTAGGAGTGTTTAACATTTAATAATAAAAGTAATAAAGCAACCCGACTGTAATTCTATTCCGTTAACAAAAATCAAGTTGTTACACCTCGCAAATCAAAATCTGTAAAGCTGTCACGCACGCTAAAGGACGAGGACAGGGTACGCAACAGGGTTACATTGTTCAAAATATCATGACGTCATTTTAGTTTTTCACTTCATCAAATTTTAATAATTCCATCTTCCTGTACAAAATATTAATCTAGTATTGACTGGGTTTTTTTCACATTTTTTACAATCAATGACCCTATTTTTTTCAACTAAAGTAAATATACAATTATATAACTATAAACTAGCCACAATAAGACACATTGAACGTTTTAAATAAAAAATCTATTGATAACCATTAAATATTCCATTAATTGCACTTAAGATTCAATATGAATTTTAAGCAAAATAAAAATTGTTCAAAAGCGATAAAATGCGATTAAAATGAAAATAACACCGAGAACCAGACTGATGATAACATGGAAAGCTAACTTGTTTCAGGTCAAATCTAGTAAGGTATTAAAATTATTGAATCTCTCTTAGTACAAAAGAAATGTTCAATCGAAGTTGAATTGAATGAAGTAAGGCAAACGGCAGTCCAATTTTCATTTCAATAGCACATATTAATCTATAATGTGCAAAAATTTAACAATAAAAAATATATAACACACAAACCTCCTTATTTCAGAAAGTAATAAATAATATTGCACCAAAAAAACCTAAACAATCACTCATCAAATGAGTATAACACCATCTGTTATCAGAATAAGAGAAACATTGTATGGCTCTTTCTTACCTATTTATTTCACTAAGAGACATCTAGCAACAAATTCGAATATACAGAAGTTGGGACGTCAATACGATACACAAACATTTTCTTAAACTATTTTTTGAAAAGGATGAGGTAAACTCGATTTCGAAAAAAAAAGCACACACACACACACGCAAAAATAAATACTATTTATGCGAATAAATAGTGGAAGTAACATTATGTGCGCACACGCACAGTAAGTAACTATATACTTTAGCAGAAAGTAATGTCTCGCATTGACGTCTCTGGATCGAAATATGCTCGAAGAGCGACAATAAAAACTAGTTTTAACATACACAAGAAATTTAATACTATATCTAACAAAGCATGGATTGCTATTTTTTTTTTTTAATAATTCATATAAAATGAGTAAGCATTTGAGTATACAAATTTTTAAAATATCATTTTTAAAGTAATAATAAATCTTGCAACAGCTGGAATATATTTCTTTTAGTAAATTAAATTTAATCTGCGTTTGCTAAAATTAATATATATTTTTACTACTCTGTGCGCTTTAAATATTGATATATTCCCATGAAATAATGGAGATGATATTGTTAACAAAATTATTGGTAATTTATTGACTAATTGACTTGATCATTGTCGCGTTCATCGAAAAGCATAAATCATAATAATTATTGTAATCGAAAAGTTATTTCGAATAAAAGAAAATTAGCTTCTGTAGACAAAATAATCGCTACTTGATATAACAGGTAACTGCTACTTCACGTGTGCTATATAATCCAATCGATATTTGTGAGCTAACTCAACAAGGCGAACTAAATTCACATGTACTAATAACCTCCTTTTTTTGGAGTCGATTAAAAATAACCTGCTAATAGCAACTGCTAACAAATGATTGCTAACCAACGTACCTGTTAATTGAACCTTAAATTTGCAAATTATTCATATGCTAACTCTGCAAGGTGACGGCTAGGTCCCGTAGCGCTGCTCGTATGGCGTCGTAAGTCGCGAAAGAGATGCCAACAGCGATCGGACCTTTCACCCAGTTCATGCTGAGGCCCTTGAAAAAGCCGCGAACACCTTCCGTCCTGAGAGAGAGGGAGAAAGAGATATGACAACGGTGTAAAGTAAAGGAGACGGCGATATTACATAAACTAGTTCGAGATCAAATCGGCTCTGTTCTCAACCTAAGAACACAATCGTTTAGAAAGTCACGTTTTCTTCATTTCATATTTTCAATAAAGAATTTCTGTTCTCAGTTCCACTTATCGTATTGCATCGATAACTTAGATTTATTCTTCACTTCTCAGTTAGGATGATAATTTGATTTATCCTCTAAGGTTCTTAGACGAGCATCTGTCAGTCATTGCCAGATAAAAATATGACATTACGTGAACTGTCGGCCCTTTTTTGTTGTGTATCAACAGACCAACCACTGAGTATAATAAATTTATAGAAAAACGTTATCTTATCCTTACATGAAAGTAGTTTGAAAGAGTGTTTTATTACGATACTCACCTGTAGACATGCCTCAGCGTACCCAGTATGCTATCATACAGATAGGAGCCATCTTGCCGCCGACGCGAAGTCTGCATGCGTCTGCGCACAATGTCCAGTGGGTAGGAGGTAGTTTGCGCGAGTGCGCCTGCGCAGCCGCCAAACGCTACGTTCGTTAGCGCGCTTTGAGGAGTGCCGAAGTACTCTGGAAGTACATGACACACAAAGACATCAAAATATGTGTGAAAACCGGTACCTACTAAAACAATGGGGTATTTAATATACTTCAGGTATTTATTTTACAAATTATTTTAAGAACCTATATTTTTGAGCAATATTTTTGTGACTGGCGTAGTTTATATAATTTTCATTTTAAAATATAAAAACTACACCAGTCTGTAGAAGGGCCACCGTGACGTAACTAGATACATCAATTTTTGACACTTTTGACCTATATTTTTTTCATTAAATTATAGCACCCATATATAGGTATATGTATATCCGGTTCCATTGTCCCAAGAAAAAAATACTTTGACTGTTTTGACACCACATTCTATATTATAGCAAATAAATGGCCAAGTGCGTGTCGTGCCACGCGCAATGTAGTGTTCCGTAGTTACATATTATAATTTATGTGAGCTTAGTACAGGGTCTATTGTTTGATACTACGAACATATTATGAGTTAGAACTTAGGTTAATTGAAATTAAATATTTGTTTTTGACGTATCTAAGTAATTATTTTAAGTTGATTGACTAAAACTCGACGAATTGTAGAGCCTACTTAGCCGTGATAGTTTTCCTTTTAATTACATCATATATTCTACTAGCCTGAATTTTTTATAGCTCCAAGGTCTACCGTTTAGTTGGTAGGGGTAGGGGTTGGGTTGGGGGACACTTGACTCTAAGTAAAAATATCACTTGCTAAATATTTCGCAAACGGATCCCTTAATTGAAAAATGGTTTTGAATAAACGGCATAATTATGGCACACCCCCAATGTCTTTTGATTACCTATTCAACGATATCCCACTCGATGGGGTAGATGAAAAAAACCACGGGTTGCACTCCGGGAGTGCCGGCAGAAGTGAAAACTAAAAAATAAAATAGCAAAAATACTGACTCGTGAAGGATTTGAACCTCCGCCCTCCGATTGACAAAGAGCTAACGAGTCTCACGTGCATGTGTCGAAAATAAGAATTCGGCGCAACGAAATGACGTCATGCTAAAAGGACAAACTTGTACATACAATAATGAACTTTAAATGCAGAACGTTAGAATAGGTTTCTGACTGTCCGTCTTACGATCTGACGATCTGACGCGAGTTTAACATTTATTACCCATCCCAAAAATGCACAACGCCGCTAAAGAAGTTTTCACTTTAAAAAAAAAGGAAATCGAAAATGTATTTATTTACGACTTGATGAGAAAAAATATTCATCCCACGTTACGTGTAGGGGACGTACCTCAAAAAAAATTTTTTTTCAAGATTTTATTCTACCGTTTTGTTGGCGTTATAATTATGTATAATCATACGAAATTACAGGTTTCGGACAGGTCGGACGGACGGACGGACGGACATAGCGAAACTATAAGGGTTCCTTGTTTACTACGGAACCCTAAAAATGACAACACCGTATTCCTATATAAATGATATATTGTTATTTTACTATCTACATGGGAATTAGTGAATTGAATCAGTCAAAAAGACTAAGCGAAGTTTGTGACGTTACCTACTACAAATTTTTTAAAGAAATATAAAAACTACACCAGTCGCTAAAATATTGAAATAGGTTTCTTAAAATAGTAAAAAGTTATATAGCTATAAAGACATTCAATAAATACCTATAAAGTTACTATGTACAAAGGTATGTGTATATAAAAGTTACATAAACCGACAGAGTATTAATAGTTCTAAGAATAATTCTTCTTTTTTTTAACGTTTGTGGACCTTCAACAAAATGATTTGAGAAGCCGATCTTTTTCACGATTTCGGGAATGGTCCCATTTTAAACATAATTCACACTTCACAGTGATGAGTTTCAATGAATTCCTTTCTATTTGAAGACCCATATAATCTTACCTAAATATTTGTGCTTCAGAGAGTCGTATGTGAAAAACGAGACTCCTGCGTACGGGATGACGCCAAGCACGGTGGCAAAGAAGCCCCTGAAACATAACATACAGTCAAGTTTCCTGACATGTCATACGGAATTATAACGAAATTTGAATAAAGCAAACCATAGACCTTTATTACTTCAATTAGATAAAAAAAAGAAACATTGAAATTTACTGTTTAGGGGTATAAAACAGTTTTCTATTTGTATGTGAGTTCTCTGAAAAATTTATTTATTTAGTTTATTGGTACACGAAACAGAATACAGTCTTACAATGAACATTTCATAATTTTGGCCTAAACTATATTCCTTAAATGTATACACAACATGTTATAATTACAATTACAATAATTAGATTTTCAGTTTCAAAAGTAAAAGAAATAAAAAGAAAATTGGTAACATCACTTGATTAAATTAAATTAATTAAACTTCCAGTTAATTAAAGTTCCAGTGAGTTGAATGGTCTAAGAACGCGTTCGAGTTTCCTGCAGCCTAGTGGTGAGACCGTCTGACTTGCGATCCGCAGGTCCTGGGTTCGAATCCCACCGCACGCACCTCTGTCTTTTCGAAGTTATGTGCGTATTGTTGATTGCCGCCAACTTCAAACGGTGAAGGAAAACATCGTGAGGAAACCTACATGTCTGAGAGTTCTCAATGATCTTGAAAATGTGTGAAGTCTGCCAACCCGCACTTGGCCAGCGTGGCAGACTATGGCCTAACCCTTCTCACAATGAGAAGATGGTCCGTTCCCAGCAGTGGGACAGTTTGTTCAAACAGGGCTGATAAAAAAAAATTAAAAAATAAACATCATCATCAAAAATATTATATGTAGCGAGATACCTATAGAGCGTGATGAGGCCCTCATCCCTGGTGACGTTCTTGAAGACGGCGCGGAGGGTGTCGTACTCCGCGACGTTGGTAACCGCCATCCGAGCGCGCGCCATGTCCAGCGGGTAGGTTGCACTCTGCGAGATGACACCCGCCATGGAGCCGGCCAGCAGGTGTTTGTAGGGATGCTGCCTGGAGAACAAGGGCCGTGCCGCAACCGTTCAAGCACTCATATTTCAATTTATTTATAGTCATATACTATAGTGGCAAAAAAGAGGAACTAACGTCTTGAAGACACATTTACTACTATGATATTATGTGACCTTGACCGAATAAAATAATAAAATAAGGACAGCACCGCAATTTCTAAAAAAAATCTTCTGGTGTACCCCAGGGATCCAATTTAGGGTCCTTGTTTTTCATGATGGAGGAAATGAAACTATATGTACCTATCTTTTTTAATTATCATAGACTTCCGTGTGTCTATATCTAGCCTGATGTGCAGGATAGAATATAACCTAGACGAAATTTCTTTTTTCAAGATTTGAAGATAGCCATACTTATAAGGGGATACACTTACTTAGCAAGCTGTGGTGTATCGACATGCAGCGCTTTCTTGCACTGTTCATGCGCGGTGAACTGTATCGCAGCGTAGGGCACTATACGCGCCATGGTGGCGCTGTTACCGCGCCATAGCGCCAGCACACCCTCCGTCCGCAACGTGTTGGACAGGAACTGAAGCGCGGCGCTCCATGAATAACGTGTCTGTCTGCAATACAAGCAAATTAATTCTAGCTTTAGGTCAATATCTTTAGGTATATACTGTTTTTAGGATTCCGTAGCCAAATGGCAAAAAACGGAACCCTTATGGATTCGTCATGTCGTGTCTGTCTGTATGTCCGTCTGTATGTCACAGCCACTTTTTTCCGAAACTATAAGAACTATACTGTTGAAACTTGGTAAGTAAATGTATTCTATGAACCGCATTAAGATTTTCACACAAATTTAGATAAAAAAAACAATAAATTTTGGGGGTTCCCCATACTTAGACATGAAACTCAAAAATATTTTTTACATCAAACCCATACCTGTGGGGTATCTATGAATAGGTCTTCAAAAATTATATTGAGGTTTCTAATATAATTTTTTTCTAAACTGAATAGTTTGCGCGAGAGACACTTCCAAAGTGGTAAAATGTGTCTTCGTCGTCGTCCCCTCCCCCCCCCCCCTGTAACTTCTAAAATAAGAGAATGATAAAACTAAAAAAAAAATATGATGTACATTACCATGCAAACTTCCACCGAAAATTGGTTTGAACGAGATCTACCGAGAGTAAACCGCAATTTACCTTTCATTCAATCAACTCAAATATAAAAAAAAAAAAAAGGCGCCATATAGATAATTATATTAAGTTTTTTTTTAGTAAGTTATTTAAACCACTGGAGAGAGGGGCGCCACCGGCAAGTTTCTGCCCCGTTCCAGATCCAGGGCTGCATATACTATATTTTGCAGTGATATAAGTATGTAGGAGATGTACTTACGACGCTTGGAAGTTGATCTTGGTCCTGTCTAGAGGCGCGATGGCGGTCTTGGCAAGCGAGCCCGCGCAAGCGCCGGCGACTAGTGATGTAACCACTGTCGAAGTGCGACTGAGGTCCGCATGGCTGCGGACACGCTTACCATCTGAAGGGATTTGATTGGTTAATTCTTTATAAAAAATCATTAGTAAAGGTAATTAGTTCCTGAGCGAGCGAGCTTCGCTCGGCATTTGCGTTTAAATGTATTCACTCCGTCAGATATTCCAACACTTAAGAGTCCTTAAGAGTAACTTGCATTTTTCTTGTTGATTATTGCTTAAAAGTCCATAGTTCGACGATCGTCTGTCCTGGTCGCTCACACCCACATTTTTGGAGATATAAAATAACTGAATGAACTTATAAAAAAATCATCGTTACATCATACATATTCGATAAAAATTTCAATTTGATCCAAGTCAATTTTCATACATAAAAATCAGTTTTGCATTAATAATTTCTAGAAATTATTTTTATGTATGAAAATTAACTTGGATCAAGTTGAAATTTTTGTTGAACATTTGTATTGTTTTCTAGTTTTTACAAACGACGATTTTTTTTATACGTTTATGTAGTTATTTTAAAAATGTGGGTATGGGCGAACAGTGACAGACGATGGTCGAAATACGGACTCTTAAGCAATAATCAATAAGTTCAAGTGCTTAGCTTCTCTCCTCATGTGCACTGACACTTACCATCACTGGGCTCTTTTGTACTTATTTGCCCTTTCGCTTCATAAAAATAAAATAAATAAATAAATATTCGTGGACATTTCACACAACACCATCTAGCCCAAACTAAGAACTAGACAGAATACATATATACTTTTTTTTGTAAATATATACATATGATGCATAGAAACACCCAGACACAGAACAAACATCCATGCTCATCACACAAATGTTTGCCCTGGGTGGGGATCGAACCCACATAAAAACACAAATCACGCAACAATAACATTAGTGTCTCACCATGACGTGCATGTGTTGGGTTAGAATCCGAGAGCACAGGGACTCGTGCCTCGCCCACCGCCATTGTTTCACATCACTCAACCTAGAACCAAATATCATATCTGAATAATATAACAAAGAAATATATCTAAGTTACTACTTAATGACGGCCTTACTACTGTACTACTTAAGGCTGTCATTAGCAAAATTAAGACTCACATTTGGGTGATTTTTATTCATTGTTTTTTTACTTTAGAATAAGCATTATAATAATGATACTATCTTTCCATGTACGCATCTTCCCCTTTTCACTATCAGATTGTTGATAAACAAAAAGTGAACATTTGACAATTAAAAAAAAATAATTAAATGTTCCACTTTTATCATGTGAACTGCTAAATTCCTGAATGTGTCTGACCTATAGATATACACTATCTTTAAATTGTGTATAAATTGGTTAAGTAATTTTCACTTCAAGTGAAGTGTAATGGTGGTTAAGTGCAAGCCTACTAAGTATAAATAATACCAATTATAAAGCTTGCTTGTTATATGCTTTTCTCCCATAATTTTTTAAATTTGTTTTAATTATTATTTGTAAATAAATCAGCCATTTTTTAATTACGCTAATGTAGAAATTAAATTTTAGGAATAAGATTATTTAGTTTTTATTTGACATGTAATTTTTATAATAAAATGACTTTTGATTAGGTAATACTTACCTATCATAATGTAGTAATCAGCCATAATATTATAAATCTAGTGAGAATTTGAACTGGCTATCTACACAGTATGGTTCAGAAAACCATTAATTAGAGGTAGGACCACAGACAAAACGAGGTTTAATAATACGCTTTGATACGATTCTATGCATCAAATATCAATTTAATACCTGTATGCTAGTTTAACCTAAAATCCAATTTAGTTCAAACACAATAATACATAGTATTCCCTTATTAGTTTGTGAACACAGAGTTGGGTAACAACAGCAGAGCAAATATAAATTTAAGATCCATAACTGATAACATTTGATAGGCAAGATAACATAGAGATAGCACTTAAATACCTTGTTCAAGATATTTATTAAGATAATGATACTAAGCAAAATAGAGATAGTATAATATTTCTGGGAATGTTCTCAATTTTCAACTATCAGTATTAGAAACACAATCATAATTTAAACAGATAGGTTCAAACCTTTGAGGGAGTTTTTTTATTAACCGCTGAATTTGCATAGTCATAAAACACAGAATATGAGAACATAAGCAAAATTATTGCATGTCATGTGTAATTACATATAACATTATTTTAAGCTCTTATTGCATCACAATGTTTTTATAGGGTTATGTCAGAGATAATGGTTTTGTTTGTTTGCTAAACAACCCATCAAAATGCCAAATTAGGCTTATTTAAAACTATCTCACAAGAGTCCAAAGTTCATGGGGCAACCTTGAATGTTTTAAACTTTGGAAGTGCAAATTAGTCTACTAAGTCTGTGCTATATTTAGCAACTTACCATAGCAGTAATGGAACATTTATTATACTTACGAGAGGTTTTAATTTCAGATACGCACAACAACTAGACTTCTTTTATAACTTTTTATCTATCGTGACGTGTTTTGAGCATAACAAATTAAAACAAATATAAAGTAGTTTATATTAGCAATTACTGGCAGTGATGAAATCGTTTAAATAAAGAGAATAAAGTCAACATTCACGTACGTAATCGTCTCCAACCCGATTCTTCAAAGAAACTGAAAATTGTTTTCTCTTTTTTGCAGTTGCTCTTCCCTCGACTGTCAACATTAATCAGCTGTGTCATGTCGTCAGTCTTCTTCTTCTTTTTTGTATTGGACCCGCATTAAAGCATTTTCCAGTGTCATGTATTAGGATTTTTTCAAGTTTCTTCAATAAAACAAGTTGTAAATGTTCTAGTCACAGTCTAAGTCACGTATACAGTCAATTTATAAGTCGAGTCCTGGTTCAGTTAAGTGGTGGCGACTTTACTATAAACTTCTATGGAGTTTTGCCGACAACGTAAAATCACACGTTTTACTGCTTTATTTCAGTTGCCCACACTCACGCACTTTATGGAACACTTAATGAATAAAATACCACCATTTTTATAGCATTAATGTTCAAAATAATACAAGTTTAGGAAAATAAAACAAAGCAACAACACGTCACTAAGACGTTCCCGCCAAAACTCAAAATGTCGTCAGTCTTCTTCTTCTTCTTTTTGTCCCTCACGGGGTTTGGCCTCGCGCGGTTTGCGCAGTTGCCATTTTCAAGTTTTGTAAGTCAACTCTCGTGCCTATTGAGAAATGACATTGACACTTTTTTTCTTTTGATTTTTCAATGTTGTACACTCACCACAGACTACACGTAAAATCCATCACGCATGTTGATCATACAAATCATCATCATCATAATGTTACATTGTTCTCTGATTCGTCTGTGTAGTGTCAGTAATATTGTTCTGTGGTAGTGTCTTAATGTTACAATCTTTTAATTTTTTATATAAGTACATAATCTTGCTATACAAGTCTCGCCCAATAGAGTCATCTAGTACAATACTCTTTGGAGTCGTCTTTCAAACTTACAAGCATATTAGATGTACCCATGGTTTTACTCGCCACAAATTTCCAAAAACCTACTCGCATACAACTTTAAAAAAAAACAGTAAAGTAAAGTTACAGTTAGTACGTATCGCATGTATCGCAGGTTTTTGTACGATTTACTTGGCAAAAATCTAATACCTTTAAACGAGCATTTCTTGTTTAAAATGTACATAAAAAAGAATATATATAATCTGAATCTCGGAAACGGCTCCAACGATTTTAATGAAATTTGGTTTTTAAGTAGATTAGGGACGATAAATCGATCTTGTTAGGTTTCATTTTTAGTGAACCCGGGTATGCTTGTATATTAAGTCATAAAAATTCGAGTGGTGCTCGGTCGCCCAAGTACTCAATATTTAAGTGTAGCCCACAAAATAATAAGATAATTACCTATTTTAAAAGTTTTTCCCTATGAAAAATTCTTACTAGCAATTTCAGCGATTAGCACAAACTAAGAAACTCTTGAGCACTTGAGCTATAAAGTTTCGAGCACATTATGCCGGGCCGCAGCGTGTCGGGGCGGAGCGCATAAATCCGCTCAAATCGCTTGAATACAATTTGTATGAAATATCGGGTTTGTTGCCCGTGCTACTACCAATCTTACTACTAGTAGTAACACCGGTAATTGACTTACCATTCTTACTACTTTAGTTGAAAGTTGTTACATCAATAAAAAATTGCCCGTGTTACTACCGTAAGACGGTAAAACTAAAACAACAAAAACAAAACAAAATATGACGAATGTGTATTTTAAACAAAATGTAAGTAGGTATTATGCTTATGAAAAATGCACACTGTGTCGGGCCCACAGACCAGTAAGAAGATATGGTCGGGCCGCAGCGGCTCGCATTATTGCGAGGCGGATTTGCGTCCGTACGAAGCGGCCCGCCCCGCCCCGCTGCGCCCCGTCCATATTTTACGTTTTCTTTTATGACAAACTTCTTGTCTATGCTGTTCATTAACTTCTTCTTCTAACAGCATGCAAAAAAATAAAGTTTTTCGTCAAAGCTATGCATAACTTACAGCAAATTCTGGCAGTACACTGTACTCAAAATCCGTCAATGCGTTGCGACCCGGCCCGTCACTAATGTGCTAGGTAAGCATTTTGCGCTACGCTGCGGCCCGCTCCGCCCCGTCCTTATGTGCTCTTTTTAGCTCCACACACAGACACCGGGGACTTTTATCAATTTTACTAACCATTGTTAGATACATTGTTAGGGGAAGACAAGATTTTTCTTTTTAACTTTTTTTATCAGCCCTGTTTGTACAAACTGTCCCACTGCTGGGAACGGGCCATCTTCTCATTGTGAGAAGGGTTAGGCCATAGTCTGCCACGCTGGCCAAGTGCGGGTTGGCAGACTTCACACATCTTCAAGATCATTATTCATTGAGAACTCTCAGTCATACATGTAGGTTTCCTCACGATGTTTTCCTTCACCGTTTGAAGTTGGCGGCAATCAGGGCCTGATTAACCCTTAGGCTAATTAGGCTGCAGCCTAGGGCGCGAGGTTTGGGGGCGCGCTGAAATCGTGTCTTCGCATGGCATCTACCCTACATATTTCAACTAGACCGAGACAAAATATGCAAACGCTAAAGCACGAAAAAGGACTTTTGTATAAGCTAATAATAATTACTATACTTCCGTGTTTATACATTTTAGAAACGGCCCTTTTTGTAAAAACAAACCGGGAGCGATTCCCCACACTATCTGATACTACTGTAAGAAATAGGCGCGACCAAGACAAACGGCGCGTACATGAAGGAAAGACAGCACTGATGCAAAATAGCATCGTATGTATGGGTCCTAAAATCTACAATAAGATTCCTAAGTCAATAAGAGACCAGAATAGTAATTTATTTAGAAAAAAGTTGAAGGCATTGTTATTGCAGAAGTGTTATTATTCTATCAATGATTTTTTAAATGACAAATTTTAATTTTATTTGACATTATGTGTATCTTTTATTGCTTCTGCTTTGTCATATTATAGATATTTTTGGTTTGTGTATTAATCTAATAACAAATAATAATTATTATTATTTTATAATTTTTCGCATGTGCATGATGCTGTCTACCTGACATTTGTACGCCTAATCGGCACAACATGATTTTAAGCGACTAAATTTAGTGTAACATCTTTTATGCACTTGTTGTATAAAATTCTCGTGTTGTATGCAAATAAATTATCTTTATCTTTATCTTTATCTTTATAATTTTCAAATAAATCATTAATCAGTTGCAAAAATGTTTCGCTTGTATGATGCCTCCCGCCTTTTTTAAGATACAACAGAAGTGTAAATATTTAAAAAATACATATAGTCGAAGCAACTTCACACACTCAGATGACCACGCTCATGGTCAATGGCCGCAACAACTATAAGTAAGTTGTCTATAGAAACTAAGCCAAAATATAAGTCATGCAGCCAAACACGACATGGATTTGGTTTTCTACTTGGTAGCTTGCAGTCATTTGTCATGATTAGAGACCGGATTATATGCATTTACATATTTTCATATGCATTTGCATATTTACCACATTTTCAGCGATCATTGAATATTTTGTCTTGAAATTTAGTGATGATGCATATCGATGTATTTACTAAATTTATCGTATTTTTCCTATAAGTGTAAAATTATGTCTTACAAACTTTTTCTCTTTATACCTACACTAAAAATGTTAAATAATTGTTCGTATTGAGTATTAATATTATTATAGACTATAATTTAGAATCTACAAGGTTGTTAAATTTTGAACAAATACATAATTTACTGATTTAATGCTGATTTAGAAGTAAAATAAATAAATATGGCACATTTTCCTTTTTTAATTTTCTAAAATTCATCATTTATGTCGCATATTTTAACAATTTTCATGCATATTTTACCCATTTTTCATGCATATTTCAAGCTTTTTATGTAGCATATAATCCGGTCTCTAGTCATGATTTTTGTCGTATAATGCGTGAGGTGCTTTGCCTTTACGTACGGTCAGCAAAAAAAATGGTTTGCCACCCTAAGGTTGAATTTCGTGCAGATTAAAGGACAACGTTAGTTTCGCTTGCAAAACGATCTGTTTGTAGGTAGTATGAACCATATTAAATTTTTCACACTAGTAAACAAAGTCAAAACTAATATACTACTTTTTAGGCCGACCATAACACACCTAGCGGGGGCCCGTCCTCATAATTAGCCTAGGGCGGTCAGAACTCTTGATCAGTGGCGCTGACGGCAATTAACAATACGCACATAACTTCGAAGAGGTGCGTGCAGTGGGATTCGAACCCAGCCCCCGTATTCTGAACCCATTCAGTTTCGAAATCGATTCGATTTGTATATCTCCGTCTCTGTCATTCTTAGAATGACAGAGACGGAGATATACAAATCGAATCGATTTCGAAACTGAATGGGTTCAGAATACGGGGGCAGAACTTCAGACGGTCTCCCGACTAGGGTGCCGGAAACTTCTTTTTAACTTACCTAATTACTATATTGTGTATACCATGAGTAATGAGTAAGATCAGCGACTCGCAAGCAGCACCCAATCACGAATTAGACGCATGTGCCAGCCATCGCCCTCCTAAACCAAATGTTAGGGAAGAGGGCGCCACGCCACACGACGCGACGCCGCCGCAAGATACCTTTGATAGTGAGCATGAATGCTCGAGGTGTACACACAATCCTTATTTGTAATTTCTGTTTTTTTTTTATATATAGATAAAAACGTATTACTTTACCAATTTCTCGGGCCCTGTCCGGGAAGAAAGTACTAATTTTCTTTGCTGGGAAGCATGGAGATCAAATCGGGACCCTGTGCCTTATGACGCTACGCTGTCCCTAGCGACTGCGCACGATAAATAGGGCGGTGTAATAGGACTTTTATCAAAATAGTATATTGTGTATCTATAGCTTGTCTCGTATTCTTATCCCTAAGAAGCTGTGCCACATGACAAATTCTGCAAGTTTCGAATCCTACGAACCCTCCAACTCAGATTATTTTTAACCAGTTAAATGCAAACAAACCCAAACAAACAACAAGTGTACGGGTCAATGACATTCCCAGTATCGACGTAAGGGTGTTGAAATAAAACATTTGAGAACAATAATTTTTATTTTATTAGATCACATTTTCACAATTAATCACATTCAAACCAAGTTACAAAACAGTCTAGCGAACTCTAAATACACGTACCTAATTTTAAATTAATATAAACCTATAATGTATATGTGATATAAATAAAATAAAAAAGGCAATCAAATAATATGTGTAAAGTTATTTAGGAGAAACGTTGCGCGCTCTTACTTACAAAAAAAGTGAAAACTCTTTTCTACTCTTAAACATTATCCGATTTCGTTTTTTTTTATCAGATTGGAATCATAAAAATCTATGCCACTGCGGTTTGTGTTTTCAAATTTCGTGACAACTCCTAATTTAAAAAATAAAAGTTAAAATTTTGATGAAATCAATGTAGGGGCATAGCCCGTAACGTCTCCAACTGTCTCCAACCATAGGACAGAATCATCGAAATCGAATAATATTTAGAGGGGGAAAAAACAGTTTTCTCCTGTTTAATGAAAACCGCGTAATGTACCTACTGGCGATATTTGCCGCGTCAACTGTAAAATCGGAGAATTATGGCTCTAATCTAGACCTAAACAAAACAGTATAGTGTAAGTAGTCTTTATTAGTAGGTACAAATGTTTGTAGGCTCCAATGTGTCCAAATCTTTGGACTAATTTGGCCTACTTAGTTATCTATTAAGATCACGTTATCATGAATGAATAATGGAAATATTTTTTATTTGATTGAACTTGATCCAGAGACATATGTACATGTACCATAGTCATCACATATTAATAACAAGCGCACATTTTGTCATACATGACATTCGTAAAATATTTTGCATACACTATTCACTCTCATTCACTCATACTCACAGCTCATAATTTATTTCATTCACTCTCCTCCAAACTTATGTTAGCTTCACGACTAAGCCATTTACATCTCACTCACTCCCCAGTTCAATCAACCCCTAGTTCCGTCCTTCTCGTTAATCACTAAGCTCTAGATCAGAGTCACTCTCTGTTCGACCCCGGATGGTGCTTTTGTTCTTGATTTGCAGAGCACGCTGTTTCTTCGCTTGTTCTGGAGGCACGAGGAGGTCACCCGCATACTCTATCACTTCGGATCTATAACAATAAAACACAAAAAATTAAACTAAAAAAACTCTTCCTCGAAAGCACTTTATATTGCTTCTGCTATGTCTTCGAAAGCCTCGGGACCGTTCATTTGATTGAAAAAAAAAACGCGTTCATTTGATTGGAATCTTCGATCAGATTCGCGTCAAATGAACGCGTTTTTTTTTTATAAGCCATGTTTGTACAAACTGTCCCACTGCTGGGAACGGGCCATCTTCTCATTGTGAGAAGGGTTAGGCCATAGTCTGCCACGCTGACCAAGTGCGGGTTGGCAGACTTCACACATCTTCAAGACCATTGAGAACTCTCAGACATGTAGGTTTCCTCACGATGTTTTCCTTCACCGTTTGAAGTTGGCGGCAATCAACAATACGCACATAACTTCGAAAAGACAGAGGTGCGTGCCGCGGGATTCGAACCCAGGACCTGCGGATCGCAAGTCAGCCGGTCTCCCGACTAGGCTGCAGAAAACTCGAACGCGTTCTTAGACCATTCATACTTTCGATAAATATAGTAACAGTCCAATCACCCTTCAAAACTCGATAAATGCGGCATCTACGCGCTTAACAATCCTGAATATCTCAATATTAAACTTATATCACTTTAGTTGAGAAGGTTGCTATCATTCTCGACCGCTCACCTGGCAATCCTCCACTCAAGCATGTCAGTGGAGAAATCGTCTCTATTTCCGAGGTCCGTGAAGCCGACGATGAAGTCTTTAGTCTTGTTGTCTTTCACTAAACCGATAGTAGGTATGACGCGGATTTTCAGACGACCTGCGGATGCAATGATATAATTCTAGACTTTATTGTAATTATTACACAATGAGCAAATCTTTTTGAGGTATCAGAATTTGGCAGAAATGGGTGAGTATTACACATGAAGGGACACGGCGGGGTTAGGTGTATGAGAGACACGGATTGCAAAGGGCCACCGATCGTTCGCCCTGCACCGCTCTCCTGCGCATGCTGCTAACACCGCGTGTTAGTGTGAGTGCTGTATTTGTGCGCGTTATGATCTATGAATCATGCTCACGCGACTCCTTCTTGCATTGAGACCACAGAAAGATTTGCGCGTATTATACGAAGATTTAATTATGTTTACTTGGCTTAAAGTCATATTTACGGTTAAAATACTAATTACCTACATAATTTTACTCTGACTGTTATTTCTGACTGTGTTATTGACTGACTGGCCTGGTGGCTCAGTGGTAGTATGTCCGCCTGCTGAGCTGTAAGGTCATTGGTTCAATCCCCACCCAGGGCAAACATTTGTGTGATGAGCAAGGATGTTTGTTCTGTGTCTGGGTGTTTCTATGTATCATATGTATATATTTACAAAAAAAAGTATAAATAAATATTTGTGGAAATTTCATACAACTATTGAAAAATATTAACTATTATTATTAACAATAGACTAGGGCCTAGTCTATTGATAGTGTTGACTATAAATAACACTGGGCTGTCTTCAAAAGCCTAGCCACTAGACTTTTGAAGACAGCCCATGCTAAAATAAAAATGTTGGTATTACCTAGGTTTAACAAAATCTTAAATCTCAAAACATTATCTAGTAGGTACCTATCTCAAAAAATTTGTAATCACAGAATTTTCAAAAATAGTTTTCACAAACTTTTTAATATGATCTATTACTACGTTTAATCATGAACAGCTCACCTGTTAGGAACGGAGCCCGTTCCACATCAAGCTTGACAAACCGACACTCCACATGCTTCTTTGCCAGTATTTTGAGATGCATGTCTACAATCTTGCAGCGAGGCGAGTCGTTCTTGTAGTAGTGGCAGACTACATTCTCGCTCTTATTGCACACGGTGAAGAAATCCTTCTCGCCGTCAATCTCCGTGTATTCGCCGTGACCCTGGAGACACAGATATAGCTTAAACGAATCACCATGGCATATAGAGGTGATAGTGACACAGACTGGCCTTGTGGCTCAGTTGGTAGTGTGTTTACGTCTACCTGCTGAACTGAAAGGTCGTGGGTTCAATCCCCACCCAGGACAAACATTTGTGTGATGAGCATGGATGTTTGTTCTGTGTCTGGGTGTTTCTATGTATCATATGTATATATTAACAAAAAAAAAGTATATATGTATTCTATCGGCCATCTAGTTCCATAGTACAAGCTTTGCTTAGTTTGGGCTAGATGGCATTGTGTGAAATATCCACAAATATTTATTTATTTATTTAGTATAATAATAAAAATTTCGGACACGCGCTAATTACCACTTTTAACAGACTCACAAAAAGAAGGAGGTTCTCAATTCGACTGTGTTTTAATTGTATGTTTTTTCACCGATTATTTCGCAAATTTTATGAATTGATTTTGATGATTCTTTTTTTTTTTTTTTTATAAAACCTCAACACTTTTTTACCTCAGAAGTGGTCCCGTACAAAGTTTATCAAAATCGGTTCAGTACTTTGGTTTTTATAATAAAATAACTGGAAAAAGTCATTCAAGTAAACGAAATTGCGTATTTTGAACCGACTTCCAAAGAGAATGAGGTTATTTCGGTTCTTTTTGTATTAGGTAGATCATACTTCAGAGGTGGTCCCATAATTATTTTAGAAACATTGCTTTACTATTTTTTGAATAATCTCTAAAAATAGAAATATTTCATTGGATTTCTGAGTAAAGTGCGTCAGATTATAGAATCACAGAGTACCACGTTTCACCACCATCAGTCCATCCCTGACACGTTTTTCTTTAGAAAAGTGTCAAATGTTAAGGATTATCGTATAGACATCTGCACATTTTCTAATCTTCGAAGACGAAGCATTTGACATTCAATGACAAATCTCATTCTTGACAAAAATAACGAGCGGGTGAAGACAGTTCTCTTTAAAAAGTTTACAACCGTGAAGGACTTAGTAAAAGTAAAACCTTACTCCTCATCCAATGTGTATAAGGTGAAAATAGAGTTACTTCAACTATTGAGCGTTTTGTTTAATTATTACCCGACTGAGCATGATGATATGAACTTTATGTATCCTAATCCTTTCTAATACTACAAGTAACGAAGTAGCGTACTTTGTAGTCGGTTGTTTCAGTTTTTTTTACTATAAAATTATGAAGTCGTTTGCTTCAGTTTTTAACAGACTTCAAAAAAGAAAGAGGTTCTCAATTTGACTACGTTTGTCTCACCCCAGAACGGCCGGTAGCTCACCCATTTTTAGGGTTCCGTACCCAAAGGGTAAAAACGCGACCCTATTTCTAAGATTCCGCTATCTGTCCGCCCGTCCGTCCGTCCGTCTGTCACCAGGCTGTATCTCATGAACCGTGATAGTTAGAGAGTTGAAACTATAACAACAACATATGCTATAACAACAAATACTAAAAAACAGAATAAAATAAATATTTAAGGGGGCTCCCATATAACAAACATGATCTTTTTGCTAGTTTTTGCTCGATATTGACAACGGCAATAGGTAGACACTTGAAATATTCACAGAATATTGAGTTATATTATTCACTTTAAAAATATATAATTAAATTAAATATATATATATATATATATTTAAGGGGGGATCGCATACAACAGTCATGATTTTTTGCGGTTTTTATAGATAATGGTACGGAACCCTTCGTGCGCGAGTCCGACTCGCATATGGCCGGTTTTATTCATCAATACGTTTACGGGAAATATAATGTTTCCGTGCTATAGGATATTGGGGGTTTCCCCCCAAGTCCTGGAGCGGGGAACCAGACCCCGCTTATATATCAGTCGGCTCAGTCATGGTGAAATTATCAGCAATTATATTCGGGAACATGTAATCAACTCTGAAGTCATGTGTTTAACAGCAGGTGTGCATATTTCAGATTCGCGGATTATGCATACATAAAACATATATAATTGATCATACATAGAATCTGCGACATGGTGGAGATGCTGGGATGGACTGTTTCCACGGATACCACGAATGATATGAGGTGGACTGATCAACACATATAAAATAACATCTTTATAACTTGTATCTGCGTGCTCAGTTAATATGATTCAGAACGACTCACTGTTATTGTTGACTCGTGAGACTCACCACACTTTTGTATCGTTCCCGGAAGACTGTCGCGCGGCCGCGCGATACATCCTTTTCAAGTCCCTCTGATTGGTCCCCCCCGCACCCATGTTTTAGGGCTACGATTGGTTATTACTATACTGCGTGGGTAATGACGTAAATAGTCTACCATTGGTTAATCACTACGAGATATCCCACAGATAACTCAATATCCACAGACTAGTTTACTTCTTCGCGATTTGTTCTAATAGTCAAACTGATGTATAATATATAACCCATAACTACAATTCGCGACAATAGTACGTACATTGGCGAGCCACTCCTGCTTGAGCTTGGCTCTCTGCTTCATCTCGTTGAGCCGTTGTTGCCTTATTGTTTCAAGGTCTCCATTATCCAGTGCATCTAACCTGAAATATACAGTATACTAGTCATTTTGTAACCCCCAATCCAGAAAGATAGGTGTTATAAATTTGACGATGTGTATCTGTGTATCTGCGTCCGTGGCATTGTAGCTTTCAAACAGACAGACCGATTTTTAATTAGTTTTTTTATTTTTATTTGAAAGAAGATTTCATCGAGTGTTTAATCAAAATCGGTTCAGCAATTTCTGTTGTCGGGGTTTTTGAGTTTTATAAGCTTATACTTGTTTTGGTTACTGCTTATCCGATTTTGAATAAATTTTGTAGATATGAAAATTAATTATTAAAAAATATATGTATATAAGTAATAAATATGGTTAAGAACATTCAAAGTCAGCTTAGCTATCTCCCTTTCTAAAGTTTGAGCTCTTTCTAGCTAATAGGCTTTCATCACAACAACGTCGCTTAACAACAGGTATAATTAAAGTTGAGCACAAGCCTATTACCAAATAAAGAAAGAAAAAACCGGACAAGTGCGAATCAGACTCACCCACCGATGGTTCCTTATAAACTAGTAGATACGAGTAAAAGGGGGAAATTATATATTTTCCTTCATAACCCGAAAAATATACATTGTAAAAATATTTAAAAACCTGTTTTAGTTTGCGCTATTAAATCTCTTTCATATGATACCCCACGTGATACGGTTAAAGCACTTTAAAATTTGGACCCTCCTTCCTTGCACAAAGACCCTATTTTTTGTGATTAAATTAAAAATTTACAGTTTTCGGATTTTTTCTTTATGTGTACTATATGACAATGCTTCTTCCTAAATATCACAGTTATAGGTCAACGGGGTTGCGAGTGTCGAAATATGCTTTTTTTGCGACATATTCAACTGTAACTTTTTTTTAATGCTAACTGAGAAGTTTGATTTTTCTTTCTGCAGCAAGAGATTATGGATCTGCGTATATGGTTTTAATTTCAACTCGATACCTTCACGCGTTCCCGACATAAAAGTCTTGACACCTCAACGGATGGACAGACGGACAACAAAGTGATCCTATAAGGATTCCGTTTTTTCTTTTGAGGTACGGAACCCTAAAAAGTAACTAAACACATCCTATATACTATACCATTCAAATAGTGAATTGTATTACCGTTCAATCTCTGCATCAAGTTGCTTCTCCATTGTCTGGGCAACATGTTGTAACACCTGGTCCATGGCTGCCATCTCTGTATAACTAACAACATAAATATTCAAATAGTTCATGTAACTTATTGTTATTTGCTGACATAATGAAATAAATTGACCTTTGTTATTAACAACAGAAAAAAGAATTAGTTCTTAAATAATGTAAAGCCTAACTTTGTAATTTTTGTATATGTTGCAACTTGATATATAATTTGTTATAAAATTAGCTGTATTTTATTAGCTGTTAGCTGTATAACAAATATCTGAAGTAATTTTAAGTTATTAAACAAATGGCGTGCAACTATTCTGCTCATGAATGTATTTTGTTTCATCATCATCATCATTTCAGCCACATGAAGTCCACTACTAACATAGGCGTCTCTGATGGGTTTCCAGAAAGACTGGTTGGAAGTGCCTTGTACACAGAATCTTTTTGCCATTTGTATGAGATCCACCTTGTGGCTGGTCTTCCTATGCTGTGTGCGCCGGTGTGCGTGGTCTCCATTTGATAACTTTTTGGCTCCATCAACAATCAGTTTTAAGTGCTGTGCCACTTCAACTTGCTAACCCATTATACTTTTTTCTGTCGGTGACTTTTGTACATCTCTGGATTTCTTTATTTTCGAATCACATCTGGATTTCTCTACTCAATCTTGCAGAGAAACCCCAAGCATAGCTTTTTCAATAGCTCATTTTGTGACTGAGTTTCTTTCTAAGGCCAATAGTGAGTGACCTGTTTCAGTACCAAAAGTCATCACTTATAACACACACTGCTACTGAGGACCATTGAACCTGCCATGACTACTGTCTCATCGGCAAACTGAAGGTGAGTAATGTATTCGCTTTTAATATTGATACTAAGCGCTTTACATTCCAGAATCCTTAGGCATCTTCCAATCCTGCAGTGAACAATTTAAGAAAGACTTCCATCTACCCGTCTGTTGCCTCTTTGCAATGCAATTGCCTCAGAGTTCTGATCCTATATTCGGAGAAACATAAATAGGCAATACAGCATCACTGTAGAGCCTCAAGCACCACCCAGGTCACAATTAAAATTAAAGGCATTCTCACAGTTCCACAAACCAATCAACCCTTACCCTGTAGATAGCCAAATTATAGCTAATCTTAACTGGCTGTTTATCTTAAGCAAATCAATGTGAGATTTTTCCTTATTAAATATAAATCATCAACCGAGAAACTTTAAAAAATTAAATTATTAATAATGAGAATTGATTAATAGTAATGATCATTCTGAAAAACTTACTAGTTTTCTAGTTAGTACTAGAACAAAATTATTATTATATTTATATACTTAGGATAATACTGTGTTTATGCTCTTTGATCCTAAGTACAAGATTTTTTAATTTTACTAGAAACTTGCCCTTTAATCCTGAACACAGGTACGTTTACTCACTACTGCTAGCTCAATAACTATGAATAGTGGAATACTTCGCCAGACAGACTCTGCAGAGCCCTATTAATAAAAAACTGTGAGTCGTAAGTTTAGTAAGCCAAGAGTAGTTACTAGTACTATGTGTTAGTAGTACTATGGGTTGGATGACCTCATCCACCGCACATGTTGAGAGGAGCATCGATTTTACAACAACTTACGTATTTTGAGAAGAAAACGAAATTACACTGAATAGAGAAACTAGAAAACTGTTTGATTTCACTATTAAAGAGAAAAATAGACGCTATTTAAAGCCAAATTCGAATTAAATAAAGCTACAGATGAATTAGATTATAGAAAAAACAAAAGCAATCTGACATCTGAGAATCTGACGTTTAATTGTTTTTATGTACTCTATGGTTTTTATCCATGCTTTTTTAATTTGCCCTACGGGCTGGCTAAGGCCGTATGCCTTGTCTTATCTATCAATATATCTAAATATTGTTTTCATTGTAATATTTACATAATCTCTGAATCAATTGTAGATATTTGCTACATATCATTTACAGAATTAGTGATTTTTTTTATTTTTTTTTTTAAATGGCAACCGCCTTTATTAACTACAACACAACATTATACAGACTCAACTAACTAAACTACTACACAAAAAGCACATCGATCACCCCAGACCAATAAAGGTCTAAAGATAATCCAAATGCTCAAACCCACTACCAGTTGGCAGCGTACCCAGCATGCTGCCCGCATTGCCACGTTGAATGGCAATGCTTATGCGTTGGGCCAGATACGCGCCAGCATTTTGGTCACGCGTCGCATCGATCAGGCGCTCAGATAAATTTTTGAAAATGAGATGAGCTCCCGGTCCCCACGGACCCAAAGTTTCGACACCAAACGGCTCAAATATGTAACCTCTACCGAGATTAACATATTTACGCCGCTTGTGCTGCTCCGCCGAATTAGCCGCAGCGCCAGCCCTACTCCGTGTCTCAGGAAGATGAGACGGTGCCAAAGTATCAACGCACGTGGCGTCCCACACAAGGGGCCGTCCGAACTTCCATGGCACAAGCGTCATCCCGTCAGGCCTTTTACCATCGTCACGCGCAAGACCGCTCGGTTCGAGCACAGCTGCAACATTGGCGGTGGTAAAAGCCCGGCGGATGATATCATTCAAGCTCGCGTGACGACCAATTCGACCAGAGCTTCTCGATCATGAGAGACCGTGGTGGCCGAGTTGATCAACTGCAGTACCACACTGGCAAAAAAATAACAAGGGTGATAAAATTGTACATATAAACAAGGATATGTAGTAGGATAAATAAGCAGATCTAATGCAATGCGTGACCAATGTAGGATGCTTCAAAGAGTTCAAGGAGCCCATCCATGGGCGTACCCAGGGGGGGGCAGGGGGGGGCATGTATGAACTCGCCTAATTACTAATCAAAGTTCAAACGGGGCCTTATGTGCTAACTTTTAAATAAACCGCGCAGTAGACACTGGCAAACTGCACGGTGCAATTAATATTGCCATAAAAAAACCGCGCAGTCAGCAAGCGCTAGGTCGCCAGCCACCGCCGCGGCGACGATGGCGGACGAAGATTACCGAATATAGCTGAGCGTTCGTATTCTTGGCGGTAGGGAGTTGCGAGCGAGTAGCATTTATTTTATTTGATATGTTATGCTAAGGCTTTGAATCTTGAGAGCTGCGTCTTCCAAGGACAGCAAGCCGCCAACAATATTGGGCCAATCAACCAGCTGGTTCGTTAAGCGAATATTTTCGCCGATCGTTCAAAGTTATTTAATATCCTTTGTATTTTGAGCCATGTCAGTACTGTGACAACATTAACAGCAAATCAGCATATAAATACCTAAAATTTGATAAAAAGTTTCGAGAAAATTCGCGCTCGCTTCGCTCGCGCCTGATTATTTCCTATTATTTTTAGCCGACTGAGTAAGAAGGAGGGTTATGATTTTCAAGTCTATGTATGTACATGGGTATATTTCTATATGATCGCCTACAAGCCTAAACGGCTCGACCGATTCTGATGTGCCAGGTGTCGTAAAACTCTTACGAGCTTTTTCGTAATAAATAAGTGATTTCACTAGAATTATTCTAAATAATGCGCCTTTATAGTCTTTTACAGCGGTACTTTGTCATAAAAACGTATGTTTGTAATTTTCTATAAAGTCATGTTTTTTAATTAGGAATAATAAATTTGCACTCAATTCAAATGGCTGTACAAGATTTAATTTTAAAAACCTTCTAAATTTTCGCGCTCACTTCACTCGCGTTTTTACTACTTGAACATAGAAATACTGTGGGCTCACTTATATGAGAAATAAAACATATTACTTTAAAAACACAATTAAAATTTGAAAAAAATTTCAAAAATTTTAGCGCTCGCTTCGCTCGCGCTTGTTTATTTCCTATTATTTTTATCCGACCGCATAAGATAGAGGGTTAACTTTATCCGAGTAAATGTATGTATGTATGTGGGTATGTTTCTATAAGATCGCCTACAAGCCTAAACGGAAAGCCTAAACTAGAATTATTCTAAATAATACGCATTTATAGTTTTTACAGCGGTTCTGTGACTCGACAACATATTAAGCGTAACAAAATCGTAAGTTACACGTCGGGTATTTAGTTTTTCTTTTAATATATATACTTGTTTATTTGTATTAATAATTAAAGTGCTGTGAACTTGCTAATACAATCAAATAATTCACAAAAAATAATCACTAAGCAAAAATTGTCAAGAAAGTAGCGCGTATCTTGTAGGTATGTTTGTAATTTTCTATAAAGTCATGAGTTTAAATTTTATCAGGAATAATAAATTCAAATGGTTATATTTAAAAATTTTTAACATTATAATTTTCACGCTAACACGATCAATGAATCAAATTACTTCCAAGATTTAATTTAAATAACCTTTTCAATTTTCGCATTTTTCTAATTTAATATAGAAGTACTGTGGGCTCACTAAGACGAGAAATAAAGCATAATACTATAAAACATTACAAAAAATTTCGCGCTCGCTTCGCTCGCACTATTTATTACCTATGTTTTATTACTAACCAACAAAATTGTTACACCGTTCCCCCCCTCCCCCCTTCCCGCTATGTTTCATGTAGGTGTTTTTGTGTAGTGTGTATAACAAAACAGCCGCGGACGATCTGACCTAAAAAATCTGACTTGCCCCCCCCTAGACCAGAAGCTGGGTACGCCCATGAGCCCATCCATTAGCACAAGGCGCTGGATGCAAAAGACGAACGGACACTCAAAAAAGACATTATGCAAAGATTCTACCCTGGGATTCTACCTTACCGATTTTGATGTGCAACTGCAAGATGTCGTTAGATTTATTTTCACCAAAGAGTAATGTACTATACAGGGTTTTCACTCACTGAGTGTCCTAAGCTATATTTTTTTGTATTATTACGTTATTATTATTGGTAATACATCTCTCGCAAAAATAAAAACCGGACAAGTGCGAGTCAGACACGCCCACCGAGGGTTCCGTACAAACTAGTAGATAAAAGGGGGAAATCATATATTTTTATATATATTTAGATATTTATAGAAGATAGATCTACGATTGACCACCAACTCGCCTGATGTTAAGCGACGGTGTGGCCGAGGATGGAACTCGTCGATCTAGAAGATATCTATTCACTCTAGCCTAGAAAATTCCAAGATTGTAGGTCTCAGGAAACAGAGATAACGGCAAAGAATTCCATTTTTGTGCAGTACGCAACAAGAATGTGGATCGATATCGCTGAGTACGGATTTTCGGCATTTCAACGAGAAATGGGTGGTAATTCGCCGACTTTCTACTAGTCCTGTAGTGAAATGGGGAGGGTGGAATTAGGTCGTGAAGCTCTTGCGCTCATTCCCCGAAATGAATCCTGTAGAAAATAGACAGACATGCTACTTTATGGCAGTGCTCGAGACTAAGTAGCTTTTTAGCAGCTAGTTTATCGTCACCGATTAACCTCACAGCTCGCCGGTCTACTGATTCCAAAGCTTCCAGCTGATACTTGGCTGGTCCATCAAAAAGGTGGCAGCAGTACTCCATACACGATCGGACCTGTGCTTGATGTAGCAGTTGTCCCGGTGAGAAATATCGCCTAACCTTAATAATGATGCCAAGCTTTTTACTAGCCAGTTTAGCCTTAGATTCAAGGTAGCCCTTAAAGTTCATTGTTGGGGTTAACGTGAGTCCCAGCAGTTCAAGACGGTCTGCCAATGATATGGGTACGTTTCAGAAAGTAGGAGACAAAAGAAACTCACTCTTTTTGGCGGAGAAAAGGCAGGCTTGAGTCTTGTTGGCGTTGAATTTGACGAGATTTTCGTAACCCCAGTCGGACACAGCTTCTAGAGCTTTATTCATACGCACAACCATATCTTCTCTCAACGCCTCGATTTCCACCTTTTTGGTTCTTGGACCAAAAGTGTATCTTTCCACAACTGTGCTGTCATCTGCATACCCTAAGATACCAGCTTTCAGCAGGTCATTAATATGCAGCAGGAAGAGAGTAGCGGAGAGTACAGACCCTTGAGGTACGCCGGCGTTTATTGCCATTTGATCGGACGAGCACCCGTCAACAACCACTCGAATCGATCGTTCTCTCAAGAAGTCTTTAATCCAAGAGCAGAAGGAGGCAGGTAGTCCATAAGATGGAAGCTTGTTAAGAAGACTGTCATGCAAAACCCTATCAAAAGCCTTCGAAATGTCGAGAGACACAGCCAAGGCCTCACCATTGTTCTCGATGGCCTCGCTCAGAATGTGTGTGGCATACACGAGAAGATCCCCAAGTCGACCAATTTCGGCGAAATCCGTACTGTCGGTCACTGAGGAGTTTCCTTCATAAGCCGAAAAATATAGATCGTAAAATATTTAAAAAGCTGTTTTAGCTTATGCTAATGAAGCTCTTTCATATGATACCCCACATGTTATGGTTAATTCACTTTAAAATTTATACCCTCATTCCTTGCATAAAGACACTATTTGTTTGTGATTAAATTAAAAATGACCAGTTTTTCCTATACGTATGTGTACTATAACACAATGCTTCTTGCCAAATTTCAAAGTTCTAGGTCAACTGGAAGGTCTGGAAGTATCCCATATGTTTTGATTCCCTTGTGAGTGTCGAAATGTGCGTTTTTTACGACATATTCGGCTGTAACTTTTTTTTATGAAACTGAGAAAATTTATTTTTCTTTCTGCAGCAAGAGACTATAGATCTGCGTAATGGTTTTAATTTCAACACGATACCTTCACGCGTTACAGAAATACAGGTCTTAACATCCGGACGGACGGACAGACGGACAACAAAGTGATCCTATAAGGGTTCCGTTTTTCGTTTTGAGGTACGGAACCCTAAAATGCGTTTTTCGTAACTTCTAACGAACTTTTTCGTAATAAACAAGTGATTTTACGAGAATTATTGTAAGAATGCACATTTATAATTTTTACAGCGATTTTACGCATACTTTCTCACAAAAAACGTACACTCATCAGCGTATCTAACGTAAAGAAATTGTAATTGTATTGCTTTTCTGCAGTCGGGTATTTCGTTTTTCTTTTATTATAGATAATTGTTAAATGAATCTATCTATCTCGGCCTTATACCTTAATCTCATGACCCTTGGTCATGATTAATCTAAGCCCGTGAGTATTAATGTGACCGAGGCTGTCATCATGGATCCGATAATACGTTTGACAAAATAAATTCGCTAATAGACTATGTCGAAATGTATAAATACTCAGAACTAAAGCTAAGCACTCAGCCACAGACTTAGGAATACTACTGTGCACTCAGCCTGTCCTAAACGAAAAGTAGAAAACCATGGAATCACTTTTAATAATAAAAACATTCTTAATAAACAATCTTATTTTAATCATCACAACATCAGATTTATACTAAGTAATATCAAGATACATTATTTAAGTCAGGTGGGCAGGCAGTGTTAAGTAAAATAGGTACTTCTAAAAACTAAAGAGTATGAGAAATTGTTATGAGAGGCGAGAATTGCCACTGTTCAATTTTTTATTACATCTAGCCCATAATGTGGTGACTAGCAGGTGTTTGTCGAAGCTTGTCGTTACTAAAATTTACAACGAACCAGCAGATGAATGGCCGTTAATCGTTACGTAACTAAATCATCACCATTATAGTGCGAACAGATGTTAAAATCATACTCGAACCAATGAAGCAGAAAAAGAGGAAAATTCATTGCGATATTTTTCTCTCTCATTTATCAGTTGGTCATCCTCATTATATTCGAGCTAATGCTATTATAGTACTTATTCAGTAAACACAGGACGGTTGCACCATAATATTCAGGGGCCCAATTCAGTTATTCAAGACCGCTCTATAGCCGAACCATATGTGGAGCGTTACCCGTCGGCCACCATAGTTTTTTTTTGATTCAGTAACTTTTATGTCATACAATTGACACGTTTGATGAAACGTAACACGTCCTTCGCTCGTTACTAAATAAAAAAAGATAGCAGCCGACAGGAAATGTCTCGCACAAGGTTCAGTTACGGATCGGTTTTGAATAACTGAATTGCCTCCCAGTAATCACAACTTGTCGGATTCGGAATCGGGTCGGAAACTGTATCTCCATCTCTGTCATTCTGTATGGAAATGACAGATATGGTGATGTATATACATTATTTGACAGGCCTCATGGCTGTGGTAGTAAGACGTGTAGGTCGCGGGTTCGATCCCCACGCAGGGTAAAAATTTGTGTGATGAGCATGGATGTTTATTCTGCGTTTCTATGTGTCATATGTGTGTATTTACAACAAAAAAAGTATCTATGTATGTATTCTATTAACCATCTAGTTTCCATAGTACAAGCTTTGCTAAGTTTGGTTTGCTAAGATGGTGTTGTGTGAAATGTCCACCAATATTTATTTATTTTTATATATATAGTTTCCGACCAGATTCCGAATCCGACAAGTTATGAATAGCCCTACAGATCACAAATGGTTAGCAAAAGTTTGATCGTGCATGGAATATGGGTATCAGGTCGGTCGAGCCCGTGGCTTTATAAGCAACGACTCCCATGTTCGAACGGAACTCCAAAGCTTCGAACATCGTCGCAAATCTTTTTAATCACATTTTGGACATCATGGGTGTACTTTATACCTGCATGGTATTTATACCCCCTCTGCTCTGAACACGAGAAAAAGTAACATAATAGATGGTGGATATACCTTTTATTATGCGTAACGGTAACACGTATGTATATCTGTCGATCGGTCTGCGGTCGTGTCAAGAGCATGCAGATACTATATTAATCATTTTATATAAATAAGCAGCAAACAAGCAGAAGGGGCGTCAAGGCGGCTATTTAAATGGTTAATCAATCTTCAATCGCTGGCAAATAGTGTCCAAAACCAATCTTGAGATTTAATAATACTTGTTAATTGTTGGTAAATTTTGTCCATTTACCAACGATTGATTAACAATGAATGAAATAGCAGCCTCAACGCCTTTCCCGCCTGTAGGTAAGCGAAAACGAAGCGCCAATAGACTACTGTAAAACTAGTGGTGTCACTGTATTTTCACCAATACAATGTACATTTCTCCATACATCATAAGAAAACTATTTCTAACTCCAATATTTATTTTGTATGGTTAGAACCATAAATAGCTAGTTATGTTTTGATTTATCCAACTTTTAATTTTTTAACACCGAAGTTGTAACAAAATTTGAAAACAGCAAAACATAAAAGCCTAGCTATTAATAATTCCAATCAGGTAAAAAGTGAATCATCAAAATTGGATAGTATTTAGGGAGAGAAATCGGTTTCTACTTTTGCGTGGACAAGTGCGTGGAAAATGTTTATCTTAATGTGTCTAATTTATCATTTTCTCTGTCTTTGTATTATTATATTTATCAACAAAGGAACATCAAAACGAATAAGTGTATTATAAAGTACATCACATATGAAACAAAAATAATATTTATAAAATAAATGCAGTACAATAAAGGTAAAACTCAATGACTGCAACATTCTAATGTATTACATTTTTTTTTTCATCAACTAAAGTAACATATGAGCCGTCTTTGTAAACACGCGACTCCATATCTGTGATATCCACTGGAAGCATTTCAAATGTACGCTAAATTAGTTACCGGAACTCTCACATATTACATGCCAACAAGCTGTCTTTGTGTGAAAAAAGCCTATCTAGCCCCAACTACAATATTTTCGCGGTCAGTGAATCACACACATAGTGTTATGTTTGTATATTAGAAAGTTAAAATATGCAGATTTCAAGTTCTTTCCATCACCAATCTTATACTTGTCATACTACACAAAAAATTCACTCTGAATCAGTCTTTAAAAGTCCAATGGTCATGTATTAGTAGGCACAGCCTTGTAAATCCTCAACCTCGTCTCCGAAAGCGATGCCAGTATCGTATTTCCATTCAATTCAACACTTTTAACATCTAATGCCGGTTCTGCTGCAGGTAAGGACATAGTCCTCGATCCACATAACCCATGTAAATGTAACGCAGAATCACTCTCTGAGTGAGCTGCTATCCATGATGCTCCGGGCGCCTTAACCCAGCACGGTCTGGACATGAGAGACGAACGAGCTGATCCATTGAAGGTCTCTTCAACATCAAATAACACCTCCCCATTTAAATTACTGCCTTTAAGCTTACATAATGATAGTTTAGACCTATCTGTGCCGTTTGCACCGGGTCGTGTTGATATTAAAGCTTGGTGTGCCTCATTGTCATAGCATAAAGATGTAAAAGATCCCTCAATAGGTAACGCTCGAGGCTCCCAAGGTCTGTTATTTCCTACCCATAGCCAGCAAGAATTCAACTGACAAGATAGTAATCCAAATTCAGTAGAACATAGTGAAACAACCGGAGATAAATCTCCTGGAGCAGTCAAAGTTTGTATATAGTTGGAGGGATTCCTAACATCATATTGTTGGATAATACCCCCCACTCCACCAACATAGAACTCGTTGCTTCTCAAATAGTCCCATGAACAAGACCATAATGGCATGCTCGTCTTAACAGTCACAGAGGGTATTCCCCGCTCAACAATCCTGGCCGCACTATCAAGACCAACACTTAAAAGCAAATCTCTCGGTTGCGAATATGTGATATCACGGATAGGTTTTGGATGCAAATGAACAAACTGACCCAATTTGTAATCTAGACAACTGATCTTCCGTATTCCATATCCAGGGAATAAGTAGTTTCCACTCTTCTGAGAAACATATAACTCATATGTTCTATAATTGTAAGTTAAAACGCGACATCCGCCATCTTTGCATATCTCCAAATTCTTCTCCAAGGCGAACCTCCAAGATTTCCTCACAGGTTGCTCCTTGTTCGTTTGAGATTTCATTAAAGATCGTAGAACTTCTAATTGCATCGAAACAGCTTTATGTGATATTTTAGACTTTTGCAACTCTAGTTCTGTCCTACTCTTTTCTGCTTGCAAAGTCTCTATCTGCTTTTGAAAAGAGGTTATTTGTGATGTGTCGGCAGCGACAAGTCTTCTAGCATAAATGAACCTTAAGTCTTTAATATTAGCTTTACTTTTGCAAGTAGGACAGCATCTATTTTTGACGGTTTGTGCTTTCAACCATCGCTGAACACACTGTTCTCCGAATAAGTGTCCACACTTGAGAGCGACTAGTCTGTGTTCGCCAGAGTTGCCCCACGCGTCGAGACAGATGGGACAGGTCTCTGCGTCTATGTCTTCTGATGATTTGGGTGGCCCTGGGGAACTCAGTTTACGGATTTTGGCCGGGGGCGGTTCGTCATAGTCACGAGATTCGGATACAAACGCAGAACTCGAATCCTGGAAAATAAACTTATACTTAATACTGATATTACAAATTCTGATATTTGTATGTATACATTTTTACTTCTTTATGTTGAAACGACTAACAAGCATGCGCAAGTGTGGCTTCTCTCCTCCTCATTGCAATTCGCGTCTGCCATACTCTAATATACTTCAAATATGCGTATTTACTGCGCATTCGCTTTAGCCGCTAAGACCTCGAAAAATATTTGCGCCTAGTATACCTCAGTGTGTATTTCAACAGCATCAGAGCGCGTCGAATCTCCCGTGTCCTCATCTCTGGAAACGCCGGCTCCATTATCAGAGACCATGGAAGAGCGAGTGTTTTCCCACGATCTGTTGGTACTTGGAGGATCCACCTCGTCTAGAGTTCGGGAGGTGCCAACCAGGGCATCTGTAAAAAATAAGAGAGACTGTTCAGAGAGAGATTGTTTGTCGCAACGATCACGACAAATGATAACTTTACGAGTGATAGAGCATGCTGATGATTGCATAGTCTGTGGTAAAACAGAGTTTACCACAATTAACTTTTAAATAACGATGTGCATCCATGAGGACGCCGACTGTGTGCTGTTTATCAATATTTGATTACAGCTAAGTAGTAAATAATTAAAACAAAGCATTATTTGACTAACTTCCACTAAGATACGAGTGTATTCTATAAGTACGTTCCATTTCGATTGGGAATAAAGTTCGTTGACCCCTCGTCGGCCGCTAAGAGTAAATGAGCTTAACTTAAAATTTACCAAAATTGATCACAAAAATAAAAAAATTCATCGATTTTTATTACAACTCTATATGTAGAGTACTAGAACACAGTTGACTTATTTATTGGTCATATTTTCATGATCGTTAGACTTATTGTCTGTTCTTTTTGTAAAAAGGGTGTTTATCGCACTAAAATTGTTCTATGTTATACTTTATTGACCGAGCGAGCGAAGCGTCTCTGCATCAACTAGCCAAATTTTCTTTCGTCTGTAACGATAACGATAACTGTAACGATAACTGTACGATAACGAGAGTCGAAGCGCGTCAATAACGAGAGTCGAAGCGCGCGGGGCGGGGTGAATTGGGGCGCAGAGGTATTGGTGCATAGGTTGTGTAAACAAAACATTGCGCATCGTTTTAACCGGACGTATTATTATAAATAATGGTCGCTATAAGCGGTTGGACGCTTAAGCTGGAGTCGCACTAAACGGTTATATTTTGTCAGTAACTACGAGTAATTATGAAACCTAACTTGAGTAAACATTATCGTCGCTAAAACCGGTTAGTCGTTATGAGCGACGTCGTTATATCTGAATTCTACTGTATTACAAAAATATAGGGTCAATGTGCTAGTTTTCGTCCAGTTAGTGGAGTTGTCAAGTTCGGAAAACAATTTAAAATATTTAGACTATGCAATTTGTATAAGAAATTATTGCAATATACTCGTCATATATTCTATTTTGATAAAATGTATTTTTTGTGGTTGTAAGTTTACTGGTTTTTTTAATAATTCATAAAATGCTCAAAATTGCTGTTTTGCTAGTTTTCGTCCACAAAATTCAGTTCTTGTCCACCTATTAGCTAGTTTTCGACCACTCACTTGGAAACTTTGGAATTCAATATATAAGGAAAATATATACTTAGGTACATTTAAAGAAAGTCAGTGATTAACATTTTATTATCTTACATTTTAAACATCTGTAATTATTGAAACATCTCTAATACCTTCAATCTTTAACATATTTTTTTTACTGAAACTATAAAATTTAGGAAAATGAAATCGTATTTTACTTAATGTACACTATATTTTTACTTTAATTATGAGTGTATCTATTACAGTAATTAGTTCTTTTATATTATAGTTATATTAAAAAAAATATGATCTTATTTTCCTTAATATCCTTAATATACACTATATTCATAGATTAATACTTTTATAGTATCACTGGGTAACACTGATTCTTCTGTAACATTGACTCTGTCTTTATTTATTACCTTCTGCAAAGCAAAAACAATTTCATATTAGTATATTTGAAATTTTCATGAAATTTCTGCTATAAACCAAATACCGGTCGTAAACTGACATGTTCCCCTAAGCATTTTTAGTTTCCGACCGCATGATTTTCTAATGCGTATTTTATTACGTAATAAAAAAAAAAGTGGACGAGAACTGGTAATTAAATAGTATCCGCACATAAGGTTTAAATTTCTAAATTTCATTTACTTGATTTTCACAAATTATTAAATATCGGAAACAACCTTATTGGACGGAGCCAAGCTAGTCTCCGACCACGCGGTCGAAAACTAAATGTTCTAAGAATATGGTATTTCAGTTCTTGACCACTTAATTTTGTTTCTTTAATAGTGACATTCAAAATAAAAACGATGTTTCCCACATTCTATAGATCATAAACAAGGCCTACAAACAGTAAAAAAACTCAAAATATAAAAAAATCTATAAAATACTTACTGTGAAAGTCGCGGTGTGCCACTATTTGTTTTGTAATATTCACGTATCCACACTGGGTCGATACCAACCGCCAACTGTTGTTTTTTTTTACGAGTTACACATATACATTAGGCTTTGTGTGCTTGTGTGTATATGTGGTTTAAGTCTTCAGTCTTGCAAAGAAATATTTTTTTTTGTTTTAAGATTGTCAGTATTGCTATTTTTAAACGATTTGCAAGAACGATCCGTCCGATGGACGAGATCTGGCTGTGGACGGCGAACTGGCACATTGACCCTACCTTCTGGATCAGATGGCAGGCTAGGCTGAGACCATGTAGTAACATTGCTTCTCTCCAGCTCATAGTCCCTGGTCTCCTCATCGAGAATGGGGACATCTGGTTCTGGAATGTCGGCTGATGAAGAAGGTTCAGAATCTGTCAGGAACTCTGGGCTGATGGGACGTTGGGAACTTGAACGTTGAGTCATGATTTGGCATCTAAAAATGTAAGCAGCATTGCATTGTCAAAGGAGTAACTAGTCCTTTGCATAAATAAGGATGTGATAATTTACTGATATTAATTAAGTTATATCATAGAATGTTAAGCCTTAAAACTTTAGAATATTGCATTAGCTGTTCAAAATAAATAAATAGGTATTATAGTGTAAGTAAAGACCGTGTCAAAACACTCATATGGTAGAGTTCAGTAGCTAATGCTATAATCTATAAGAGACCTCTTGGTAAGTGAAGACCAAGACTCTGCAGAAAGGTTAATAGCCTTTGTTCTATAAACTTTGTATAATATATGGATCTTGGATACTGAAATGTTTTTTGCATATTACAAACATTGCATAGGTATACAAGACATCATAAAATAGCCTTCCACTTTATTTTCATTAGGTAAATGGACCTAGCCTGCTGAAGTCGTTTCATATAATTAACTTTGTTTGGATAGGTTAAATTTAATATTTATCTGAAACAACTCAAACCACTTTATTAGTAGTCTGTGCCATTTCTCATTTACCAAATATAAAAGGAATGCATATAATTATCTTTATTTTATGAAATCTATACAATATTATTTTGTTTCTTCACCAGATAGCAGCAGATGTATCGTGTTTGAGCTAATTGGAATCGTTACAATGAATATGTTACAGATAAATGTAATGGTCTAACTAGTAGCTAGTCGGTCAAGTTCGGCCGTTTGTTTGTGTTGGTGGTTTTTGATTTCTTAAATTTTTCTTTATAATACTATTAAGTCTAACTAATGTATAGATTGTTTGAAATACAGTATTATGAAGACGGATCCATGATAATGAAAATTTAACAGGTCCTCATATTATCCCTAAATAACTCATGAAACATGCAATATCAGTATCAAATTATTTCTGTTTATGCAAATCTGATATTTATAAAAATAAGCACAATGCATTAAAACAAAATATTCATACGGCATCACAAAAAAATAAGTCTGAACTTTAAATACAGTTCATAGAAAGAACTAAAGGGAGAAGAAAGTATTCAAATTAAGTTAGAATATGAAGTTACAGACGAGAACAAAAAAAATGTGTTTGAAGTTTGAACCAAGTAGATACAAAATTCGAGAATTTCTTTACAATTTTTTTTTTTAAATTAAAGCAATCATTTAGATCGTTTGTGCTATAATATTTTGAAGACAGTCAAATGAAAACACCAATAAAGCTATAACGACTCAGGCTCATATTTTCCTAAATAAATCACAAAATATGTAATATAGCTACCAAATTAGATCTTTAAATAACATTTTGATTGACAACACAACAAAATTTGTTGTGTTGTCAATAATCAGTATCAATAAATTTATAGATTTTTATTTATAAATTTATATTAATAAAAATATTGATACTGCAACCTCGGAAAAAAACACTCTGAACCTTTAAATGTCCATAACTCAAAAAATTCATTGTGTGGGTTGTCTTTTGACTAAACTACGTCCAATTGAATAAATTATGATATAAAATGGTACACATACCATTAGTAAAATATTATTTTATTCTTTTGAAATTCTCTTTTATTTATAATGAAAATGAAGTTTTTAAGTAATTTTCAAGGACTTCTCATGACAAAAAAACGATTTGAGTGGTACTTACTTTTCAAAGCATTATGATCAAGTTTAAGTTGATATAAACGCAATTAGGCCCTAAAGATTGTAGTTCGATAAAGCTTGAATTTTATAGTAAAATGAAAAGACTTTCACGATTAACGTAGGTATACCACAAATTTATCTTCAATTTTCAAACCGTACAAACAAATAATTGTGTCGCAAACAAAATTCATTTCGCAAAAATCGCAAATGACATCAATGACATAAGTTTTTTCCAGATCCAGACTACATCAATGCAAGGACCACAGAGTTCAGATTTATTTAAAGAGTACATAATATAAATCGCTACGTTCCAGCTACCCTGCCTGGAAAAGAGAACGAATTTGTGGTCACAAGGACTCAGAATCCAGAGCTGTTAAAGTTTGGTTTGGGGAAAAAAAATAAGTTTACTCACTTGTGTCTGCCTGTCTGTCATGTCATGGCAACACCGTTAGTGTCAAAATGGCATACAAACGGGTTTGTGTATTGACCTATGATCTATCTTCAAATATTTTTTTTTTAACCAAGAGCTTATTTCGCGACTAATTTGTGTTAAATTATAATAAGTATATTTAGTCTGGTGTTTTGTGTTTTTCAAAAAGTTTGTAGAACTGCCTGTGCAGTGTAATAAAGTAATTTACAGGTGGTACTCATTTTAATGGCGGTCGTAATTATGAAATGTTTATGTCAATAATTCTATAATATTATTGGATAACATCGTTGTGATGCTTTGTATAGCCGGTAAGATTACATGAAATATTACTCATGTACACAGAACCTAAATAAAGTGTCAATCTATCTCACAAAGAATGTATACAAGTGCAAGTCCAGAAAAGTTTGAAAAATAGGTCAAAATGCATAAAAATCCGTTCGCTTCGGGGCTCAAAATATATTTCTAGGTCATTGGCGTCGCATATATGTCGCAATAGCTAGTCTATTCAAGCCTTAAGCAAGATTGTTGACATTTAAGAGGGGCATTTCGCAAGATTATCTAGGTCATGATTTAAGGGGTCAGATGCGCACGCAGGTGACGTCATCGCACCCCTACTGGGCGCACACCCCCTAACAACATTCGCTTTCATAGTTCACATCAGTTTGATTGAAATATTCATGAGAATTGTGATAATTAACTACCCTTCCTGATCCCCTGCACAATGCCTCTGTGCCACCTTGAAGGAAGCAAGTTTTTTGTTCAAATCTGCTATATAAGAGGTGCTGTGTTCAGTTATTTTATTTTAAACCAGCTCATAGTTCAAAAAATAGATATATTTGTTTTTTTTTTTTTTCAACACAAAGCAGCTTGTGATGAAAGAGTTTTGTGTAAGAACCTCTTGAAGACCAAATCGGACTATGACATAAAAATATTTTTGTGAAATAGTTTGTCATAGTGGAATTATTTTGTACACTATTTAAATATTTTTACCAATATTAATTAATTTTCTGTATAAAAAATGTTATGAGCAAATTGACAAAGTGCTTTTTACAACACAGCATCTAGCTCTATTGGCCGCTAGTTAAAAAGCTACTGTCATGCACCTAATGATGAATTCCAGCAATCCCCGATTGGCAGCTAGTTCCCATTTCAAGCTATGTGTGCCATATTTGACTGAACCATCACTTGAAACCACTACTGAATATTTAAAACCAGATATAAAAGTAGAATATTTTACATAATAATGTATTTATGTGTATACATTTAACTAAAGTAAGTAGGTAAGTTTGTATAGACTGAGTGGCCAGCCTTATTGTCAGAGCTATTAAGCCGCCGAAAGGCCTCTGACTTGCCTTAACGATTGCTGAACAACTGGGACCTACAATTTAACGTGTCGTCCGACCCACGCTAGCGCTCAGAAAGAATTGCCACTCACGGTCACCCATCCGAAGACTGGCCAGTCTGTCTGTTGCTTAACTTTGGTGATAATTCGGGAACACCTAGTCAAGCTACGCCACGAGCACTACATAACATAAGCTTCTTGCCAAATTTCATAGTTCTAGGTCAACGGGAAATACCCCATAGGTTTTGATTCCCTTGTGAGTGTTGAAATGTGCGTTTTGCACGACATATACATTTAACTGAAAAGACTGATATATAAATGCAGAAAGGGTAACCTATTTATAATCCAAAATACAATTGTTTGAATTTTACTTGCCCAAATCTGTTTCATAGAACTGTCTGATTCTGAATGATTTACTTGACACAAGTTTCTGATTCCAAAAGTTAGTTAGCCATCTAGCTATTTGTTTCATTTGATTATATATAGGTAAAAACAGAAAATTATCCAAAGTTAAAATTATATTTACTTTTGTATTTTACACATTAAAACTAAATATGAAATAGAAAAACCACAAAATCACCAACATACCAAAACAAATAGAAAAAAAAACGTACAAGTGCGAGTCAGACTCGCCCACCGAGGGTTCTATACAAACTAGTAGATAAAAGGGGAAAATTATATATTTTTTTATACTTTCCTTTATAAATTGAAAAATATACATAGTAAAAATAATTAAAAGTCTGTTTTAGCTTGTGCTAATGAAGCTCTTTAATATGATACCCCATATGATATAGTTAATTCACTTTAAAATTTGGACCCTCATTCCTTGAATAAAGACACAATTTTTTTGTGATTAAATTAAAAATGACCAGTTTTCGGATCTTTTCCTATATGTGTACTAACACAATGCTTCTTGCCATATTTCATAGTTCTAGGTCAATGGGAAATACCCCATAGGTTTTGATTCCCTTGTGAGTGTTGAAATGTGCGTTTTTCACGACATTCGGCTGTTACATTTTTGACGAAACCTGAGAAATTTGATTTTTCTTTCTGCAGCAAGAGACTATGGATCTGCATATATGGTTTTAATGTTTAGAAACCAAATTTGATGTAAAATATATATATATATACATTATATGACATTTGGAAAGCACTGGCTATAATACAGGTAAATAACCTAGTAATGGGGTCAGGAACTTGCACAATAAGGTATGTAAATTGAGTCAAATAAAGATTTTTGTATTTTGTATTTCAACACGATAACTTCACGTGTTCCTGAGATACAGGTCTTGACACCCGGATGCACGGACAGACTGACAACAAAGTGATCCTATAAGGGTTCTGGTTTTTCCTTTTGAGGTACAGAACCCTTAAAAACATTTAACAAGGCAACATAATTGAGTACTTTATCATTAGAAACTAAAACTCATGTGAATTACATAATTTTTCTATATTTAAATGTATTTATTGAATAATCAATTAATGCATTAGTCTACTAAAGATCAGTAGACTAATGCATTTATCAATTCTGATTTTACTCCTATACCTGTGACATATCTTTTATGTCATTATAATTCTTTAAGATTTCAAAAAAAAGTTATATACATATTCATTCAGCCATCTAGTTCCCATAGTACAAGCTTTGCTTAGTTTAGGCTGGATGGTTTTGTTTGAAATGTCCACCAATGTTTATTAATCTGCCTTGAAGAAACAACAACTTACCTCTTTCACACACTCACCAAAATTAATCTGATACAAAACCGATAAACTAGCAACTTAACAAAGAGATTTGATTTACCATGAAAGTGTTACTCTTTTAGCAATTTTATTTGCTGTGAATCATTGACTAATATTGAAAGTTTTGCCTTTGTTAATGAATATAGAGGTTATAGATTAACTTTTCTTGTATAATTCAATGTTAAAAATGTACTATTACTTAATGATATGCAATTAGTACAAATAGTCTTCAAATATATTTTTAATTATGGCATTAAGAAAATGAAACAAGTGATATTATTAAAAATACATCCATGTATAACTGGATAATATGGGTAAGTGACAAGGACATGGGAAGTAAAGATGAATCTAACAAAATGGACAATATGTTGTCCATTAAAAATGGTCAAGCTTTGGTAGTGTTCAAATGAGGGTTGAAATTTTCAATAAAATAGCTATGATTTTCATGTTAGTCATTTAATATTATATTCATGTTAGCTAATAGACTTGAACTAATACAGTTATTATATTTTTGTAACAGGACGGAACTAAAGGGGATTAAAAGAGGTTTAAAATTTTCAATGAAATCTCTATAAGTTTCTGGTTCGGAGCCTTAAATTTGGTAGTAATAAATAAATATGAATAAATACATAAGGTTAATAAATAGATAAATAAATAAATACTGTGTTCATATTTTTACGACAGAGATGAATTAACGTGGGGGGGAAACTTGATTCTGAGATAAATTATCACTTTAAAACTTTATATTTCACAAACGGATCTTGCAAAAATGGTTTTCGCATATTTTGATTACCTATTCAACGATACCCCACACGATGGGGTAGATAAGAAAAAAAAACTTTCTAACTATAGTTTACCCAAAAAAGCGATTTTTTCTCAGCGTGATTAATATGTATGTCAGCGCGATGAAATCGTGATTTGTCAATCTCGTCTGGAGACTGCATTCCGTAATCATAAGATCTTAGCTTTTGACTTATTCAGTTATGTATCATATTACAGAGTGCATGTGGGCGGGTGGGCGGCGGTGATGCGGGGCGGGCGCGCCCCATGAGCCGCCTGCTGTGCTGCCTGCGCGCGCGCCGCCCAGACATGGGCGCCGCGCTCTCTCATCCACAGGTATACACACATATCAGTTTTTTCTAAACAAGGATTTTAAATGATTCTAATCTAAAAAATATTATTTATATGCAAAATTTCATGTCCATGCCGTTGACTGTAACCCGCATAACATAATAACCGTATGCATACACATTGAGTAGCTTTCTCATGAGAAGACAATCCTGACTGCAGCATCAAGTTATTTCAATCATTTTATTGTGTTATTTTATAATTTTAATAAATTTAGCCACTGAAATTGAAAACAAAAACTACTGGTAATCAATTTACATAAAGAATAAAAAAACAGATGTTTCGTTTGCACCAGGTCTGGGTAAATTTTATGTGGATTTTGACCATTCTCTAGAGAAGGTGATTCAAATTTATCTTGCAAAAATTTGTACTAAACATAATGTATAAGCTTGTGAAAACATTTTAAATTATCAAATGTTTATAATTTTAATTCCAGTGTCCGATTACTGAAAAGTTGTCAAAGTCACACAGAAATTTGTGTTGTAATGAGATGGGCAATAAAGAATAAGTCCTACTTTGTAACCACTCTCCGTATATGCTGAGGATTTCAATTTCAATTGAATCTACAACAAATATTGTAGATTTAAATCAGATGCCCTTTGGAATTCCACACATCTGGATTCTATTTCTATGCTTGTTTATGTGGAAAATAAAAGAGTATATCCCGTAAGTTTTTGGCTAATTTAAATTCTTTTTACCGGCCTCAGAAAAAAGGAGGTGAACAATTGGGCTGTATGATTTTGTATGTTTGTTACTGCATAACTCTGCCATTTATGAACTGATTTGAAAAAAAAAATTTTCTGTTTGAAAGGATATATTTTCAGATTATCCCTATAGAAATTTCATCAAAATCGATTCAGTAGATTGGTTTTTAATCAATATTCCCCATTTTAAACGTTGATTTTGACGTGTTTGGTTTGTTCGCAGGAGGGAGAGGCGTGCGAGGGCGCCGGCTTGCCGGTCGCGCCGCCCACTATGGCGGATGTCATACGGTATATTCCTTTATAATATATTCTATTATTCACTATTAAAATTATTACAATTTTGTAGAAATATAAAAAATACCGAAGAAATATTTACATAATATTTTTTCGGGTTAACGTTGCGTCTACCGCACTCGAGCGCCATTCTGCATTCTTCTTAAACTACCCTCAATTTCTGGTTTGTTTATTATTTTATTTATCTAAATTTCTGTTATAAATGCTATGCCATCACTAAAGCATACATATACATAATTACTGAGAATAATTAATTGCTAAAACAAAAAAAAAAAAAACTTTGCGTCATAAAATATATGCCTTAAATTTAATATAAGTTATTAATTTAAACTTGGTAAATAAGCTTACTTCTAAGATAATGTACAACTAGGAATTAATATACACTAGCCAGTACAAACTCCTGTAAAAATATCTCTGTTAATAAAGATACTTTGAAATTGAAATTGAAATTGAATATTTTTTCGGTATTTAAGTCGGGTAATAACAGTCTTCAAAATACGCAATCCCCATTGCGTATTTTGAAGACTGTTATTACCAGACTACGTAAGAAGGTGGGTTATGTTTTTCCATTGTATGATTAGGCACTTAAATATAAAGAAAAATATGTTTAGTTTAAAAATAAAATTGAAATATATTTATACCTAATTCTATGATAGTACTATGTAACACTGTGGTATGGAATCATTATTATAGAAAAAAAATGCCTTATTATCCGTACTTATTGTCATTTTAGCTGTCATCCTGTAACTTGCTGTCACTCTCAGATCATCGAAAAATTCTTTATCTATGCTCAGACCATAGGCCATGTTCCGAATTACGTCAACAATCGTTTTAGCGATTGCGAGCAAATATTGTTGTTTGGAACGTAGTGGTAGTTATAAATCAGAGTTACCAGGTATATATATATATATATATATATATATATATATAATCTACCTAGTATGGTTATTTTGATATATTGGTATTATTATTCAAACTTAGTTTCTAAATAAACAGCCAATTCGTATAAGCCTTGGCTTATATGTATATCGCTTTAGGCGATATCTTCTTACGTGTTTATTTTGTATTATTTTTGTGGTGTAAATAACATGTTTTTGATTGATGCAGGGAACGTAAGAAGAAGGCGGGCGGTGCTGCGCTCGGTACGCTTCGGCGACGGCTCGCGAACGCCGCGCGCCGACCCAGGGACCATAGACCTGATAGAGGTACTCTTAACTCTACACTTTTTAGTATTCCATAGTACTAAGAAGAACCCTTATAAAATTACTATGTCCGTCTGTCTCTCTGTCCGTCCGTATGTTACAGCTATTTTATTCAGAGACTATTAGCACTACATAAACGAAATTCGTTCTTTGACCAACTGGCCAGAGCAATTATATAATTATATGTGTGATGAACAAGGTTTGATCTATGTCTGGATGTTTCTATGTATAATAAGTTGTATTTATAAAAAAAAAAGTATATAAATATTCTATCAGTTACCTAATTCCCATAGTACAAACTTTGTTTAGTTTAAATACTTTACTTTGGTTAGATACTGCTGTATGAAAATGTCGACAAATATTTATTTATGTATATAGAGTAGAGTATTTATTTTATTTCACCCTTTCAAACGATGTGTTGATGAACATTATGTGAATAGAATAGTAATAGTAGGTGTATTGTTGTATTTTTTCTCATCTTATTGGTTATTCTTAAAACAGATGTAATTCAAATTTATATATGGACAACATAATTGAAATTAAATCAAAATGTCATTTTATTTATGATATTATTATAAAGTTTAGTCTAAATTTGTTATTAATGTAACATGTAATGTTATTCATAGTCAATAAATATTCTTACAGGTTTTTATTATAATAATAATAAATATAAGGTTTCTTTTTCTTGTCATAGGTATTATGTGGGGCATAAAGCATGTTAAACTAAAAAATTGGTGCGGGTGGGAGGAAAGGAGGTGGTCCCTGCATTTCTAAACTATTAAACCTAAAAATTCATGATTAACCAAGCCATAGTAGTAGACAATATTACAAACTTTAAAATAATTTGAATATTCTGTGATAATTATGTATAGCGATAAATAAAATATGCAATACATTTATGTCATAGTACAAATGTCTTTGACCTTTTTACAAAGTGGTCTTAACATATAAAACTCGTCAAGTAGTCTTCTTTTAGGTTATAGCATTAGCTAGGATAAGTTAGAACTGTGTTATATACATATTATATTCTATTACATTTACATATTATATTCCCAACAATAGTTAATTAATAGGTATTTATATCGGCAGGTTGTGAGCATGCCCGATTCATCCGCTCCGTCGTCTCCCCTTGGCGTCTGACCGATGTGTTCCTGCTCTGCGAGGAGCTTGAGGCGGGGGCTGCGCTGCGGGACCTGGCGACGCAGGCGGACCTGGCGCGGGAGCCGGCACCTGCGCTACACATGGCTATGGCGCACATGTACACTCATCGGTCAGTACACTTACAGGAGCGAGGGAGCTGCGCTCTGGGTTTTTGCAGTCTAACTTACGATTTCGTTACACTTGATATGCTGTTGAGTGCACGTTTTTGTGAGAATGTATTCGAGAAATCGCTGTAAAAGGTTATAAGTGTGCATTCTTTAGCATTTGTGACGAAAAACCTCGTTACAATAAAGCTCATTATTTTATTTTTGCGAGACTCGTATAACTCTTAGTACCTGGGCGACCGAGCTCCACTCGGGTTTTTGGTCACTGAAAATACGAGCAAACCCGGGTTCACTAAAAATGAAACCTAGCAAGATCGATTTATTGTCCCCTAATCTACATACAAACCAAATTTCATTAAAATCGTTGGAGCCGTTTCCGAGATTCAGATTATATATACATGTACAAGAATTCCTCGATTAAAGCTATTAGATTATGACAAAAAAATATAGCCTTTGACATTCGAAGAGTTAGGGGAATCTAACGACACCTCGCACATCAAAATCGATCAATCCGTTTGGCGTACAACCGTATTATAATATGAACATACATTGAAAATTACCCATATATATGTACGTACGTCCACACACAAAAAACATAACTCTCCTTACACAGTCGGGTATTCTTTTTAATGTAGTAATAGGTTTGTGCTCAATCACCAAATCGCCTGATGTTAAGCGACGTTGCGGTCTACAATGGAGCGCGCTTACCTAGAAGAAACCAATTCACTCGCCATTTAGTCTAGTAAAAATAAGATTTGTGACAACATAAATGACAACTAAGAATATTGTTATTTAATTGAATGTACTGCTGTTTTGAAATACATTTGACACAAATTCAAAATGATATTATAAAATAAATTTTGCGGGTGAAACTGCGGAACGCAGCTAGTTTATAAATCGGGGATTATTGTGAATTTATGTTTTTTCCTATTATAATTTCAAAGAATCCCTCAAAGTGCATTTAATGTGATCAGCTCCATACAAACGGATTTATTTTTACTAGACTAATTTAGAGACACCCAGATTATATAAATCGGGAAAGACCCAGTCAGGAAACGTATTCCACAATCTAGCAGTTCGCACGATGAAAGTGATGATTTATTCCTTAGGTGGTGGTGCGATGTTGAGATAGTAGGAGCGGGGTGGTCTCTGTGCGCGCATCGTGCCGTGCTGGCAGCGCGCTCGGAGTACTTCCGTGAGCTAATGCAGCGGTACCCGCCCTCCTGCACCCGCGTCCCGCTGGAAGGCGCTTGCGCATCCCTCACGCGCTCGGAAGCGGACGCGGCGCTGCTCTCGCTCTACACGGGCGGGGTGGCGCCTCGCCGACACTGTCGACATCACAATAGTAACTACACTTTATATACGAAACTAAATAAATTATATTATCATTTATAAATGGCTGTAATAATAAAGAATACTGTAATACTTTCAGAATACGACAGCAACGAGCACACTGATTGCGATTTGGATCTAGTTGACAACACCAGCAGTAAGTAGCTTTTATGCATTTTTATGTGTCGATTGGCTTGCGCAGTTGCGCTTGACCGGCGGCTATCTTTAATCGAGGCCAAAAGGAAAATTCAATAATTTCGCTATTTCTCAATGGATTACACGAATCCAAAAGTATAAAAATCCCAGTGCACACGCCTATAAATGGTTCAAGTTCGCCGAACAACTTCAATACAAACTCGTTTCGCGAGAAAGGGACAGAGCATCCTTCCTCTACATCTTTAAATGTTTATATTTCACAAGGTTATACACTAACAGTTTTTTTGTATATGTATCCCATTTTAGTACGTTAACAATTCCTATCAAATAAAAATCATACATATTCGCTATTGTGTGTTGTATCAGCGTGCCGCAGTGACAGCGGCTCGATCTGTGCGTGTACGGTGCGGAGCGGAGCGGCGCGCCGCGCGGCTCAACTGCTAGCCGTCACTAGGGACCCGCTCGCGACATCTATGCGATATTTACTGGATTCTGGTACGTACTATCCATCACTCTTGGACCGTGGGATTTTAATTTTTAATCCCTTATCCAAAAAGACGGGTTATAAGATTGACGTGCGTATCTGTATGTCTGTGGCACCATAGCCCTCAATTGGGTGGACTGATTCTGATCTAGTTTTGTGGTTTGTTTGAAAGAAATTTTTGTCGAATATTTGATGTTATTTTCTAGTTTTACAAACGACGATTTTTTATAAGTTCATTCAGACATTTTATATCTTCAAAAATGCCGGTATGCGAGAGCGAGACGGACGATGATCGGACTACGGACTTTTAATCGTTAAAATACATAATATACGCGGCGCTTTACCCCGATTAAATCCTCATTCAAACAAAAAAAAAACAACAACAAGAAAATAGATTCATTCGTTGGAGAGCTATAGTGTTACACATAAACAGACTTATAACAGGAGTTTCTTTTGGCGGGAACGTCTTAGTAACGTGTTGTTGCTTTGTTTCATTTTCCTAAACTTGTGTTATTTTGAACATTAATGCTATAAAAATGGTGGCGTTTTATTGATTAAGTGTTCGATAAAATGCGTGAGTGTGGGCAAGTGAAATAAAGTAGTAAAACGTGTGATTTTACGTTGTCGGCAAAACTCCATAGAAGCTTCTAGTAAAGTCGCCATCACTTTACTGAAGCAGGACTCGACTTATAAATTGACTGTATACGTGACTTAGATTGTGACTAGAACATTTACAACTTGTCTTATACAAGAAACTTGAAAAAATCCTAATACTTGACACTGGCAAATGCTTTAATGCGGGTGGGTCCAATACAAAAAAGAAGAAGAAGAAGACTGATAGCAGCCTTTTTTGTATCAGGGGTTAATCATAATTTAGATTTAGGTAGTTAGGAAATATTCATAACATTTACTATGTAAAGCTTAGTAAAAAAGAAAACAAGTTTTTTCTTCTGCGGTACAAGAGGTTTTAATACCTAGCCCATAGCGTTTTTTTTATTGTTTTCAATTTGTGTGTTATTTATTATTCCGTCCATGCGCCAGGCGAGATGTCCGACGCTCAGCTCGTGTTCCGGCTGGAAGGCGGGTGCGGCGGTGCGTACGGGTTCCGGTCCGCGCTCGAACTGCCCGCACACCTGTGGCTGCTAGCGGCCCGGAGCAGGTTTTTCAGGTAATGAGCGCAATGGTCCCGCCCTGGCCACGGGCTAAACAAAAACATCCAATAACTGGGAACCCGGTCTTAGTAGACTATGAATTAGTGAAAATGTTGATAAAATGTGTATGTGTAAAATGTGTTGATGAAACAATGTGTAATAAAAAAATGTTTGATGTATTTGTTTGAATTCGCCGACTCTAGATACCTACGATTTTGGTTACGGTTTGGTCACATTTGCGCATTCCTTAATAAAAGTCTTGGTCGCTGCTTCTTTAGTGATGTAAGTTTTGTTAATATTTTACTATTTCTAACTCGAAATTCACTTTTCCATTTACAGAAGTGTGATGTCGCGGCGAGCGGCAGCGGGAGGTGCGGGGGGCGCGGGCGGCGGTGCCGTGTGTGTCGACGAGAAAGTGCTCCCACGCAGGTTCGCGCGCGCTCTACTACACGCCGCCTATACCGACCAGGTAATGACGTCACAATATGGCTTTATATATACATATTATATAGAGCCTTGGAGAGAGCACTACCCCTTGAAGTACGTCGCCGGACAGTAATATCTAATTGATCAGACAAATCGCCGTTGACAATCTCGATTCGCTCGTTTCTTCAAATGTTTTCAAATTTACGAACTGGCATGAAATCCGCTACGAGAAAATTTTGTTGAATATATCAGCACGCATATATTGGTAGATATTTTCACATACCACATCTAGCCCCAAACTAAGCAAATTACTGCTATGGAATATAATATACATATTCTTTCTTTTAGTAAAGATATATTTATGATACATAGAAAACACCCTTACACAGCAAACACGTTCATCACACAAATTTCTGTTCTGGGTGAGGATTGAACCCACGATTTACAGCTCAGAAGGCAGCATAACTGAGCTGTTAATCTACTGAGGTAGATAGGCAGACGTGCTGTGAGACTGTCCTATGTAAGAAGTGGTGCGCGGAAGTTTGATAGATGGGACCGTACAACCAGAAGCGGGACCAGTGTACTACACAGACTTGGTACTTGATACGAGCAGCTTCAGGCGCCTGCGCGAGTTTGCGCATGCATGGCACTCTGGGCGCGATCCCAATGGACCGCCCGGTGACGAAGGTCGTATGTAACGTCCTGTTACAGTAGAGGTTGCGGTTTGGTGGCACTCATTTGTAGGACACTAACCTGCGCCGTCGTATATCGGGTGCCCATGTTTCGGTCGTTATAACCGAAAAGTTAGCTGAACCATCTAAGGCTAAACTGGCTAGTAAAAAGCTTGGCATCATTAATAAGGTTAGGCGATACTTCTCACCGGGACAACTGCTTCATCTGTATCAAGCACAGGTCCGATCGTGTATGGAGTACTGCTGCCACCTTTTTGATGGATCAGCCAAGTATCAGCTGGAAGCTTTGGAATCAGTGGACTGGCGAGCTGTGAGGTTAATCGGTGACTATAAACTAGCTGCCAAGAAGCTACTGAGTCTCGAGCACCGCCGTAAAGTAGCATGTCTGTCTATTTTCTACAGCATTCATTTCGGGGAATGTGCGCAAGAGCTTTACGACCTAATTCCACCCTCCCCATTTCACTACAGGATTAGCATAAAGTCGGCGAATTACCACCCATTTCTCGTTGAAATGCCAAAAAACCGTACTCAGCGATATCGATCCACATTCCTGTTGCGTACTGCACAAGAATGGAATTCGTTACCGCCATCTCTGTTTCCTGAGACCTACAATCTTGGAATTTTCAAGGCTAGAGTGAATAGATATCTTCTAGATCGACGAGCTCCATCCTCGGCCATACAGTCGCTTAACATCAGGCGAGTTGGTGATCAATCGTAGATCTATAATGTATTAAAAAAAAAAACAGTGGAGATTGGTGGGAGAGTGTATCTTGTCGTACAGCATTCTATTGATGCCTTCTGTTGTGCATAGAGGCACGCCACTTCGAAGGTGTTGACGGTGCTACCATGCTTTAATATTCAATAGGATATTTTATACTCTCTAAAAATATTATAAAAAATATTGGAGAGCAATAAGGAAGGTTCTGGAAGGTCTGATAAAATCTGTTGAAGATATCAGTATTAACATTTGGTTATATATGTTTGCTCTAGGTTGATCTCAGCCTGATCGGCCGAAACACATCCTTGCCGAGCACTGCCAGTAATTCTACCACAACGGTAAGTTTTTTATAAGCAAATATAATTGTATGCAGCTATTGTCTAAGAATATATTAACCCACACAACATACGATATTTTTAGCGTGCCTTTGTACTGATTTCTAACACTAAGAGAAAACCCGATATCTTAATTTCTTATTGATATTGTTTTCAGCTTACAGTATCCCATTATTATTGTAAAATATCGGGGGGATGGCTCCCGACTTATCCACAGTTAGAGGTTTTGTACATTAAATAATGCTATAATTTTCCTGGACAATTTATGTAGGCCCAAACTTAGCAAACAAACCTCGTACTATGGAAACTAGATAGCTGATAGAATACATTTATACTTTTTTGTATAAATATTCATATTATAATATACAAATACATGTACCTGGGCGATCGAGCTCCGCCTCGAATTTTATATGATTTTTTTTTTTTTTTTCACTAGAACCCGGGTTTGCCCATATTTTCAGTCATTCATATCATTATATCAAAATTAAAGCTAGCTAGATCGATTTATTGTCCCCGAATCTACCTACATACCAAATTTCATCAAAATCGTTGGAGCCATTTCCGAGATCCTTATTATATACATTGTATACATACTTATAAACAGAATAAACGTAGCCTCAAAGGACAGATAAGGAAAAAGGAACACTTATGATACATAGAAACACCCAGATACAGAACAAAAATTACGAGTTATTGTAAACTGTTATAAACACAGACATAGGTTATAAATAAGATACTCTGTGAATAATGTGCATTGTTGAGAAACGAGTGGTTGTGTGTCCTGCGCCAGTCGTGGTCGGGCGCGTCGCGGGCCGGCGCCGGTGCGAGCGGCGGCCGGCTCTCGGTGGCCGCGCTCGACGACGCCTTCCAACTGTATGAGATCGCGCGGTAAGTGCAGCCACCACCCACATTAAGGTGGTTTGATCTCCATACAAAAGTATTATTACTAATTATTATAGTCGAAAAGAGCATATTTTTACAATATAGTCATTATCATCATGATCTCAGCCACAAGAAGTCCACTGGTGGGCATAGACCTCCCCATATATTGCCAAAAAGACCTGTTGGAAGCGGCCTGCATCCAGCGTCTTCCTGTCATTTGTATGAGGTATTCTGTCCATCTCGTGGCTGGTCTTCCTACTTTACGCTTGCCGGTGTGTGTTCTCCACTTGAGAATTTTTCGCCCGCACCGCCACCGGGTTTCATTTCTACATGCTTCTACGAGCCCTGCCCATTGCCACTTCATCTTGGTAATCCGCTGTGCTATGTCGGTGACTTTCTATTACGTTTATGGATCACTTCGTTCCTGACACGTTGTCGCAGAGAGAATCCGAGCATAGACCTCTCCATAGCTCGTTGCGTGACTTTGAGCTTTCTTATAAGGCTCATTTTGATTAACCACGTAAATGGGACTGAGGTATATTGGACGAGAAGACGTTCTTAAGTTTCTCGAACGCTGCCCAGCCGAGTTGGATTCGATGATTGACCTCTCTCGCAAAGTTGGACCTGCCTAGTCGGACCGTTTATTCTAGGTAGACGTTTTCGTCGATAACTTCGAAAGTGAAGATCCCTACAGTTATTGTGAACACAACACAGGCGTTCGACATGACTTTAGTTTTATCCATGTTCGTCTTGAGGTCCACTCGTTCAGAAACTCGATTGAGGTCTTCGAGTTTCGTGTTGAGGCCTTCCATCGACTTTACCATGACTACTATATCGTCGGGAAAATGAAATTGAGTTGTGTACTCGATGTTAATATTGATGCAGAGCCCTTTCCATTCCAGAAGCTTGTAAGGCATCGTCCAGTTTACAATAATAATAATAGTAGTTGCCACCAATGAAGACCGATATTAAAGCTAACCACCATTAGTTCATCGTAAAACTCTTTTCGACCTTATTTGGTAAACAATACTTTTGTACTTAAATGCAACCTTCTGTAAGGAGTGTTGCTAATAGAGGTGATTCTTGTACTAAATATGCCAGTAACACCAGACTTTTGTCTCTTTATGGGCCAACGGAAGACATGCGGCGGGAAAATAAAATCTCGAAACTGATATTTTTGTCCTTGTTAGTGCATGATCACAATGTTTGTGGTAATCAAAGATTATTCTTTATATTAAACGTCAATTTAACTATCAATAATGCTCCTCGTTGCTTACATATCTAGAGAAGTTGCTTGAATTTGTAAAAATAGATTTCTAGGCTAATATTATGTAACACAATGGTAAACAAAATAACTGGATAATATAAAGAATCTTGGATTGTCGCAAATATTATCATCAACTACGAGTAGTATCTGACTTTGTTACAATGTTATAAAACCTGTTTGAAATTTAAATTTCCCACCGCATGCGTATCGTACCACCTTAATGATTGCATATTTTTTTTGGTAGGTTCCTAGAAATGCCGATAGTGGTGCAAGGTTGCGAAGATGCCATTGCGGAGGCGCTCACTCCGGAGACACTGCCGCACGTGCTGCGCTGGGCGGTGGCGCCGCACGCCAGCCACTGGCTCCACAGGTCATAACACATTATTCAATTTACATCGATAACCCCGATAGTTAATTATAGCATTTCGTTTTTCCGGGATATATATTAGCCTGTAGACAATGACGTTATTATCACATGAACAGAAAGTCTAAAACGAAATTCATAAACAAAGTGTCCTGCACCCTTATTCAGATTATATTCGATTCGAAGCGATCTTCGATATGGAGAGAGATCTCGAAGGATTTCACACGGTTTGCGGAATTAGCGATTCAGGTTTCTCGAATATCGAATAATTTTGACATTTCCATTCCATAAGGTATCAGCTGATCATCCCAAACGGTTCCATTGATTGAAAGCGGCATGTGACATGTCGATTATCAATCGATTAATCGGAAATTGTTTTTTTGACTTGGAAAAACCGATTTTTAGATTTATCTCATGCTGCATGTCATTTTCGTGAAAGTGTAATTTTCGTCACGTTATTGTATTTTTACTACTGTAGTACCTACTTTTAAAACAGCAGAGTTATTCATGTTTGATGTAATTTACATAATATATAGTATACCTACTATTATCAATTCTAATTTAATATTATTTATGTCATTTTGATCCACTATTAAATATTTGCACTTGAGAAATGATTGAAAGTAATGGAAAATTGTAATTAATTTCTAAGGCCTTATTTACCTACATTCTTGCAAATAAATTTCATTTCATAAGTAAATTCAAACCAAAATTTATTCATTTGTTTGCTAAATGAGCAACGTAAAGACAAACATGAAACCACACACTTCTCTCCAACGCTCCTCTCTCTGTATGGTAGTTGTTTTAAACAAGCACTAAAGTGACGTAATGTTACACAATTCGAATAATATAACTTAGTATTTGCTAGGATGATGTACGATAATTAATATGATTTGGATTACAATGAACGTCCACCGGAAAAAGGAATACGGGAGTCAGTGTAGGTCGAAAGCGAGAAGGAGGAATGACACCGGATGATCCTCTAGTAACAACAATTAAAAATATATTAAATTTTTTACAAACTATCACAGCTATCACAGAACATCAAATTCCTTTATCTATGGAGTCGATAGGTCGGTTTAGAATTTATAATATTGCCAACAAAAAAACATACAGTTGAATTAAGAACCTCATTCTTTTTGAAATCGGTTAGAAATATAAATGTGTGCTACTTCAACCCCAGCAAAATATAATAGACTTTCTTTAATAGCTCGCATTATTGACTGATCCCTGATTTGAACTGTAAAAAAATACGATTTTCTTACTTTTATTTGAAATTGAAAATTTTTAAACGCAAAAGAATCGAACTTTAATCGATTTTTTTAAATAGTGAATCAAAATCCTTAGCGGTATCAAGTCACTAAAAAAAGTTTATAAATTTGACAGTTGTCTAGATTTTTTTCTTTTATTGGCCACGATTGGCACATTTGCCAAAATAATATGTTAAAATTTCATGAAAAATACAAATAATATAAGTTTTAGTCACAATCTCAAGTTAATTGGCTTAGATTATGACGAGATACTCGGTTGATAGTGAAACAAGTTCATGTCATGACTTGGTTATTTTACTAGGAGCTGTTAAGGACTTTGTAAGTTACAACGTGAAGAAGTATGTTTCATCACTCTCATTTCAAACTCGTGTGCGTAAACGAACACTAATTGATTTAAAAAACATCATCTTTACAAAATCTTTATTTGAAATAACACAAGTTTAGAATAATAAAAGAAAACTGTGACATTTTTTAATTAAGTTCCCGCGAAAAATTGCCTTGAATTTGAGCCGGCTACCGAATCGAATGGATTACCTTCGATAACCCTATTCACAAATTCGAATGGCACCAGTCGGTACCAAATCGGTAATGACCTCGTGTGACCGATAGGATAACATAGACAAGCTAGTTTTCAGAGTCAGTTTCATGTTTTTAGATAGGTGATTCGTGATAGAAGTAAAAAAAAAGCTTAATTATGACCGGCGACTGACAAAATATATAATTTATTGCAAAATATACATATAACTTAATCCATCAACTTAATTATGGTATATAATTCTTTAGTAAATTTATAGCTTCATTATGTGAAGCATGCTTCGAAAATACCTTGTTTGTTGTGTGTATGCATGTGTGTGTGTGATTTCAAAGTTCTTCTATTTTCTCCCTGTACTCGCGCATTTAATGTATTTGCCATTTATTAGTAACAAGTATTAAATATTTAATATATTTAGGGCGCCATGCGTGTAATCTGACTAAGATCTCCAACTATAAAATATTACATTTTGAAACTTTGGAAATCATAATTAGGGGAATTTTAAAACCCGTAAAATCGGTACATTTGACTATTAGGTGAATATATTATGTCAAATTATGGAAAATGGTAATTGAAAATATCAAAAAAGTGATCTTATTTTATTAAAATGTATTCGATATCACTCCCGACAGGTTTATCCTGTCGGGAGCGATATCGAATTAGCCATCGAATTTATATGTCAAACTCCTTCGGATTCGAGTTTGTGAATAGGTCTACCCGAATCCCGGCGGATCCAGTTGAGGATGAGTGGAGATTGTCTTTGGTTTCTCGAGATTTCTATACTAAAAATGGGACCGACGGGCATAAATTCGAATTCGTGAATACCCATTGGAGTCGAATGGAGCTTTATTCGATAGCCGGCTCATTACCGACAAAATTGACAAACCGACAACCGATTAGAACTAGAATAAGGGTGCTGAGTTCACCGATACTCATATACTAACAATGATGAACTACTGGGTGACATACTGGGCGAGGCAATCGAAAGGCACGGCGAAGCCTTGGCTGTTTCGCTCGAAAGGGTTTTTCTGGCTTCGGGTTACGGGCGATTCGGGTCTGGCATGAAAGTCTTATAAACAAGCTTCCTTCATACGGGCTACCGACTGCGCTGTGTACCTGGATCGCTGACTTCTTGAGGGGTCGATCAATTCGAGTAGTCATTGATGGTTGCTCGTCTGATCAATTGGTGATTAATGCCGGGGTGCCTCAGGGGTCCATGCTATCTGCAACTCTGTTTTTGCTTCACATTAATGATTTGCTTACTTCCGGTATCTTTGGATACGCAGATGATAGCACAGTTGTAGAGAGGTACACTTCCAATCCCAGAGCTAATAAGACGGAAATACAAGCGTTGAGAAAAGATATGGTTGAGTGGTTGAATCTGTCTCTCACAAATGTAAAATGGGGAGACAACAATTTAGTCAAATTCAACGCAAATAAAACTCAAGCATGTCATTTTTCCGCTAAAACGTGTCCCTTCACACTATCCCCAATTTTTCGGAATGTTCCTGTACCATTGGCGGGTCAGCTTGATCTCCTGGGCTTAACCCTTACTCCGACGCTTAACTACGAAACCTACCTTGAATCAAAGGATAAATTGGCTGGTAAAAAGCTAAGCGTTCTGAATAAGGTCCGGCGGTATTTTACACCGGGGCAGCTGCTCACCCTGTATCAAGCACAAGTCCGATCTTGTATAGAGTACTGCTGCCATCTTTGGAACGGTACTGCTAAATACCAGCTCCAAGCTCTAGAATCGGTAGATCGGCGTGCTGTCCAACTCATTGGTTACGATAAGCTAGTTACTAAAAAGCTACTCAGTCTAGAACACCGCCGCATGGTAGCAAGTCTGAAATTTTTTTACAGGATACATTTAGGAGAATGTGCTTCTAAGCTGCATGACCTTATTTTACCATCTCCTTTCTACCACAGAACAAGTAGAAAATCAGAACACTACCACCCATATATTGTAGATTTACCCAATATTCGTACTAAACGGTTTAATTCTACGTTTCTTATCGGAACAGCGAAAGAGTGGAACAAATTGCCAGAATCTTTGTTCCCTAAGAATTACAACATTGGTATTTTCAAGCTCAGAGTGAATAGGTATCTTCTAAGTCTGCGTGCTTCATCTCCGACCACATCTTCGCTTTCCAACAGGCGAGTTGGTGGTCAAACGCGGACTTATTCGTGTTAAAAAAAAAAAAAAAGAACTTGAAGATTTAGATTTAAACTCTATGTCGTCGCGTTAAATCCTAATTGAGATTAAAAACTTTAGATACATCTGTTATCCTGCTTGGAATTATTTTGATTTTGTAAGTGGTCCGTCCGCTTACTGTTTTAGACCTCATTGATTTCGGACGTATTTGAGCGCTGATGCAAAATCCTTGTTGATATAATATCGTTGCCTATATGCGTATTAATCCGAGGTATAAACCACACCCATACCATAGTTTAATTTTATTTATTTTAGTACTTTGTTGTTAATTTTAAAGTGTTCATAATAAATAGTTTATTTATTTACCTGTCTAGTTTATAATGTGTTTTCCGTGTCCGTAGACAAGCGATGCGCTACCTACGCGACGAGTTCGTGGCCATCCTGTCGAGTAGCGGTGCGGCGTCGATTCCCGGCTCTGCGCTCGCCTCCGCCCTCGCCTCGCCCTTCCTGCAGGCCAGCGAGCCGGCCGCGCTCAGGGCGCTGCTCAAATGGGGAGCGGACCACAAACATAAACAACGAGGTCTTTATAATGATAGTGATCCTAGATTTTTATAAGCTTTTTTACAGATTTCAAAAAGAAGGAGTTTAACAATTGGGCTGTATTTTTTTTTTATGTTTGCTACAGTATAACTCCGCCATTTATAAACCGAATTGAATATTTTATTATTTTCAAGGGACAAAAACATTTAAAAAAACAAAATTGTACGTTTTGGAGCCGGTTGTTTCAGTTTTTTAAACTATAATTATATTAGTTTTACTTGTTTTACCGGTGTCCCGGTGTCCCTTGTGTAGTTTGACCCATTTCCTGATTTCCAATTTGAGCTGAAATTTTGAATGCGCGTGTAAATCGGGTGGAAATGCAATAATATTATAACTTAGGTTATAATTGGTCTTCGGCAAGAGATTCTGTCGTTGCGGCAGTTGCTTATGCAATCTATTGCTGTCACAAAAATTAATGATGCTCGGTTAGAAAGTCATGCGGTTCAAATGCAACAACTACAGGAAAAACTGAACCACTACGAGGCTGCGAATACGGCTTTGTCCTCGGAAATGAAGAGATACGCTGCGCAAATAGAACTCCATACGTCTAATAAGTGTTCAGCAGTTTCTAGCGCATCAGTTGTGCCAGGAACTCCACCCAAAAACACATCTTTTTCTCTTAAAGAACCAGATGTTACTCCTTTGAGAACAAAAAAGCAGAAGGAGAGGATACAGGGAAAGGGAAAGGTTGAAACCAAAAAAGTTGCTCCCACTGCCCCATGTCACTCGGTTAATCGAGACAATGGGTCGCCACCGCGACGCTCACACGAGCCCGTCAATATCCTCGATACATCACCATCCATCAAACCGACGACACCAGGGGACACCGAACGTTATCACGGCACATCTACAAAGCATCAATTAGAAATGAGTACTATGCATAAATCCCATCTCGATGACGAAAGCTGGACGGAAGTACGATACAAAAAACCGCGCCAATCGGTATCACTGCGCTGCGTCGCCGGGCCTACAGTGACGTCACTTAAAGCGGCCGAGCATCGGAAACACTTCCATTTATGGAATATGCTATCTGGATTAGATGAAATAAAGAAATATTTGAGCGATCTTTGTCCGCAGAAGGCAATTACCGTTGAACAGTTGAAGACGACTCATAATTATAACTCATTCAAAATAGGAGTACCTGAGGACTGTTACGATAAATGTTTCTCAGTAAATGTTTGGCCTGAGAATGCGCGAGTGAAAAAATGGATCAACTACAGAAAACGTTCTCCTACCTCGGACGGACAAACATTTCGTCGCGGAGTCGGCGCCCTGTGAGCCGCGCAATCAAGAATCTCTCATTAACGTATTCTATCAGAATGTTAGAGGACTGAAGACAAAGCTCCGAACATGGTATACAAGCTTGTCACTCTCGGATCATGTGCTCGTCGCGGCTTCGGAAACCTTCCTCGACGGGTCAGTGGGGGACGCCGAGGTAGTACCAGACGGATGGACATTGCTTAGACGAGACCGTGCTTCCCCTTGTGGGGGAGTTTTGCTAGCTGCGAGGCCGGGTGTTACCATATGTCGGCGACCTGAGCTCGAGTCTAAACTAGGAGAAGATCTTTGGGCGTCTGTGACATATCGCGGTGTTTCTTTTATAGTTTGCGTCGTATACATTAAACCAAAAGCTATCGACGCCGTGTACATGAATGTATTTAATAACGTAGAAACATTTTTAACTGATTCAGACACAAGAATTTTTATTCTTGGTGATATTAATATGAATAGTGCATCTAATAATATAAAAAATTATTATTGTTACTTTTTGACATATTGTAATCTAATAGATTTTAATGGAATTTTTAATTCTCACGGAGGTATTTTGGACGTAGTGTTGGCGCAGGAGTGCTCTGAGACGGCGACGGCGGCGCAACCTGTTTGTGTGCGAGAAGCCGCCGACGGCTTCGTACCTATCGATGTATTGTACCATCCTGCTCTGGAGATAATGCTCCCTTTACGATTACATAACAGCTGTGCACGGCTACAGCCTAGTAACTTAGATACATCGCGCGACTGGAACTTTAAAAAGATGGATATACCTCTTTTTCACTCATTGCTTGCCGAAACCTCTTGGGCACCTGTACTTGAATGTAGTGATGTCGCAACCGCTACTGATATTTTCTATGATACTATCTATACATTATTTGACTTAACTGTTCCTAAAAAGAAAAGACAAGTAGCTAAATGCAACAGATTTCCGGTTTGGTTTGATGCAAATATTATAAAGGATATTCGGCGTAAAAAGAGATTACACAGGGTGTGGTTGAGGTCGAAATGTAATACATCGTACAAGTTATACACAGATCTTCGTAATAGCTTGAAGAACCGTATCTCAGACGCATATAAATCGTATACTGCTCTTATCGAAGAAAACTTACGGCTGCGCCCTCAGCATTTTTGGAGCCACGTGCATAGACTCAGATCCAAGGGTGGTTTCGAACCCTGTGTCTCGTATCAAGGTGTTTCTTTTACTGGGGTTGAATCTGCAGAAGCGTTTGCAAACTATTTTTCCAGCGTCTTTTTAAATAACACGCCACTTTTAGATGTTGACGAGTGTTCTGCATTAGGCTATCAAGGCGGTTACGTTAGTTTACCCACGGTGATCCCCCAAGATATCGAACGAGCCCTGAATAAGCTCAAAATAGAAAGCTCACCTGGTCCGGATAACTTACCTAGCTTTGTCCTTAAAACTGGTAAAAAACATTTAATTCTTCCACTACACCATATTATAAATCTTTCGCTTAAAAATGGCAAGTACCCCACACAGTGGAAATTATCAAGGGTAACCCCCATCCCAAAGAATAGTAAAAAAAACCGTAGTAGAGGAATATCGTCCAATCGCAATTCTATGTGCGCCTGCCAAAATCTTTGAGTACATTCTGCACAATGAAATATATAGCCAGGTAAAACAACAGATAGGCGAAGAGCAGCACGGATTTAGGCCGGGCCGATCAGTAAATTCAAACCTGTTGTGCTTAACAGACTATATATCTAGCGCTATGGATCGTGGATCACAAGTTGATGTAGTATATTTCGATTTTCAAAAGGCCTTCGATAAAATTGATAATGATATATTATTGCATAAGTTATCTACGTTTGGCTTCACTCGCGATTTCTTAATTTTTATGGCCGATTTCTTGAGGGACCGGTGTCAATATGTGAGGCATGGTACATATGTATCTCAACCATATTGCACTAGTTCTGGTGTAAGCCAGGGTTCTGTCACTGGTCCGTTACTCTTTCAAATGATGATTCACGACCTACCTAATGTACTATCTACTGCCAAATGTCTTTTGTATGCGGATGACCTTAAACTATTTTTTGAAATTAAATCTTCTAGTGACTGCCTGAAATTGCAGGATGATATCAATCAAATTTACGAATGGAGCGTGAGAAATAAAATGACATTTAATATAAGTAAATGTAACGTCATGACCTTTGATCGTAAAAGAAATCCAATACAGTTTGATTATCATTTAAACAACGTACCTATAAATAGGGTTAACTGTATCAAAGATTTGGGGGTAAATTTTGATCGCAGTCTAACTTTTCATGATCATATATCAGAACTCGCAAAAGAGTCTTACCGGCGCCTTGGCTTCGTCCTACGGAATGCTAGAGACTTTAAAAATCCTGAAGTAATTAAAACATTATATAACTCCTTAGTTAGAAGCAAACTTGAATCGAGTGCTTGTGTCTGGAACCCCTATCATGTCACCTACGCGCGAATGCTTGAAAAAGTCCAAAAGGCCTTTTTAAGGTCACTGTATAAGAAAATGTATGGTTACTATCCGTTTCTGTATCCAACTAAATTCCTGCTCGGTCAGCTTGGTTACAACTCTTTGGAAGTTAGAAGGATGTTAGACCAGCTAACTATCTGCTGTAAGGCGCTTAGGGGGTCCGTCGATTCTATACGTCTGCACGACTTGCTATGCGTACTGTTCGTACCGGACGAGCCCGGGGTTCCAGCAAACAGACGTGGTCGCCCGCATGACCTGTTCCACGTAGATCGCGGTCGCACAGTAGCACGTTCTATGTCGCCCCTGAATCGTGCCCGTCGCCACTTAAACGCACTCCTTGCTGCCAACCCTGATTGTGACATTTTTTGTGATAACTGGAAGACTATTTTAAGTACCTCCTTGACTTATTGTGAAAATCAATTGGATCAATGGGACAGGTGTAAAAAGCCTGATGATTCATTGGACTTTGACGATAACCTTTGAGTTTATTGACTTGGTACTCTGAGTACTTACCCGAACGGTATATTTTACTTTGTATGACATAATTATTTTTTTGTAATGACATGCTAGGCGTATTGCCCATTTGACATTTTTGTATTGACATTTTAAATGATATTGTATTTATATAATGAATATTTTGTAATCCCCAGACATTTGTTTAAGACATTGTTTAAGAATAATTTTTGAATATTGTGAGATAATTGTAATTGGTCTTTTTCCGTTTTTATCTCAATAAACGAATTTATCATTTTTATTTATCATTAGAGCTGATCTGATGATGGTATCGAAATGTAGGCTCTGAATATGGAGGTAGAAGATAGCCACCGGCACTCTCCAGTAGAAAGTGCAGTGCTAAGAGTCTTTGGGCTAGTTTGCTTTATCTTAACACGTACTTCTTGTACACGTGAGGATGGGGATAAAATAATAAAGGAATATTGTGCCTTGCAAGGGATTCTTTAATAGAATCCTGATCGTAGCGAGAAATTCAATAAACGCACCCGAAGTATAATCATTTGCTTAGACCGTAACTGTCGCTTAACACCAGGTGAGTTGACAGTCAAGAGCAAGCCTATCGTAGAATAAAAAAATTGCGACTGTGTTATTACAATCTGCTTTTCATCACACTTATCTTTACGTTCTGAATTCAAACAAACACTCGCTGGGAAAACAACAGTATTTCCGTTGCGTTCTTCCAGAGCCTAACGTAGTGTGGCACACGGCTCACTCGGTGTCCCGTCGCGGCGCAAGGCGGCGCGAGCTGAGCGACGCGGCGTTGCGCGACATCCTAGCGCCGCTCGTGCAACACATACGCACCGAGCACATACCGCCCGACAACGAGCTGCTGCAACAGGTAGGAGTTTTCACAACTACTTCAACAAGTATATATATTTAAGAGAAAAACAAAGAACCCGACTAGAAATGAACTATTTTTGCAGCTCCACTTACGATTTCGTTACTCTTGATACGCCGTTGAGTGTACGTTTTTATGAGAAAATATATGAATAGTACCCATTACCACAAAATTACCCTGCTTACAATGAAAAGATGGCCCGCGCCCAGCAATGGGACAGTTTGTACAAACAAGGCTTATAAAAAGAAGAAGATCGCAAAATCGCAGTAAAAGGTTATGAATGGGCGTTCTTTGGAATCCCACTGATTCTTTACAAAAAAAGTTCGTTGGATGTTATGATTTTTTTATTTTTTGCAAAAGTTCTTCTGTTATTCTATATATCATCATTGATTTCGGGCATTTCTACTAGTCTTGTGTTGAAATGAGGTGGGTGGAATTAGGTCTTGAAGCTCATGCGCACACTCCACGAAATTAATCCTGAATCTGTTTTCCGCGAATAGTAGTGATGTATTTAAGGACTTGTCATTTTGACACTGGACTTTTTGGCCCACTGTACATTTTGTTACTTGTCATTTTGGCCCACTGGACCTTTTGGCTCACTGTACTTTTTGGGCCACTGGACCTTGTGACCCTGAACATTGTTCCATACCTTGGATGTCGGAGCCTCTCAAGTTAAATCTCTGTATTAGTTTTGTTTCCCGTGAGTAATATTATGTTCCTGACCCACAGTTGACCCGACGCGGCATCGTACCTCCTCCCCCCGAGTCTGCTTCCACGGCGGACGCGTGGCTCGGCCGCGGCGCCTTCCGTCCTGCGCGCTGCTTTCTGCCCTACCTCGATGAGATCAAGGTAAATGGGTGCTGACAGACGTATTAACACAATAGAATCCATATATATAACATATGATGTATTATTAATATGATTATATGCACAAAAAATTGTCGAATTCGCTATTGGTGCCTTATGTTATCTTGTTATCACGTGTAAACCTATTTCGGTTAAAAAATAAATCTATTTATTCTAGCTTTAAAGATGTTTTCTACCATGTAATATTTTCAGGCTTTGCTCGCGGAGCAAGCGGTCCCTGAGGCGGAGTTAGCACGCGCGCGACGAGCTCGCTACATGCATCGGATACCTGATACCCTGTACATGGTACGAGCATTTATCTGACATCTTGTATTAACAACGAAGGACTAGACATAACTAACTTTTAAGCTCACATATATTGGAGTAGGCTTTTGTATATATTAAATAATATAATTTTGTATATATTAAATAATTTTAATTTTACACGGAGTGTACTGAAATTGGACTAGTATAAAATACATGTTACATGAATGAAGTTAATTTTTTTTTTATCAGCCCTGTCTGTACAAACTGTCCCACTGCTGGGAACGGGCCATCTTCTCATTGTGAGAAGGGTTAGGCCATAGTCTGCTACGCTGCCCAAGTGCGGATTGGCAGACTTCACACATCTTCAAGATCATTCAGAACTCAGATATGTAGGTTTCCTCACGATGTTATCCTTCACCGTTTGAAGATGGCGGATATCAACAATACGCACATAACTTCGAAAAGACAGAGGTGCGTGCCGCGGGATTCGAACTCAGGACCTGCGGATCGCAAGTCAGACGGTCTCCCGAATAGGCTGCCGAAAACTATGTTAAACAATGTCTCTCGCCAAAGTAGGCAAATATTTATATGAAAATCATTTTGTTAATTGTGCTGTTCTTCTGAGAGAGTTACGCGGACCATTTTTGTTTATAATATCCGTATACCGAAGCTACAGTATTGTGTCGGTATTGAAGGTGGCAGCTCGCGGGCGCAGCTCGCCCCCCTCACCCCCTCCAGTGGGCGCGGGTGCGCTGGTGGCGGCGCGTGCGTGCGTGTCGGCGCGCACGGCGGTCGCGCTCCGTGCGCGCAGCCGCGAGCTGCGAGCCGCGCCATCCGCGCGCACCGCCGCCGCGCTACAACATCACCAGGAGCACGTTAATAAGCAGGTAACTAATTCTACCACTATCGAAATCATTATAAGATTTCGATCTTTACAAGGTTTCGATCATATAAGATTTTGACCCTTATAAGATTTCGATCCTTACAAGATTTATATCTTATTAGATTTCGATCTTTATAAGATTTAGATCATTATAAGATTTATAATTAATTATCTTTATAAGATTTCGATCTCTATAAGATTTCTATCTTTATAATTTTTCGGTCTCTATAAGATTTCTATCTTTATAATTTTTCGACCTTTATAAGACTTCTATCATAAGATTTGATTTCTATAAATTTTCGATCTTTATAAGATTTCGATAGTCATTTCAACCATGATCCGAAGTAACACAGCAGTAGCTATAATGCGACAAAGAGGACAATGCAAGTCGCTCACGTAGTAGCTCGACATAATCTGTCATTCAAATGCTTCAATAGTTATTTCAGCGAAGCTTAACAAACTTTAGCCAGCCACAGGGATCTCACGGGCGTTTAATGGGTTTTCAGATAATTAACTTTGATTAGTAATAATTATATATATATATTGTCAAGCGTGAAGTTTGGTTACAGGTAAGCGACCATTTCGTCTCGCCACTTAATTGTATAAAAAAATATGTTTCAGATCGCGCTCCGCGCCGTGCGTGAAATGTCCCTACCCGACGCGTGTGCAGAGTTGTTATTAGCGGACATGGATGATAAGTAAGCATTTAGGAACAGAAAGTTGTATTCTCTTTAAGTTGAAATCCCAAAATCTATAATTTTGTTTTTTTTTTAGTTTCGCTAAATTTTGAATTATGTACAATGAAATATAGTTATAAATATATAAGTTTAGAAAACTCAAAAACCCGTGACAAAAAACGGCCTAACCGATTTTCATGAAACATAGCTAAGAACACTCACGATAAAATCCTCTTTTAATAAAAAAAACTAGATCAAAATCGGTTCATCCGTACGGGAGCTACTAGGCCCAGATAGACATATACACACACTTAAACTTATCCTCAAGTGAAACTAAATCTGTCTGTTTGTTACTTTTTCTAAACGGCTGATCACCGTTTTTCATCACTGAGTAAAACCGCGGACCGCAGCTAGTATAATAACATTTCAGTACCATATCTGGCTTGAACTTTCACATGACGTGGGAGAGATGGCGCCGCTTAGTATCATAGGCTGAGACACATTTTTTTTTGTACCAACATAGTCGACCTATACCATAACTTTTATCATTGAAAGCCGAGAGAAAGATAGGCTATATTTCGTTTACTACATTTTTCATCATAAACATCTCCATTTTGCTGGCCTTGTGGCTCAGTTGGTAGTGTGTCTACGTCTACCTGCTGAACTGAAAGGTCGTGGGTTCGATCCCCACCCAGGGCAAACATTTGTGTGATTAGCATGGATGTTTGTTCTGTGTCTTGGTGTTTCTAAGTATCATATGTATATATTTACAAAATAATAGTATATATGTATTCTATCAGCCATCAAGTTCCATAGTACAAGCTTTGCTTAGTTTGGGCTAGATGGTGTTGTGTGAAATGTACACAAATATTTATTTATTTTCACATCGACGATTTGGAATTCGCGGGTCACGGCTGGAAACTTTTTTCTTACTAACAATAATTTCGTTTGCTACTTTCCAGCGAAGCGGGTAGTAGCGTGCCGAGCGCGTGCGAGACGCCGCGCACGGAACGTCGCGTCCCGCGACCCACAGCGGACAGGGATGACGATGACACCTGGACGTCGCACCCGGATACGTGAGTACTTTTCTAACGTAATGAGTAAAGCAGTAGTGTGCACGGATATTATACAGTCCATTCACAAATGAATTCCCTCCGATATATCTCATTTACATTTGAAAAAGGTAAAGGTTCTACGCTCGGCATTTGAGCCGCGCGCTACGGGTCGCTACGGTAGCGGACGGTATTTGTAATGTAGAATATGCTTTCTGCATGAGGCTTTCCTTTATGTATATAATCTGAATATCATTAAAATTTAAAAACATCATAAAATTTAAACACAACAACAAAGATCAACAACATTTACAAACAACATAACAGATTACATTTATTAGGGAAGACAGGATTCTCAAGGGAATCAGATTCGTTCGATCGGTAAGCGTGCTCCATCGTGGACCGCAACGTCACTTAATATCAGGTGACGCGCAAGCCTATTACATAATAATAAAAAAACTAGCGATAATAAAATGTATAACACGATGATATAACCACAGTAGCGCCCAGCTGTGAATGCAGCAGATAGACTAATCAGTCCTTGGATGCGTGATCGTGACTGGCTAGTGGGAATTATAAATATTGTGGTATCGCAGGTCGACTAGCTCCCTCCGGTGTCCGTCCACTGGCTCCCTTCGCCTTCACGATCTGAATAGCGGTAAGTACACCTCAACTACACTGCTACGTACAGAATCGAAGTTAGTTTTATGACATCAAATAGTAAGCTCATAATAATATCCACCTAACCAATTATATAAAAAATATGAAAGTTTGACTCTACGGGCCGGTTTTTAATCGAATAATATCGATACTGCCTAATATAATCGAATGGACCAGATTCCATATAGTTCTCTCTCAACGATGTTAACGCACATCGCGTTAACAAAAATGTTCACTATAAAATTATTTGAATTTGAAACTGACCGATTCATTCACCGATCCACCGCAATTTGGTTTGTCATTACATCGAAATCTAGACCATCTCGATCGTTGACCCGTCGAGATGATCTCTATTTCCATGTATTTAAATGAAAGTATTAATATGTTCTCATTTTATGGTCTACAGAGAGTTCTCGAACAAACTCGTGCAGCCGACGGGAAACATCCGCGAGAAGCGAGAACCCACATCACAGGTGAGATATTGACACGTCACTCTAACACAAACATACTAACTAGATTTTATATGCTAGTTAAAAAAAAATGTAAACTTAGTTAATAAAAATAATGTATTAGCTTATAAAAGGCACGGACCCTGGAGTCTGTGAAGCTCAAATTTTTAAATAAAAAAAATAAAATAGGTTTTTAGTATATTTTAGCTTTTTACCAACCGAAAAAGAAGGAGGTTAACAATTCGGCTGCATTTTCTTAATGTTTGTTACCGCGTAAGTCCCGTCATTTATAAACCGGTTTGATTATTTTTTTATTTTTTTTGTTTGAAAGGATGCTTTCAGATCGGTCCCATAGATTTTTTGTCAAAATTGATACGCATTTGATGTCTGTTTTTTAAACTATGATTAAATAAACTGTTACTAATAATCAAATTTCGCAGTCGAAGTGCGTCCGGGTCGTGGTCCCGAGGGGCGCCGGGCGCGGTCGGTGCGACGGCGACGGGACGGTTGTCTGCCTGCGTGCCTGACGTAGCCATGGCACCCAACGCCAACACACACCTGCTCACCGCGAGGGATTACTTCAGACATCCACCGCCCTGGGGTGAGAACATTCAGTGTTGCACAACTGTCCAAGGAGGGGGGAATATTTTTCGGTTATATTGCCATTTCCATTAATTTATGTAGCCTAAACGGCTTGATTGATTTTTATGACCGTGGTGTAGACTGACTGTCTGTCTATCAAGACAGAGACTTTTCTTGAGAACGCGTGGACGAATATTGAAATTAATGTCGGAAACATGAAACTGCAATGTCTTGCTTTAAAAAAACAAGCTTCTAAGTTAACGCTGAAAAAAACCTAAAAAACGGCCATTAATAGTCTCCATACATTTTTATAGAGTTTTTTCGGATAGAGAACTAATGTACAATTGAGGGCTTGATTGAGGGCGCTGCTGTCCTTTTTTCATTATTTTGTTCGACTAGCAACACAAATGAGTCGTCGGTTCCCATTTTTTGCTACGATATATCTTTCCAAACAGATTCTATATAAAACAAAATCGGGTTAGTTACGCTATTTATAACATTAGAACAGGTGGACCGATTTGCATGATACATGTTTGGCATTATGGTAGCTTATAGGAATAATACATATGATAATATATATCTTTTATCCCGAAAAAATAAAAGTTCCTGCAGGATAGCGTTGAAGCTGCGGGTAAAAAAACACGCATATTCAATATTTTTTTATATGCCACATTCTATCAAGTTGCGTGTGATAGTTACGTGTGATTATGTTATAATATGATCATTAATACTATTGTTTGTGTGTATGCACAGAGTACGGCGGCGTGGTGTTGCAGCTGGATCTGGGAGACGGCGCGACGCACACACCCAGACCAGGTACGCACACTAAAACCACACGACGGAAACTCCGTACAATGACGCGCTATCAAACACATACGCAAGTTGATGCGTGTTATACATGTATGAAGTTATGGTTGGTGTCTGATTGCTGGTCACTTCTGACGTCACAAGCGAACGGCAATTAGAATTCGAGCGCCTAAAAGCCAGTAATGCTTCTCTTGACTGACAACCGTGCCGCTAAGCTCCGCAAACTCCAACAAACGACAGGGCGCGCGCGGGAAGCGGATGAGAAACCCGAAATTTGCGGGATACGAAGTGTCTGTTCTGTGTGTAATACTATTAATGTCTTCTGTGCTAATAACATAACATAAATTACTAGTTGCAAGTCGCGTACACGCGAGACTTTGGCTGTCTTATTAATAAACGTAGAGTAAAGCAAGATTAACTTTACTCTTAGTATTAAGCCAGGAGTAACCAATTTCAATATTAATAAACACGGAATAAGGAAAGAGTAAGCTAATCCGACTCTACTCTCGGAGTAAAAGTTAAACCTTGGGGCTACCTGGTTTAACGGCCGACTTAAGGATGGAGTAGCGTTTATCTATGGCATCTTAACTTGACACATGTTGTAATCGGCGCCGTCGGCGGCAATTTGTTCTTGGCAGTCGACAGTTTTTAGCTAGTGTTACTTAGCGATCGTTTGCGATTAAATAAGTGAAAAATGGAAAGAGACTATTATATGGATGATATACTACTGATGGAAGAAATTGAAGAAATAGAAAATAACGCTCCACTAATGAGAAGTGTAAAGTTTTATAAAACACGTTACAATCCATTGGAAGAACTTGAAGAAAGCGAATTTAAATACAAGTATAGGTTTTCGCGCTCCACTGCTATTTTTATAATTGATATGATTAAAAATGATTTAGCTGGAGATACCAGAGGTGGTCATATACCTCCCCATATAAAAGTTTTAAGTGCAATAAGGACTTGGTCTCGTGGAGAAGTAAGTACATAAATTGCATAATTATCAGTCAGTAGACTTATAAACTTGTTTATAGTATAAGTGGCAAGGTGTTTAATTTTAATTTGTGAATTCAACAGATTCAAGATGATGCAGGTGATATAAGCGGCATGAGTCAACCATCGATATCACTAATATGCCGCCAAGTTGCTTTAGCAATAGTACCACATATCGCTCAATGGATTAAAATGCCACAAAATTATATAGATCAGAGGAATGTGATTGCTGCTTTTTATGCTATATGTGGGTTTAGACAAGTCATCGGTACCATTGACTGTACACATATAAAAATACCAAAAGTTGGAGGAAATATTGGACAATACTATATAAACCGAAAAGGTTATAGTTCCTTAAATGTCCAAGTTGTGTCCAATGCAAACCTAGAAATTATGGACCTAGTAGCACACTGGCGTGGAAGCACTCATGATTCCAGAATATACAATGAATGTCACCTAAAACAAAGATTTGAGCAGGGAGAATTTAAGGGTAGACTATTAGCCGATTCGGCTTACGCTTGTACCCCATACATGTATACACCTGTTTTAAATCCAAGATCACAAAAAGAAGAGTCATATAACAGTGCACACATTAGGACTCGTAACACTGTTGAGCGATGCTTTGGTGTATGGAAACAAAGGTTTCGGTGCTTGCTGCGTGGCTTTACCACCAAATTAGATAACACAAAGTTATATATTGTTGCATTAGCAATTCTGCACAATATTGCAATGCACAAACAAGATATGCTTGAAGATGAAGAAATTGTAGTAGACGATGGAACATTTATTTCCAGTACCCCTACAATAAATAATTCTTTGAGAGGGAATGTATCACGGGCAGCATTTATTAATGAAAATTTTTAAAGCTAGTTTCTAAATATATAATTAATTTCAAATATGGTTTAATGATTTGTTTTGTAAGTTTTAAGACGTACCCTAAAAATTGAATGGAAAGCAAGGGAGTATAATGTAGAAAAGTATCACCTATATGCAACTTCCATACATTCCATCAGATAGAGATAGGCAAGGTTATCATCAGATACTTAAAACATGTTGCAGGATTGAAACATGATTTTGAGCAAGTACTTTTATAAGCAAGATAAAGATTATTAAGTTTAGCTATCAATCCCAACACATATTTCTAAACAAATCCATGTATTTGACTAAAATCCTAGATCAGTTAAGGATTCTGATGTAATCGCTCATTCTTTTGTTATATTTTGATTTTAAATCAAATCCTAAGAGTAATACTATTTTCAACTTTGTTAGGTTGGGTGGGTACTAGGCTACTGGGTAGCAGCAGGAAGGTTACACAATACAATACAATGCATTTAAAACTATTTTAATAATGTTTTTTAATTTTAATAAATAAGTGTAAAATATTTATTGCAGTCTTTTAAACTTTTCTTCTACAATCTGACGCTCTAATTTAGCAGTTTTTAAATTTTCTTCTACAATCTGACGCTCTAATTTAGCAGTTTTTGAATTTTCTTCAAGGATTTCCACTTCTACTGCATGTTTTTCCTCCAGCATCTCCATTCTTCGGGTATATTCTTTTTCTTTTAATTCTGATGAATGTGCAGTCATTCTATCCACATAATAGTTGTATTTCTGAAAATAAACAAATGACAATCACTATAGCTAATAAATAAATCAATAACTTTGATAAAACAGTTTTACCATAACCATACCCTATGACCAAACGTAACAGGGTGTAATTGTGTACAAACCTTTTGGGATTTCAGTGATATATTACGAGTCTTACTTTGCAACAACTTGCGTGCTGGGTTCTGTTAACAAAAAAAAAAAAAAGAATTAATACCATCTTAATAATCCATACTGTAACATAATAATTTATAATAATTATTACATACTGTTTTTGGTTTGTTGTTTCCGAGTGGTGTGGCCAAAACTGAATCTTCTGTAGAGTTCTGTAAAATAAAGCAAAAATGAAGTTTAATCCAAACACTAACCTTTAGTTTTTACATAGATTTATAATATAATATAGCTGTAAGTTTGCAATTATACTGACTTACATTTAAATCCTGGATTTGTGTTTGATTATTTGTTATATCTGTCTCCATTATTTCCATAGAGATACTGCCATCCTTAAAAGAAATTGTAACATTAATACATCTATAGACTTAAAACGACTTCCAAAAAGGAGGAGGTTCTCAATTCGTCAGAAATGTTTTTTTATTATTTTTATGTATTCCCTGATTACTCGAAGATCCATAGACGGGTAGACGGATTTCAAAAATTATTTTTTTTGTTTGAATGGGTATACTTTCCAGGTGATCTCAGAATTTTTATCAAAATCAGTTTTGGTTTTCATAACAAAATAACTGGAAAAAATATTTTGATATTTTGAAGTGTTTTTTTTTAACAATTACCTGTGCTATAAACTTACTACCTTTATTTATAGTGAAGTGTAATTTAGTATGCAATATAATAGATTGACAAAATTTTAATTACAAACAGTGTAAACTTACCTGGAGTGCTGGCAGTGTATATGTTTCATTACCATTGTTGTTGACCAATATCATTTCTTCTGTTTTTGGTAAAATCATTGAATTATTTGATTCTGGATTGAGGAGGACCTATTAAAACAATAGAAATGTATAATTTAATTATTGCTTTTTAGTCAAGCTTTTATAGCTAGGTTACAAGTTTAGAAAATTTAAAAAATCTGCCACAAAAAAAACAACTCTACCAATTCTGATGATACAAAGCTAAAACAGACAGACAGACACATAAATATACACTTGAAATTTATAACACTACTCTTTCAGCTGTGAGTAAAAAACTATAATTGAAAGACAATGTTTTCAGCAAAATTTCCAAGCATAAAATTTAACATCTATTAAATTCAAATTCCTAGGCAGCATTTGACTGTTTTTGCATAGGGTGAAGCATAACATCAGGCAAAGTGTCTTGCTCAACTTTTCACTCAATTATATAAAAAAAATATTAAGACAGTCAGTATACTCACAATCCCATCTGAATCATAAATATTATTGTCTACCAATAATTCTGCAGGATTTAATAAATCTTTTATTTCTATTATATTTTCATTAGGTGAAGCTGGCCTTGGTCCTCCGCCTGTTTTATTTTGTTCTTTTTTGTACGTGCCATACTCCTTCCTTGCAGTCATCTTCATGCCCTTCCATTGTATTTTCAACTGAGTCAAATCCCTCTCTCTGCTATTTAAGCTATTAAACCTAGGAAAAAAAGGATAATTAGTTACAAATTAAATATTCAATTATTATACAAAATTATTGTTGTTCCAATAAAACAACATTCTGATATGGACGTTCGCGTTTAATTACATTATTCTAGTAAACACATTAATTATACACCTAGGTTGTCCACGTGACTGAAACAATGGAGAAAATTTAATTTAAAAAAAGGTCATATCACTTACTTTTCGTGAACTTCCTCCCATGCTTTAACTTTTAATTTATTGGTATTTGCATTGAGCGTCTTATCCTCAATAATTTTCGCATGGTCTTTTAATATACTGCGAAATAATTGCTAAAACAGTAAACAAATATACATTCACAATTAGGAAGAAATACTTAATTTAATAGAATATATTTTATTGCAAGCATGTGGTGTGGTATTTACTTCGTGGTATTTGTATTTTATAAGTACAATAATGTACATGACTTACCTTTTCTTCTTCGTCCCAATTAACGGAGCGAGTGCGCTTAGACATATTTGAAATAAAATTAATATTTAGCAAAATATTATTTTACGTGGTAAATCACTTACAAAATAAACAAATTCTTAAAACACAAATGTTGAAATGAACTTCAAAATCTTCAAATCAATTGTCAAACTCAAAAAGATAGAAAATTGACCTTGTATACATATCTGTCACTGTCAAATAACGTTGGAATCGTTCACCGACTCATTCTTTTTACTTTTAAAATGCAAGGGTTGCCATAGCATAAGCGTTAATCCAGGCGTAAGGAGTGCTTTGTTAATCCGAGCTTACTCCATGTTTATTAATATCGTCGTTAAACACAGAGTTACTCCTTAGTTACTCTCGAATTAACTAGTCCGAGCGTAAGGTCGGACTAAGGTAGGAATAGGCTATTTTTATTAATAAGACAGTAAGTGTTTATGTGTTCGTATTTGAGGTGTCCGCCCGCTCCGTCGGAGATACAGCTGATTTCAATGTACCATACGCAAAAACGGTGCGTGAATGATCTGAAAAAAGTCGTCAATCAAACGCAGTGACGTAGTCATCTTCTCGCTCACTCATCTGTACATACTATTAATATATACAGTGCAAACCTACTTAAGTACTGACGTAGTTTGAGTGAGTGTGCTATCTTGTTCCGAAGTCACTGGCTGTAATTGCAAAGCAGCTGCGTTTTAAAATGAGGCAAAAAGAAAACTTCAATGACTCCGTTATGACTTGACTGGCCTTGTGGCTCAGTTGGTAGTATGTCTGCTTGGCGAGCTGTAGGTCGTGGGTTCGATCCCCACCCAGAGCAAACATTTGTGATGAGCATGGATGTGTGTCCTGTGTCTGAGTGTTTCTATGTTTTATATGTATATTATTACAAAAAAAAGTATATATGTATTCTTTCAGCCATTTAGTTCCATAGTACAAGCTTTGCTTAGTTTGAGCTAGATGGTGTTGTGTGAAATGTCCACAAATATTTATTATTTATTTATTTCTTATCAAAATATAATCATCTCTGTCTAAAAGTCGCAATGCACACTCTTATATACTTTGATTTCAAATATCTATTCCGTGAGCCTCATTATAAGTATGTAATTTAATATACAGATATTATTGTCGAATGTGCAGGATCTCGCGCGCAGCGCAACAGCGCCTCGCAACAACACTCGCGGCCGCGGGAACACGCGCCCGTCGCGCAGGTATGCACTGCAACACGAGATAACCGCATGGATAATCTTATCTGTAGAGATAATGTTATCTTATATAATAAACAAAACCCTATCGGTCTTATTCATAAACGTCTAATGTATATAAACTATTGACAGAACGAGCGAAGCGAATAGGTAAGTGAATTTGCTATTTGTATATATTGGAGTCTGAATGGGTTGGTAAACTTAAAAAACTTTGGGCGCCATCTAGCGAGATTGTATTGTATTTGAGCATAAAGTATGCTTATGATGCTTTTCGATGAGCTGAGATGTGTGTGGTCTATCGCAGAATACTACAGTCCGTTCACGTTCGTAAATAGTAAATCTTGATTTCGACCTTGAATTCACGCATTCCGGAAAATAAAGTCACTTCACTACAGATCGCGCGGCTCAAAAGCTGAATGCGAGTTCGTCTTTACGTTTTACTAAAATAAACAGAGACATTCACAGATAAAATAACTGTGAACGGACTGTAATAGGTACATAATAAATTTGTTTCGTACCCACGTATACGATACCTTATGAAACAAAATTTTACAAATATATTTTCAGTTGTAATTGACCTAATATATGTTTATGTATAAAAAAGTATGTCTAGGAAAACCCGTTATGGGTATGATATATTGTTATATGCATTGAATATTTAAGTTTCATCAATAATGTTGCAGGCGATATCGTGCCTTCGCGCTCGAGCGGATGAAGACGAACTCAGAGCTGCCATAGAGTTGTCCGTTATGAGAGGTAAACGTTACTTCCCGCTATTTTACGAATATTCTCTTGAAGTGTATATACCTAGCACAAATTTGTTAATTCACTTTTTTTTACAAATGTGTAGATACTCATGTTTTATACACAAATACACATACTATAAAATTTATGAGAATTCCTCATAGTACTATGAAGAATTCTCTAAATTTTCTATGTCTGACCGTATGTCACGTCTTCAGTATGTATGTATGTGATATAACACATGGGACACGACGCCTTGCGCGTCCATGAACGAGCCTTCAATATTTGACATAAAATTTAAAATAGCTGCCAATTCGGAGTTAGTCTCGCCATTTCACTCGAACAAATAGCTATTTACTCCAATGTTCCAGCGTATTCTTCATTCCACGGGCGCGGTGTGGACAGTGTGACGTCACGGCGGGGTGCGACCCTCCCCGCCGCGCCCCCCTGCCGCCCTGAGCTACCCCCCTCCGCGCCCCCCTCTGCCTCAGGACCACCCTTACAACAGTTAGGTACGTAGTCACTAAGGACGCCTATGAATGTATCACACCTTTGCCAGTTATTCAAGCACCAAGCAGTAGTGTACAATTTATTAATGTGCTGTAATCCAAATTGGGGAGTAATGTTTCTAGCGAAATTGGGCGTAAAAATATTGCGTCTCAGAACGATACGAGTGCTTTTAACAGAACTACATACTATAGGATAGCCACTCCATATAAAAAACGGATGTTACGCTAAGGGATCCGCTGTCCTCCAAGTTGTTTACTTTAGAAAATGCCTTTAGAACACTGGCTGATAGGTAAGAAAATAAGAGTATCATCGTTTTCTAAAGGAGGCTTACTAACCTCTGGTTCGCTGACATCTAGCTTGCTGTCCTGTTCGCATCCAAAGTACGAGATTTTAGCACGATGATTAAAGATCTAAATCTAACTTATCGCGCCGTTTAAAACCAAACGATCCAATGGCTTAAAGTGATTTCAAAGACCGATTTTGGTCTACGAGGTGTCTTTAGGTTCTCCCAACTGTCATAAACTACATTTTACAGTAGGAGTTTTGGTGTATTTCCTATTATATAATATATTATTAATTAATACTGTTTGTCTACTTATAGAGCTGAGCCGGGCGTCGTGTGTTGCAGGCACCTCCCGCGGACGGGAGGCCCGCGGCCCCCGCGACCCCCGCGACCCCCGCGCGGAGCCCTCGCCGCCGCACCTCGCTCGTAAGTACTATGCCAATATCATTGACGTAGTTTTTTAAATGTAAAACGGTGATGATGATGATAATAAAATGTAGACGATTCTCAACTCTGTGCCAATTTCATATATATACATATTATTATATAACATACGATCGCGAACAAAATTTGAGACAGAGTTAATTTCGCGTTTATAATAACTATTAAGGATGTTAAAATAGAAATAAAACATTATTGGATTTTTTTAAACAGCGTCGCCGTCTCGCCTCTATCTAAGAGCAAAGCTTGTATTGTAAGAACAAGATACTTGTATACATTTTTGTAAATACTTATTTATGATAAAATATAAACACCCAGATAATTATAGAACAAACATCCATGCTTATCACACACATGTCTAAACCTGGTTGGGAACCGAATTCTTTACCTATTAACACACTAGTTTAGAAGAAGTTTTTTTTTATGCGGGATAGATCAACGACTGACCACCAACTCGCCTTATGTTAAGCGACGGCGTGGCCGAGCATGGACCTCGTCGATCTAGAAGATATATTCATTCTAGCCTTGAAAATTCCAAGATTGTAGTTTTAAAATTGAGCTGCGAGGTCAGAACCATGTAAGCTGCGAGGCTAGTACCATGTGAGCTGTGAGGCCAGTACTAACTCATCTGTGATGCCAGTATCAACTGAGCTGTGAGGCCAGTACCAAATGAGCTGTGAGACCAATTGTTAAGACGATTACCGCGCATTTATCACGTACATTATCATCGAAATCGACTAATGTTAAGGGTACAAATGTGTCTTCCCCTTTATATGAACAAATGCGCATTTGATAGTCGTGTTAAGAGAATCGTTGTCGCGCGATCATTTGCCTCCAAATTACACTTTTTTCATAAAACAGGAGATAACTATTTTCTACACCTAAATATTATCAGATTTCGTTCATTCATTTTTTTATATGGTTGGAACTATTAATGGCTATACCTCTATGGTTTGCTTTGCTAATAAAATTTGAAAAAATAAACCGTAGCGGCATAGACATTTACTGTTTTAATCAGATAAAAAATAATCGTCGAAATCTGGCAATTTTTAGCGGTAGAATAGGATAAAACTATTTTATCCTATTTGTATGTGAGATCGCGCGACAACAGTTTGTTTACCGCTGACATTGTATGTTGTTGCAGTGTCGCGCGCCTCGCCATCACCTTCGCCTCGCCGACGTGACTACAGGTACACTACAGTACATTATGTACTAACTAGTGCTAGTCCACTAATTAGTAAATAATGTGTTTACTAGTGTAAAGAATATTATTTGCTAACTAGTACAGAACATTATTTACTTGCGATGTAAAATTCTGATTTTATTAGTAAAATCTAGCCTGTTTCCACCTCCATGACTAGCTGTACCAAAAAAAATTCTTCTTTATCTATTTTACTGTTTAGTGTGTAAGTTATAACAAACAAATAAAAATACAGATATATTTTCGGCTTGATCATTTTGGATATGTTGTATGTTATAGATTAGAGGCGGGGGGCTACGTGGCAGGTGCAGCGGCGGGCGGGTCGGCGGGCTCCAGCCGCGGACACAGCCCCAATAACTACGCGTAACGCACACAGGTATACACCAATATATATGTATACACACAGAGATTAACATGATGCGGAACTTTTCATCGACAACTGGTCCAGAGAGCCTAGTGTCTATCATAAAAATTGTAATTTTACAGAAGATTTTTTTTAAACTTTTAATGAAAAAGCAATTGTGTTTAAACATTATATTTTTATTTCCCTAAAATAACTTTCAAAAAACACTCGATTCCCGAACTATTTATCATACCTACTAGTTTGTACGGAACCCTCTATGTGCGAGTCTACCTCGCACTTGTCCTGTCGTACTTTTTTTCTCCTAATGTCGTTATTATACGCTTGAAAATACCACGGTATATGAAAAAATCGGACACGGCGGTTTCAATTATTTATCAACTAAAAGAGTCGCAGCGCAAGCGCAGCGTATAGGAAGACCAGCCGCGAGATGGACAGATGATCTCATACAAGTAGCGGGCTGGATGCAAGCCGCTTCCAATCGGTCTTTTTGGAAATCCATGGGGTCTATGTCCAGCAGTGGATTTCTTATGGCTGAGATGTTGATGATGATGAAAAAAAACGTTTTTTTTGACGTACCACAACATTGAAGCAAAGAGATGCTAAAGACTTACTCGATCGTGTGCACGTAACCTACGATTTGTATAGAATGAAAACTATGCAGCATGAATAAAAAAAATGCATATCAGCTAAATGGCGCGGTTCCGATTCGATACATTTTACAGTTTATGTGAACAATATCCAATAGATACAAAACAATAAAAAAACACACGTTAGGCTCCAGTTTATTCGATAGAGAGACTCGGGAGAGAGAGAGGGCTCCTTCTGAATTTATTGTTTGTGTTTTGTGATTGGTTTCGAAGATCTTTGTGTGTATTCATATATGTTCTGTTCAAAATTAACCTGTCCCGCAGCTTTTTTGGAGACTGATCTAATTTTATACATCAACTATCAAGTGTCATAGAAAATATGCGACTGTGGCGCCGCATCTGCAGGGCAAGTTAATTTTAACAAACTGTGATGCTACTTCATCGAATTTTTAGACTGATGTTTATGTTTTTATTTTATAATTTTTTGTTAATAGATGAATCATATTACATTCAACCTGGGTAACTTTGAACACGTTTGTAAATTATTCATAATAACTTTATGTCATATCAGTCTTACCGCGGCTATACACTTGTGCCGTGAATGCGCGGCAGAGGCGCACCCTCCACATTCACGGAGGTCACTCATTTGTGCCGTGAAACCTGCCGTGAAACGGACGTCGAAACTGCTGCTGCGTTAACTTTGTTTGATGTGGCAACATATAACTATTTACACCTACAAAGATAAGAAAATCGTTCGAAAGCGTTGGAGAAAAAGGAGATGATGGATGACTGAAATATATCGTAACCGATCGATATTAATTTGAAAACTAATCCTTCTCCATGCGTCATAATTTTACTTTTATTATTATGATGTGGATGCTTCGAGTCCCACAGTATACGTACAGCGTGAAAATATTTCAAAAAGCGAATTTCTAATTCACTATCTCAACTTATATTAATCCGATGCGCTACCATTTAGCTCGCATTACACGTCCGTGCGCATCAATAGTCAGGAGCAAACTGGCACGGTGCCGTGAATGTGGATGTCCGCGCGTGAACGAGGCGCGAACTGCCGCGAACCCTTTGTCGCGGGACAAAATACCGACTTCGATCGGGGAACAGGCGTGAACGGCCGCGAACGCCGTGAAAACCCTCCACATTTATGTTCACGCCTGTTCGCGGACGTTCACGGCACAAGTGTAGAGCCGCGGTTACGATAAATTTTGTATATAGAGATTGTTTGAGAGAATTACGTTTTAGCCGTTCAAAATTAAACGCAAAATTTAAAGTTATCCTGGTTGATTGTGTTAATTTTTTAAATACTTTGTTATAGTCGGATGACAAACAGACTGACGACTGGTCTATTAACTACAGTAGGTGGCTTTTTAGTTGACGCATAGAGTAAAAAGAGCTATAGAGTATTTGTATAGTGCTATATCAATCTAACAATGATACGAATTACGCCAGTTGTATCTCGCATCACATTAAAGTTGGTCATTTACGTTTAATTATATCTATAGGAATTGTAACTGTCATGCCACAAAAATTAGATGATGCAAACAAACTTGTATATTGTATTGTTTATTTTAAAAAGTCGTGGTTAGAAAACTCATGAAAACTGTTTTCACTTAGCAATAATGATCAAAGAAAATTATACTTTCTAAATAATTATATCAAGCTGTCGCGCCTGCTGAATGAAAACTCGTATTATTATTATTTTTAAATAGAATTAAATGCATATTAATAATAATAATAATAAATAATAAAATTATTTATTGCAGGCAACAGACCCATATCATATACACTAATTAAAACAAAAGGCTAAAAATAAATCTAAAATTGCACACTGTAGAGGGGTGTAGGTCGTATTAGAAACACTGTAGAAGGGTGTTTTGTCAACATAAAACAAACGTTAGCACAATAGTGCTGGGTCATTTTTTGTTCCCGTCCATATGAACAGAAACCCAATGCCTAAACATTGGACTGCCGATGTCGTCAGAGATAGCCTTAAGAATTTTGTTGCCGGAGCGGCACAATCGATGCCAGAAGGCAGCTACTCTGGATCTTATTATGGCAAAGAAGTCTGGGACCCTCGCCTCAGCAAACATACTTGACGCACTGCAGTACCGCGGCAGCCTCATAAGAGTCCGGTATGCATCATTATACTGGACTCTTATGGTGTTAATCGCCTTTCTCGTGAACGTTGTCCACAACTGACACGTGTACATACATAAGCAGTACGCTTTAAAGAGTGTGGTCTTTACATCTGTACTGCAGTTAGCAAACCGGCGAGCAAGCATGTTGCTTCTTACAGCTAGAGCCCTTCTTTCCCGCTCAATATCTGCATCGTCTTGTAGCCGCTCCGTCAACAAGTGTCCTAGATATCTAAACTGTTTGACAGTATTAACTAATACATTATCTAAGTACACTTCAGGTACACTATCCGGACCCCTGTTGTATTAGCTGTTCTTGAAACGCCAACTGAAAAGCATACTGTAGTTTCATATATTTTAAGGATATATTTGTAAATGTGAAATAATTTTTTATTTGATCTCTTTACGGCTCAAACTGTAAACGTTTTGTAAATATCTACATGTAAATAATTTGAATTGTAAAATTTATAAAAAATAAATTACTGTAAGACACAATACGTGTTTTCTCGCTCGCACACTCAACGTACGAATAAATAATGCTCAATTGCCCGGAGAAGGTAATGTTATTCGGGTGTATATTTAAATAAATATTGGTAGATATTTTCAGTGGCGTAGCGTGGACTAATATAGACTTGGGTGAAGTCGCATCAGCGCGGTCCTTTTCCTTTCGTTCCCAAGAACTACCCAATAAATCTATCTTACCAAACATACTTTGACACGACATACCTACTCATATGATAGTGAAAAAATATAAAGGACGGTAGGAGAATATTGAAAAGCATATAGATTTGGAAAAAGTTTTTATTTTATAACTTGATTGATATTTTTTTTGCAAAAGTAATGTTCTTCGGCTTTTTTATTTTAAGTCTGATGGCATCGCATTTAAAGAAGAAGAAAAACCAGAAAAAGTAAATAAATAAATATTGTTGAGATCATCACTATCTTTACCTCCCCCGACCCCTATGTCATCATAAAAGCTAAGTAAAGACGACCCCCCCCCCCCCCCCCCCTTCTGGTGCTTACGTAAGACAGACATAGAACAAACATTCCCTTCAGTAAAAAAAATATGTGTTTAATAGCATATTTTGTCAAGTTCGAAGTTATGAGTATGACTGTAGTATGTGCACCTGAGATAAAAATGAATAAACAAGCGCGGGCTGGTGATCAATAAAAGCTCGTAATTTCGAAAAATCTGATCTCTCGTACTTACCAGATCACCACCATCCTTGTTCATTATTAACCGCCGACGCAATCCGACGCTAAAAGAGGAGTGTTATAAGTGACGTGTGATGTCTGTGTATTTCCGAAAAGAGATAGGTACACACTATATACCCTCTTTGATGTAAATACATTAATACCCAAAATTGTGACTAACCCCAAATAAAAAAAATACATTGACGTCAATGAAATACATGCGTTTGAATTCCATTCCTCGTTTGTAAATTATGGTCACGGCCTTTTTAATTTATTTTTTTTAATTAACGAATTAGATCTACATATGACAACCAACTCACTTGATAATAAGCGACGGTATGACCTAAAGAGCACGTCGATTTAAAAAATGTTTACTCTAGTTTCCATAGTACAAGCTTTGCTTAGTTTGGGCTAGATGGCGTTGTGTGAAATGTCCTCCAATATTTATTATATTTATTTTCGTTAAATTTCCAATAAGTTCTTAGGAGAGACTTCTTTCTTAGGAGTATGCAGCTGGGAGTTCCACTCTTGTGCGTATCTAGAATGCGGATAGAAATTTTTGTGTGTGGATTTTGAGCATTTCAATGAGAAATTGGTATTAGTGTGCAGACTATCTCCTTGTCCGATGAACAGAGCATAAATTGGTTCAGTAGTGAAGGAATAGATCATAATAGGTGTATGTCCGCCACGGATAATTATTTAAGTTGAATACAAGCGAGAGAGCACAAGTGTTTTTGGTGTTCCTTCATAACATTGTCCGTTTGTTTCACGCTGCCAGGAGAAGCCGCGGTTTGTAAATACCTTTATAGTAATAGATAAATCGTTTCGCGAAGATTTACCCAACATGCACACATCGGAGTGCTATAAGTAATTGGAATGGAGTAACGTCATGTTGTGACGTTCTAGCTCGGAAAACTAACTTCAGTTTACTTACAACAGTTACACGAGTGAAGTAGTCGAAAGCTAGTCCTAGGTTTCAACCACGACCTCTTATTACCGTTCAAAGTTGGCTGACGATGCTTTTATCTATAGTTTCAAGTTAAGCGATTACCAAAAGTAGCAGCAATTCTAAGTTTGGTTCGCTTCGACTTGTGCCTCGTTTAACTGCAGAAAAAGCAAGATAAAAGCGAGCGTAAGCCTACTTTGAACGGCAATAAGAGTTGATCTGTCCTTGTCACTCCGACGTGTGTGTGGTGGCGGTCACATCGCAATATGTAATAAAATAACCTCTTAGTATTGTTATTTAAATATATATATATAAATATTGTAAGAAATATAAATACAATAAAGTAATATCATTTTAATGTTTTGTTTTACTTTTTTGCCGCGTGCTGTATGGAACCAGAGCAGTTGATGATGCAATACGTGAAGTTCAATTACAACTAATTAGCGGTGACATAAATGTTATTAAAAAAACTGCGTAAAGTAATAAATTTAAATGCATAAAGTTGGGCTCAACAACGTTTTTATATTATTATCTACTAAATTAACAAGAAAAAACGTTTCAGTAGTTCAGTCAACTAGGCTATCCAATAGGACATGTGCCTGCGGGGTTGAATTGCTTACATATATACTAGCTGCTCCCCGCGTAGTGATAAAAAAATGGTGATGATTATGATGGTAAAATATAGCCCATGTCTTAAAGAATCTCTGTGCCAAATTTCATAACGATTGGTTCAGCCGTTTAGCCATGAAGAGGTAACTTTGTTGTCTTTGCTTTAATACTACTTAGGATAAAACCTATCGTTATATTTTCTACATAGAGTAGTATTGCAATAGGCCTGCAGGGTAGGACTACTTTTATTTTGAACTTTATCGTAATTAACGTTGTCACAGACAATTTCGCTTCAAGTTATTACCGCGGCTTCAGCTGCGTAGGGTTGAATAGGCGAGTTGCGTAGGGTTGAATAGGCGAGTTGCGTAGGGTTGAATAGGCGAGTTGGTCAGACGCGGACTTATACGTGTAAAAAAACCTATTTATTTATTTCCTACAGGGTATATAATATTCTGAGATTATAGCCGAACCGCTAACTGAGTCTGTTCCTGGGGTATGGGAGCGGTACGGGAGGGGTCCCGTACCGCTCCCATACCCCAGGAACTGTTCGACTCAGCGGTTCAGCTATAGTTGTGAATGTAAAAAAACACAGAGGGACACCGTTTATGACCTAACCTATAGTAGTACCTATCAGGAGCGAAATAATACGAAATATACAGTAATTGTAATAATTATATTTAATTTGATAATTATCATAATCTAGCACCAGCGCCCCCCGCCCCTTTCTATACATACAAATTTGCACACATTTACAGCTTATAACATATATTAGTAAATAAACCTACTTTAAATAAGCAGTTTTAAGCTGAATGGCACAAAAGGCGGTCTTATCGGTTTACTTAACAACAAATAGGTTTAAGACAGGCATACAGCGTATTCATGAAGGTACATTTTGTGCCGCGACACGAATTTAAGCGCAATAGACACCAAACGAAGCCGGCGGCTTATATGGCCTATGTCGAAAAAAGTTGGTAGGTTTGGTATGTGTTGCGCTATAGATGTCGCCAGTAATAATGTTATCTCTCGACGACTGACATTGCGACCATGCAGTCATCCGAAAATCGTGCAACAGTATTTGCACGGTGTGTGGATGAACATACCGCTCGTGAATGTGGCGCGGCTACGAGATGTCGCACGAATGTGTGCCCTAATGTATACAAAGTTTTACTAACATCAACAGTACTTCCTTTTTCACTTTGATAAGTACTTTTATTACATATTTTTCTATAAATAGGCCAAATTAAAATAAAAGTGATTTAAATGGTAACACGTATTAAAACGACTGTGAAGTGCGCATTTGTCCATAGAACAGGTGAAAATTGATTTCTAAATCCTAAACATAACACGATTACGGTTTTTAACCCCGTACCACCTGCATTTCTAAACTATTAGACTTAGAAATGTATGACACATTGTAGAGTAATAGACTATAGTAAAAACTTTCAATAAAAATATTTTAAACATTGTCTGTCTTACTTATAAACGCATCTTAAAATCTTATTCACTGAATAAGGACTTGTCACTTTCTGTCAGACAGGAACTGTCACGCGCGAAAACGGAACAAAACACGGTTTAACTAAAATGCGCTTATTCAGCGTTTATAAGTAAGACGGTGTGATTACAACTTTTAAAGATATAGCGAAAGACATAAGAGAAAAATTACTTCGCAAATTATGAATTGATTTTGATCTATCTTTTTTATTTGGTGGGTCATCAGAGGTGGTCCCATATAAAGTTTATCAAAATCGGTTCAGTATTTAACAACAAAACAAAACTTATTTTTCCAAAATATGTCATCCAAGTGAATGAAATTGCGTATTTTGAAGTCAGTTGATTCAGTTTCTTCAACAAAATATTTATTTATTTATTATTAACTATAATTATAGAATACAGCATTAGCTGTATCTCGATACCGTCTTGACCACTTATTTATTTAACCGATGTATGTGTCCTATATTTTATTTATTTCATTGAACTTAGAAGTTAACATTGAAAATAAAGTAAAAAAGTTGAATGGACAAATTCGTGCTTTACAGATTACGATTCTACAATAAAAATAGACTTATTTAGTTACAAAAATAATAATAATAACATGGCGCTGTAATAAACCCTCGAGATTCTCTAACAATAACATATATCATACAAGAAATGCAACAATTAAACCAAATCTACATTAAGTCAATGCACACGTGATATAGTGGTCTTTGGTGCACATATCGACTTTGTTTTAATCTGATACATCTCGTCGTCGTACAACATATATGGGTTGCGATGTGCGCAGATACATTTGTCTAACATTGGCTTAATGTAGATTTAGTAATAATAATAATATATTTATAAATTACTTCGTTATACTTTAGGGGGTCGGGGGTGTTCTTTTCAAGCAAGCTATATAGTTCATTCGTGTGATGGCGTAAAGGGATCGTTCCCGCAATTTTTCATACAACAGCAGAAAACTGATTTATTATAATGATTACTAGACACCTAACTGACAAAGTTTTTATTTTTTATTGCATTTGGAACTATGAACGATGAGACTCGCTACATCGCGTTGCTACTTTATCAAAGATATTTGTAACAGACTTCAAGATAGAAAGGAAATTTTCAGACTATATATTTTTTTGGGTTTGTCACCCAATATACATGCAGGTTATGGACTGATTTCGATGATTATTTTTTATTAAGAAAGGATACCGCAAACGTGGTCCCTTAAAAATTTAATTGGAATTTGTTAAGTAGCTTTTAAACCACCTCTAATTAATATGAATATTTTGCTCGGGCATCTGCTAATTGTAGTAGATTTTTCTTATTTTTTATACTTAGGTTATCTTATTCTATCAGTTATAGTTAACGTTAAAATAAATAAATTATTACTAAATAATTATTAGCAAAAATACCGCTTCACTATCGCCTCTCGTCAAACATTCAGAACACATTTGCCGCAAAGCAGTCAAAAGCACTATTGACTAATGATGCTCAATCAAAAGTACTTTTGACCAACTCGTTCAAAAAACTGTTCAAATTCAAATTTATAATATCTCTATGACATTCAGATGATTTAATTTTCAAGCATTATAATGCGAGTTTATTTTACATTGGTAGGCTAGGCGATTGACCAAAGTTTCACAAACGCAAGTGGTAACGTTTAGCCTCAAATTAAGTGACTTATTTTAAAATTTCGTGGCTTTAAAGTTCGTGTTTATCTCTTACAATGTGGCAGACAAAACATAAATGGCAGACTGACTGCGACTGAGACTGTAATATAAGAGTTCTCATTTTTTTAAAGCTATAATAGGTTTGCGCTTGACCGCTTACTCGCCTGATGTTAAGCCACGTTACGGTCTACGCGCGCTTACTGATAAGAAACCAATCCACTCGCGATTTGGACACCTTGACTATCTCTACTCTCATCGATCACCAGTCCGCTATTTCTGTTTACAATATAAGACATAATATCAGGAAATAGGCTTTAGTAATGTTTTTTTTTAATTAGGTAATTACACATTCATAATATTAATTTCCTTTTATTTTTATTACAAATTCTATTATTTACTTAAGACAAAAATATATATTCTTTTTTTTTGATAAGTATATTCGTTATTACACATTAATAATTTTCTAATACTATTTGGGAGATTATTTTTTGATATTCGTTTGAGATTCAACATCGAGCATATAACCTTGAGAAGGTGATCGCAGGTCCGCCTGAGTTCGCAACCGAAGAGTCAATTTGCACAACTATCTAATTACTATATAGACAGTTGTACAAGTGTAAACGAGATGCATATACTGTATATGCATTTCGCTTACACTTACTGAATTTCCATTGCCATCTCTGTTGCACGGCGTTGTCTTAGGCAATGAGAGCGCATTACTCTCGACAAAACTTGGCAGAATTTATTTATAACTAGTACAACGGCATCCCTTTTATTGGGGTGACTTGACGTGGTGAGATTTACATTAAAAGATAAATAAATGTGACATCCAAAATTATCTTTCACGTGGTCGCTTTTTAAAATATGTCTGATTAAAGTGTATGAAAGTCTGGAATAAAATTAATTTCATTCCGTAAGTCATTTTATGCCGAGAAACGTGTGGCGAAAAAAATGAAAAACACTGTATGGGTGAAATCTCATGAAATGTCAGAAAAACTTCACTGTTTACTTTTTAAAATGTAATTGCAATTTGTAACTGTCAATATTATTCACATAAGAACGCATTTTTACATTTTGAAACAGTTTTCTTCATTTCATACGGAAGAGCGTAGTTTCTCTTACCATTGAAATGAGTACTTCACATGTCAAATAATAATAAAGGTGACCAACGAGAACACTTCTCATTGTTACATGACAATCATGATTAGTAGCAACACTATCTATTTGTTTACATGGTTAGACAATTCAGTGAGAATGCTAACCAGTAAACCAAGCTGCAATACCTATAGAGTCACAATCTCTAAGAAAAAATCACTAAAAAATGTCCGTGTGCCGTTATACATGCTCATACGTCAATTTTGTAGTACCTAATCATTGAGAAATTACCTAGAATTTAGATGTTATAACCGTTTAGTTATGAAGTTTCCGGCAGCCTAGTGGTGAAACCGTCTGACTTGCGATCCACAGGTCCTGGGTTCGAATCCCACGGCACGCACCTCTGTCTTTTCGAAGTTATGTGCGTATTGTTGATTGCCCCCAACTTCAAACGGTGAAGGAACATCGTGAGGAAACCTACATGTCTGAGAGTTCTAAATGATCTTGAAGATGTGTGAAGTCTGCCAACCCGCACTTGGCCAGCGTGGCAGACTATGGCCTAACCCTTCTCACAATGAGAAGATGGCCCGTTCCCAGCAGTGGGACAGTTTGTACAAACAGGGCTGATAAAAAAAATAAAAAAAAAACCGTTTAGTAGAGTACAATGACGCGGTCGACGCCTGCCGAGCGCCAAGTAGCGCGCGCAGAATTTAGACACGGACATTTTTTTTGAATAATTGTGTGAATCTATAAGAATAATAGCTGT